>CAVLGL010000001.1:46978165-47643442 GCA_963668995.1 Parnassius mnemosyne | reverse complement strand
TGCGACAACATCAGCTGACGGATGATTATCTTTGTACTTGACCATATCCTCCCTGTTATCTCGCACATCATTAACTTCTCCTTGGATTCTGGTGACTTTCCTTCTTTGTGGCGTAAGGCTTACGTTATTCCATTACAAAAGATCACAAATCCCACTCTACCCAATCATTTCCGACCTATATCCATCCTTCCCTTCTTATCCAAGGTCCTTGAGGCCTGTGTCCACAAGCAACTTTCGCAGTTTATCTCCTGTCATAACTTACTAAGTCCCTTGCAGTCTGGCTTTAGGCCCGGTCATAGCACCGTTTCCGCACTCCTGAAAGTAACTGGTGATATTAGGGCAGGCATAGAGGATACTAAAGTCACTGTGTTGGTTTTAGTTGACTTCTCGAACGCCTTTAATACCATCAGTCATGACCTTCTAATTTCCATCCTTTCCCTTTCAATGGTCTCACCCGAAGCACTGGATTGGTTTTCATCATATCTTCGAGGTCGCCAGCAGTCGGTTCGCATCGATGAGCTATCATCTAGCTGGCTTGACTTACATGCTGGTGTTCCTCAAGGCGGCATATTATCTCCTTTGTTGTTTTCTATATTTATTAATCTCATTACCCAAGACCTTCAGTCTGCGTATCATCTGTATGCCGATGACTTGCAACTGTACACACAAGCGAGTATTGACAATATTTCTACAGCAGTGGACATAATTAACAGGGACCTTGAGTATATTAAGAACTGGTCTGACAGGTTTGGCCTAATGGTCAACCCTTCGAAGTGTCAGGCCATAATAATTGGTAGCCGTCGGATGATTCATAGATTGAAAACGGTAGCTTTACCTCCTATCTTTTTTAATAGTACTGAGATCCAACTGTGTTCTACTGTGAAGGATCTAGGTTTATTAATTGATTCTACTTTAAGTTGGAAAGACCAAGCAACGACCGTTAGCCAGAAAGTTACCGGTACCCTGCGTTCTCTCTATCGCCTAAAAAATTTTCTGCCATCTGCAATCAAAGCAATGCTTGTGCAAAGCTTAATTTTTCCCCTAATCGACTATGGTGATGTGTGTTATTTCGACCTGAATGCAGATCTTCTCAATAAATATGACTGTCTTCTGAATAACTGCATTCGATTCATTTTCAATCTTCGAAAGTATGACCATGTATCCACGTATCGATCTCAATTAAAATGGTTACCTATTCGTCAACGCCGTAGTTTGCGTGCACTCACTACCCTTTATTCTATCCTGATGTCTCCAACTTCCTGTTCCTACTTATCTCCATACTTTCAGTTGCTTAGCGCTAGTCATGAGAGAAACCTCCGCTCTACGAACAACCTTCTTCTCCTATGTCCCTCCCATAGCTCTGGACTTGTTCATTCTTCTTTCCACATTCAATCTATTCTCCTTTGGAACGCACTACCTCTCGAAATCAGGACGGCTAGCAATCGTTACGCGTTCAAGATGAAGGTTCGGGAATACTTAACTAATAAATTGGCAGATTCATCATAGTAATAGTTTATATATATTTTATATATAAATATATATATTTTATTTGATTATGTCTATAATTGTATATCTTCATGAGTTTACATACATCTGACGTTTTAATATGTACTTAAGTGATATACATTTTTATTATCTTATTATTTTTATCATAATTTATTTTATAAGTATATATATATATATATATATATATATATATATATATATATATATATATATATATATATATATATATATTATATATATATATTATATTTTTTATTACCATTTATATCTTATGTATTTTATTTCGATGTGCTACAATTTTTTTTTGTTATTTTAGTTTAGTATTAACATATTACCTTTTTATTACTCCTACTTCATTATATCTCTGCATCATCCCAAGGTAGACTGGTAGAGAATGCCTTAGGCATTAAGTCCGCCTATATACCACATGTGTATATGAAGTTTTAAATAAATAAATAAATAAAACGCTGTAACTTAATTACATTTTTGAAATGAGTTTTGTCGGACCGGTGAAGAAATGGCGAAAAGAATTCCTTAGGCATCCTACATCTTTTTAGACATTATGACCTAGTATATTAACGAGACACCATCAAATCTATATTATTATTTTTTCATCATCACAGCCCGCCCCATGTCCACTGCTGAAAGGAGGCCCTTCCCACGGAATGCTAGATACTAATATATAGTATTAATTCAGAGCAATTTCCCCATAACTCCAGGCGTTTGGCTAGTAATGGGACGTATATAGGCTGCAACTTTTCTATTTACTTTACCACTTTACCTTAAAAAAAACAATAAAAACACATTAGGCTTTCGAGCTCGTAAAAGTGTATGCTTAGTGCTCGTGTTCCGACACCTATAAATTTTCCTAAAAGCGCTACTCTGACGGCGCTTCGAGGCTTTACGACCGTGCAATTGATTGTGGAGCCTAGCATTTGTGTACAACACTGCATATGAAATTGCCATCGGCTTCAACGCGCAGTTGAAATATAACGCGTTTTATTTCGCCTTTATGCGGTTCCGCGACACTAAAGGCTTACTAATGTATGTACTAAGAGCATCGTCCTGAATGGCTTTTCTAGTCGATTTCTAAGAGTTCGATTCATGCCAGTGCTTGTGTAATTGTTAGTTTCCATTTTAAGTGTCGATTGATAATGTACCCAACCTTAAAGGAACAGTATCGCGGGATTAAATAATTCAAATGCAAGGATTCATCGGATTAAAAAAAAAACTGTAGTCGGATTTTTCGTTACCACGAAAATGTTTATGAGATAACATCAATAATTTCAAATTAGCGTTCTATTTAAAGCCAGCTTTATATTGACCATACGACATTTATTACAATATATTATCCACTGTTGCCATGTACATGGATGTTACTAACATAATATGTAGTGTTACCATATATAGGTAGGGTCTCATCAGGACAATATTTTTAACAGTCTTTAGAAAATGGAGGTTATTAATTTTTAAAACTCGAAAGCCCAGTACACCGATAAAGCGATTTTTTTAAAAATTATTCTTAAGTATATTTTCACAGTCGTTTTTATTAATTCTATAGATATCGATTTATAAATCGCCATGTTTCACAGATGCACCTAGACAAAGCTGTTCACTACAGCTCTGAGTGTTTTGCATCTGTAATATTGTGGCTGTGATATTATTTACCATCGAACCTCACTGTAAACAATCTATTCTAATTGTATCTAGAGATAATTTTAATATACTTTTGAACGAATGTGTCGGCCGCATAAAAAGTCAACTAAGTTGCACTTAAAAGCTATGTTGTTTTTTTATAGAATACGGATGACAAACGAGCACAAAGTCTACCTGATGGTAAGTGTATGCTACGACCCATAGACATCTACATTTATTATCGATTAAGAATGAAATTGTAGATGCTTTGTCGCACTTTAGGAATAAGATGGAAAAGAAGACGAACACGCTGCAGCACATAGCCTGTTTCACTTTCCTTCTGTCGTCTCTTACGGTGCCCCAGGGGCGATATGTGGTGGCGAATATCTTACACCGCTACTGCATGGTTTAGGCTTATAATGTGTTCATGCAGTTTGTTAATGAATAAAGACGGTCACGGCAGCAATCATGATGACGATAATTTGGCAAACTTAACTGAAATATAGTACGATATTATATATTATAGTACGGGTGGCAACCCTAGTAGCAGCATCCAAGGTGCGAACGTCTGGCACCGCGATCGTCAATCGCTTTCTAAATAACGATTAAGGCAAATCATTCAATAAGATGGACGATTTGGGTTTTCCTCATTGGAGTGAGCTATGTCCAACAATGGTTAAGAAAAAGAAGTTATTGTTGTCATAAATCTGTAGTAATATAAATTTACAGTGTACATGGAGGTAAGTGGTCACTGCAGTCCAGGGACACTTAACTAAAACTTAAGCCAACTTAACTAAATATGTATACTATGTACTAGGTAACTAGCTCGCTAAAGCTATTCATTTAAACTATTTTAATATAAAAATTGATTTATATAACATCCTATATAAACTAAAGGATATTATAATACACGTTCGTTCATATATAACAGCTTAATTTAAATTTGTAAGCGAGACTAATACGACAAGGAATTAATTTGCTTCGCGACCGCGCTGCAGACCGAGCTTTCTCTATATTGTAGAGCGCTTTATTCCTGACGTTACGTGAACGACTTATAAAATGCACGTTATACAACTCCTTAGGGTGATATCTTTGTGAAAATGTTGCGCATGGTTCTCGTTTTTGTCTTCATTTTTTACACGTTTAATCAACTCATTACACCAAGAAAGTAGAGTCATAAAATATGTAGACGAGTCACCGAGAGTAGCGTTTAGTAGAAAGTATCTTATATCGCCAACTAGAATTGGCTATCATAAGTTCTTTTCTATAGCTTGTTATACTTCAGTATGTTTAGTAATTATATCATCTCGTAGACTTGGTAAGAGGTGATAGAGGGAGACGGCGAAAGTGAGAGAGCGAGAGGGCAGCAGCGTCTTCCTAATATTTACAAAAAATAAATCTGTGGTTTCCAACCCGCTAGCTTCCAACCCGTTTCATTTATGGGGGATGCCTATGTTCAGCAGTTACCTTTCATAGGCTGTAACGGTAACGGTATAGTAATAGACCGATGAGCGCTAAGAATAATAAAAAATTGCGACGATATCCAATTGACGTCGATGCCTCTTATCGCTCTCGTGTCGTAAAGTGTTAAGAGCTCCATTAATACGATCGGGGAAGTTATGACAAGTGATATTTATTAGCGCCAGCATATTGTGGTCGGTGATAAATATACGGGAGTTATGTCACCGGTCCGTGCTACCTGAAATGGAATTTTACGGAAAGAGCCTTCTCTTTCACACTTGTCCTTCTCTTTCACACTTGTGCTTGTGTTTTATTGCCATATATTTTGTGATATATGAAATTATATACAAGTTAAGGTTTAAAAAGATCAGGTGAGATAGTTGTTTAATATTAAGTGTTTTCATTAGGACGAGGAGGCATATTCTAAACTCCTATCTACGTCTACTTGGAGTTTATTCTTCCAGTGAGCTTTTTCTTTACAGACAATTCTTCACAAAGATGACGTGGTGGAACCACGCTGCAGCTATATTGTCTTAGCACAAATGGGTCAGCTTGACCGGGGAGCAACCAAGTTCTAATAGAAAGCAGGGGTAAAATAGCAGTTTAATGTTGCTGTGTTTCGTACAGTAAGTGTAGAGAACCGAAGAACTTATTTTCTGGGAACGAGCCATTCGATTCTCAGGGCTACAATGTATTTAAAATTTAAATGACACTTAGGGATTATATTTCTGTACCATTTATAGTATAGTAGCAGTGCGTCGTCATTAACATACAAGCTAAGGATTATGTTAAAATGCATCGTTGTCACTCACCACACCAACCACACCATCGATATGCTATTATTTTGCGCTGGTACAATTCTATGAAAGCGTGGTCCTTGCACTGTCAAGCCGATCCATTTATGCAGTCATAAACACATACAGCATCTGACGCTAAGCCCTGCGACAGATGAAGATGTAAAAGCCAAAAAGCTAACAGCACTAGCTCAAATCTCAGAACACAAACGACAGCTGTAGCGTGCTGCTTCAATGTAATATCTAATATAAAATCATAATTGCAATGTGTACACGTTGTCAAATAATTTCAATGTTATTAGAACGTCCCGTAACAATTTCACAAAACGCTTAGAAGCAAACAGATACCCGTATTGTTATTTTTATGAAATCAACACAATGTAACGAATATTCCAATTACCTTGTGACTCGTAGTCGTAATGAACGAACAAAATCTATTATGAAGAAAAGCATCTTGGTATTTTGCAGTACTTTAATCTTGCATTCGGTGGCTTGTAATCGGACCAAGAAGTGTAATGATGAGTGGTGATGGTGTAGCGTCAGCATCACAGTCTATCAATAAGCTAACTGCTGAACATAGGCTTAATCTGTAGATTACCTCGAAGGTGGGATATTTGCCATAATTACCAAGCTTGCTAAATATGTTAGCAGTGATAGTCAAATAATAATCGTATTCAATAGTCACAATAGCACCCTATATTATACGTTAATGGGTAATCCTTATTGATTATAAAAATACCCTCAAAATACATTCCATTAAGCAAGAACAAGTGAATACAAAAATAATTCGTAATATTGAAAAACAAATCACGTCATTTACATTGTGTAACACAATGAAATAAACGTGTCGCGAAGTGTTCAACAACCCTTTAATACGGCGAGAATATTTTATGATGAGTGATATTTATTGTCTAGCGTATTGTTGCCGGTGATAAATGTGAGGACGTTATATCACGGGCGCCGTGCTACCTGACATGGAATTTCATTTAAAAGAAGCTCTCTCTATATCACCCTCGTTATTGCTAATTTAGGCGGTGCATAAATCACGTAAACGGGAAAACGAAATTTTTATGTGCATTTAAGCTGTACCTTTTACGTTTCATTATACATTTTGGGGTCTTTAAATGTGGATTTAAAGTAATTTGAAAATTTTAATATAAAACACTGAACTATATTCATTTTCTTCACTGATGCACATAGCCTTCCTCGTAGTTTGGCGCATGGGTTTAGGTTGCGGGCATAAGTGGGACGGTTTATTACACGGAAATTTTACGTAGTTAATTCATCATTATAATCTTAATATTATCTTTCTACATCTTTATAACAATGAAAATAGCTATAGACACAAAGATGAATCATTTTCAGTCATCATAAGCGTTCATTTTTTTTAAGTAATACTAGAAACAATCTTAACGTTAATACTCCCGTCAACAACTTCGAGTAACCTTCACGACGGTAGTCACACGGAGGATTCGAAGCCACGATTTCCCGCGTTTTTAGTCCGCATCGTTAACCATTAGTCTACTATCGATTCGTGCTCAGAAGTAAAGGAAAAGTTGTTAGAAAACTTTCATATCTAAAAATATTTCGAAATCTTTTGAAGACCGCCAACACGCCTACTGTAGCTAGCGCGACAGACCCTTCACTACATCACAACGCTGATAATTTTTTATTTATCTATAAATTTCCTTTATAAAGTAAAACAAATGCCAACAACTAAACCAGGGATGGACGTAGTGTGGATCGAAAGCACTTATACAGCCCTGTACTGTAGGACAAACGGCTAACGTATCGTGAAGGGCTTTCATCCGGCTCGAAACGGCAAAAACACATCATGACGCAAAACAATGCACTTCCCGCTTTTACGCTGTTAGACAGCTGAAACTCCTGTTTAGGTCAATACTGACGAAGGAAATGTATAGGGAAATATAATGCATATTTCAGGCGCACGTACGTCTCTTTTTTTATTTTATATATATTTATAACCTTAGCATTTATAAGTATATATTTGTGAAGATTGTATATATTATATATTCAGTACTATATTCTGAACTTCAATGTGACAGTGTTCGTTACATTTTATACGAAAGTACTCAGTAATGACTATTTTTGACATTGTTAACTCAGTAGATAATTTATATTAAATTTAATATTTTTATAGAATAAGGGTGATAAACGAACAAACAGTACATCTGACAGTAAATGGTTGCTGTGGCCTATTGACATCTACATCTCAGATGTGGTTTCACCCCTGACGACTAAGATGGATTGTCCTGTACGGGTCTTCGGTTTTCTGCACTTTTCATACCAAACACAACAGCATTTAGCTGCTATTTTACGCTGATATTCTGTGAGAGCGTGATCCTATCCCGGTCTAGCCCCATTCGTGCTACAACTATAATATATCTGCAGCATCATGACTCTACCACGTATGAACTTATATTGTTACAATCATTTTAAAATGTAATTCTTTGGTATTGCCACACAGCCATAAATCAGTAATTCATTTGTAAAATATAAATAAATGTGAGTAAAGTAAATGTAAAATGAACAAAATTTGTCAATAAGTACGTTTAAACGTTTTACTAAAGAAAAATTGTACAAAAAGGGTTATTAATGATTTTTTTTTTAATATTTATCAAAGGTATTTACCGGAGACCCATTTTACAGGAAAAGAGGCATTCGATCTTAGTCCTCACGGCTGACAACGCATCTGCATTTTAATTCGCACGAATATAGAAGTCGATGTCTATGGGCCACACCAACCACTTACCATCAGGTGGACTGTGTGCTCGTTTGTCACCCTTATTCTATAAAAAACAAAAAAGAATACATAAGGGAAAAAAAACACTGGGAATGAGGTGATCGCCACCATGCTGGTTCTATTAAAATTCATTTAAAATTTGTACAAACAAAAAAAAAGCAAAATTATTGTAGTAACATTTGTTTAAAAAAAAGTCCCGCTGGGTTTCTTGCTGGTTCTTCTCAGGACAGAGGTATTTTCCGAACCAGTGGTAAATAAAAAATTACTTTCAATAAGTATTATAATAAGCAATGTTGAATAAAAATTATTCTATTCTATTCTATTCTATTCTAGTCTTTTCATTATACTGTTGACTTTTATTTAAAATATCATATATTATACGATTTAAGGAAAGACCACGTATAGCAAGGAATCTTAAAGACGTTGCTCTCTAGTGACTCGTAACTACACGCTAAGTGAACGAACACTGTGGTTTACTGTGGTAGTAAGAAAATTGCCAGCGTATTTTATATTTAGCATTTTTTTGTTTCAAAAGTTCGGTGTAGTAGCGGCGCAAGATAATCCACTACCTCATAGCATCCCGTGGGCGTCGTAAGAACTGCGGTTTCCAACCCATCTGTCAAGCTTGGCAACTATAGCAAATATCTCCCTGTGAGACAACCTATTACGGTGGGTCACTGATCACTGTGAGATTTTAATTAAGTAAAAATATGTTTCTTTATTATATGTGAATGTAGAATAAGGAAAAAAATATATATAGGTATATTAACTAACCAAACGTATTTTCTAAGACCTTTTTCGTTTTGGTGTTTCGTTAAGGAAAAAATATCATTAAAAAGGAAATTTCACACAGATATTTGAACCGGAAAATCGCCAAGAGCTAATAGCGGTTCCAGATTAATTTTTGTTTTGAGATTTCTTTCCTGAATAATGTAGTACACTTATATAAAGCTACACAATATTACAATTCACAAAAAAAGTTCAAAGAACAATAAGGCAATGAGGGCTAATAATTTTCTGCTCACCAGATATCGCTAGTTGACAATGAGGTAAAGTTTTTTTGTTATACAATGTCATTTAATTGAGAAGTTGGTTTTTAATAATAGTTTATCAGTTTCTAGAGTATTATATTAATACATAAAACAATGGGTCAGTGGTTTGCTCTTTGATTTTTTGCACATTTAACTTTTTTTTTAATTTCTACTTTTATGAATATTTGTGTTATTTATTTTTAATCGTATTAATATAAAATATAGCTAATAGTACAGAAAGAAACAGTAACCTCTACATTTTTCGAACTAATTAACTTCCCCACTATGAAGTCAAATATTATACCTCACTTTTAAGTGGCGCCGCCCTGGTGGCAGAAAAAGTCGTGGATGCCCTCATTAAGGAAAAGTGAAGTTTTATTAGGTGGTAGAATTCCTTTTCTTTCTAGGAGTTCACCTGGATACCACCTCTTACCTATTTCTGAGGCCAAATAGCACCGAAACATAGCAGTGCTTGCACTGCCACGTTTCGGTTTGAAGAGTATAGAAATCCAGTAGAATCACAGGCTAGTTTTAAACCTCAGAGGTGACAACCCATCTGTATCCTTCTTTGAATAAAATACATCTAGTGTATGCCACTCACATTTGGGCCTAAGCCCTCGAGAACAGTGGGGAGGCACTTGCTGTTTCCCTTGATGTCAAGGCCTTTGACAGGATTTGGCACGTTAGCCTTTTGTACAAGCTTCCAGCGTACGGCTTATCCCCTGGATTGATTGACTGCAGCTTCTTATGCCACCTAGCATCATTTGAATCAGTGGAGAGACGTGCAAAGAGGCTTATCGGTAACCTTGATTTGTTTGAAATCAATCTTGTCAGGTTCGAGCATAAGCGTAAAGTAACCAGCCTCTCGGTATTCTATTCGAAACACGGTTGCACTCGTACTGTAAAATTTACAGCGAGCTCTTAGTGTGCTACCACGGCTCAAATATATATTAAATACTGGTAATTTTTATTGAAAATGTCATAAATTATACGATTTAAGGCACACAACACAATAGAACACAAATTGCAAGGATCTTAAAGACATTGTTCTCTAGTGACTCGTAAGAACACATTAAACACTGTGATTTACACGTGAAAGGAGAATTCTTGATTTAAAAAAAATTGCCAGCGTATTTTTTATTTAGTATTTCTTTATTTAAAAAGTTCCTTGTGGTGGTGGCGTAATATAATCCACTACCTCATAGCATCCCGTGGGTGTCGTAAGAACCGCTTTTTCCAACCCACCTGTCAAGTGTGGCAACTATGGCAAATATCCCCCTGTGGGGAAATGTATTAGGGAAGGATTTCTGATTACTGTGATGGCTTTAATTAATGTGAAAATATGTTTATTATATGACTTCATGAATTTCATGTAAGAGCAAAGACAACGCACGATTTCCAATATATTTATGTATTACTGACTACGATATCGGAGGGATACGAACGTATTGACTTGTCAGTTACCTGCCCCCATCTACGCATGGTACTGACTCCAGTCAAATTGGATTCCTTTATTTCTTTGACAAAGAACAAATCAAAACAATGTGTGAAGCTTTGATTATTTATTTGTCCAGATTACGCATTTGTCTTTAGAAACTAACTACTAAACGAAAAGACTTTATGCCGTATAATAATAACCTTTATTACTATTTTTATTTTTATTAATATACCTCGGTATAATTTGAACTATTTAGAGTGATTGTGTTTATTTACGAAAAAATAAATCCTACAGGCTGTACGGATAAAGAATAGGATTAGACCTGGTTGCTCATCGAGCCTGTATCGTCAACATGCACAGTATCAATAGCGAAAACCGGCTAATAACGTTATTTTTTTTAATAAAAAAAGCTCTGGCTTAGCTTACGTGGGATCTATTAATGTGGCATTATTTAGACTTAAAAGAATTATTAAAGTCCATTTATTTTATTATCTTTTTCTACCGACTTCCAACAGGAGGAGGTACTCAATTAGACTGTCTGTTTTTTTTGTTTTTTTTTTAATGTGTGTTACCTCATAACTTTTTTCTGGGTGAACCGATTTCAATGATTCATTTTTATTTGAAAGCTGATGCTTCACATGTGGTCCCATATAAATTTAATCGAGGTCTGACTAATAGTTTTTGAGTTATTCCTAATAATTTATATTGAAGTCGGTTGTACAAAATTTTAATTATCAATATCTTATAAAAATGTTTAATATCTATTTCAATAAAGTTTCTAAATTTTTCGGATAAAATTTAGTCTAGATCACTCCTGGTATTACTCTTTATTTGTTCGTGAAGTTTTATTACAATAGCGGTTCAGCCATTCTGATGTTTCATTCGGACAGCATGTAGCATGTAAATATTTATACAAATATACATTAACAAACAAAATCAAGAATAATTATGAAGAAAACTCTCAGAAAACTGTCATCGATCACAAATTAGCGAAACCAGACTAAATTTTTTTTGTAGTGTATGGCATTTTGTTAGCATTGATTCCAATAGTTATGGAACGTAAGAAAAACGCATATTGTAACGTATTTTTTTGCAGTCTTTACCGGCGGGTGTGAGTATAGATAGCGACAGTGTGCGATTGAGAGGTGAACAGAGACGACGCCATTTTCAATACCATTCTTTTAACCGCACGGGTAGTAAGGAGAATCGTGTAGTCAAATTTCGACGCAATTATGCAGAACAAACCTCTTATATAATTCCATGTACAATTTTTTGTACACCATTAAGTTTAGTAGATGGAAGGACACTGTTTCTGTCTAGTAGTCCCTCTTACCTATTTCTGCCGCTAAATAGCAATGCTTGTACTGCTGTGGTCCGGTTTCAGTCTGAAGAGTTTAGAGGTATTGAGAAAGAATATCCACATAATAATTTAAATTACAGACTTTACACAGAGATTGTGAGGCATTTTACCTTAGTCCTCAGAGGTGACAACGCATCTGCAGCCTTTTTTTTTTGTAGTTTGAAGGCGTCTATAGACTGCAGCAGCCATTTACCATCAAGTGGACTAGTTTGTCACTTCAGGTTTATAAAAAAAAGTATCCAATTACTGAAATCCTAAATACAAAAATCAATATAAAAATAAATTTAGACAATATTATTTTTCTTCTACCGTATAATATAAAATATAAACTTTGCAAATCTTATTTATAGCATAATATATAAATAATCGTGAGCATATAATTTTGTGCGGAGGTCCCTTTTCCATCAAATTCTAAACCCCGCCTGAGGGTTAATGAGGGACAATTTTAGGGGTGGACGAACTTAATGCAATCTTGGCATCAAAATGGCGTCGTTATAGCTGCCTCACTTATCATGTGTCATTTGCGAAAGGATGCATGTTGAAATTAATACGTTTTACAATTACTTGATAGAGTTAAAATGTTTATTTACCATAGACAAAGCGTCATCTTAATCTATACAAATAAATAAAATTGAAGTGTCTGTTTGTAATGTCAAAATTACAGTTTTTTACTAAATGCATATGAAAGTAAATACGATACCTATAACCAAAATACAATTTTTAAAATTTTTGTCTGTCTGTCTGTCTGTCTGTCTGTCTGTCTGTTTGTTCCGGGTAATCTCCGAAACGGCTGGACCGATTTTGACGGGATTTTCACTGGCAGATAGCTGATTTCATAAGGAGTAAAATAGGCTACTTTTATTTTAGAAAAATAATCAGGGTTCCGCGCAGAAACATAAAAACACTAACACGCGAACGAAGTCGCGGGGAACAGCTAGTTAGAAATAAAATTAAATTTATGCATAATATTAATCTTATTAATTTTAATCTTTCCTAAACCAAAATAATAAAATTTTCGAGCTGCATGTACACCAACCAAATTGGCATTCATTTGAGTCATCCATCAAAGTCATTTAAACAATCTAAATTATTATTTTTATTCAAAGGAGAAGCCCCATCTATTGCTCGGTGTGAACAATATTTTTATACCTGTCCTCGAACACATTAACGAATGGATGATAAATTGGTATATAAGAACACGTCAACGTTGAAATATTTTGTATCAAACAAACACTAAACATACTTTGTAACATTAAACTTACGTTTAAAAAGAAAAATGTGATTGTAAATTATCATATATGAAAGGTCGCCATCTCTTTTTGCAGCAAAAAAACTGAACAACTTGGCATTTTTGTAGGACGTAGACTCAGCAACACAACTAGATTTAGTCTGGTAAGCAGTGCGGCTGCAACTCGTTTTATTGTACGCAAATGACCGCGTGGACATATACCTATACTTTGACAGAGGAGAACGCCTGTGTATGGCTACTCCCCTCCGGTCCGCCGCGTCGTATAAGATAAAGCCGACGAAGTATTATAAATTCGTTGTATGTTTAAAGTCCGGTAATATTTCAATAAAAGAAAAATAATATAACAACGCACAAACGAAGTTACAGTCCACTTGATGGAAAGTAGCTACTGCAATCAATGGACGCCTCCACCCAACTTCAAAAAAAAAAACAAAGGCTACAGGTGCGTTGTCACCTCTGAGAACTAAGGTGAAATGACCCAATACTTATAATTACATAATTGAATTGCTATTTCGCGGAAGAAATAGGTAAGTGGATGGTATCTACCCAAACGGACTCCCAAGCAGAAGGAGCCCGACCACCTAGTAAATAAATATGTTTTCGTAGTTTTTTGCCTTTTAGTTTTCTCGTACTATGCGCGTACTGCACAAAATAAATCAGTTTTTATTCTATTAAAATGTTTCTTTTTGTTTTTAAGTAAATAAAAACCATTATGATTTGTAATCCTTTTTCATTGTGTTCGTCTGTTTTAACGGTAGACATTTTTTGACATTATATGAAAATATTAAAAATATTTTTTTATTTAGACTCCCTACATGTAGATATTTGGTGCAAAAACTTCTTGACTCTTTTTTATCAAATTGGGGATCATGTGGTAGATCATAAAATAATTAAAAAATTAGAAACCGACATCAAAATCAATAAAATATCTAATATTTTCCACACAATAGCTTCTGAAGTGGGTGCTGCCATTGATGCACTAGCATCGATGAATTAATGTCCCTACTCCAGAAGTGGTGATGTGGAAATATTTTTTTTTTTACTTTTGTAGTCGGCTAGACGTAAATGTAAATATTAGTTAATTATGAAATTACTTAGTACATTATATAGTTACATTAAAATATTCATCTACCAGATTTATATGGGATTACTCCGGAAGGTCAGAGATCGGCAGATCAATAAAAAGGCTTATTTTAATCAAAATAAACATTTTGTGTGGGTGATCACTATACGTTAGCAGTAAAACGAATAGTGTAGTACCTACGTGGACTACAAACATAGTTGAGAACAAATCAAAATCTCTTAAATTTGTATATAATTTAGTATTAATTTTCGAGGAAAACGAGATTACTAGATCACAATACTAAACTTATAAATTAGTGGCGGTAGTTAACTGAACGCTTGTAATACATAAACTTGTTTTGTACTATAGCATCAGAGACTTCATGGTTAAGAAGTTTCTTTTTATATTGGGACATTCTGTTATTTTTTTATGGTTTAAGGGCAATTTGGGGCGGGGCCTGCGGGAGTAAAGCGGGACCATGACAAAGCCGGATAATTACAAATCGTAAAGCTGCTTAAGAACTCTGTTTTATTAAAAAACCGGCCAAGTGCGAGTCGGACTCACGGATGACTGGTTTCCGTACCATCGTTACACACGTTATTTTATTTTTATTATTTGTTTTTATAGCGGCAGCAGAAATACACTATCTGTGAAAATTTCAAATATTACGGATCATGAGATACAGTCCGCTGATAGACAGACGGACGGACAGCGGAGGCTTATTAACAGGGTCCCGTTGGTTAACCTTCGGGTACGGAACCCTAAATATGAGCGCAACCAAGGCTATATTAGAGAATAAAATATTCAGGTTGGCAGCCCTGTTTGAGTTGGTTATTAGGAAGCTGCTGCTGCACATCTCCTGTTTTGTTTTACTCTGTCGCCTCTTAAGACACCAACGGGATGACGAGGGGTAGTGGTTTCTCTTAAGTGGTCTCTACACGACGATTATCGCTACAACGTCATCATCATCATCATCATAATCATCATTACAGCCCTTCACAATTCCACTGTTGACCTGCATCGATCGACTTTCTGCATATTTTACCAGGTCGTCACTCCATCTAGTGAGGGGCCACACTACACTTCGCTTACAGGTTCGAGGTTTCCATTCGAGAACCTTTCTGCCCCATCTGCTGCCGATCCTTCGGGCTATATGGCCGGCCCGTTGCAACTTCAACTTACTGAACCGATGCGCTATGTCGGTTACACTGGTTCTACAGAGGATATCTTCATTACGACCTCTGACACGCAGAAAACTCAGAGTTCGCTGAGCGACCTTGAGCTTCCTACATCACCAGCATAATATAAAAATTCCATTACTAAACACAGATTATTTAAAAAAAATATTGAGAGGATTTCCCATAATCTTCTCGCTTGGCAGTTTGATGCTCGTATACGAGCATCTTGTTTGAAAAAAGGGGTAAAATAAACAAATTTTGTACAACCGACTTCAATATTAATTATTAAGAATAACTCAAAAACTACTGGTCGGTCATTGATCAAATTTATATGGGACTACATGAGAAGCACCAGCTTTCAAATAAAAAAAGAGTCATCGAATACGATTTCCCGAGAAAAGTCGAATTGCGTATCTCCTCCTTTTTAAAGTCGGTAAAATGGCCTAAAATTAACTAACCAATAAATGACTAAAAAGCTTATGAGAAATCAAATACAAAAATAAACAACCTAATTAAGAGATTCTTCAATTGCCTTGATCCGAAAATAAACATGATGTATAAGAACCAAATTATTATTCTGAAAAGTAAATTTGCTTCATTATTTCTTATTCGTCCTACTTGTTTTAAATGACTTTATTTCATCTCCTTTTTCCATAGGAAATATTACCTGAAACAAACAAAGTAAAACAATTAGATACTTCCTTAGAGTGACCAAATATAATGAAAAATAGACTGCTAGAATGAGACGATTGAGGTAAAGTCTTACGTTTTAGAGAGACTTCCCTTTTTATAGTATATGGGTGACAAACGAGCACACAGTCCACCTGATGGTAAGTGGTTGCTCTGGCCCATGGACATCTACATCTAGCCTCGTTTGCGAATCAAAATGCTGATACGTTGTCACCCGTGAGGACTAAGATGGAATGCCTCTTTTCCAGTAAAAATGGTCTCCGGTTCTCTACACTCACCATTCGAAACAGCAGCATTAAGCTGTTATTTTACGTTGGTATTCTGTGCGAGCGTGGTCCTACCCCGGTCGAGCCGACCCGTTCGTGCAACAATCTTAATATAGTTCCAGCGTGACTCTACCGCGTTTAAACTTGGAGATTTTGCCTCAATCCCCACATCTAGCAGACGTATGATGAGGTGAGGCACTGTGTTGCGCCGTAAGGACATGGCAAATTATCACGAATTATTTCTTAAATTGCCATTTAGAAATACTTAGTAAAAGAGATTAAAATTTTAATATTCTCATTGTGAATCCAGGCTGCAATTTGACGCTGCAATGTTGCTTCAGTAGCTAGTTACTAGTATATAGTTTACAATACTAGTATACCGGTGTGAAAAAATTGTTACGCAGTCGCCCCTTTGCGTCTCGTAGCCCGATAAGTGAACAAAAACTGTGATTTAATACGTAAAGGAGCTTATAGGAAATACATTTCCCTTAGCTTCCTCTGTGTTTGTTTATTTTTAGATAACATAAATTATGTCCATTTTGCTTAAAACTGACATTTATATTTGAATTTTCAGCTATGTGTACGATATTATCTACACAATGCAAATTCCAAAGATTAATTTGATCTAATATCTCAAAAATTGCAGAAGCCATAAATACGCAAAATTTATTATATTAGTGAACATTCTTATAACATCAGCTATGTGCCAGTGAAAATCCCGTCAAAATCGGTCCAGCCATTTCGGAGATTAGCCGGAGCAAACAGACAGAGAAAAATTTTAAAAATTGATATTTGTCATAAGTAGTGTATATATTTTTATATGCATTATGTAAACAACTGTTATTTTAACATTACAAACAGACACTTCAATTTTATTTATTTGTATAGAAAACGAATTAGGGTTCAGCGCAAAAAAATTAATATCCATGAAATCGAATTGTAATAAATTCCACGCGGACGAAGTCACGGCGAACAGATTATTAGTATTATAATATAAAGATGTTCACTAACTGAAATTGGTTCTTTGTATATAGAGCCGCGTAAATAAAAAAAGCAATTTACAAACGTACGTTGTTAATATATGTTTCAATGTAAAGGGAAAAACTCTTAAACTTCTTTCTAAACTCATAAAGAACTGGAACGGAAAATCGCCTACAGCTCAGGGCTCCTTTTGCGCAAATCGTGAGTTGAAGATTCTCTGCTTTTACACGCGAAAAAAGAAATTTAAAAGATGCAATAATAAAATTGAAAGAAACGTATCCTATTAAATGAAATGTTCTGAAATCTTTTTTCTATTCATTATATTGTTTTGAATTCTATTTAAACTTAATACTGTAACATTTTGTTGCTTTTTTTATAGGATAAGGGTGACAAACGAGCACACAGTCGACCTGATGGTAAGTGGTTGCTGCGGCCCATAGAAATCTACATCTATCTTCGTTTGCGAATCAAAATGCAGATGCGTTGCCACCCGTGAGGACTAAGATGGAATTCCTCATTTCCAGTAAAAAGGGTATCCGGCCACCTGCACTCACCAAGCGAAACGCAGAGGTAAACCTCTACTTCACGCTGGTATTCTGTGAGGTCGTGGTACCACCCCGGTTCGAGCCGGCCCATCCGTGCGACAGCAAAAGCTGCCGCGTGGCTCTACCACTGTTAAAATTAGACTGCTTATATTAGACAGCAGAGTGGAGAGCCCTATATTGCTGTACTTATGAACGTGTTGGTTTACAATATATATTAGTACCATCATCGTCACCATCTTACCCTTTAAAATAGCCCTTCAAAATTTCACTACTAAACATAGACCTTCTTCTAAGAATACCATATGAAATGGATCCGAGTTAACTGTATTCTTCGACTTCCTGCATGTGTATTAGGGTAACATACGAGTACACAGTCCACCTGATGGTAAGTAGATGTTGCAGCCAATAAATATCTATATCTATCCTTGATTAAGTGTCAAAATGCAGATACGTTGTCACCCCTGAGGACTAACATGGAATGACTTGTTTCCAGTAAAAAGGGTCTCAGGGTCTTTATACCATCATACAAAACAGCAGCATTAAGCTACTGTTTCACGCTGGTATTTTGTGAGAGTGTGGTACTATCCCGGTCGAGCCGACCCATTCGTGCCGCATATAGCTGCAGCGTGGCTCTACCACGTAGAACGTATGTTTTGGCATTCCTCAGAGTGACATCTTACGAAACGAAGCACACGTTTCGTTAAAACAATTCGCTACCACATTGCCAAATTAAATCTGTTGTACCTGAACAATGGATTTATAAACGACTAAATATTTTGAAACAGCATAGCTCACGAAAATATTTAAACATTGAAACGATTAAAATTCATTCGCATTGTTCCACATATGCATGAATACAATGTATTACACAGCAGTAAGGCCTGGCATACAGTCAGTGGTAATTTAGGACGATTTATTAATGTAAAATAAGAGCATACGTGAGTTTTAAAATACATTAGATAGGATAAAGTTGCCCACAATTTCAACGATACCGCCTTTTTATGTTAATGGATGAAATAAATTTGACGTACGTTTCTGTTACATTAAATTCAAGATGTCCGATGCTTGAACATTTACATTGCGATGATTTACGAAACGAATATTTTATGTATTATGTTTTATTAATTAAATTATGTATTTAATATACTTCTTTTTTAGCTCTCTTTGATTAAAAAAGTCGGCATCACATAAACCTGATTTCTATATTCAACAAACTTTTTGTCTGTTTAGTAGTGCGATTGTAGTAGTAACTCGGATGTGAGTCGTTTTGACGTTTGACGTTCGATTTTACTGTATTGTGTAAGTGTAACAGTATCGATAATAATCAGATATCCTTTTCCTGTTGATTATTATCTATTGTTTCTATTGTTCAAAAGTTATCATAAAAAATGGGGCGGCATCAGAGGTGGCTGAACTATGTAAGTATCGCGATAATTGTAAGAGTGCTTACATAAAGAAAAAGGTTTCCGGTACAGACAAATCTGTGCTGGTCGGTACCGATCGGTGCAGGTATAATATTACTATGTTTTCTTGTGCTGCCTCCACACGCTTGGCGTTTGCCACAAACATTATATTGAATCTATTTACTTTTAACATAGAGTATCTCTTTATTCGAAGCGCCTTATACACTTTAATAGCAATATTTTCAAAACGCACAATTGTTTATTTTTTATGGAATGAAAATGATATACTTTTTTTAAGCGCGTCGCTAACACTAATAGTTAATGCATATGAGTCATTTTCTTCATAAAATGTTTATTTTTAACAGCTTACAATAATATTACAAAGTTATTAATGCAACTAGTCTTAGGTCTTTTTCTAGGAAAATGTAACGAAATTTTTAATAATCCAAGTGTATTTTATAAGTTAACGGAACTCTGAATCGAAAAGATGTTGTTCAACACCCCCAATGTTTTGAAAGACCTATCCAACGATACCCCATATGATGGAATAGACACGTAAAAAAATCATCCTTCAATTACTTTAATGGGAAGTACCCAAAATAAAAATGTTTTTTAAAATTTTATTTCAGTTTTGTGGCGTGATTAATTCGTTTTTCAATTTTCAATTTTTTTCGGATTTTATTTTGGGAATGGATGAACAATGATCCTGCTTTCACATGGGGCTCTTTATAAAAAAAGGTCAAATATTTGTTATCCAATAGAAACATTAACTAGGAGTATCACATTATTATTGGGAGGTCTCTAGAAAACCTAAAAAACAGGTGGTAGATCTGCTAACTTTTCGAAGTAAAATTGGTAGGAAACTCAACTTCTGAAATCATATTTATCTCCGAGACAAATTTCGGATTGGTAACAATGGCGTAGAGTATAATAATAATAGCTACTAGTAACTCTTTCCGCCGCCCGCAAGCCGCAAGCTCGCGCGTACTACTGACTGATTGCCAAACGTGTGGATACATCACAAACACGTTTGTCGAACAACCTTTGATTGTTGCACAAAAACCGACACAAACTCCGATCACTGGCAATCACAAACAAACGAACAAACAAACATGCAAACAGCCATCCACACGTTCGTGTTTGCTATTTGGTGTTTGCTGTTTGGCGTTGTTTACCAAGCGTGTGGATGCAGCATTATGCGGTCACTTATAAAGTAACAGGCTTAAACTTGTCGGTGCTGACTACCTGTACCGAGCCATACGGGTTTAAGCGTTTACCGGTGTAGGGTGTGTGTGTTTATGAAAATGGATGTGGATAACGAAGTTTTGATAGCCTTGGTATTTGATATTTGAACATGCCAGTTACACCATCTCTTAATTAAGCGATGTTCTATTTAATTTAATATGTAGTTATATGTGTCTCGTGCCATCTTGGTATAGTCATAAAACCTGTGTTCATCAAACTTTATATCTTTTATAAATAAATAATAATATGACCCATATTTTTTCTTTTCTTGTTAATATTAGAGACAATAACGATTCTTTTCTTTCTAAATTTAAAATAAACACTTTCAAAAAGTAAAAAATCGTCGTCCGATGAACTGGAGGCCATGGTTGTCAATAAGAATAGATTTACCTATTTCTTTATGCACCTTCATCGATCGGTACCGATCAGCACAGATTTGTCTGTACTGGAACCCTGTTTCTTTATGTAAGCATCCTAAGACATGAGTGCAGATATATACAGTCTTAAGTATGTATGATAATTCAAGTTTCTTTTTAATATGGTAATAAAAATTGTATTTTCAAATTTAATTTGATTTTATCCGACGTAATATCAATGATTAAAAAAAATACATAACGTAGTTGCGGGCTGATTGCTACGATAAACGATTCCCACTAAAAACAAACGCGTCTGTCAATTGCATAGGTGGTATGTGTGGTCTGTCTATGGCAAAGGGCTATATTAAGTATATCAATTGTAATGTAAGGGGCTGGTTCCAAATTTCGTTACGGTTCTTCATTTAGATTATATTAAATAAAATAAACGTTTCACTTACAGTACGGATTCAGGGTCTAGCTTCGATTAAGGTAACGGTTTTCAGTACCGGTTCCAAAATACCAATTCCATATAATGGATTTACAGGCTTAGAGTCGATAGAGAGAGCCTTCGTGGCATTTTAGTATAGTTTTATTTTTATAATATTACTTCAATCGTAGCATAGGAAAGAGAAGTGATTGCTGATGGTGTCTTCGCGCCACTAATTAAAAAAATTAGAACTTATTTCGATCGTGTACTGGTAAAACCGCAAAAAGATTTTTATTTAAGTTTTGTTTTAGTGTCACCGTTCTGTCTATTATCAAAACCATTAAAACCGGTTTCTTACCGGAATTCGGAAACCGATATTTTTATAAATGATTTTTTATACACTTTAATCGTTGTACAGCATGTATTAGGGGAAAATGAACGATTTATATATCAAGAAAAAATAAATTACTCCAGATTTTACTGTCGGTGCTCTTCTGTAGGTATCTCGTTTTGTAACCGATTTTAGATTTTGATGTTCATTGGAGCTTTAGATAAGCTCAACTAAATGAAATATTTTATGAAAATGACTTTTGCTTGAAGAGCACAGAGGCATAGACAATATTTGTAGATAAAAGACCAAGTTTTATATTTTCGATAAAATATTGATTTTATATTTTCGATAAATACTTGGCAGCGAAATCGTACCCGTCATTTTATCACACTTGCGGTATACCATACAGGTGAAGGTGAAGCGATACTAAGTTTGAAAAACTTAGTAGTAACTTATCGCAGTTGATAATTCCCGATCAAAAGTTACAGGTCAATATCGGCTTTAAACTAAATGAACACATATAAAATTAATACAACTTATAAGAAAAGCTTCTTAACACTAAAATAACAAACATATTTTCAGTTTTGGTAATAACAATTCTCTTACGCGGAAGGGCAACTCGTCCCCTTTTCCGGAAATAAAATTATTATCCGTAAGGTGTCAAAGGTTCCCTCACGTTGCGATGTGTCAGTTTTCTGCCGTTGACTACGTAGCAAACTGAAGACGTGGAAATTGAATTACTTTAGTTATAACAAACCAAAATGAAAAGAAAAATGGAATTGTACTAAAGGATAAGTCAGTCGATTTGACTCTTGAGATCTTGATTTATTCGTTTTTTCCTAGAAATATACCTTTCATAAGGTAGTTATTAAAATATTAAATAATTAAAATCATTATGATATCACTTAATATTTGTAAACTATGATATCACTTAATATTTTTAAGCTATGAACTGAGGCTTGTGTAATTTATTGATGTTAGCCTAAATATCTAAATAAATAAATACATTTACGTGTGTGCATATGATGTGTATATTAAATTTATCGCTAATCTGAAAAGAATCCTTTATGTTTAGGGCAGTGAGTTGAAAGTGCATAGGTATATAACGTTTACAGAATCTTTACATATAACAAATCTTTAGAATAGTTGAGTTGTGTAAGTGTGATTCCAACAGTTTTGGAAAAAACAACTGGATTTGTTTAGTGGCTAGTATTAATATTAGAATTTTATTATTATTCTTAGAATTTCTGACTCTGTCTATCTAGGTATACTCAATTCACGCAAAAACATACTGGAAGACTTCTCATAAAATTGTAGGTAAGTAATTGTAAGTCAATACTTGGGTTAAATTTTAAAAAACTATAAAAAATCTGCTTTTTTATTTGATTGAACCTAATCGGTTTTAGATTTTTATCATGCCCAAGTGCAAGTCCAAACGGCATGCTAAGTGTTTTTTTTTACGTGGTACAGCCATGCTGCAGCTATATTAGTAGTATAGTTGTAGCACGAATGGGTCGGCTCGACCGGGGAAGGACCACGCTCTCACAGAAAACCAGCGTAAAATAGCAGCTTAACGCTGCTGTGTTTCGTATGGTGAGTGTAGAGAACCGGAGACCCTTTTTACTGACAAAGAGGCATTCCATCATAGTCCTCACGGGTGACAACGCATCTGCATCTTGATTCTTTATTGAGGATAGATGTCTATGGGTCACAGTAACCACTTAACATCAGGTGGACTGTGTGCTCGTTTGTCACCATATCCTCAGCAGTCTAGACTCCATAGCAGAGCGGTCAGCATACCTGCGCACTTAATGGCGAAATTTAAATATTATGTCAGATCCGTGATTGCAGTTTAAGTAACTTAAACATTAAGAACAACGTAAATGAAATGAAAATCGTTTTATATGTATGGAATTTTCAGCATTAAAATCAGTTTGTAGTTCCGAATTGGAAAGCTTCCAGCAAATTCTGGCTTAATTTTGCAAACGTTCCTCTTAGGACTATTTGATTTCAAACTGGAGGAAATATCGTAAAACTAAAACGGATAGCTTTAAATGAAAAATGTAACATTGCAATTAAGAATTTTTACATACACTAGCATTAAAATGTTAATTAAAAATAGGGGTGTAAATATACATGGTCTTACCAATAAGCCACTGATATTAAATATTTCAATAAATAATCAACAATAAGTATATTAATGCCGATTGGTTAAAAAAAAAAAACATGAAAAAAGCTATCGAAAAATATTTACATGTTATTTTTTTATAATGAAGTCACTCGTAATTTAAATTCGTAAATTGTTTAATTATTTATAATTGATCTTGAGTTGTAGCAAATTTTTGATAAAATACGGAGCTCTTTTAAATTTCGAAAGAAAAGGTTTCTTGCTACTCGGCTAGTCATTTGACTTACTACTAGTACATTTACATTGTATTTTGTGAGTGTGCTATTTGAAGTACGGATCTAATGGGGTCACTAGAAAAATGGCTCAATACCGCGTTTCTTTTATTGTAATAAATATATTATTTTGGTTCTACCACGTAGTGGCGTTTTTATAATATTCACTTCCCTATATGTTCCCGTGGGTGTCGTAAGAGGCGTCAGTGAACTGTGCATCTTCCTGATAACATCTCAAAATAATTTAAAAAAAAATACGATGACCAACCTTCTTGCCCAGTGTAGCAACTATGGCTAATATTCCAATTTATGGGGGAGGTCTATGTTCAACAGTGGACTTTAATAAGCTGTACGGGTAACTAATTTTATCGGTACTATACGGTATCAAAATATATTATATATTTCAACGAAAATTTCGTAGCAGATCTCCAGTGTAACGAGAGTATCAGTTTTATAGCGTAGGTAGACGGTATTTGAGTAATTTAGGGTCGGGATTAGACAAGGTCCCTCTTCCCGTCAAATCGTAAACGTCGCTTGAGGGCTAATGGGGTACAATTTTAAGGGTGGCCGAACATAATGTAATCTAAGCATCGAAACGGCAGCCCAACTATAGGGCCTCTCCACGCATATTAGTCATGGCTAAACTAGTAGAACGTAAGAGCGTGAGACGTGTCACAGTCGTCTTTTTCAAAATCGATATTTCTAAATAATACAATCGGTATAAAGTGTACGATGTAGTATAAAGTGTAGTAAGTATCGGTATAAAGTGTAGTAAGTAGCTGAAACACAATAATAGTATTTCTAGGTGGTAGGACCACGCTGATATTTGGTTAGCTCAACCGAAGTAGAAGCTAATGCGCTCCCTTCGCTCGACTGCGTTCGCAAAAATACTAATTAAAATAGCAGCATTTTAAACTGCTGTTTTGTATAGTCGACCGAGAACCCGTTTTAGTGGTACACATTGTATCTTGGTCCTCAAGGGTGACAACGCATCTAAATTTTGATTTTTGATCGAGTGTAGATGTAGGTGTCTTTGGGCTTATACCATCCATCAACCTGCGGGCTGTGTGCGTTGTTACAGTGTGTGTTAGTCTAGATTATACTAATTACGTACTCATAAAATATTTTTATAATTTACACATTAGTATCAACATTCTCCGCATCCGCCTCTTGGTCTAGGGGTGCGAAAAATCCTGGAGGGCCTGATTTTTTACTAAAATAATTTTTTATTGAATTATTAAAAAGCAGAATGAAATAAAATCATATTACATTATCTTTTACTTTAATTTCTGAACCTTTACGTTTAATATAATTACAGTTTAAAATTGTGAACTGAATGATTAATGGGTGTATGCATGGTGAATATTTAACATTGAATGTAGGCCGTTTAAAATGCAATCAATAACGTGTGATCGTGCGATATGGGTCGGCTGGAGGATTAATTTGAAACATAAAACCTGCCTATAAGATATATTTTGTGACAGTCACTTTAGAGGTTTTAAAAGTTTTGATTAAAAATTGAACCCAATCCTTTAGTGCACTGACCTAATTACAAAAATTTATTTGTTTTTGCAGTATTATATTAAATTAAAATTAAACTAAGTAATATTGACCAATTTTGTTTTATTTTTAAATTATGATTGCTGCTAAGTTTATTTTATTTTTATAAAACTGCTACAGATGCGATACGCCAGATTGCTACTGTGTTTCGTATGGTGAGTGTAGAGAACCGGAGACCCTTTTTACTGGAAACAAGGCATTCCATTTTAGTCTTTAGAGGCGACAATGCATCAGAATTTTGATTCTTAATCGAGAATAGATGTGTCTTTGAGCCATAAATTCAACTTACTATAAAGTGGAAAATAAAAATAAATAAAATAGAATTATAATGGAATGGATGGATGGCTGGCTTCGTATCCTGTAATTATACTGTCGCTCTCAATGGTCGGTCTATACCCGGACTAACTTCATAGCGGAATACAGCTGATAGATGGCAGAAATAGGTGAACTCTACCACCGAGTTCATTAATACTAATATAAATTGAAATTTATGATAAAAATTTCAAACGTTCTCCACCTATTTTAAATATTACGTAGACTTTTTCGTTAATTAATATTTAATAAATAAGTTTATGTTAACAAAAGTCGACGTGTAATGATGGTGTCAGAGAACCGACTAGAGTGGGGTAAAATGGAAACTGAAACAGGAGATGGGGCAGCTGCAACTTCCTCTTACTAGCTCAAAATAATAAAAAAAAACTACGGTTGCTAAATCGCCAGTCAACGTGACTACTATGGCCATATGACGCAATCTATGGTTAAGGGCTTTTTACGGCGGTGGCGACTTCGATAGGCTGTAATGATAATATTGAACATGTGGCTGTACCACTTGATTTTTAAAAATAAACAAGTTTGTTTTTAAAATCAAGTCCGTAAGCATGTGAAAATGTCGTTGCAAGTTTGAATTAACACAGCAATTATTTTCATATATATTATTTTCGTATTTCGTTCAAGGTCGCTCAGCGAGCTATGGAGAGGGCTATGCTCGGAGTTTCTCTGCGTGATAAACTTAGGAATAAGGATATCCGCAGTAGAACCAGAGTAACCGACATAGCCCAACGGATTAGTAAGCTGAAGTGGCAGTGGGCCGGCCATATAGCTCGAAGAACCGACAACCGATGGGGAAGAAAGGTTCTCGAGTGGCAGCCTCGTACCGGTAGGCGAAGTGTAGGGCGTCCCCCCACGAGATGGAGTGACGACCTGGTAAGACATGCAGGAAGTCGATGGATGCAGGTGGCTCAGGACCGTGCTTTGTGGCATTCTTTGGGGGAGGCCTACGTTCAGCAGTGGACTTGTGAAGGGCTGTAATGATGATGATGATGATGATGATATTTTCGTATTGTAATCTAGAAGAAAAAATGTACGCCTTAGTAAATATCATTGTAAAGTGGTACCGCGACATTTTCGAGGATAAAAAGAATTGGTTTATCAACTTTAAACGATTTAAATTTTATTTATAGCGTTTGACGCGTGTTCCCTAAAACAACTAAAAATAAAAAACTGCGGTTGCCAACCCGCTTGCCTAGCGTGGCAACTATGGCAAATATCATCCAATGAGGCAACCAATCGGGGAAGCCTATGCTCAGCAGTGTAACGGCAACGTTTTACGCTTGAACTAATTACTTACTATAAATAATTTACCAACGATTAACTTAATTCAAGGATGTGACAGCAGACTGATTGCTTAATAACCCTTTCAGAGCTAAGTAGAAGATAGAGGTCTGTGTCTAGAAGTGGGACGAATATAGGCTGCAACTTTACTTTTTAATCTTTGTAGATGAGATTAGTTTTCATTCTTTTTATAATTCATATCGTAGTTTCAGATAATATTTTTTAATAATTTCGCAACAAAATAATGTGAACACTTAAAACTCTACCAACGCAATATAATACACGCCTCTAACTTAAGCTTAAAAGAAAAAAGCACGTTCCACTTACTTTTTACCCTCATTAAATTTAAAGGTTATCGTTATAAAATCTATATTGTTCTGCGAAAATTTCGATGGAACAGAAAATTTGTTCAAGAGGTAAGTTGATTGATTAACACAGGCGATAAGATGTCTGGCACGGTGGCCTTGGTACCTCGCATCATTTAAAATATAATCAATATCGGTTGGGACGGGGAATACGGCGAGGCGTCTGCCTGTGTAATATAATAATACTCGTATTTAAAATCCGCGTGTATCCTTAACGACAAGCTTTGATGAGCTCAAAGTAAATAGATATTTTTTACTTGGTAAAGCCAAGCTGTAGCTATATTATTGTTGTAGCACGAATGGGTCTGCTCGATTGGGGAAGGATCACGCTCTCACAGAATAGCAGCGTAAAATAGCAGTTTAATGCTCCTGTGTTTTGTATGGTGAGTGTAGAGAACCGGAGACCCTTTTTACTGGAAAAGAGGCATTCCATCTTAGTCCTCACGGGTGACAATGCATTTGCATTTTGATTCTTTATTGAGGATAAATGTAGCTGTCTATGGGCCATAGCATCCACTTACCATCTGTGTGCTCGTTCGTATCCTTATTCTATAAAAAATGATATTATGATATTTAAAACGCTGCAGTCTTCGATATATCAGTGTTGCAATGATAAGAAATTGGATGTGTAGTTTAACATACTATTTGAAACTTATTGAACATCTTCGACGTGAGATCTCTCCTTTTCCTTCTACGGCCAAATGTCTTAAACACAATTCTTCGTGGACTGTTTATACAAAAAAAAAAAAAACAGGAAGGAAAACAGTGTGAAAACAATACGTGTTGTTGTTGTGTAAAATGATCCATAGACCATAGATCATAGTAAAGAACATCATGAAGATGCCCTATGCCTATTATATCCATTGTGTTGTATCAAGCAAAGACGTGTGCGAAAGGAGTATGAGAGCATTACATAGGCAAAGTACTTGCCAAATATTTGGAAATCAAAAGCCGTGCATTTTTTGCATGATTTTCTATATTCCTATTCATGTTATTGAACCATCAAATTCACTATGTAACGAACATGGAAATCGTCTCTTGAAATTGATTGTCAAACCGCCAATATAGTATTGAATACTTCTCAATAAACTTAAACAACACCCAAACATTATTTGTTCAGTAAAACAAACACATAATAGTCGATATTGGTAACGTATGGATGACAATGGATTATAACGTTTATTTCAGCTCTAAATCGGTTATCTTGACTCATAGACTGCGGACTGGTGGGTTAGTAATTAATGTTTTTATTCATTGTCTATAAGATCAAATTTAATTTAATTTAAACCAGTTTGCTCTTCATCCAAAGTCCAGAAAAAACGACTAAGCAAATATTACGTAATATTTAGTAATACATCTCTTTTACTTTGTTAATATTTTGTTAGCTTTACTCCAAATCTGGACATGTAATTACTTACCGAAGTAATCGAAGTAATTTCTGAGTTGCAGCGCTAAGGGTCGCGGGGTTGAATCTCGCATGGATGAAGCATCTGTGTGGCCTGCATTAAATTGTTGGATGTTTGTCCTTGTGCAATTTATATATGTAAACTGCCCACGATACAGGAGAAAATCTTAGTGTGAGGGTGAGATTTTTTAAATAACCGGCTAAGTGCGAGTTGGACTCGCGCATGAAGGGTTCCGTACCATCGTAATACACGTTTCTAGCAGGGGAGTCCCTTTTAATTTTTAATAAATTTTTATTTTTATTATTTCTTGTAATAGCGGCAACAGATATACACATTCCGTGAAAATTTAAACTGTTGTTACGGATCATGAGATACAGCTCGATGACAGACAGACAGACTGACGGACAGACGGACGGACGGACGGACAGACAGAGGATTCTTAGTAATAAGGTCCCGTTGGTTACCCTTTGGGTACAGAACCCCAAAAAAGAAAAGAAGGAAGAAAGACATTTAAAAATAAAATTGTATATAATATGTCGCAACCAACTAGCTTAATTAGTCTTGGAGTTAAAAGTTAATAATGCGCTATGTACTATATTACATAAATATATGACTTAGGTTGGCCTAAAACCTACCCCAGCCGCACCTTAACCTACTGTCGCTGAAAGGTGCAATGTTGTATTAGACGCAATAAATTCAGACCGCTGGTTGAACGTCACCGTTTAGTAAAATGGCTAGGCTGTTAAGCGAGGATTTTAACTGAAAGGTTAATTAAGGTAGAGTTGCGATATATACATAAGGTATACAATGTGTCTAAAGAATTAGTGTTTAATTCTATGAAATTATTAAAAAACACATCAGTTGCACGAGGGTTCAAGTGCTCCGGGCCACCCGAACTCCATTTTCTTCACACCTTTAATTACATAGCAATTTTTGGTAACTTTTTTTAAGCGTTTTTACGAAAAATCTTTTTATAAATATATAAAATATGTAATCATGATAATTTTCTTTTAATTTTTATCTTATTACACATATAGGGAAATAAATATGATTACAGAATACCTACGTGAAAAAGCACCATAATACTGCTGTATTTCGTATGGTAAGTGACGCAAAAATATTTATGATCTTTTTATCTTTTTTTAATATTATTCTAAGCCAGCGCTTAACTACAACCCCACCTGATGGTAAGTGGTAATGTAGCCTAAGATGGTGAAACGCACTTACTTAACAAAAGCCTATTCACTCTTGCCTTGAAGACACCCACATAGTAATGGGATGGAAACACAGATGCTGGCAACTTATTCCACACTTTTGCTGTGTGCATGATGAACGATGTAGCAAACCGTTTGGTTCGAATGCGTGGTAAGTCAACAACGAAGGGGTGCAGAGTGGCCGAACGTTTGGTTGTCCGATGGTTGAAGGGAGAGGGAGAAATTAAATTATGCAATTCCTCAGCACACTCTCCGAAATGCATCTTGTAGAAAACCGAGAGGCTGGTTACTCTGCGCCTGTGCTCGAGACTTAAAAGATAGATTTCAGCCAAATCAAGGTTACCGATAAGCCTATTTGAAAGTTTTTCCACGGAGTCAAACGCTGCCAGGTGGCATTTTGCGGTATCAGCCCATTTATGGCAGCAATACACCATGCACGACCGGACTTGTGCTTTATATAAAGTAAGCAACTGTCCTGGCGTGAAGTATCGCCGCGCCTTTGCAAGAACTCCTAGCTTCCTTGCAGCTGATTTGGCCTCGAACTGAATGACCCGCCTTAATGATATATTTCGGAAAGAATGAGCCAAGATGAGCTGGCTCCTTTTTGTAAGTAACACCTAATAATGACTGAAATATTTAAAATGGACCATTCTTGAATTACAGACCCTTTAGGAATGAATTGAATTTAAGACCCTTTAATTGATAATGTCCACTAGTCCGAATTACGGCTACGGCGGCCAGTCTCAACAGAGTATAGTCATTTAGGCATGAAATGATTACAGTGCACGAGGGTGTACGCAAGAACTCTATTCCCTCATTCTCATAGTCCGAAGGGCCACAATCCTACAAGACCGGAGAGAGGTCAAGCGCAAGACTAACAGCTAAATTTGCTTTTCAAGGAACGATGCTGCAACACCACTAAGTACCTAGTGGTTGCTACTGAAAATTTCTTGAAAGTAAAACCCAATGACTTTTTTGGCTCGACTGTATTCGAACTTGAGACCACATGATTAGCGGTATCGCATGCGAGCCACTAGAAGTCAGTTATTTTTTTTTGTTTCTCTTTATATTTTTAAACCTTTTGTGTTCCGAAACAGTGTTCCGGTTTGAATCCTCAATTTGATATGGAAGACCAAAATATTTTTTAAATTATGCAACTTGGTTCAAGAGTTATGTTACCGTTACAGCCTATTAAAGCCCACGGCTGAACAGAGTTCTCTCCCATAGGTTGCCTCATAGGGGGATATTTGCCATAATTAGCACGCTTGGAAACCGTTTTTGCAAGCGCAGTTTTTTGTTATTAGTCGTTGTAAGGAAGACGTTGCTGCCCATACCCTGCTTCCCTCTGTCGCCTCTTACGATACCCACGGGATGATATGGAGTAGTGGATATTTTTACACTACCACTGCGCGATTTGTGCTATATGCCATTCCTTACTTAATGCTTAATTGATTATAAGTTTAACACTTGTACTTGTTTCAAATAAAATATTTTATTTACGATGCTGAGAAGCAATACCCATCAGTTTCTAAATAAAAAAAGATTAGTGGTTGGACATCGCAGTCTATTTCACATGATTATGCCGACGTTTAGTGGCGAAACGTGTCGTACCATCAACTGGTCAATACATGGTGTGTCTAACCCAGTGTAGTGGTGTTGGGTTTAGTGGAGGCAGTGATAGTACAGGGGGGGGGCGGTATAATATACATTTAAACATCTATAATATAATAATTTTTGGCATAATAACACCAGATTCAATTAGTTAAATTAGTGAATTAGGTTTTTGGGTTGTCTGGAAGAGATTGCTATGTAGCAATAAGACCGCCCTTTCTATTTCCCTCAATAGTTGTTATTTTTTTGTGTCTGATGTTGTTATCTTTTCTTGGTGTACAATAAAGAAAGTTGTATTGTATTGTATTGAATTTTTATTCAATCCCTCAAAAGTTTTTGTGTTTAAAACACAGTATAGTCAATGTGTACAAAGTCGCGGGCTAAGCAATATAGCGTCTATGACAATTGCGAATTTAAATTAACTTATCAGAGGAGAGCCTCACACACAAACATGAAGCGCACGAGTAGTTTGATGTCACTGCAAATAGATAATTCTACCAAAACAAGCCTCAATTTGGTCGAGCTGAGCCAATTCATGCGTTGGGAATAACGGCGTTCACTTCACGATCACAGCTCTATTCGGTAAATTTATAATAGAACTGCTATTTTTCTTTCTTTGTGAATTGCAACAATACAAATGTGACATTAGATTATGATGATATCTATACATATAAATAAAATTGAAGTGTCTGTCTGTAACATTGAAATAAATGTCTTTTATCGAGCTCAGAATCGAAAAACCATTTGAAAAATTTTTGTCAGTCTATCGGTTTGCTGTCGGTCTTGCTTGTCATGTTTACGCTTGGTGCAGTGAAATCGGAAGTTTATATTTAATTGTGTTTCAATACAAATTTTAGCCCTTTGTAAGGTTTAAATCCAAAGCTCGTTGTTATTTTATTTACCCGGTGTGTTTTTTTAATGCTTTATTTAAAAAAAAACATTTATTTTAAATAAATTCAAATTCAGCAAAGTTGCAATCTTCTCAGTTTAAGTGGACAATACTTCTGAAGCAGTAGAAACTCGTATAGTTGAAAAATCCATCGCATGATTTAAAACAAATATACGAAAGCGAGGCTTAAATTAAGCCGTTTAATATAGAAAATATCACAATAAAAATGATGGCAAAAGAATTGCAAGTCGGGTTGAATCGTTTCAAACAAATCACTTAATAATACGGGCGGTGCTTTCCGGTTAGGGTATTGGAAAATATGAAAAAGAACGATCATGATTTTCCACCACAATGTAATTCAGAAGAACCGATGGATTGCTGAGGCTTTATATATACTTGTTTACGAATTCTATCGTCAATTCCATCGCGGCCTTTTATTATCTATAAAATGAAATATTCCCGATATTTTGTTTATATTGAAGTTCGTCTTTTATACTAATTGAATCGCGGAGAAATAAGTGCGGAATGGAGAGAAAAGCTTTAATTTAATGGAGAAGAGTGATATATAAAGTTGTTTTCCGAAGACCGAACATAAATTGCTCAATCTGATAATGGAAAACAGCTTCAGTGTGAAGGTAGTGCGGTGGTACCGACCAATACCTCTGCCCAGCGTGGCGTGGCCAGTATTAGCAAATTTAAAAATAGTGTGGAGAACCCAAAAGTGCATGCCTCATGAGCGTTTATTTATTTTTGATGAAAAAAATAAAAATAGCGACGTGAAAAAAAAAACAGAGAATCTGATCGACTTTCATTAATAAGTTCAATAACAAAAATCAATAGGAATTCTTCTTATAATATATGGAATCTTATTTAATACAATATATCTCAACGTTTAATAGAAATGTAAGCAATAGATATTTCTATTAAACGTGTAGACTCGCCGACGCACAGACCAGCAGACGGCAGTCCATATATTTTTGTTCAATTAAAATTTTTGTTATGTAATCTAAAGTAAATCAATTAGAAAATAAACTAATCTTCTGATTCAATGTCTGTAGTAATTGCAACGTTAATATAATATGGATTTGATGTCTACCTAAAAGTATAAGAACGATTTTATATAGCGAAATTGAGGTATGGCCACATATCGAGAGTAGAGCACTGTCTCACGTTGTGAGGCGTGCAATATGTTTCACTTAACGCATTCTTGAAATTGACTAGATAAGTTATGTGAGAAATAAAAGTGTTGATGTGATGTACAAATTACACAGTGTGAGCATGTGCGTACGTACATGCAAGTATGTTTACGTGCTCGCGTACGTACTCATACTTGCATGTACGTACGTATGTATGTGTAATGTAGAAAGCGTTTTTATTATTTATTATAAGGAATTATTGCTGCATATACGACTGCGCTTTTACAATGGCATTATATAAAGATAAAATCTGTGAAAATAATTTTATTCAATCGGCACTTGTTTTATCTGCCTATAACTGTCGTAACTAAGAGAGCGATACTTCTGACTTTGAAGACAAACCGTGCCGTACTCCAGTAAGATGTTTATTTCGATTTTAATAAACATTGGACGTTAATAAAATATTACTTTATGTTGCAAGCGACAACTACAGCGGTGCGAGTCAGAAAATAAGTTCAAGATATGTAACTATGCTCTTCTTCTCTACAGGATTGTGAACTAGGAAAATAACTTAACTGGAAGGACGAGGTGTTGTGTCGTGATAATAATCAGAATGATCTAGATATAAAATTTATTATATGTGGTAGCGTAATGCTGCAGCTATATTAATAGTATAATCGATGCACGAATGGGTCGGCTCGGGGAAGGACCACGCTCTTATAGAATACCAGCGTAAAATAGCAGCTTAACGCTGCTGTGTTTCGTATGGTGAGTATAGAGAACCGGATACCCTTTTTACTTGGAAAAGAGGCATTCCATCTTATTCCTCACGGCTGACAATGCATCTGCATTTTGATTCGCAAACATGGATAGATGTAGATGTCTATGGGCCACAGCAACCACTTAATATCAGGTGGACTGTGTGCTCGTTAGTCACCCTTATTCTATATTAAAAAAAACCTTCTATAATAGCGTTTTATAAATACTTTCCTTTAGGTGGTAGAGCCATGCTGCAGCTATATTATTGTTGTAGCAAGAATGGGTCGGCTCCACTGGGGAAGACCATGTTCTCACAGAATAACGTCGTAAACTAGCAGTTTAATGCTGCTGTGTTTCGTATGGTAAGTATAAAGAATCGGGGACACTTTTTACTTAGCGGTCAGCCACCGCAGAGTCTACTTCACTTGAGGATGCCTCATGTAGAGGCGAAACACGTGTCGTATTTTCGTTAGTAGTGTGTCTTTCCTAGTGTATTGGTGTCGGGAGTAGCGGTGCTGGGATTAGTGGTAACGGGGTTAGTGCACGCATTGGAAGGAGGACGGGAGGTGCTCTTCAAACTTGGTAAGACACATCATTTTATTTCATTGAGCGGATTTAGGCAAATTAATTTTTACTAACTTTAATTTCATCTTAGTGCTCAGTGGTGACGATGCATCTGCATTTTGAACCTTAATCGAAAGTAGATGTCATCAAGTGGACCCTGTGCTCGTTTATCACACTTAGTCTATTTAAAAAATATACTTTGATCTGTTACTGTTATTAGTTATCGAATTAAATACAGCCCATTTATTTAGATAATTTAACGAATGTGTCCATGTGGGACACGAATTATAAGCCGTAGGTTAATAAATTTGGAGGTAATAATTAGAAAGGCGTGTAACATTTATTTTATAGGGTTTCCTAACCCTATTTTACGAGGGCGATTACAACGAAATCTCCTTTGTGTTATTTTGTGCAGGGGAGATGCAGTGAGATATAATCAGGATGAAGAGAGAAGGGTGATTATTAAATATATTATATATCTTTTTGCTGCATTCTATTTAAGTCCTCAAAGTTGACAACACACCTGAATTTTGATTCTCTATCGAGCATGGATGTAGATGTCTATGGACCACAGTATTGGACTATGTGCCATTTGACACCCCTTATTCTTCATCATCATCATCATTACAGTTCTTCACAAGTCCACTGCTGAACATAGGCCTCCCCCAAAGAATGCCACAAAGCACGGTCCTGAGCCACCTGCATCCATCAACTTCCTGCATATCTTACCAGGTCGTCACTCCATCTAGTGGGGAGACGCCCTACACTTCTATGAAAAGAAAAATTCCACATTAGCTTATGAAGTCGTTGCAATGGCACTGTGGTGCAGTCAAAGAACTGAAGCCCTGACTTCAGAAACTATTACATTCTTTTTAGTTTTTTACTCGGTTTTTACATTTTATTAAAAGTAAATTTTTTAACCTTGTCAGTTGTTTAAGGAATATTCAAATTTAAGGTTATCTACAAGTAGTATGTTGAATAAATAAAGTTACGTTACAACTTTCATCCTCAAAGGGATGAATTTATTTTCTATAAATTTATAGTGGATCTTAGTAAAAAAAAAAGATAAGAAAAGAATAATTTCAATTGGTTCAGTCGTTTTCGAAAAACATCGGTAGACATACTTAAAAAGCATATGCTTATTTATAAAATAGCATCTTCGTTTTAAAAAGAAAAAAAAAACAAAATTTATTTAGCCTTTCTTCACAGATACTATCGTTGAAATGAAACCATTTATTATTGTGGGCCATTCTAAGCCCCGGGATGTAAGCAAATTTACAAGGAAAGGGTCCATGATGCCCCATCACGATTTAATTCAGAAAAACCGTAAGACTGCCCGAGCTTTACGTACTGTTTGCGTTTCCGCGCGCCGATGTTTCAACCCTTGGAAGTTTTTAGTATCAATAAAATAAAATATTATTTCTCACCCAACTTAGCTGTTTTGAGTTAAAGAAATATAAAATTTTGGATATAGTTATTCAAAACGTATTTTCACTCTCCTCAACCATGTTGGTTACCGAAAATTCATTAATTGTACAGCTGAATAATGACGCCTATCGGTAATATTTTTTTAATTTGGATTCATATTTTCTGTCTCTTAAACATTTTATACGTGGTAGAGCCATGCTGCAGCATATATTAGTAGTATAGTTGTAGCACGAATGGGTCGGCTCGACCGAGGAAGGGTCACGCTCACACAGAATACCAGCCTAAAATAGCAGCTTAACACTGCTATGTTTTGTATGGCGAGTATAGAGAACCGAAGACGCTTTTTACTGAAAAAGAGGCATTCCATCTTAGTCCTCACAACCCATCTGCATTTTGAGTCTTAATCGAGGATAAATGTAAATGTTTATGGGCCACCATCAACTTACCATCAGGTGGACTTTGTGCTCGTTTGTCACCCTATCCTATAATAAAATGGTTATATTCTCGTATAATTTAAGTAAAAGGTTGTCACCAGATAACTGGTAGGTGCCACTGCATTATTGTCTTCGTAGTGTTCACCAAATTAGTTTATACCGAGATTAATGTACCCCTCTTCTTCCTCATCATCGCCACGTAAACAGTCTACTGTTCTTCCATATGACTGGGGAGGTAATCAACACGCCAGACAAATTAATGAACTCCCACATGTCTCGCACCATTAAAGTTGCATCCTTTCAACGATTTCATTCTGGTATAAATATAATGCAATCGGCATCAATAGGTCACAATATTTTACAGATATTTTATTAGGTCGCCTTTTGCGATCACAGAAGACAGATTATCCTAAGTATATAATAAAAATATAATTTACACTGCTGAACACGCGAGGATGCCTCGTGTAGAGGCGAAACACGTGTCGTATTTTCGAGAGTGGTGTGTAGTGCCTAGTGTAGTGGTGCTGGGGATAGTAGTGCTGGGATCGACGGCGACGGTTATAGTGCGCGCGATTGAGGAAGGGTGGGTGGTCCCCTTAAAACTGGGCAGAACACAAAATTTTCTTACTTTACGCGGAATTAAGAAAATTAATTAATAACAACCCCATTATAGTAATAATTTATTATTGAATTGTATATACCATATCATGGTGATAATGATATACGAGTACTATTGCGGTTTACCGTAATACTCGCAGTAAAAATATATTACTCCCTACCAACAGTCTACTGCTAAACATAAGTACTTTTATAGATTGTCTCAAAGGATCTTTGTCACAGCTACCACGCTTGGCAGGCGGATTGGCAACTGCAGTTTTTTTTAAATTATTTTAGCTCTTAACACTAAGATGCTGTTGCTCATTCTCTGTGTCAGTTTACTATGTCGCCTGTTACGACAACCACGGTATGACATGACTTTGTGGAATCTCTTATCGCCACCTTATGGCAAGTAAACATCTTAATTGATCACTTACTAAATAGTACCTGGGTGACGAAACGATTTGCTCGTCGTGTAAAAAAATATAATTTTCTTCAGTGATAGATAGATGTCTATCTAGAAAAACTTGTCAAGTGTAACGTTATCTAAGAACAAAATATTATCCAAATCGTTGGAGCCGTTGCTGATAAACCAGTTACATATAAATACATTATATGTTATAATATATAAAATTTAATGTTTGTTTGTTCGTGTTTTATGTGCTGCCAAGCCGTTCATAAGATTACGCTAAAACTATACCAACCTATTGCTTGCACGTGTCGTACCGACAAATTAATTTCAAAGTCACATATCATTCATATTCAATGAATGTATTGCCATTCCTAATTAAACAATATTAACTCTTAAAAATTAAAAAAAAAATTTAGCTAGTTATATATATTTTTTATTCAAAAAGTATTTTATTAGACATGAATTTAAAAACATTGTAGTTTATTTTAAAATTACTTTTAAAATACTGTAATCAAACATTAATCGATCAAAGCTAAGATCCTCACGGATAAAAAGTACGCATAGCTCTGTAATATGGGGCCTAAAATTTGGCAGTCGCAATTCCGCTTTATAAGTCTATTTTATTTTAATAGGCCTTCTATTTTATTTTAATGAACACCTTGCCCAGCGGAAGATCTCACATTTTCCTTCCACGACCAAAATTATAATATAGCCTATTTGCAAAATGAGTACTTAGTTATAATTTATAATAAATGGGGGCCAGAGGGGCGCCAATGATGTGTAAGCCTAGGGCACTATCGACATTTAATCCGCATCTGGCCGTGTCCATTTTTAATTTAATTCACATAAAATGAAACTATGTAATATTTCAGAAATATACATTAATCTTTAGACTTTTCTAACAAATTAACTTCATCGTTATGAAATATGTGACATATTTTGCCTCATTCCTAAGTGGCGCCGCCCTGGTGGCAGAAAAAGTCGTCTTCATGGCACGAGATGATGTGATAGACTGCCTTAAATAAAAACGGCACTCAACCAAGCTTACTCGATGAAGGATTAATATCCTATTACTTCACAATTCATATCCCACCAAAATCATAAATGTGAAAACAGGATTAAGATCTACTTTCGGCTTCAAGTGGCAAGAACAGAGTGGGTGTTGTCAGTGATGACAAATCGATCTAAGATGTGATTCTACAACAGACATAGCGCAACGGATCGGTACGGTCAAATGGTAATGGGTTGGCCATACTATATCTTGAAGAAATACTGGCAAAGAAATGCAGGAATTAGATGGATGCAAGTGACTTGTGATGAGCTGTAATGATGATGATGGTAGATTGCCTCATACGGGTAACCTAGAGGGGAACTTGGCGCCCGTTCAGACTCCAACTCTTGCACTCAGTGCAGAATGGTACTTTTCAGATTTTTTTATAATATAAGGGTGACAAACGAGCACACAGTCCACCTGATGTGTAAGTGGTTGCTGTGGCCCATAGACATCTACATCTATCCTCAATAAAGAATCAAAATACAGATGCGTCGTCACCCATGAGGACTAAGATGGAATGCCTTGTTTCCAGTAAAAAGGGTCTCCGGTTCTCTACACTCACCATACGAAACACAGCAGCGTTAAGCTGCCATTTTACGCTGGTATTCTGTGAGAGCGTGGTTCTTCCCTGGTCGACTATACTACTAATATAGCTACAGCATGGCTCATGGATTAAAAATAATTTAAAATTTTCTACAACCGACTTCAATATAAAATATTAAGAATAACTCAAAAATTATTGGTCAGACCATGATCAAATTTATATGGGACCACATGAAAAGCATCAGCTTTCAAATAATAAAAAAAGAATCATCGAAATCAGTTTACCCAGAAAACAGTTAAACACATAAAAAAAACATACAGGCCAATTGAGTACCTCCTTCTTTTTGAAGTCGATAGAAAAATAGAATTAATCATGAAATTTTGAAATTTAGGTACTTTCTAGGTATGCAAAATAATAAGGGCTATAATACTAAAAAACAAAAATGAAAAACTAAATAATCTGACCACGTTGCAGGATTCAAAATTGTCTACGGCTTGACAGCTGATGAAGATCTCTGATTAGACATATTTATGAATTAACATTAAATTTCTATAGTCCACTACTCATGTGCAAGTTGGCTGTATTTTCTTTTTAGATTTAACAAGGGTTGGCATGACAAAAATCTCATTTGTATTCTATAGCGTGAGGAGGATATAGTGAGCAATAATCCGGGTTGCGAAGGATCAACGGGCTTTGAATTTTCGAATGAATGATAACCGGAGAAGTTATATTAATGAGAGTTATTAGATAAGTTAATTTTCAATAAATCCATGTCACGTCTTTTATCGATTCTATACAATTTAAATTCACTAAAATCTAAATTACAAAAGAACAATGCTGAGTAATAAGTACCCGCAAAGTGGGTGCCAGCTATCGGTTCAGAAAAACTACAAAAACTTCGTCAAAATCGGTCCATCCGATTAGGAGGACTTCAGTGTTAAACACATGTACAGAAAAATTATATATATATATATATATATATATATATATATATATATATATATATATATATATATATATATATATCACATGTGTCTGCCTAAGTTTGCCCTCTATTTAGGTTTCTGTGATTGACCACCTTTGACAAATACCTTGATGAGTACTTATATGTTTATATATTAAGAAATTCTTGCAGTGACGGTTTTTCAAGTTTTATTTGCAGATGCTTTTGTCGACGTTTATGCAGTAGAAAAACTACCTTAAATATTACCAGAACAGGGCGTTAATTAGGATCAGACTGTGAAGCTATATAGCAAGATTGCGATTCGTTAATGCAAGGCTTAGCCATCGCTAGATATTTGAATTCTAATAACGTTTCATGTCATCAAAATCTATGAAATTTGTTTCAGAGTTTATAGTTATTAGGTTTTAAACGTCTAATATCAATAATACTTTTGATTTTAGCCATGAAGCTTCATTAGACACCTTCATTGAACCTACATCACCCTTTAATACAGGGAACCTTGCAAAGGCAGCAAGACCGACGGTGGGTCTTTCGAAAACTGTAGTAAATTTATGTATCTTCCCGGTCGGCTCGACCGGGGAAGGATCACGCTATCACAGAATACCAGCGTAAAATAGCAGTTTAATGCTGCTGTCTTTCATATGGTGAGTGTAGAGAACCGGAGACCCTTTTTACTGGAAAAGAGGCATTCCATCTTAGTCCTCACGGGTGACAACGCATCGGCATTTTGATTCGTAATCGAGGATAGATGCAGATGTTTATGGGCCACAGCAACCACTTACCATCACGTGGACTGTGTGCTAGTTTGTCACCCTTATCGTATAAAAAAAATATTGCCTGATTAATAAGGAAGCAATATGATTTGGCAAGTACTCGAATAGAGGAGATAGCGTTTAGGGAATTCGAGAAATTATAGAAGTAAATATAAAAAACTATTGGAAAAACCAATTGAGCATGCCTTCGCATTAAAAAATTACGTATAGCATGATTATACGGAATTTTTTTAAAGTAGTTTAAATACACACAAATTTTCACTAGTAACCTTATTGTACTTCCAATTTTCCGATAATTTTATGTCAAACTTCAATTTGCAAAAGTTTGGAAAATCCAAAGTGCACGACTCATAATGCTCATATGATCATCATATCATCATTCATGTCACTCCAAAAAGTCCAAGACGTATTCAAGTATAAATATTACATCCTACTTACTTTTAGTACGTACTAATATTATTTACTCTGTGCTTTTAAAATATTGTAATAAAAATCTCTGATTATTATAATAATCAAGTATGTATGAAATTTTTTTTTCGAATATTTTGTATTTATTTGTACAGCGATCTTTTTGAGCCGCTGTAAACAACCAATACAGTATCCACTCACAACGGCGGTTGACGTCGAACTAAGCGAGCGAGTGAGCGAGCCACAGGCAGTCTCTGTTTACTGAAATAAATTCTAACAGAAGGCTGCGAAATCACCGAAAATTTCGCCATTTTGGAGCCGAAAAAAATTAATTATAGCTAAACAAAACAAAATTACACTGCCATTTACATTCAGTGGTTTCCCACATGATAGATGAGGAGATTAAAAAATAGATTGAGTTAAACAATAGATATTTTCAAAAGTTATCGTGTTTACAAGCCTTGAGGACTTAATAAATCCACACCATACCATAAGCCACTAAAACCCCTTTTTTGTGTGAAAATAGCAATTAATCGATTTAAAAAAATATTAATAAGTTCAACAATCATTTATCTTTCTGACAATGTGCTTTTTATATCATTTATATGTATAATATGATTGCTGGATACGATTTCATGCGACAAAACGTTGGAATCTTGATTTTTAGGCGCTAGTAGAACATACCTATGCGCTTTGCGCTTGGCATGCAATTGTGTATATATGTGGCAGCAGCGTAACAAATCTACCACACACCATATCATCCCGTGGATGTTGTAAGAGGCAATAACAGAAATATTATATGGCTTCCGATAAATGACGGTTTAACCATCTTGTTTACGTCAGATGTCAAATATCCAAACAGCAAACCCAAACCCTAATGTAAAGCGTGATGATTAAGGCAAAATTTCCCAACATTGTTAAAGACCCACGTTCAGCAGTGGACTTTAACGGACTGATCAAGATGACGAAAAAATACTAATTTAATAAACATATAATTAATAGAATCAGGCGTTACTTTGCGGAAATCCATTATATAAAAGCCCTTACAAAAATTTAATTTTTTTAAATTCAATTTAAGTGACTTAGCGGTTAGCCACCGTAGAGTCTATATCACCTGAGGATGCCTCGTGTAGAGGGAAACACGTGTCGTATTATCCTCAGTGGTGTGTCTTGCCTAGTGTAGTGGTGTTGGGAGTAGCGATGCTGGGATTAGTGGTGACGGGGATAGTGCACGCAATTGAGGGAGGGCGGGAGGTGCTCTTCATACTAGGTAAGATACATCATTTTATTTTATAACGCGGATATTTGAGAAGTAAAAATTTTTGTAAGGGCTTTTATTAATAAACATAACTGGTAAGTGTCATTCATTCATTATTATTAGAGTGTATTCGTTTATTTACTTAATTTGTTTTGAAAACTTCTCGATCTATCAGAAGATGTATAGTTCAAAGTTAACTATTCTTAAGTTTTACACTAAAGTCAATCCAAAAATATGTAGCAAAAAGAGATTGCTACACTAAACATTTCAATTTAATGAATGAAGTTAAAAGTTACGAAGTAAGAGAAAGACTATGCAAATTACTAATAGATAAAAGATATCTTCGATAATTTTTTTTCTTTAGAAGGGGTAATGATTCTAACGTAATATTTACATAAATCTAAATTCTAAATAACAACAAACAAGTAAAACATTTAAGTAACATATCAGTAAATTAATAATTGATGTTCAAGCCTGGCGGCAATCTGATATAAATTATTCACTGATATGATATCAGACTTAACGTCTAACGCCCGTCCAAAGTGTTTAAAACTTAGTTATAAAGTAAAGAAGCCGTGTGTTACTCAAGTAGCTTGTGCTGAATAATAATTAAGTATTTAAAAAAGACTTCACACACACTATGAAAGTGTCTATTTCAAAATAAAATAAAAAATCAGCTAAGGCCTCAAATATAAAACATACGTTTGTAACGTATTCGATATAAAGGTAACAATCAATTAGTAATTTTAACTAACTTCAAATAATATCTTTTTTGAAGTTAGTTAAAATTATCAGGGTGCATCCAGTTTTTCTTTTTACTAAAGATAGGTACTATTGAGTTAACCTTGTATATAAATGGAGGATAAAAAGCCGCTGAAATTTAATTAAATGGCAAGAGTGTTTTGTTAAAACTAAATTTTCTTTTTATAAAAAGGACAATTTGCAACACCTAAATCACTTAATAATGCGGGTGATGCCGGCCCGCCCAGGAAGGAGGCAAATTTGCAAGGGAAAGCTCGTGATACTCTATCAAAATTTTATTAAAAGGTAAGATAGCATATTGGCTTTTAAATGTATTGTTTATATTTTAACTGCCATTATTTGATAAAACTTTATAATGGTAAATAGTTTATTTGAAATATTATTTTTATATGAAATTTTGTTTATTATCATCATTGTCATCTTAATCTTAATACAGTCTTTCAAAAGTCCACTGCTGAACATAGGCCTCCCTCAGATAGATTGCCTAGTAATTTTATCACCATAATTTAAGTGAAAACATTTTTTATAGGGTGATAAACGAGCACACAGTCCACCTGATCGTATGTGGTTGTCGTGGCCCATAGACATCTACATCTATCCTCGTTTGCGAATCAAAACGCAGATGCGCTGTCACCCGTGAGGACTGAGATGGAATGCCTCTTTTCCAGTAAAAAGGGTCTCCAGATCCCTACACTCACCATACGAAACACAGCAGTGTTAAGCTGCCATTTTACGCTGGTATTCTGTGAGAGCGTGGTCCTTCCCCAGTCGAGCTGACCCATTCGTGCTACAACTATACTACTAATATAGCTGCAGCATGAATGGGTCGGCTCGACCGGGGAAGGACCACGCTCTCACAGAATACCAGCATTAAATAGCAGCTTAACACTGCTGTGTTTCGTATGGTGAGTGTAGAGAACCTGAGTGTTTGCGAATCAAAATGCAGATATAGATGTCTATGGGCCACAGCAACCACTTACCATCAGGTTGACTGTGTGTTCATTTGTCATCCTATCCTATACAAAAAAAGAAGGAATACCCGACTCAACCAGGGAATCTACACGATCGAACAGAATATCAGCGCGAAATAGCAGCAAAATATTGCTGTGTTTGGTAAGGTGACTGTAGAGAATCGGAGACCTTTTTGTGGGTAACGAAGCGGACTATCTTCGTCCTTAGGGTTGACAGCGCATTTGCATTTTGATTCTTAATCAAATATAGATGTAAATGTCTATGGGTGACAGTATTCTCGTACCAGTTGGTAAAATACAAAAAAATCACAAAAAATATATTTAGTGGTTAAAGTTCATCATATCCTTGCTTCTATGCTTAGTCTTATATAGTGTCTTAAAATAACATGGCTTTTAATCTTCTATACTTATGAAACACGGTTGTAATCTCATTTTAATATAATCCACGTATCGTAATAAAATATCACCATAAGCTGTGGACTAATGAGTTTGGAGATATTAAGGCCGACATGCAACGTTAATTTTGTTGGGATTCCCGTACCTAATTTAACAAGGGTTAGCATGACAGTAACGTCTTCTGTATTCTATGGCGCAGAGAAGATATACTGGCAAAGATGTCTATTGACTGTGAAATTTTCGAATAAACAGCTCCGACATTTTTATTAAAAAGATGTCGGTCTAAGAATAACTAGACACGGGTGTTTAAGTAGACTGAACGGAAGCTCTTGTGTTCCGAAACACTTTGGAATAGGTCTGGAATAGGTAGATAGAAGGAATAGGTAGTGGGGTTTTCCTCTCCCGAGGCAAGTGGTAACTGGGGCAGGTTGAATTGCAGATGTATGCAAAAGCTTCTCAGACGCTCTGACGTTATGAGGCGTAGGTTGAACACTAGGAATTTAATCGGTCCAAGTCCGACACCCTATGAAAAAAGGGTATAGTATGTGTAACCTACAAATGCATGTAGTTTAAAAGATAGGTTTTATGCTAAAATATTGTTAAATCAAATCTGTGCCTGTCAGTTGGTCTGTCCTAAACGTTTTTCTCAGATAGAATTTCAGATAAATTGATTGACTAATGAACATACCATGTAGTGGCGGTGTAACAATATCTACTACCCCATATCGTCTGGTGGGTGTCGTAAGAGGCGACAGAGGGAAAATGGAACAGGAAATGGATAGTAGCATATTCCTGATTACAACTCAAAATTAAAAAAAAAATTGCGGTTGCTAACCCGATTACCAAGCGTGGCAACTATGGCAAAATCCCCCCATGAGGCAATCAATGGCCTATGTTTAGCAGTGGACTTTTTTTAGGCTGTAATGGTTGAATCAAACTAATGAACGTCAAATAGACACAAAATAAAACAATAGAATAATTCATAATTCTTATAAAATTCACTCTTTGAAAATAAATCTCGAAAAACAATTTAAAAAAATACTAAGGATTCGAATATTGAAAATTTTGTTGGGAAATAGTACAATAAAAAATTACCAGTGTGATTTGTTTTGCTAAATCGAGCGAACAAAGCTTTTGGAAGATTATGAAATCCATCACGATTCCTTTCAGAAAATTCATGAGATTATTGTACTGTTTGCCATTCCGATCGTCAGTGTTTCAACCCTACAAGAACTCCATTCAACATTAATAAAATAAAATCTTATTTCGGATCCCTATTTAATTAATCCCTGTGAGCTCAATCTGTGGTCTGAAATAGTACTTATAGTATACAACTAGCTGTATCCGCGACTTCGTTCGCATATAATATTGGTGAGTAACTTATTTGTTTTTAAGTTTTATTATTTTGAGCCTAATTTACTATATTTTATAAACTACACTACTGCTCCAACTCAGATAGTAATATTATTGATATTTTTTATTATTATAAGTAATATCATCATAAAACCGAACCAGTGCATGGATGATTTAAACACTGAGGGTGCCACACGAGTTCAATATAATATCTAATATATAAAAATTAATGTTTGTTTGTTCGTATTTTATGTGCTACTATACCATTCATCGGTGAAATAGCAGCTTAATGCTGCTGTGTTTCGTGTGGTGAGGCATTCCATCATAGTCCTCAGGGGTGGCATCTGCATTTGCATTTTGATTCTTAATCGAGGATAAATTTAGAAGTCCACTGCTGAATAAAGGCCGCCTTCATAGATTGCCTAATGAGGAGATTTTGCCACAATTGCCACGCTTGGCAAGCGGGTTGGCAACCGAAGTTTTTTATTATTTTGAATTGTTATCAGGAATATGCTGCTGCCCGTCTCCTGTTTCATTGTCCCTCTGTCGCCTCTTACCACACCCTCGGGAAGATATGGGGCAGCATTGATTTATATAACTCAATGTGGGGCAGTGAATATTCTTACACCGCTACTACATGGTTACCACTACACTCATGGAATTTCAGTTTTCATATGTTAAGTGTAGAGACACTTTATACTGGGACGAGACATTCGTAGTCCTCAGGGGTGACAATGCGTATATATGTTGATTTTTTATCGAGGATAGATGTAGGTAGAATCTAGTTACCATCAGGTGGGCTATATGTTTGTTCGTCAACCTTATTCCATAAAATAAATCTATACAAATAAATAAAATTGGAGTGTCTGTTTGTAATATCAAAATAACAGCTTTTTACTTAATACATAGGCAAGTAGGTATATACGGTACTTATAACAAAAAGACATTTTTAAAACTTTTGTCTGTATGTCTGTCTGTTTGTTCCGGCTAATCTCCGAAACGGCTGGACCGATTTTGACGGGAATTCCACTGGTACATTTAAGATGTTATAAGGAGTAACTTAGGCTACTTTTATTTTAGAAAACAAATTAGGGTTCCGTGAAAAAAAACCCTTGAAATTGTGAACAAAATCCAATTCAAAGGTAATTAATATAGGTAGGTATAATAATAATATATAATTTATATTCAACACAATCGAATGTAAGCACTAAGTATAATAATAATATAATAGTAAGATAATATAATAATGTTATATATACCGCGTATATGTTATATATACAATACCGCGCGCGCCCAACGCCGCCGGGCCGCCATGGCCGCACCGAAAGACATTACAAAGGCTAACTGTCACGCGGGCTCAGAACGTGCGAGTGCGCTATTGCGGATGGTTGTGTCTCAACGCGCGCCCTATAAAATATTATAGCTCATGTTATAAGGAGTAACTTTTATATTACAAAAATAATTAGGTTCCGAGCAAAAATATTAAAATATATCGTAACAAATCGTAATACATTTAGCGAAGCCGCGGGGAGCAGCTAGTAAATAAATATGGTTGCTTTAAAAAAACAATATGTTCACTTCATATTATGTAGAAGTAAGTAATTATGTAGAATACACGGTTACGTCTTACAACGAGGCTACACAACCGTGCAGCCTCGTTGTATATGTCGAATATCCACTACTCCATATCATGTGACGTAAGATGCGACAAAGGGAAACAAATCAGGAGGTAGGCAGCAGCGTCTTTCTCATAACAAATAGGAAATTTAAAAAAAACTGCGGTTGCCTCTCTAGTGTGTCAACTATTTCAAATATTCCACTAATGAAGCAATCTATGAGGAAACAGGTTCAGCCGGTCAATTTTGATTAAAAAAGTAGATTTACAATCAATAAATGTCCCACTGCTGGGCGTGGGCCTACTCTTATTTGTTAGAGAGTTTTAGGGCAAGGAAGTGTCTGTGGTGGGCGGTGCCCCAATGCGTGTTTTGCGGATTTCACATGTCTTTGAAATTTTTTGCTTATTTCTCAGTCATGCAGGTTTCCTTACAATGTTTTCCTTCACTGCCGAGTACGTGGTAAATCAGCACTTAAAACTTCTGTGAAATTTACAGCGAGCGCTAAATTTTGATATTCTTTAATAAATGGATAAAGAAATGCGTAGAATGTCAACAACAAAAACATTTATATGTAAGTCTATAAAATCAACGTTATTATGTTTTTACAACAATAAATAATCGATATAACAAAAAATAATCCTCGAATCCGGCAACTTGCTCTATCACCGGGAGGGCGACCATCTGTCCGAAGGAGGTGTCGGATTTATCGTCCACAAATCTCTCGTTAACAACGTTGTAAAGATTGAGAGTGTGTCGACGAGGGTTGCGTACCTTATACTCAGAATCACCCAACGGTATCCGCTGAAGGTCATACAGGTTTACGCATCAACCTCGGCATACCCCAATGAGGAGGTGGAGGAAATGTATAAGGATATCTCGAGAGCCATGCATTCCTCCAAAACCCACTATACGGTGTTAATGGGAGACTTCAATGCAAAACTAGGCACAAGAGAGAACGGTGAGCGGAAAGTAGGGAAATTTGAAATAGGGCAACAGAACCCAAGGGGCCGACTTCATGGGGAAAGAGGGACTCTTTATGATGAACTCTTTTTTTCCAAAAGCGGCCCCACAGAAAGTGGACCTGGTCGAGCCCCGACGGTTCGACAAAAAATGAGATTGACTTCATTATGACGACCAGACGACAACTGTTCAGTGATGGCTCCGTGATCGCGAGGGTGAAAACTGGTAGCGATCACCGAATGGTTAGAGGCACACTGAACCTAAACGTTAATTTGGAAAGGTCTCGTCTGTGAAGTAAACGCTCCGTCCCCCTCGTGCTCTGTTCCAAAGTCCCAAAACCTTTCAGCTCGAGTTACAAAACTGTTTTCAGTGCCTAGAAGACTGCAATGAAGTGGACGATATGAATGACAAGCTCGTGGAAACTGTCCATGCGGTCGGAGCTAAGTTCTGCAAGACCCGCCGCAGAAGAACACAAAAACTCTCCGATCACACTCTTAATCTCATGGCTGTTAGACGGGAGATGAAGCTACATTTTTCAACAGATTTGAAAGCATACAGGCAACTCAACACACAGATCTCCAAATGCATGCGGCGGGACTTACGCAACTTCAATACAACTTGTTTTGAAGAAGCGATCGAGCGGAACCAAGGCTCCAAAGTCTTTGCCAAAGATCTATCTGCCAGAAAGAGCCAACTGTCAAAGCTGAAGACCGAGTGTGGCTGCATCGTTTCCGGGACTCCTGAGATTTTGAATGAGATTGAGAGATTCTATGGGCAGCTGTACACATCATCGTTGGAGCCACACGCAAGTGTGAGTAACGATCCAAGAGCGAGTCTTATCCGACACTATTCCAAAGATATCCCGGACGTCAGTCTAAACGAGATTAGAATGGCTTTCCAGCACCTTAAAAACGACAAGGCCCCAGGCGAGGATGGAATTACAGAGCTTTTGAAAGCTCCGCTGTAATTCCATGTCCATTTCCAATGGAAAACCGGTACTTGAAGTCCTTCAGAAGCTCTTTAATTCCGTCCTCCATGGTGGCACTACTCCGGAGGCGTGGAGCAGAAGTACGGTGGTCTTGTTCTTCAAGAAAGGCGAAAACGCTCTCTTGAAGAACTACAGACCGATTTCCTTATGAGCCGCGTCTACGTGCTGTTTTCGAGAGTCATTACGAATCGTCTCGCAAGCAAAATTGACGACTTCCAGCCTCCCGAACAAGCCGGTTTCCGAAAAGGTTTTAGTACAGTAGACCATATACACACCCTTTGGCAAATTTTACAGAAGATAGAAGAGTATAATTTGCCACTTTGCCTTGCGTATGTGGACTATGAGAAAGCCTTTGATTCCGTCGAAATTTGGGCGGTGCTGCAGTCCCTTCAGCGGTGCCAAGTTGACTATCGGTATATCGAAGTGCCGAAGTGTTTGTACAGTAGGGCTACGATGGCTATACGAGTACAGAATCAGAGTACGAAACCTATCCAACTGCAGAGATGTGTAAGACAGGGTGACGTTATATTCCCGAAATTCTTCGCCGCTGCATCGGAAAACGTTTTCAAGCTGGTGGACTGGAAAGGGTGCGGTATTAATATCAATGGCGAGTACATCACTCACCTCCGATTTGCCGACGATATAATCCTTATGGTAGAATTGCTGGAGGACCTGAGCACTATGCTCAATGACCTCAATAGTGTCTCTCAACGGATAGTCCTTAAGATGAACATGGACAAAACAAAAATCATGTTTAACCTCCATGTCACACCTATGCCGGTAGTTGTTGGGAGCACTAAGCTCGAAGTTGTTGAAGAGTATGTTTACCGGGACAAATAGTCCGACTAGGTAAGTCCAACTTCGACCGAGAGGTCTATCGATGGATTCAACTCGGCTGAGCAGCGTTCGGGAAACTACGACACATCTTCTCGTCAGACATACCTTAAAACGAAATTGTACAACCTGTGCGTGTTGCCAGTGATGACTTACGGATCTGAGACGTGGTCCTTTACTGCTGACCGTTTAAGGAAGTTCAAGGTCGCTCAGCGAGCTATAGAGAGGGCTATGTTCGGGGTTTCTCTGCGTGATAAACTTACAAATGAGGATATCCGCAGTAGAACCAGAGTTACCGACATAGCCCACCGGATTAGTAGGCTGAAGTGGCAGTGGACCGGCCATATAGATCGAAGAACCGACAACCGATGGGAAAGAAATGTTCTCGAGTGGCAACCTCGTACCGGTAGGCGAAGTGTAGGGCGACCCCTCACGAGATGGAGTGACGACCTGATAAGACATGCAGGAAGTCGACGGATGCAGGTGGCTCAGGACCGTGCTTTGTGGCATTCCTTGGGGGAGGCCTATGTTCAGCAGTGGACTTATGAAAGGCTGTAATGATAATGATGATAAACAATAAATAGCCTATTATACCTACTTGTGACTGGAGTCTATTCCAAACGCCTAGCAGCCTTAATTTTCTTTAAATTCTATTAATATATCCCATTATTTAATTTTAAAATGAAACTTTTCAGTGTATTGTGTTAATGTAATTGGTTAAATAAACTTACTTCTTTATTATATGTTTTATTAATCACCTTTACAGCTTTACACAACATAAATTTACTTTTATTAACTTAAACTTGAAGACAATCATCAAAATCACACATTACACATTACTCGATATACTCCGCAACGACATCCGCCAAAGACACCCAGACCATAGATTCTATAATCAGTGTTGCGAATGTAAATGTATAATAACTAACATATTGTTACCTGCATAAGGTAGAGGGAAGAATACCTACGTTTGAATAACCATTAAAATATAATATATAATAGTATTATTAGAAGCCAGTCTTTTAATGTTCGGCTTAACAATAACCATTGTATAAACTAAAACAATCAGAAGTACAAGAAATTCAAGAATATAAAGAACAATGGCAGAAAAATAGTTGACAAAAATTGTTGCGTCTAGAAATAAGTTATATATAAAATGAGTTTTATTATTTTTCTATGATTTTTCAAATAAAATGTATTTTAATTAAAGCCACAGAACAAAACTATCATTTTTGGGAATATCAAATGACTTAAATCATTTTACTCTATTCAAGTGTTGCCATTTACTATATTCATACTATTTTCGTAAACACTTTGTAAGACTACCAACACAACACGCAAACACAAAATATTTTTATATTGAGTTATTATTAGTAATGACTATACTATCAGTAATAATAAAAATAAAAGTGATATGGTTGAAAATAGGTCTCTTAAAAAGAACTTCCTACAATAATACATTATCTCAATTGTAGTACTATGTAACACTTCCATTTAATGTTATGGCAACACTAGCTAAACCAAAAAATTCACTGTGTTTTTGCTAGCTTTACGGCTCTGGGTTCTAGCCTTCTGAGAATGTCACTGTATGACAGAAAGGCCCTGGAGCCATGCCAGAAATATACATTTATAGTATGCAAATATATAATAGAGATACAATAATCTAAAACTTTCAATTATGTAGGTAGGTATATAATGTTGAGAATGTATTAAGCTATCATCAAACAACCCCAGGACGCATGACTTTTTCCAAGTGACATAAGACATAATCTTAAAAGTTTCAAATCTAAATACCTATGTTTTTTTTGACGCCATCTCAGGACAAAATTTTTTGACAGAGTTATTAAGGGACTGACGCTTAACATCTTAAGATATTTTTGATATTTAGACGCTACCATTACTTCTCAACTTATTTTATTTATGAAAATCTGCCATTGTTCTTTGTTTAATAAACAAAAGTAGCCAACGAGGAAAGAGGAATAATAACGTATATTGTAATGTTTGTCGTTAAATTGAAATATAAAAATTCATCGTAAAAACACACATTTTAATTAAAATCAAATTTAATTTCGTGTTAACATGGGTCTATTTGGATTCAGATTTATTGTATTTAATCGTGCGCCGTTGAATATATTAAAAATAAAGTTACTTAATTCTGTATTTTAATACGTGGAGGAAAATTTTATACCCTTTTTAACACAGATATCATAGGTAGCGAGTAAATTAGATATACATATTCGGTGTGGTTTTTTAATGTGGTAGTAATGACAAAATTTTCCACAAGACGGAGCCGATATTATGGAATTCGAAACAACCGAGTAAAATATTGCAGCAAATAATAATTTAAAAAGTTGATTACAGAATTAGTACCGGGAATTCATATCAGGCGTTATTTTGAGGAAATCCGTTATATTAAAGGTATCAAAAATTCATACTCTACTTCACTTGAGGGTGCCTCGTGTAGAAGCGACACACGTCTCATATTACTGAGAGTGGTGTGTCTTTCCTAGTGTAGTGGTGTTATGAGTAGTGGTGCTGGGATTAATGGTGACCGGGATAGTGCACGAAATTGAGGGAGGGCGGGAAATGCTCTTCAAACTAGATGAGACGCATAATTTTATATAACTTAATTCTATATATGGCCGTGTACATTCGCAAAAGGCCGAAGGCGTTCTTCCCGACATGTGAGGCACTAGCAGCAGTTAAAGTAAGTCTTTGTTTCTCAGCACACCAAAAAAGGTTTAAGTGCTCTTTGTGTATCTGGCCTACTCGTGAGAGTAAATTGATTCCAAACACACTGCCGACTTGTTAATTATTAACATTATTTTATTAATTCGTTATGTGGGCCATAATCTTGTAACATGTGAGATGCTAAGATAATTAATGATGATGTAGAAGAAAGTTTAACTGTCAAAATACATGACACAGGAGAAAATCGTAGTGTGGGGGTAAGTCGTAGGTTTTAAGAGAAAAAAAAATGTTTATATGATGTGCAAAAAGTTCAGTACATGATTTTTGGTGCAGTCCGTGACGATATTATTGTGTCCCCGTGTGATTTAAGCTCAAACGACTATTGTAAGAGGCTATCGCTAGGAACTATACGCAGTGGGTCTTCGGAACCCTTCGGATTCAATACAATAACGCGGTCCGGGTGTCGATGGAACTGTCTCGCCGCTGCTACGCGTCAGGGATGTTTACGGAAGCACGCGTAAATTGCTGTTTATCACTGGTGCGCAGATTTTGGGCCAGCCCCAACAAAATTGTAACGATTATAGGGGCATTCACTATTGTAATCAGCTTATACCTAGCAGTCAATGCAAAACTAAATTTATATTATATGTTCAGTTCAATTCGTAAGATATATGTCACATCGATGTGACATTCTTATTGGTTATAGAACGGAATTAGATATCTACATTCGATTGTAAGGACTTGTGGACTGTATACTTCTTTGTGTGTTTTGTTGTTGCTTATTCGTATAAAAAGATAATAAAGAAATGTATCGTGTTCCATAACTCTATTGTTACATTGGTTTCCTAGTACTGAGCATTTCATTACAAATACAGCGTGCTATAGAATACGGATTCGTATAGTTTCGGCTCGATTGCATCAACCTATGGGCACTGCACTCGACGTAGATAAGATCTTCATTGTGTACCGGACCAAAGCGTCGCTGCGGGCACAATGATACGAGCAAGCATTTCGGTTAACAAGAGCATTCCAGGATGCAGCTTTTCAAAACAATGGTTATATATTTATAGTATGAGAAATTAGATTGTATAGAAAATAATGAAAGTTATGAAAACAATGAAAGTTATGTAAATAATGAAAGAAGTAAAATAATAATTAATTATTAATTAAAAATTGAATTTCCCTCGTTGATTTTTTTAAGTAAGTAATTTAATGATACTAATGCCCAAATATTCAAACGCTGCTCAATTTTACGATGTCTTTAAATCTCGTGCTGTCTCTATCACTTTAAATCAAAGTGACTGTGTAAATTGGCAATACAGCTAATAGAAATTATTCTTAAACTGTAATATTTAAATGCAAGAAGTATTTTTTTTATAGTATAAGAGTGACAAACGAACTCACCACCTCCACCTGATGGTAAGTGGTTGCTGTGGCCCAAGACATATACATCTGTCCTCGTTTGGGAATCAAAATGCAGTTGCGTTGTCAGCCGTGAGGACTAAGATGGAATGCCTCTTTTCCAGTAAATAGGGTCTCCAGTCACCACACGAAACACAGCGGCATTAAACTGCTATTTTACGCTGGTATTCTGTGAGAGCGTGGTCTGGTCCCGGTGGAGCCGACCCATTCGTGCTACAACTATAATATTAATATAGCTGCAGCATGGCTCTAACACGTGTGTATACTATGTTAAGTTATCAGTAAGATTACATTTAATACGGAAGTGATTGATCTTAAACGTAACTAAAATAACAACATTGGTTATGTACTGGTACTTTTAGTCGTCAGTAAAAACCAACAAAATAATTATTATCAACATTCTTTATTAAGTAATATATTCTATAAATTTTAATTGTATTATGTTTTGGATCTGAATTTATTGTGACTTTACAAATAATAAACAATGTGTATCTTCTTAATAATGTAAATTTTTAGTATCAAATTTCTTATACATGCAAATATATATATATATATATATATATACAATATGTAACAAAAACCCTGTGGTTCCCGTTAAGTACATTATCGGGATCATTATTCAAACGTATAGAAATAACATTTTTTTAAAACTCAAACAATTATATAATATATACAAAATATATAATATACAAAAACTGATTGGTTATGGGTTTAACCAATCACTTTTTGGTGGTACTATCGTATATTACAAGCAATATCACAGCATTTAAGCTTAATTTTTTGCTTTTCTAGTATTTAAAAAAAACTAAAACGTCATATAAAAACAATGATAGTTGGGGAGGAATTATTTACGCTGATTTTTAATTCTTTGCGTTCTTAACGCGCCAATGTCGGTTTTTACCTGCAACGTAAGAATTCCCTGACATTGTCTTATAAAAACTTTTCTTGGAAAGTCGGAAAAGATTTTTAATGAATATTAATAACTCGTAGGAAAATTAAAGTTTGCTCTCGGACAAAAATCGGTAATTACTACAGCCATTTTTTTATTCGTGGCGATTTTCCGACCTGCGTCGAAACTTGAACCGCTTTTTTCTAACTAATGACTTACGCTTTACCGCTTCACCGTTTTCTTTTAATAACTCAGAAAACCTGCGTAGAAAATAAATTTTAACTCCTTTAATTGTGTTTTTAAAAACCTATTTTAATAATAAATTTGTTTAACACCGCAATATTTTTATATAAAAGCAACGAAATAATAAATCTCTAAATCTTTTCATCATGTTAGCAACAGCCTTTACATTGAAATGTGACAATAACACTCGAAAAGTAAATTTTCAGGTGGATTTATAAATTCTATTCCGTGTATTCGCAGCGCATCCGTACATTTTCCAAAAGTGGATAGCACAAATTTTGCACTCTGTAGAAATTCTCTGCATATTCCCGGGCAGATTAAATCAACCTGCGAGCATTACGCGCCAGTCAGTGAAGACTCCCATTGTGCCCGAGACAAAAGCGTCTCGTGACGTCCGTTGCACCACAATAGAGGCACGTAGGCTTCCCAATATTAGTTGAGCTTATGTTTCAATTCAAAAAAATCTTTTGAGATACAAATTTTGTTGTGTTATCACCCTATTAAAGCTTATGGTTGTTGTGAGTAATATATGCTTATACTTACTAATTTCCTAATGCTTAGTGAATTCATCCGCGAGATTAGTAATATAAATAACTTTAACAGGGCGTCCGCATGCGCCCATTAAAACCGTATTGTCTGTTCGCTTAGATACGGTGGCCTTTGTGTCGCGCCGCCTTAGTACGTGCCGCATCTTGTCCCAAGGCACCGTCGCGATATCAAAGGTCGCCGAGTGTGGCGTACACCCGCAGAAGAATTTGGCATTTTAAAACGAAGCACCGGAGTGAAAGTAGAAAGTTGTAGTATTTATATTCGATTTTATTACAATAACCATGAGACTAAAATAGTATTCTATTTTATTCATAGAATAGAAAAACATTTATTTAACAAACAGTAAAAAAAGGCAAGATAATAAGTGCGCCTCCGGGTGTACCGACACTATTGTAGTGAACAAACTATAATATAGGTATATCTAATGATTTCTTATATTTACGCGAACACTACACACTGAATAACACTACTTTAACGGATTTTATAACGTTTAACTCTACTTTGTTTTTAATATAAAGTTAAGTAAAACCTGGGTGATAAAATCCATAAAAGTAGTTTTATTCAACAGGTATATCTATATATTAATAAATAAAAACTTTTTATGTACCCGTTTTAAAGCATATAGCGCGCTCTGAGCAGGGCCGAATTAACCTTTAGGCAAAGCCCCGCATCGGTAGGAGCCCCGTACGCGCACAAATATAATGGAAAAGATTTCATGCAGAGAAAATAGGTATTATTACGTTTTAGCGACGCATACTGTCAGTTGATGAAATACTTCATACTTACAGAACAGAACCATCGAGTATCGAGTAGTAGAACTAATAATATGGATACGATACGTAGCGTATTGTATGATATTGAGTATATATGAGCTTTGCGAACTGGATCATCACTTATCTATAACTTATTCATTAAGACAATTTTAATGAGGCCAAATACAAATATTTTACTGTAAGTTCCTGAGGAGCTAAGCATAAATCCGGTGATGCTACTCACATCCCTTTATGCTGGCTGCAAAGGGGCCCCGAGAATTCCATTGCCTAAGGGCCCCGACATGGTTAATCCGGCCCTGGCTCTGAGGAGTGTGATATTTGGCATAGTTAAAATTTATATTGATAAGGAGCGCGGAGAGCTAAAATTTATTATATAATATGTGTTACAAATATTACAATATAATAGTTTCATCAGTTTCCATATACACATTAATTTGTCTAAACGTGAAATAAAATCAGTTTTTTTTTATTACTTCCCGTTTTGACAACCCTAGCAATTTATTGTTTATGTCGGCTTTTCCGACAACATCAAACACGATGACTAACTGTATGTTCTTGCTAGGCTGTGGTAGAAGTTTAATACAAAATTAAGTGTTTGCGTAGGTATAAGAAATCATACACAATAAAGGACTGGACAACTACACAATATTTTTAGATCAACCACACAACGGGGCTTGAAATGTCGATTCAGTGAAGGTAGACATTTGAGGTACGCTCTGCTTGGGTTCTGACAATATACTGATGGCGAAAAATCCATCTAGAATCTAACCTTAAATATTATTATCTGGTGATGGGAAGCAGTATAACTAGTTAAATGTTGTCAGTTCTGTCTTCACCAACTCGCACACCCAACCGTGTGGGTATGGAAAAATATTTCAAGTAATGCATGTCACAGCCAGCTCATGCTTTGAAACGTGTGCCTTGTAAAGATTTAAAAAAATGTTTTACCATCAAGTGCATTGTAAGGTAGTTTGTCAAAAAGTTTAAAAAATATATTTTTCTCGAAAGTTTATGTCACTTGTTATGATTTGACCGCACAATGAAAAAAATATTTACGGAAATTAAGAATTATTATATACATCATATTATATCACCACATTGTTTGACAGTCGATATAAATTTTGCAATGTTTGCCTTTACAAAGTCATAATGTTAAATACTATAAATATGTAGTAATTAGTAGCCAGGAAGTTTGTTTGTATTTTGCCTTAAGGCGATACCCCGACCAAAACCTTGCGATAGTGCGTTTTTCTTCGTTATTCGGAGACTATTATCTCATTAGTTGTGAGAAATACATCTAAAAACACATTATTAATGTTCGATATCCTATCATCACATTCCACGTTCTAATTTTTTTTTGTGTTATAAATACATTTAAAATCTAATTTAAAAAAATGACTAAAAATATTGATTACATGCATCTGTAGCTAAAGGCAACGCTCTAATCATTTGAGGATTACACTAAAGGATAGATAATTCGATTAGAAATTTAATTAATAATTAAAATCTATATTATTCACGTTTTACTTAATTTTTAAAGTTAGCTTTTCTATTGTAATTAAAATTAATTCCAAAAATTGTGTGAATTCTATGATAAATGTGCGTAACAAAAAAATTATAAAAAATATGTATGTTTTTAAGACTTACGTAGCATTTACTTAAGCGACATGTATATTGTTATAAAATTGGAACTAAAGGTAAAATTTCATTATGGAACACTTTTTAGCATAGACTTAGGATATACTGGCTTTTTAGTCTAACGAAAGAAGTTTACACAGGCAATTTTTAGATCTCCATGCTATTCATGATCTCTAACCATAAATTAATAACAATAATATATAGTTATATAACATTTAGAATATTTATATTAAAACAATGATATAATTTGCAACTGCTATTTTGATTTTTATATGTACGTCCCATTCAAGATTCTGACATGAACATATATTATTAACTTTTTTATAATGTTAGTAATAGAGTAGAATTTTTTTTAATAATATTAGAGTAACGAACGAAGAAATATCCAAGGTAAATGGTTAATCAAGTAAATTGACCTACAAAAACCGATGCTTTGTCCCCTAATAGCGAGATGACATGCTTCAGAGCCTGTAATTATAAGTACCAACGATGGAAGATAGTACCAACCCAGATGAACATCTGACAGAAAAGTGATAACATATACCTAAGGGAAGGTTACGGTTCAACAAGGTTGTACTGCTTTAAGAATGTTTATTATTAATAAATTTAAAAATTAACACTATAAAAATTAGTATTGGTCGTACAGTGGTCGAAATTGGACCGTAATTTATAATTTGTTTACGCATGTATATTAAGTTAGCTGTAAGTCACTTTCTCAGTATAATATAAACGCCTATATATATATAACACAGCTAAATTACAACATATAAAATAAATTAATACTTTTTTACCTTGATATATACTCCACAGTGTATTGAAAAGAAACATTAGAAATCACACAAAATTTAGCTCATTTTTAACTCATTCAGTTAATCTACGAGTACCAGTAATTGGTTGGTTGGCAGAATTTATAAATTCTTTGGTTTCTAGACTGTGCAACTGTTTGACCATAGACTATTATGTATTTGATAAGTGACAATGCCAGTTTAAACATAAACAATGAATGTTTTATTTTATTTAAGGTATTTGTAAAACAATGTAAATTATAGCTTACTGCACACTTCTATATTATAAAGTTTGACTATGCCAAATATCACACATCAGTGTGCGCGCAATTTCCTTAAAAAGGGGTGGTATAAATTATTCCCTTTACATAATACTATATTATTGATAAAAAATTAACTTGATATTCAGAACACTTATTACGTACGAACGAACGGTACGTATAGACATATGTTTTACAATACTGTTCAGTAAAAAAAAATTATTTGCGTTATGAGTAGTTCCTGATTTATGAGTAGGAAATATTACATGAAATGGACCTGGTTGAGTCCCGACTGTTCGACAAAAAACGACTGAGTTCATTATGACGACTAGACGACAACTGTTTAGTGATGTCTTAGTGAGTCTCGGTGAAAACCTACTCGATCAGCTTAACTCAGGCAGCGATCACCGAATGATGAGAGGCACACTGAACCTAAACGTTAGTTGGAGAAGTCACGTCTAATGAAGTCAACGCTCCGTTCCCCTCGAGCTCTAATCCACAGTCCCAAAAACTTTCAGCTTGAGTCACAAAATCGTTTTCAATGCCTAAGATTGCAATGCAGTGGAAGATATGAATGACAAGCTCGTGGAAGTGTCCATGTGGTCGGAGCTAAATTTTTGCAAGACCTGCCGCAGAAGAACACAAAAACTCTCCGATCCTACTCTTAATCTCATGGCTATTAGACGGGAAATTAAGCTGCAGTCTTCAGCAAATTTGACAGCATACATGCAACTGAACAGACAGATGTCCAAATGTATGCGGCAAGTCTTAAGCAACTTCAATACAGCTCATATTGAAGAAGTGATCAACTGGAATCAGAACTCCAAAGTCTTTACCAGAGATCAGTCTGCCAGAAAGAGTCAACTGTCGAAGCTGAAGACCGAGTGTTGCAGCATCGTATCCAGCCACCTGAGATTTTGAGTGAGATTGAGAAGTTCTATGGACAGCAGTACACATCACCGTTGTAGCCACACGCAAGTGTGAGTAACGATCCGAGAGAAGGTCTTAACCGAAACTATTCCGATGATATTCCAGATCGAGATTAGAATGGCCCTCCAGCACCTTAAAAACGGCACGTACCGGGGCGAGGATTGAATTACAACAGAGCTTCTGAAAGTGGGTGGAAAACCGTTACTTGAAGTCCTTCAGAGGTTCTTTAATTCCGTTATCCATGGTGGCACTACACCGGAGGCGTGGAGCAAAAGCGCGATAGTCTTGTTATTGAAAAAAGGCGACAAAGCTCTCTTGAAGAACTACAGACCGATTTCCCGTTCTGAGCCGCGTCTATGTGCTGTTTTCGAGAGTCACAACGAATTGTTTCGCACGCAGACTCGAAGACTTCTAGCCTCCCGAACAAGCCGGATTCCTATAGGTTTTAGCACCATAGACCACGATATACTCTCCGCCTAATTTTTATAGAAGTCCGAGGAGTACAATCTGCCACTATGCCTTGTGTATATGGACTATGAAAAAGCCTTTGATTCCGTCGCAATTTGGGTGGTGCTGCAGTCCCTTCAGTGGTGCCAAGTTGACTGTTGGTATATCGAAGTGCTAAATTGTTTGTAAAGTAGGTGTACAAGGGCTGTAAATCGGTGAATACTTCTCAAGCTATTGGACTGGAAAGGATTCGGTATTAACATTAATGGAGAGGACATCACTCACCTTCAATTTTCCGACAATATAGTCCTTATGGCAGAATCACTGGAGGACCTAAACACTATGCTCAATGACCTCAATAGTGCCTCCCTACGGATAGGTCTTAAGATGAACATGGACAAAACAAAGATCATGTGTAACGCCCATGTCACACCTATGCCGGTACTTGTTGGGAACACTCAGCTCGAAGTCGTTGATAAGTATGTTTACCTGGGACAAATAGTTCGACTAGGTAATTCCAACTTCGACCGTGAGGTCAATCGACGGATCTTCTCTTCAGGTATACCTCAAAACATGAAAACAAGATTGTACGACCAGTGCGTGTTCCCAGAGATGACTTATGGATCTGAGACGTGGTCCTCCACTGCTGGCCGTATGAGGAAGGTCAAGGTCGCTCAGTGAGCTATGGAGTGGGCCATGCTCGGGGTTTTTCTGGGTGGTAAACTTAGAAATTAGGATATCCGCAGTAGAACCACAGTGACCAATATAGTCTTAAGGATTAGTAAGCTGAAGTAGCAATGGGCCGCCCATATAGCTTGAAGAACCGACAACCGATGGGATAAAAGTTTCTCGAGTGCCAGCTTCGTACCGGTAGACGAAGTTTAGGGTGACCCCCCACTAGATAGGGTGGCGATCTGGTAAGACATGCAGGAAGTCAATGGATGCAGGCGGCTCAGGACCATGCTTTGTGGCATTCCTTTGGGGAGGCCTATGTTCAGCAGTGGACTTGTGAAGGGCTGAGAATGAGTAGAAAATACAGTTGATACGTGTTTCTCAAGCGTAATAACGCCTTCATAATCTGCAGACTAATCAAAAAGGTGACGTCATATTATGTTGTATTTAGTTACACAATGTAAGCAGGTTTAGTTCCTGTTCCTTTATATTCTGCTCGTAAATTTTATTAAATTACGGAACAACACAGGTAAGGCGAAACAGCTGAATAGGTTTAGTACCTAATAGCAAATTTTATTGTTATCAGTGTACATACTAAATTTAGCAAAACGAAATATTTATGGAATCAATTCGGAGTCTGTTTGTCTATCACAAAGGTTTTTTTGAGTGTTTCACGTTGATAAATAAAATTGGCATGGGTATAAAATGCGGTTTATCAAAGTACAGTTAAAATTTCGATTTTTATATCAAGGATTCACTTTTGGGGATATAATTATAACTTATAACAAAAAGTAAAAACCGACTTCAAATTGCTAAAAAAAAAAATCATTTATTTGCTACCCTTACGGTTAGAATTTTTTCCATCACTTGAAGACCACTCTTGAAGTCATCATCATCATTACAGCCTTTCATATGTCTACTGCTGAACATAGGCCTCCCCAAGCAATGTCACAAAGCACGGTCCTGAGCCACCTGCACCCATCGACTTCTTGCATGTCTTACCAGGTCGTCACTCCATCTCGTGGGAAGTCGCACTACACTTCGCCTACCAGTTTGAGGCTGCCACTCAAGAACCTTTCTTCCCCATCGGTTGTCTGTTCTTCGACCTATCTGGTCGGCCCACTGCCACTTCAGCTTACTAATCCGTTGGGCTATGTCGGTTGAGCATGTTGAGAAGTTTATGTTTGGAAGGTTATTTATTTATCAAATCGTCTTCATAATCCTTACAGCCTGTCTGAAGCCCACTGCTAAACATAGAGCTCTCCCATAGATTGCCTCAAGCCATAGTTACTAAGCTTGGCCGGTGGATTGACAACAGCAGTTTATTAATATTATTTTGAGTTGATATCTGTAAGAAGATAAGAGGGAAACTGAAACAGAAACAGCAGCATGTGTTTCTGTTTCAGTTTCCCTTTGTTGTCTTTTACGACACCCGACATACCCGACATACGGAAAGATATTGGATTTCTCTTAGGCCGCCACGACACGGTGTTTGTGAAATGCAACAATAGTTTTTTTTTATAAGAGAGGGGGCAAGAGAGCATGCAGCTCACCTGATGGTTAGTGACTACCGCCGCCCATGAACAACTGCAACACCAGAGGAATGATGACGCAGATGCGTTTCCGGCCTTTTAAAAAGGAGTAGGCTCTTTTGTTGAAGGTCCCTAAGTCGTATCGGTCGTAAAAATTGCTGGTGGTAATCGATTCCACAAGGAAGTTGTACGAGGGAGAAAACTTCTTCTGAATCGCACAGTGGTGGACCGCCAATCGTCCAGATGATATGGATGGTATCGCGAGTTTTGTCGCGATGTGCGATGGTGAAATTGAGCGGCTGGAATTAGTCCGAACAATTCCTCATAGCATTCCCCGTGGTAGATGCGATAAAATACGCAAAGAGATGCAACATCTCTACGCAGTGCCAGTGAGTCAAGCCGATCGGAAAGAACTCGGTCGTCGACGATTCGAACCGCTCTGCGCTGGATGCGGTCAAGTGGAAGGAGCTGGCACTGGGGAACCCCTGCCCAGAGATGGGAACTGTATTCCATGTGAGGCAGAACCTGCGCCTTGTAAAGTTGGAAGCGGTGTGCCCGCATGAAATACTGTCCCGCTCTGCTGAGCACGCCAAGCTTTTTAGAGGCCAATTTGGCCTCCTCTTCCAAGTGACCACGAAACTGCACGTCACTCGATATGTCGACACTGAGGATACCGATACTGGCTGAGGCAACAAAGGGAGTGCCTTGAAACTAAGGAGATACGACAAAGGGATTCTTTTTAGCGGTAAACGCGCAAACTTGTATCTTCTGGGGATTCAACTGGACTAGATTTAGTCGACCCCAGTCTGAGACTTTGTTCAACAATGTCTCAACTTCAGACACAAGTTTGTTCCGGTACTCGGCGACGTTTTCCCGAGAAATATTGGCACGGCCGGTGTATAAAGCATCACCAGTGCTGTCGTCTGCACAGCAATGAATGTTACTGCTTTGCAACATATCATTGATATGCAGATGAAACAGCGTTGGTGATAGCACGCAGCCTTGTGGAACACCAGCGTAATCGGAGCATGCACCGTCTACTACGACCTTGATGCTCCGATCTGCAAGAAAACTGGTGATCCAATTGCACAATTTCTCGGGAAGCCCATAGGAAGGCAGTTTCGAAAGAATCGCTTTGTACCAAACCCGATCGAAAGCCTTCGCTATGTAACGGCCAATGCCTCCCCCTTGGACTCCACTGCCTACGCCCATCTGTGAGTCAGGTAGACCAGAAGATCACCAGCTGAGCGACCTCGACGGAAACCGTACTGGCGGTCACTAATCAGCTGGTGATCCTCAAGGTACCGCATGAGCTGGCTGTTAATAATCGTTTCCATTACTTTGGAAAACAAGGACTTGATAGCGATAGGCCTGTAATTGGACGGATCTAAGCAGTCGCCTTCTTTAGGGATCGGGTGCACCAAAGCTATCTTCCATGAGTTCGGGACTACGCCTAGGGAGTAGGAGTACGGAAAAAGACGCGTTAACACCGGTGCCAATTCCGGAGCGCACGTCTTCATAACAATAGGCGGGACTCCATCAGGCCCATTCGACTTGTTGACGTCCAGGGAGAGGAGTGCTTTACGCACCAAGCGCTGTGTAAACAGCACTTCCCGCATGGAGCACTCACACCGCGGGATGGTCGGCGGTGTGTTCCCCCCATCATCTAGAGTCGAGTTGGAAGCAAAAAGAGAGCCTAGCTGATCGGCTTTCTCCTTTGCGTCATGGGCCTGTGAGTCGTCCACCCTGTGCAGAGATGGCAGAGATGGCTGACAGAAGTTCCTTTGGACAGCCTTGGCGAGAGACCAGAATGCACGTGTTCCTGAAGGGAGGCGAACTAGTTTCTGGCCAATTCTGCCGATGTGCTCTGACTTTGCCTTGGCAATGATACTTTTGAAGGGCCTGGAGGCGGAATTATACTTCTTTTTAAGTGCGCTGGTGTTTACATCCAGAGACGTTGATGCGTCAGCCCAGGCCCGGTAGCACTCCTGCTTATAGCGTGATGCTATTTTACAGGAGCGACCAAACTGTGGTTGGGATCTGCCTCCGATGGGCACCACAGAGGATGGAATAAAAAGTTCCATACCCTGAAGTACTTCTTCTATTCTGTGAGGTTGTGGTACCACCCCGGTTCAAGCCGGCCCATCCGTGCGACAGCAAAAGCTCCCGCGTGGCTCTACCACTGTTAAGTTTCGCAACTGGTCCTAAGTTTTGATATTATTTAGACCAAATATTCCTTTTTATGTATTTTTACAATATTTCAATATCAAAATAGTTTACAGTCAGATAAACATGATACAAGAAGCCTTAGATGAAGTGTAAGTAATATGTACCCGCTGCTCTACACAATACTCGGCTTCTCATTCCACAGAGGATTATGTGACAGGAAAAGTCTATCATATGAATTAGCGAACTTGTCGTGTCTTGAGTTTTTTACACTAGGAATTTATAGTATGTTATGAAGTATATAAATCATACATGAATAAACATCCAGGCCCGGAACTATAACTGGTAAGCCATACCAATAATTGTTTCGTGCGACAATCTACTCTATACAAAATTGGCTTATTTCGCAATCGCTTACTTTCTCTACTAAAATATTAAGTTAAATGAAATATTAGGTATGGAAACCAGAATGTCTGAGAGATTTTTCAACAAGTATTGGAGCGGCGCGGTTGTCATTTGACAAGACAAGATGTATCTAGGCTGCTACTTTTTTCGCTTTTAATAGTTCTATCCACTGCTAATTATAGGCTTCCCCACTTTTTGTCAAATAGACCGAGTATTTGCAGTAGTATTCATGCTTGGCAAACGGGTTGGCGACCGCGGCTTTTTATTATTTTGCACTGTTATCAGGAAAATGCTGCTGTTATCTTGACTTTAATTACTTTATACCAAGTCGTCTTACACAATCATCGAGCGTACTTTTTTTTACAAATTTTTTTATTTCTCAGGTGTGAAGGATTCTTCAAGATAGTTTCTTTCACTAACTATGTAGTAGATGAGCACTTAAGCCTGCTTTTTAGGGTTTCGTAGCCAAATGGCAAAAAACAGAACCCTTATGAATTCGTCATGTCTGTCTGTCTGTCTGTCTGTCCGTCCGTATATCACAGCCACTTTTTTCCGATACTATAAGAACTATACTGTTGAAACTTGGTAAGTAGATGTATTCTGTGAACCGCATTAAGATTTTCACACAAAAATAGAAAAAAACAATAAATTTTGGGGTTTCCCCATACTTAGAACTGAAACTCAAAAATTTTTTTTATCAAACCCATACGTGTGGGGTATCTATGGATAGATCTTCAAAAATGATATTGAGGTTTCTTATATTATTTTTTCTAAACTGAATAGTTTGCGCGAGAGACACTTCCTAAGTAGTAAAATGTGTGCCCCCTCCCCCCCCCCCCCCCCTGTTACGTAATAAATCGTAAATTATGTTACTTGCTGCTACGGAACCCTTTATGGGCTAGTCCGACTCGCACTTGGCCGCTTTTTATTAATTTCAATAGTGGGTAGTGATTAAACTTAGTTTTAAAACTTACTTTCAGCTGCTGAACCCATTACTATAAGAGAAAAACTAATTTCGATATAGAAACTGCTAACGAGGGCACCCACATCGGATTCTGTTTACAAATTTTAATGATCGCCCCAAAAGTTCTCTGAAAGTTTGTTCAAATTCCCTAAAATAATACGTGTCTTATTTCCCAAGGGATAAGAGCAATAGAATCGATCGTTATGACCCATTTAGATCGCTAACAAAAAGGTGGCATCGATACTTGTTTTACGTATAATAAAAAAATATCATGGATTGACCTATACGTATAGTTACCTTTCTTAATCGTTACTGTATTCAACATCTTAATTAAGGCGTATGTATATGTGACACGTTCAGTTCTCTATCAGTTGAGTCCATCAGTCTGATCGGACTGACGCCAACGTTGATGGACTGATGACCGAGACTGCCGTATTTTTAGATATTTTGATAATAACTTTCGTCAGTCTCGGTTACATTGATGGCAGTCTGAAGCTAAACTGACAGTGACAGTGTGTGATCAGTCTGTCAACAGTCAACGCCTGGGCAGCCTATTTTTCGCACAAAGACACCACGCGACGTACCCTTGCCAACCGCAATGTCAATGTTCATGATTAAAGTGATAAAATACTTTATTTATCTTTTGAATGCTGATCACATTAAAAAAAAATCAAGCAAAAATTGAAGATGGTAAAAATAAAATAAACACAATATCCATATAGTGGTGGTGAAAAAGAAAACACTCCCATAACCTACCATGGGTAGTAAGGGGTGACAGTGGAAAACTGAAACAGCATCTTCTTGATAATCTCTATAATATATAAAAATCAATGGCTATCCGTTAGTCTCGCTAAAACGTGAAATAGGCTCGAACGATTTTGATGAAACTTTTTGTGTGAGTTTGATTGGGTCAGTTTACAACAGAACCCGGTAGGTGGCGCTGTTGTCTATATCGAGAAATCACCCGTGTGAAGCCGAGACAGATCGCTAGTAACTCAATAAAAATAGTGCGATTGCTAACTCGCCTCCAATGTAAAAAAATTACGGAGCAAAAAATATAGTCAAGGCATTGAAAAACGTTTATGATAGACAGACAGACACACTGAAAAGCAACGAGGCGAAGTGAAAGAGAAATCTTCACGAGCAAAGCCTCTTCCTTCATCTATGCTCTTAAAGCGTACGACGTTTTGCCTCTTCAAACACGACCTCTAACACCGGCTGATTACAAAGTTTCAGCGAAACGGCGCTGTGAGATTCTTAATGAATATTCCTGTTAGAAAATTTAAGCGCACAAGTGAAAGGAAATGGGTAATTTCTTTAAAAGTACTTTTTTAAGTCCGTCAAACTTAAAGACAGTTTTTTTGTTCTTTTGGGCGATTGTTCGTTCTAATCAAAGAATATGTCAGTTGGTCATCATTTTAAGTGCCAAATTTTACACTGATCGGCGGACGGACCATTGTGGACCGCCTGATATAAAACCATTCGAAAACGCCAGACCTAAGTTCAAAAGATGATCCGAGATGGTCTGTCTGTCTGTCATCTGTTAGAGGACAGGTTTAATATTAGAGTGAAATCAGAGCTATAATATTTTATCTCACGATGGCGGAATGGTCTTACGTATAATATCTATGTAGGTGTTAAGTATGCGTATCGAGTACAGACAGAACGGTAATTAAACGGAGAGTTGAACAAATCCTGTACCCTGTATTATTTAATTAGTAATTAATGTATGAGGCAATATATACGCTTTTACAACAAAATCCCAGGAAATGTTCAAAGGTTGTTAATCAACAAGCTTAAAAATTATATTAAAGAAAAACTGTAGAAAAAGGGTTATTATAATATTAAGGAGTACATAAATAAAAGAGATCTGGGAAAGAGGTAATCGCTACAATTGTCGGTTCTATTAAGTATTCGTTCTAATTAAGAGTCTAGTGATGGTTCATAGTTACTGTACCTCATGGACACCTGCAACCAACGCGATCACGAATGTCAGGAGCGTTGTTATTTCTAAAGATGTTTTGTCAATGATGTTTTTTCTGACCCGTATCTAATCCCGTTTAGAGAACGCCTTCAGGGTACTTTAGTGATGTATAAAATAATCACTGAATTATTTAACATTTAGTACCTATGTGATTTTTTATATAAGTGAGGGCAAATGAGCATGCGGTCAGTGATTAGCGCCGCCCAATGAGTAACTGCAAGTCTTTTAAAAAAGAGTAGGCTCTTTTCTTGAAGGTCCCTAAGTCGTATTGGTCCGGAGAAATCGCTGGTGGTAGTCGATTCCACAAGGAAGTTGTGCGAGGAAAAAACTTCCTGTAAATGCCACAGATGTGTATTCGCTTAAAACTTCTGTTTAAAAGCAAAATATGTACTTGATGGATTTTGATGCGTTTTATACAATAATTTTAAAATTTTTTTAGGAAGAATTTTTAACTTCTTTAAGGGAAGATTTATAATCGTATAAAACACACGTACATTTTATAGTTGAGACAAAGTAGGGACGATTATTTTATTAAGTAAAAAATTGATTTAATAAGCATGTTATGATCAAATCCTGAAAATATTACATTAGACTAGTAAATCGCATCCGTACGAAACCAGCAGTAGTTTTTTTTTATATAGGATAGGGTGACAAACGAGGACACAGTCCACCTGATGGTAAGTGGTTACTGTGACCCATAGACATCTACATCTATCCTCAATAAAGACTTAAGATGCAGATGCGTTGTCACCCGTGAGGACTAAGATGGAATACCTCTTTGCCAGTAAAAAGGGTCTCCGGTTCTCTACACTCACCATACGAAACACAGCAGTGTTAAGCTGCTATTTTACGCTGGTTTTCTGTGAGAGCGTGGTCCTTTCCCGGTCGAGCCGACCCATTCGTGCTATACTAGTAATATAGCTGCAGCATGGCTCTACTACGTTAAAAAGTTAGTAGATAATATAATGTAAGATTGTTTTTGTATTTGGATTTTTATACACATAACAAATACAATATAAAATTTATTTTGCTACCTCTCCCGCCACTATATAGATAAGATAATGCTTTTTAAATATTCGTAATCTACGATAACAAACTGTGGCTACGCGAAACGAAACTTAAATCATACAATCGTGGTTTCTGAACTACTTCGTGGTGTAAAGAACAGCTATTTACTAAAACATGGAGTGTTGGTCGTTTCACGTCTGAAATCCTTGCCCGACGGGAGGTCTTCCCTTATTTTTCATGGTCACATGTTTAAACCAGTAAAATGACTTGTTTTGATTTTGACAGTTTTAAAATATGTATTACATACAGTATTTATGATTTGGCCATTAAAATTAACGCTACATAAAATGAAATATATTATTTAACATTATGAGCAGTGTGCATGTAATCTGCAAACTACGCGAGCAACAAGGAATAGCGCTGTGTAAATGGTAGCTTTTGATTAATTGTTCCTAATTTCGTTTGCAAACAACGACTGTGCTGTTGAATTTTATTCGTTGCAAGCTTTTCAACATTTTGTTTTCATTTTTTACGGCTCCTAACATTATACTACATTTATATTATGCTTGTAGCAGGAATGGTTTGGTTTGAACGGGAAAGGCCCACGCTCTCACAGTTTATCAGCGTAAAATAGCAGCTCAATGCTGCTGTGTTTCATATTTATTTATTTATTTATTTATTTATTTATGCTTTATTTGCACACCAAGTACAAAAAGACGGACTTAATGCAACAGGGCATTCTCTACCAGTCTACCTCCAGGCTAAGCAGAGAAAATATTGTGGGTGCAAAGTGCAAACAGCTAAGTAAATAACATCTATGTCTACATAATACGTGCAGTATATATACATATATATATATATATATATATATATATATATATATATATATACATAAATATATATAAATACATACATACAAATAATTAAGTAATACTACTTATTATACACATACTACTTATTATACATATATATATAAGCCGCAGCCCAGGCTTGATAACACTCCTGCTTACTGCGTAATGCAGTCTTACAGGAGCGACCAAACCAAGGCTGAGATCTGCCTCCGATGGGTACCACAGATGATGGAATAAATAGTTCCATTCCCTGTAGCACTACATCAGTGACAGAGTCAGCAACAGCGCTGGGATCATCCGGCGAGAAGCAAACCTGCCCCCATGGGTAGGATGCAAAGAAAGACCGCATTCCGTCCCAATCCGCCGACCTGTAATGCCAAACACGGCGGCAACCTGCAGAACGCAACCGCGAAGGGAGCGTGAGTGGCACCACACTCCGGATCAGACAATGGTCCGAAGAGCCGAGAGGGGCATCGACGGAAACCTGATATCCGTCCGGATGACAGGTCAGCAGAAGGTTCAACAGGGAAGGTGTATGATATACATATGAGCTTAGTAAATAACATCTATGTCTACATAATACGTACAGTATATATACATATATATACATAAATATATATAAATACATACATACAAATATTTAAGTAATACTACTTATTATACACATACTACTTATTATACATATATATATATATATTTACATATACATAATATCATGTGGTGAGTGTAGAGGCGTTCCATTTTAGTCCTCAAAGGTGTCACTTACCATCTGGTGGACTGTTGCTCGTTTGCCACCCTTATAAATAAATAAATAAATAAATAAGCCTTTTATTTCATGCTAAAAATGAGATACATGCATAGTTTATAGATTAACGAAAAAAGTAAAAAGAAAAAAAAATGTTTAAATCTGGATAATAATATATAAGTATGTTTGCATGAACCCCTCCTCAAGTGAAGGTGAAGGCCTCCTCTAAAGAATTCCATGTGTCTCTATCTTGAGCTATTTGCGGCCAGCAGATACCAGCTGTTCTTATCAAATCGTCTGCCCATCTCGTGTGAGGTCTGCCTTTGAGACGTTGCCACCCTTATTTTATTTAAAAAATATTATAATAAAATTAGGATGGCAAAATTAAAATTTGAAAAATGTATATTAATGAAACATAACAGTTTCTGAAGTAAAGCTAAGACACAGTGTTTAGAAGAATTACGAGTAAAGCCTTAACTTCAGAAGCTATCGTGAAGAAATAATATGATATAATATATTTTTTAAAATTTTTAATTTATTAAAAGTTTCATTAAATTACTCTTTTGAGTGGTCTACAGAATATCACATATTACAATTTTCGTTCTCGATTTTTTTCACACTTGGATGGAATTTCCCAATAAATTTATTTGGCGCTAGCATGGGCAGCAGACAACTTTATTCCCGAGGAAGGGAGAAAATCTTTATCCCTTATCGCTTCGTTTTATCCACCCTTCGAGCACAGGTACACCCGTAGATATAATTATCCACAGTAGATAAAATGTAGGACAGACTTAAACTTTATTGTATGAATGTAAACTTAAACCTACGTCCAATGAACTAGGATAAAATTGTCCCTTTCACATGTCAAAAAAGCATATTTTTTATGTTTCATTTAGCTCCATACTACGGACGGGGGATATTTGTCTACTCGTTATGTCAAACGGAGATATACTTCTCCCCGTTGCCGTGCTTTGGCATATGGACCTTTATTAATGTACCTGAAATTGGATTAATATTTCTCACATAAACAAACGTTTTCAGTCAACCGTTCAGTTCTGTTCTATTAAAAATGTACGTAATTATACCCTTGTGTAGAACACAACGTCGATAACATATCCAATATAGACAAATGTAGCGTAAATTCTAGATGAGCTGTCCGTGGGATTGATTAGAAAGTTACTCGAAGGAACTGTACCCGCGATCGTTCATCCGTTAGTGCAACTCGGATGTCTCAGCAATGCAATCATACCTAATTATTATTTACCTTAAATCTCGTCCAGATAGAATTAAATAGTTATTAGACGTGTTTGCATCGCTGCTCTGAAATATTATATATAATTCTGTTATATTGAATATGAAATATTATATATGTTACTGTAAAAGCCCGTATTTGGGTAAATCTTAGGATTTTCTTTTAAATTTTAGAATTTACCGACATGAGCTGGTAAATGTAAGTTTTGGTATAAAATAAGGCTTTTACCATTAGAGTTTGGTACATGCTAGATTTTACGAATGACTATTAGTAAATGTTCGAATTGGAAATAAAAATATATAAGTAGAAAGTATTTACTAAACATCGAATCATGTTACCGAATAAATTTAAAAATATTTTTATGATGAGTTTTTGTCCAGATTCTTTTTTCATAATCTTTCAGATGTGTATCATACTTATTTTGCTTTTTAAATACTTCGAGACAACAAAAACGTACGTACTAAGCGACCGAATGTGTCGAGCGGAGAAAGGTGACATTGCAAATTTCCTCGAGCGCGATAATGCGCCAAACACTTGTAGACATAAATATTTTTCAACATTTTACGTATCTTTCAGATAAAACCTAAGATTTACTAAGTGAATTGTAGTAAAAGTCCGAAATTAACGTTTACCACAGAACAGTTTGAACGTTTACCATTAGGACTTGGTAAATCCTAGGTTTTACTGGAAAATTTGAAGATTTACCGCAGTTCGAGTTTTTACAGTAACATATACATTATATACCATTCGGTCCTTACTGCCTATCAATGACCGCAGCTGAACATAATCCTTCCCATAGATCATCTCTTAAGGAAGATATTTGCCATATTTGCCACACATGGCAGGCGAATCGCAATCGCAGTTTTTAATTTACTAGTTGTTATGACGAAGACGCTGCCCATATTCAAGTTTGTTTACCTCTGTCTGTTTTTCTGTTTACTTAAAATCTATACAAATACATAAAAGTGCAGTGTCTGTTTGTAAGGTCAAAATAATAGCTTTTTATTAAATGCACATGAAAGTTTATACGGTAATTATAAAATAAAACACAATTTTTAAAATTTGTCTGTCTGTCTGTTTGTTTCCGGCTAATCTCCGAAACGACGGGAGCGATTTTGACGTTACTTTCACTAGCAGATAGCTGATGTTATAAGGAGTAAATAGGCTACTTTTATTTTAGAAAAATAATTAGGGTTCCGCGTGAAAAAATTAAAACCCATGAAATGCAACGAAGTCGTGGGGAACAGCTAGTTGGTATAATAAAGCTCAAAGGTGGCACAAGGAGCTATAGAGAGGGCTACGCGTGGTTTCTCGTTGATATCTGCAAGGGCTAGCCTTATACTTCGAAAAACTGACAACTAATAGGACAGAAAATCAGTCTCAAGACTGGCAGTCTTTCACTAGTAAGTGAAGTGTAGGGTACTTACAACTAGATGGGAGTGAGAACCGGGTGAGACGATTTTTTTGTGATTAAATCCTCATGGATACCTTGGGCTGCGGGTCAACAGAAAGGTTATGCCGAACTTCTACCGGATAAAACCACTTGCGCAATATAGCCAGCATTTTGGTGTTTTACAGGATGCATTTCGGAGTGTGCGCAGGAATAGCATGACATAATTCCTTCTTCTGTTTCATCATCGGACAACCAATCGCTCGGCTGTTGTCCAACGCTTTGTTATCGATAAATCACGCATTTGAATCAAACAGTTTCGTTCGTCGTTTATAATGCGTACAGCAAAGGATTGAAGTAATTTGCCAGCATTATCTGTCTTTCCATAAGATTATAAAATGGGTGGTTTCAAAACAAGCGTAGGCAAGGATAGGTTTTTGTTAGGGTTAGTTAGCACACTTTGCCATCTTAGGCTGCATCATCACTTATCATCAGGTGAGATGGTAGTCAACACTAATATTTAAAAAAATCCATGTGAATCGAAATATTACTTTAATTTTGTATTCTAGTAAATATTCAATAAATATTACTAAAACCATTTTTAGTTATGTAAAAAAAGTAATGGCGGTACAATCCATTACTAAGGCTTTATTTTATTTATAAATATTTCAAATTAATGTTTGCTCGCTTACTCAAAATGTATCGTCTGGTACTCGTATCGTTTACCTGAAACAAACAAAAGAATTTTAGTAGTAGAGAGCGCTTTTAGTGCTTTTTTTTTAATTATACCAAAGGTTTTGTTTTTTATATTATTTACTTTGATAAATATAGTCCGTAATTTTTTTTTAAATTTATTTATTCATATAAATTTCACGTATTTAAAATAATAATAAACATCGCCAAACTGTGCAACAGTTAACAGTTTGTTGGCGATAATGGCGCTCTTTTGTTATACATTAATATGTATTTTATGTTACATACATATTTATCTTAGGTATATTTATTACAATAAATATCTCTATCTTTAATTAATACATATTATAGGTAGTACTTTATGCTTTTCATAGGAATGCATCTTTCAGTCTCTTCTTTAATATTACAGTGCTTATGTCTTTGGACGTATCTTTTATAAAATCTATTCTATTAAATATTTGCGGAGTGAAATATTGCCTAGTTCTCTTACCATAATAGTTTCTTATGTGTGGTATAACATATTTACCCTTCTCATATATTAAATAATTTGTCATAATTTGTTTTACACTTTAATTTTACCTTTTTACTTACTAAATACTTAAGTAGTCTAATCTGTAAATGTTTTATACGATCTAACCGTGTTTTGAATATTAGCCCATAACTGCTATTTACGATATCTATATACATACTCGTATGCTAATTAGTTCTTTCTATTTTTACAATTCTAAGTGCCCATTTAGCACATGATTGTCGTTGGAAAATATCGTGAGAAAACATGCATGTCTAAAATGTATAATTTAAAATTAAAAATTTTGTACAGCCGACTTCAATATAAGTTATTAAGAATAAGTCAAAAATTATTGGTCTGACCTTGATAAAATTCATATGGGACCACACGAGAAGTACCAGCTTTCAAATAAAAAAAAGAATCATCGAAATCGGTTCACCCAGTAAAAAATTATGAGGTAGCACATATAAAAAAAATACAGTCGAATTGAGTACCGTCTCCTTTTTGGAAGTCAGCAGAAAATAATTCGAGTGCATCTGAAGTGTAGAAAATCGCGCCAGAGCGGTACAGCGGACTAACTACTCCATAACCTGCCAAGAAATAAAGAGCCCAATGCCCGTGGAATGGAATATGTGTAAGCTAAAGTTTGTTTTTTATTTAAACTCCGAAACTACTGGATCGATTTAAAAAATTCTTTCAGCATTAGAATCCTACGAAATTCGTTAATGTAACCCAAGGTGTGAAAAAAATACCAAAAAGAATCCTTATATCGCGTACGCTGCGGAAACTATTGATAATAGAGCAAAGTAATGTACGTCAGCTTTATAGAAGATATCAATATCTACAAAAAAGTCTGCGATACCGTATGTTTAACTATTATTGTCACGTTGTTTGTCCGCGATGAACTCCTAAACTACTGAACTGATTTGAATTAAATTTTGCACACTGTATGCAGTTTGGTCCAATTTGAGACAACGAATGAAATGTTTTTTTGAAAGCAAATGGTCGTCGGAAAGGGCAGAACGACGTCTGCCTGGTCAGCTAGTATATATATAGCTGTAGTAGTATTTCGATTCACATGGATTTTTTTAAATATTAGTGTCGACTAATATCTCACCTGATGATAAGTGATGATGCAGCCTAAAATGGCAAAGTGTGCTAACTAACCCTAACAAAAACCTATCCTTGCCTACGCTTGTTTTGAAACCACCCATTTTATAATCTTATGCATATGTTTATATATATATATATATATATATATATATATATATATATATATATATATATATATATATATATATACACACATGCTTACAGCATATTTACTGTAATGCGTAATACTCATGCCAGTAAATATATTGGATTTATTTCTGTCTAAGCTAGAACACAACAACAATGTTGTTTGTTTCTTTGCGGCAGAATAGGTGTACATAATAGAGTTGACTACAATTTTTTCATAATAAGTAAAGATCAGTTTGCCGTGTAGTGGCGGCGTAAGAAAATCCACTAGCCCATATCATCCCTTGGGTTTTGTAAGAGTCGACAAAGTGAAACTGAAACATAAGATGGGCAATAGCATCTTCCTGATAATACCACAATAATGATAAAAAACTGTGGTGTATAACCCGCTATATGGGAGATAGGAAGATGTCTATATCGAACGTTATTATACAGATTTGTAATATAGAACAATTCTTAACGAAGATTATTTTTATGTCGTCATTAATGAGGGCTAATAATATTACGCTCACCAGATGTCGCTAGTTGGGACTAAGGTGAACTTTTTTGTGATGCAGATGGTCACAGTGTCATCATACATCATTCAGCAGTGTATATGTATACACAAAATACACACACACACACACACAAACAATCACACCTGTCACCCAGAGGGGTAGGCAGAGACTACGGACTTCCATCACGCTCGTCGGTTAAGGGTACTCCTAATCTGGCCCATTTTCAATGTATCGCCGATTTGGTCGATAAACCTACGTCTACGGCGTCCCTTCCCGACCCAGCCGTTCACTTCTGCAACATAAATTTGCTTTGTCACTCTTTCCTCGTTCATTCTTTCTACATGACCAAACCACCGAAACATTCCTTTCTTAATCACAACGTCATCTTGCAGACCACACTATTCTCTTATTACACTATTTCTCACCCTGTCATTCAGATTCAGCCCTAGCATACTCCTTAATGCGGTCCGCATTTGACACAATACAATGCTGTATTTTTTAACTTTTTATATATTTCTAACTTTTTTTTTAATTTGTTACTTTTAGCAATATCCATAAATTAGTATATCCATTTGTAATGTATTAAATATATAACATAACTAATTTTTCAGAAAGAATCATTAGTCTCTACACTTTTCTAACAAATTTACTTCTCCCGCTATGAAATCTGTCAAATATGCCTCCTAATTACTAAGTGGCGCCGTGCTGGTGGCAGAAATACTCGTGGATAGTCATGAGTGATTTTAATACATAAAAATATAATGATATTTTAACATCAAGTAGCAAACACATTAGACTATTTTTTCAGCAAACATAATTAAAACGTATTTACGCTATTGGAAAATTCCCAGTTTACTTTTTAGCTTCCCACTTTATGAAACCTTTTTAATCAGGCACAAGACCTCGTTTTATGCTCGAGAGATTTCCTGGGGGAAATCTGATCGTATTTAAGTTCAAATACGATCGATTTTTCTTTATACATATTAAATTCAGTAAATTTTATTAGAATCAAACTGCTTTGAGAAGTCTGTTTTTGCTGCGTTGAAATTTTATTTATTATAAGAAAATTCCTGGCGCCCTTCCTTTTTAAGAGTTCATCGATCTTTAACACGAATTCGGAGTTTGAGTCTATGTCATTAAATACAACTAAATATTTCCCCTTAAATAGTTCTTGGACGTAAACAAGCGACAGTTAACACGGTTTTTTTGAACGGACAAAACCTCCCACTCAAAAAAGATTTTGAGGCCATCTTATCTCTAGGCAATTCAGTCATTATGTTTGGAGATTTTAACTCTAAGCATACTGAATGGACATGCCGTTCAACCTCCCATAGTGGCAAGAAACTGCTTGATATAACGCAGTCTCTTGACATTACTGTCCACAGTCCACTCGGTGTTACGCACTATCCCGATAACACCGATCACACCCCAGATGTACTAGATTTTGCGTTACTCAAAGGAGTTTCTCTCAACCTCAGGTCAATTGAGACACTAGACGATATAGGATCCGATCACCGACCGGTCTCCCTTATTCTTGGCCATCAGCCACCCCCCTAACATCCACGAAAACCTTCACTAATTGGAAGGGTTTCAAGGAGTCCCTAGCTAAAGCTATGGACTCACAGGACTCCCCCATCAACCTATCGTCGGACTTAGACTTAGACAGTCCCGAAAAAATCGACACCGCGGTTGATTCACTCTCAACCCTTATTAAATCCTCCCTTAAGGAGAATGAAAGCGTCGTCCCGGTTGCTAATAATAGTGGACTTCCCCTACATATTAGCAACCTATTAAAAGCTAAAAAAGCTGTTTTCCGGAGAGCAGCAAAATATCCCACCCCCGAATATAGGCGCACGGTCAATCGTCTTCAACGAGAACTCTGTTTCCGCCTCTCCGAACTTCGAGACCTCCAAAGGAGTGAACTCATGGAGAATATATCTGCCTCACACACAGCGTACTATCAGATGGCTAGAGCCCTCCGTATGGACGCTACCACTCACACTCCCCCTCTCTCCCGCCCCGACGGTACGGTCGCCTTCGAGGACGACGAAAAGGCTGAGTGCTTTGCAGACAGCATTGCCGCACAATGCTCTCCTAGCTCTCAACCTGTCGACCCCTCACATATTCAGGCAGTGGAGGATGAGGTCCGCCGCCGGAACTCACCCCCTACAGCCTCCGACCCTATCACTGTGTCCAATGATGAGATCTCATCCCTCATCAATGGACTTAAGCCCAAAAAGGCTCCGGGCGCGGATGGCATCTCCAACCAAGCCCTTAAACACTTTCCAGAGCAGGTGTTAACCCTCTTATCTATTGTCTTCAACGCCTGCTTCAATCTTAGTTACTTTCCCACTACGTGGAAAGAGGCAACTGTCATTGGTATTCCCAAGCCAGGCAAGCCTCTTAACCTCCCCTCCAATCATCGTCACATTAGCCTCCTCAAGGCCATGGGCAAACTCCTCGAAAGAGTCATCCTCAATCGAATGAGGCACCATCTGTTTCCCACAGACGGTGAACCTCTTGTCATCCCCCACCAATTTGGTTTCCGAGCGAAACACTCCTGCCCCCAAGAAGTTCACCGCATTGTGGAATATATCCTCGGTGGTTTTTATCCACGTCGTCAAAAGACCATCGCGGTCTTTTTCGACATTGCCAAAGCCTTCGACCGAGGCTGGCATGAACTATATAGGGATAAATATATATGAACTATATATTCCAACTATATAGAGTAGATCTTTCCGATCGTCTAGTACGTCTCGTGGCCTCTTACTTACAACATCGTACCTTTCGTTTTAGACACGAAGGCACGCTCTCCTCTCAACGCCCCATCAAAGCTGGTGTTCCTCAGCTCCCCTCCTGGGACGGGATTGGAATGTCGTTGGTGTACAAGATGTAGCTTGTACACCAACGACATTCCAATGCCGTCGAATGGTGTACAGCTCTCCCCCTTCGCAGATGACACTGCTCTATACTGTAAAGTTACCACACTACCTTTCACAAGGAATAAGATCCAAAAGTCAGTAGATGACCTAGGAGCTTGGTTCCAAAAATGGCGCATCGATGTGAACCCGGAGAAGAGCTCCGCAGTTCAATTCGATTATAAACGACGCCGTATCAAAAATACTCCACCAATACGTATGTTAGGGACCCCTGTCCCCTGGCATACGTCTGCTAAATATTTAGGTGTCACCCTTGACACAAGGCTCACTTTCGAGCCTCATGTCAAAAGATTAACCCGTCTAGCACGTTTTTATCTAGGTAGGCTTAACAGTATGTTGGGCCGACATAGTAAAATGTCCCTAAGAAATAAGCGAACCCTTTATAAGGTCTCTATACCACCGGTAATGTCTTACGCAACCCCTATATAGTTCAATTATTATAGTTCAAAACTTCTTCTGTCGTCGATGGCGGCTCAGGTCAACTTATAATTAATTTTCATTCACAATTAATTTGCCTTAGGCACTCCCTCAGCGGCTCGTAGCTGCCCACTTTTCCCAAAAGAGAGTCGCTTCCGATACGGCATAAGAAGCTTAAACAGCTGGTTGCCAGTCCCCAAAGGAGGTTTTTAGCGGGTATCACTTAGGTCTCCGGTAGGCAGTGAGTCCCGCATAACCACGACAGACCGGCTGTCGTGGTATGCATAATGCATTTTCCGCCTCCCTACGTAAAGGGTAGCCCTTTTTCTAATTGCTTCTGGCCGCAAAAAAAAAAACATCTACATTCAAAATATTAATGAGACGTTTTTCTTGTCTCTAACAGTTACCGTGTAATTTGTGCACCACTTAAAACACAGAAAGGCATTTTTACCACGAATAACCAGAAGATTTACGCGCTGTAGTGAAGGTATAGCCGCGACGAGAGAGCGTGCCCGACTGAATGCGAGTCGGGCAATTACCTGACTTTCGTATTGCCATTTTAGAGCGAGTATGACGTATCTATACTTTAAAAACATCTTAGCAAAATTCATGTTTTTTCGACTTGCCTGTATAGGTGTGGAAACCTGCACAGTTGTGTGACATACACGCTCCTGTTTACCTGTACAGTTGAACTGTACAGGTAAACCTGTCAGGTAGACCCCAGCGTGTACGGCCTGCTTAAGTAACGTGTGATATGATGTAATGAATGTTACTGCACAATTTTAACTTTATTTTTTAGTCTTACGCATATAATAAATATTATTATTATATTATAACACTGTCATTATCACCAACCGGATATACTAATAGTCTTCTAGTTGAAAGGAGTTCCGCCCTAAATTGATATGTTTGCAGGCGCTTACTTTCTTACCACCAAAAGACATGTATAAGCTTAGATTGAGTCAAAACATTATTAGTGCGAGACAGGAGCCCGCGTAATGAACGAAAATTGTGTATTATATTAGTCGTTAGTTAGTCGCTCTCATATCGGTCTACATAATTTGTGTTTTTGTAAAACTTTATCTATAAAGCATACTGTGAGGTGAAATTTACCTAATCTATATAAATAAATAAAATTGATGTGGCTGTTTGTAATATCAAAATAACAGCTTTTTACTTAATGCATATGAAAGGATATACCTACTTATAATAACAAAAACACATTTTTAAAAATTTTTGGCCGCCTGTTTGTTTCGGCTAATCTTTTACTGGTAGATAGCTGATGTTATAAGGAGTAACGAAGGCTACTTTAATTTTAGAAAAAGAATTAGGGTTTCGCGAAAAAGAAATTAAAACCTATTAAATCCAATCGTAATAAATTACACACGGATGAATAAGGCAAAGCAAGTGTAAATATTAAAGTTAAGTGTGTCAATATTTCAACAGTTCTAACAAAGGTAAAGTGAAATTGGTTGATTATGTAGGGTTATTAGTGTGGTAAGTTGGAGCCATTAATAAATATTGGTAGCCTCGTGGAGTTATCTGTAAACTAAACCGACTCGAGATGGTATACAATATTCGTACTTTGTTCGCTTTGCGATCTTATCTAGTTACTAGCTGTAAATTATTGCTTTAGAGCCCCGAGCTCTTTGATGTAATATACACCTATCTACTACATTTCGTGACGACGAAAGAAAACTTCGTGAGTATATATATAGGTATATACCTTGTAAATAAAATACTAAAAAATATCTGGAGGACATGCGAAGTTTACCAACACGCATGGAGTAGCATGGAGTAACTGCATCATAACTAGTGTTGTCCAAAATCGGTATTGGTCTTGTTCTTGCATTTTTTCAAGACCAAGATCAAGAACGCCTAATTTTAGCAAGACCAAGAGATTCTTGCGTCTTGCAGTTAGGACTGAGTGTCGTTTCAGGGAGTATAGGAGTTCAGGTATATGCTTAGCGACTCTATAAGATGCAAAAAAATTATTTTAAAAATTCGGAAAATTGGACTTATGCGCATTACGAACAAACCATAAACATACATAGCCAATGAAAATATCTATTAAAAGAAAAATGAGTGCATCCCTAGTTTAAGCCATCGGCACTTTGATAGTGCGCGGCGTATTCAATAACGGTGTCGGCATCATCAAAGGTCGGATATTAACCTGTCAAAGAAATTTTGCAATTTTTTTTTAATTTTGTATACGCTTAAGGACTCTATGAGATGCAAAAAAATATATTTAAAAAATTTGGAAAATTGGACTTATGCGTATTAAGAACAATATCATAAACATAAATGGCGAATAAAAATATCCATTAAAATAAAAAAGGAGTGCATCCCTAGGTTTAACCATTGGCACTTTGATAGTGCGTTACGTCTTATTGTCGGCATCATCAAAGGTGGGATACTTTATTTAATATAGAATACGATACGGACAAACGCTTTTTTTATGTACAGAGGCTATAAGGACAGGAATTAAACTTTTTAGGATATGAATGAAACCTACAAATCACAGGTTTCCAAGTGACGTACGCACGTTGCGTAAAGCTGAAGTCCTGGCTAATTGACATGCCTTGGAATAATATTCATTTGAAGGCTTTATAAATAACGATTTAAAAGTATTCCACATATTCCGAGTTCGAATAAATCAACCTGTGATTATTGTATTTAGTCAGACAAGATACCCATTGTATGTGAAATAAAAGCGTTGCCCGAGGCCGGTGCGCTGCGGTCACAATATAATTCATTCCACTACCATCGCGATAGAAATCAATAGATTCAACATTATTTTGTGTAAATATATTCAAATATCATTTTTATTTTGTTTTTTACGTACGTCAAATTCTCAGCACTTCATGGGTTGACTGGTAGAGAATGCCTCAAGGCATTAAGTCCGCTCTTTGAATTCTGACGTGTTAAGGAATGCAATAAAGAATAAATATAATTAATAGAATCAGGCGTTACTTTGCGGAAATCCATTATATAAAAGCTTTTAGAAAAATTTACTTCGCAAATATCCGCGTTATAAAATAAAATGATGTGTCGTACGTAGTATGAAGAGCACCTCCCGCCCTCCCTCAATTTCGTGCACTAACCCCGTCACCACTAATCCCAGCACCTCTACTCCCAACACCACTACACTAGGCAAGACATACCACTGACGATAATACGACACGTGTTTCGCCTCTACACGAGGCATCCTCAGGTGATATAGACTCTACGGTGGCTAACCGCTAAGAATTAGTAAAATAAATAAATAAAGAAAATTTATTCCAACGCTTTATATGAGTTAAATTAAATCGGATGTGGTTTGGAAAAAAACCGTTGACGGATTTGTTAGAAATTCATCTTTTGTAATATCGGAGCGACAAACGAGCTATAAGTTTACCTAACGGTAAGCAACAAAAGCAGCCCATGGGCACCTGCGATCAGCTTCAAACAGAACACTGCAAATTCGTTGTCGCTGCCGACTTTGATGAATTTCCATACTATTTGTTATTAAACTTCCTCTCTTACCCTTCAAACCTAAACAATATTGTGGGAGCGCAGTTACCTTTTAGCAGAAAGAAGTAAGAGGCTAGTACCAACCCAGAAATTAAAAATTTGCTCTACTATCTTTTAAACGGAATGTTACGTCATAAAATATTGATAGTTCGATTTGGCAGAAGAAGCACGAGAGTAGAATGCGGGAATGTGCTGCAGAAATGCGGTCATTAAGGAGTATGTTAGGGCTGAATCTGAATGACAGGGTGAGAAATTGTTTGATAAGAGAAGAGTGTGGTTTGCAAGATGATGTCGTGACCAGTATTAAAAAAAGAATGCTTCGTTGGATTGGTCACGTAGAAAAAATTAATGAGGAAAGAGTGACAAAGCAAATTTATGTTGCAGAGGTGAACGGCAGAGTCGAGAAGGGACGCCCTTAGCGAAAGTTTATCGAACAAATTGGGGACATATTGGAAATGGGCCAAATTAAGAGTACGAGTTCCCTTAACCGACGAGCATGTGTGCGTATGTATATGGAAGTCCGTAGTCTCTGCTTCCCCCTCTGGATGACATGCGTGAGTCTTTTATGTATTATGTCATAAAAATTTAACTGGATGATGTCCTCATTCTTGGGAATTTGAATTCATTTCTTCTAGTACGAGTCAAAAAAACTACCTATGCAGATAATGCACTTATTAAATTAATAATACTAATTAATAGTACTAGGCAAATATAAAATAGTGTAATATAACGTTTGAATAGGAGAGGTAGACGCAAGAATACAATAATGAAAGGAACCCGATATTGTAGATGATATCGCGTTAACGTGTGACGCCGCTGCCACCATCTCATTAGTGTTTGTAATGCACGCCCTCATTACAAAATAGTACACACTATTTCAACAGCCATGTACTCACATTTAAAGTTGCCTTTCATGACACCTGCGAAATGCAATAGATTTTTCGATACTGTCAGCATATAACAGCCATATGTTAGTGTTATTACAATAGTAATTTACACACTAGGCATCGTTAAAATAAATGTTAACAATAATGTTTCCTCCGTGTAGTGGTGGCTTAAGAGAATACACTAGCCCATATTATCCCGTAAGTGTCATAAGATACGATACAGGGTTTCCCTGAAACAGGAGGTGGGTATAATTATTCTATTTCACGATGAAGTTTTGACTTTGACTATTGGTTCGGGAGCGCTACGAGTACTCCCGAGCGCCAATGAACACAATGTGTTAGTGTGCGTAGGCTGCGGCTTCTATATATATATAGAATAAGGGTGACAAACGAGCAGACAGTGCACCTGATAGTAAGTGGTTGTTGTGGCCCATAGACATCTACATCTATCTTCGTTTGCGAATTAAAATGCAGATGTGCTGTCAGCCGTGAGGACTAAGATGGAATGCCTCGTTTCCAGTAAAAAGGGTCTCCAGTTCTCTACACTCACCATACGAAACACAGCAGTGTCAAGCTGCCATTTTACGATGGTATTCTGTGAGCCAGTGGCTCTTCCCCGATCCTAGGTTAAGCAGTGAACTTTTGATTAATTTTAACTCTTATGTCTATATGAATACTACATATTCTATAAAATGAATTTTGCGAATTTTTTCGCTTTTAATTTTAGCATATTTTTAATTTCTGACGTATCGAATGCCTTGCTTTACCACTGGTCATAGACTATGGTCTTGAACGTCCTGGTATAATAGTTGACTTGGGCTAGATTCTGCATTTTATTAAAACTAAATAAAAGTAATAAAAACTGTATCACATACATTTACACTTTAGGAAAACAAAGGTTAATCCTGCATATTATTTTTACCAAATATATTTAGAAATGAGACTTGCAGGTATTTCTGTGATAAGCTAAAAAAAAATTCTCAATCGGTCATGTAGATTTTAAACCGTTGATTTTCAAAAAGCTTTCGTACACCTGTGTGCCTTTATATTTGTAATTCAACGCTGTTGGGAATGGCCAAAACGCTGACCGTACAAAAATTGGATTCTGACGCTTTTCAACAAGCGCTTTGAAAAAGGGAGAAAAATTAAAAGCAACACTTGCCTAACTCATCGGACCGCATCGCTGTGAAACACGCAGACCACAGTCCGTCGCGAGGAAACAGAAATATGTGACGTACCTACACCAATTTCTTTTATCTTTTACATTCATTTTTAACATCAAGTTCAAGTAACGCTTTCTAAACATAATTTTGAAAACGCACATGAAAAATGTAGGGAAAAGCAAATGTACACGTGCACAATTTTCACTCCACCGATGCAGTATCAAACGAAACGAAACGTGTAAATTGTCGCCAAGTTCGTTATTTTTTCACACACCGTTTCGGAAACAAAAAAAAAACATACAAATCACGCCCAGACGTGTAAAAGTGGTACCATACATCGGCCGCAGCAAACTGTGGAAAAGACCGGTGAGTATTGTTGACCCAAACGACGAAACGATTGGTAATTAAGTAAAAAGTTGAACATAATAACTGCTTTAATTGTTCGCAGTTTTATTAATTTTGTAGGTTGTCTGCTAAAATAAAGGCTAAATTGATGATGACGATGATAAGCCAACCTGCATCCATTGGCTTCCTGCTGTTTTACCAGGTCGTTACTCCATTTATTTGGGGGGCCGCCCTACACTTCGACTACCGGTACGAGGCGGTCAGTCGAGAACCTTTCCTATCCATCGTTTGTCGGTTCCTTGAGCTTCGAGAGTAAATCTTAAGGTGCTAGAGCTATGCTGCAGCTATATTAATTGTATGATTAAAATATGCACGCGTCATTCTTAGACTTCTCGTGTCTAACCATAGTAGAGCTATGCTGCAGCTAGCAATATTAGTAGTATAGTTGTAGCACGAATAGGTCGGCTCGACCGGGGAAGGACCACGCTCTCACAGAATACCAGCGTAAAATAGCAGTTTAACACTGCTGTGTTTCGTATGGTGAGTGTAGAGAACCGGAGACTCTTTTTACAGGAAAAGTAGTTCCATCTTAGTCCTCAAGGGTGCCACTTACCATCTGGTGGACTGTTGCTCGTCTGTCACCCTTATTTTATTTAAATAATATTATAATAAAATTAGGGTGGCAAAATTAAAATTTGAAAAATGTATATTAATTTTACATAACAGTTTCTGAAGTAAAGCGAGGATAGATGTAGATGTCTATGGGCCACAGCCACCACTTATGTGTGCTCGCTTGTCACGCTTATCATATTAAAAAAGAAAAAAGCTATATGGTCGGTCCATTGCCACGTCAGCTTACTGATCCGTTTATCTATGTCGGTTACTCTGGTTTACCAGTGCGTCTTGCCGATGATGACATATGCATTCAAGGCGTAGTCTTTCACTAGTGGCCGTATGAGGAAACTCAAGATTTACCAGCGAGCTATGGAGATGGTTATGTTTGGAGTTTCTAAATTTACGACAAAGAATATAAGCAATTTAAATTATGCAATTGAATTGGAAGCTCCCAAATCAAAAATTTCATAATAAATGCGCAACTTTCGAATTAGATGATCAAGTTTTTTTAAAAGTTGGCATTTATTTATTTCGAAAATAGTTATTGAAATCGTTATTGTATTTAACATTGTTAGTTACGAAGTAAATTATATAATTAAAAAAAGGAAAATATCGAATATAAAATAACTTCAAGTGTATTTATAATACCTATATTGTTACTGTCGTTGGAGGTAACACTTAAGAGCAGCCATTTCGTGTTATTCCAAGCGGGCTTCATAAAGACGAGCTTGCAGCGAGATTAATAATGTAGCTATAAACTTCGTAACCTACTTCGCAATTAAGTGGAATGAATAATACAATTTAGCGATGGAGGAAGCAATTAATTTTTGAGCAACAGCATGGTATACGATAAAAAGAGTATAGAAAAAAGTGCTTCTTTTGCTTAAATTTTAAATGCATTAATTATTTAAAACGTAATATTCAAGAGTACTTACCGGAGTCATCTAAAAAGACCGTTATCGCTTGCTGTACTAATTCGGTGTATCGTATTTTTTTTGCTAAAGTATCTCCCGCCAAAGCCGCCGATTGTATTTCAAACTAGCGGGCTTATGAAGACATATGGCAGCCTTATATAGGACATTACCTATAAAGCGAATTGCGGTCACGGCGGCCAGCCTCGACAGAGACCAGCCATCCACACAGGAGTGGATTATAGTGCTCAAATGACGCATTTTCTATTCCCTCACACTCATAGTCCGATGGGACGGTAAACCGACACAACTGGAGAGAGATCAGGCGCAGGACCAACGACTTTACGAGCTTTTCGAGGTACGTTGGTGAGACACCGCCAATTTTTTGACTCCGGGCAGCTACTGAAAATTTCTTGACGGAAGAAATTATTAACTGCTTTTTTGGGACTACCCAGGACTCGAACTCGAGATCTCACGAGCAACGAGGCAGTCAGCTTTATATTAGTTAGGCTATGAGTTAGTTTACCACTTTATTGACATAAAAATTGTTAACCATATATGGTAACAGTTTGGTAACAGCGCTAGCTTAAACTGAATCGAAAACCAATAATTTGTGCATTGGTGACTTTCCGTCGGTTTCGAAGATTCACAATTTAACTAGCAGGTTTATTGGCTTAGCTTCGTAGTTGTCAAGCTCATAAACACAAAACAGCCCATAAACAATAGACCAGTATCCACATCCAACAGCTATAAAGTTTTATAAAATGGTCAGGAGGGACAGCTTTACAATCGGTATTCTATTGACATACTCGTAGAACTACCGTTGTTAATGGTTTTACGAGGCCCAAAGCTACTCCATCGTTTAGTCGCCCGGTTGTCTACCTAACTTAACAATCAGACTGTGGATTTACGATCGAACCGAACGTTACTCGTATTTTTAGAAATGGGCTTTTACTTCCAATTTAGGAAGCAAAAAAACAATTTATTTTTGAAAAGTAAAAAAAAATAAAACTTTTTTATTTTGTCCGAACAGACAATACGTAGAATATTTTTCTTCGTGGAGTATTAAGCTATACTTTCTGAAAAAAAAAATTGCCAGCTCTGCTTTAATTACTATGTCTAAAATGAGGGCGATGTGATGATTTTTATACTTCTTTGAAAGACATTCACCTCTTCCACAGACGAAAACAGCAATGCGTTAAGGAATTGACTTGATAATTAACATTTTAGCTTAAGTGAGATAGTACGTAACCTATCACTAGTCTATACGGTCTATTTTGGCGAATGACTTGGACGTGAGACGTGACTTCCCTTGGGGTTGCATTTGAATGCATAGAGCTGTAATTGTGATTGAAGTTAGGACACAAATAACATTTCACAAGTTCAAAAACAAAACACCAACTTTTGTATTCTTGGACACTTTTGGTTTCTTTTGTTTACGAAATTAAAAATGCCACATTTTGTAATTTTGATTCGAAGTTAAGCGAAATTAGTTGAAAGAGGTAAAAGTTATACCGGACAGCTAATGTAGAGTGTTACGAAAACGGGTAAAATGGCAGGCGTTCGTTGCAGACAAAAAATATGATAACAAAATAATTAATGATATTACTTGATGAATCCCGGTACGTTGTGTATTAGAATTCTGTAGTATAAATTGTATGCAACACTAGAGATCCGAAAGGAAAGGTGTCAAATAAAAAAAAAATTACTTTGTCTCAAAAGGCAACAGTTACGTAAGCCACGCGTTACTCGCTTATCTTTAGATATTGGATATTTTAATACTACTTACTAATTATGTACTTTTATTTCCCATGGATATTTTTTGATTAACTTCCCTCAATCGTTATAATTTGTATATTGCGTAATGTAGTTCGTGTAGCCATTGCATTTACAGAATATGAGGCTTCGTTAGAAATAGCAACCTCAATTATTTTTTAGTAAGCCATTTCTATGGTAATAAATAAAAAGAACTACGTATAACTAATGAAAAACTAAAAACAAAAACAAAACAAAAATAAAACTAAAAAAACAAGCAAAGCTAACAATTTACTAACCGTGTTATGGCGGTGTTAGAATATCTTCTACATATCGTGCCTTGGATGGCAAAAGAGGGTACAAAGGGAAATTGAAACAGAATTTGGGCAGCAACACCTTCGTGCAACAGCTCAAAATAGCTTAAAAACAACTGCGGCTTCCAACCCGCCTGTCAAAAGTAGCAACTATAACAATATCAGCCGTACGAGGTAATCTATGGTGGTTTAGCAGTCGATTTTTTGGGCTGGATGGATAGATAGATGGAAAAATTTACTTGTCAAGGGAAGTTAAAAATTTGACAATCTTGTACGAAACCATTTCTGTTATAGTAACGACAATTGTTATAATGGGTACTTATGAAAATCATTATAATCATCGTAGTCATTACTCACTATAATTGTGATATTTTTTTCCAGAATCTTTGTCATATTGTAGGCCCCCTTAAAAATGTATATAATATGTAGTATGAAGTCGGGCGACAATGCATATTCCACCCCTATTAACGTAGAACGGCTTTGAGAAACTAGGGGATTGTGTAATGAATCCGTCAAATGTGAGTTTATGAGATTGGAGTGCAATAATTGTTTTAGGAGGGTTCGTAGAAGAATGCGTGATACGAATTGAGGACATGACTATTAATTTTATATTTACAGTCATGCCCTCACCAATCGTTCGTTTGTTGATGTCATTGTCTATGAACTATTTCGGGGCAATCTATGTTATTTTATACCGATCTTATTTATTCAACAAACAGAATTCCTTTTTTAAAATATGTTTATTTTTTATTACAGCCTATCAAAAGTAAACTGTTGAACATAGGCCTGCCCTATAGATGCCTTATAGGGAGGATATTTGCTATAGTTTTTGTGCTTAGCAGGCGGGTTGAAGGTTTTTCATTATTTATTTAATCTTTATTGTTTACACCTTAATAAATAGGGTAATAAAGGGCGGACTTAACGCCTATCGGCATTCTCTGCCAGTCAACACGTGTAGTGATGAGATTTTGTGGCAAGTACAATTATATATACATACATAGGTATGTTAGTAGGTACTAACGTACTGTGATATACATATAATATACAAAATCTTTACATATGGTGCAAACCGGCATTAAATAAATTAAAACATCCATTTAGTCATTAATCTGTGTACATTTAATTTCGCTTTGGCGAAATCAAAATGCGAAACGGCAAGTAATGAGAAATGTGTTAAATACATTTTATCCAGGGAATATTGTGCGGAAACCGCAGAGTACGTCAGAAACATCGAACAGAGCCTTTGATTAATTGTTCCTACTTTTGTTTGCAGGCAGCGACCGTGCGGTGAATTATATTGCCGCATTCGTTTTATTTTCTTGTTCGTCTGCTTTCGATCGTGTTCATTCGATGTTACATTTCTACTGTAAGGCCATAGAATAAAAACGCGTAGAATAAAAACCCGCAATGTAAACTTCACAAAATATAAAAGTCCCCAATCTTTATATTAGGTGCGGTTAATTGCATTTTGAAGTGCTGATTTACAACGTGCTCGGCGGTGAAGACAGACATCGTGAGACAGTATGACCTTGTGTCACTGAGACATTTAAGAGTAAACTTTTAGCCTCTGAACTGCGATGGTTCTGACTTTTTCTTGTTCTTTTTGTTTATTTATCAGGATTATTATAATTGTCGGCACGCAAAGCAGTGGGCGTAGGATCCTTCTCAAACAGAAGTTATTGAAATTAATGTTAAAACAAATTCTGTGAATATTAAAATGGAAGAAATGTAAAATTGATAGCATAAAGAAAAATTTAATAGCTTTGTCAACTTATTGCTTGCACTTGCGCAAAGGTTATAGACATAGTACAATTAACTTACAGGAGGTGGCGTGTGTATCATACCTATAAAATTTGAAAGTTATATATCATTCAACTTAAATTAATATATTATCAATCCTTATTAAACAATATGACTCTTCCAAATTTAAAACAATATTTCCACAATTCATTCTTCTGTGTCATCTACGCACCGGGTGCCAGTTAGTATAAAATAACTTTATTTAAAACTGTACAGTTTGGATAATTTAAAAGTGTAATCTTAAAAAAAAAACCATTTAGTTTACTTAAAATGCTCTTCAAACCAATGCTTCAATGTATTTTCTGATACACACCAACGCGTTTGAAATTCTTTGTGTGGCTAAACGCGCAAATAGTCGACGGCATCAAAAAGGATTGAGTCGTTTCGTTTACCAACGAGCGTTTTAGTAACGAGAAAAAACGTAAGGCATCGGCCCCGCTCATAAAAGTTGTACCGCACGTCGGCCGCAGTCTGCCCTGGGAAATGTCTATTGAATGCACCCATACGAGTATGTGTAGCGGCACTGTAGGACATTTACATATTTAGATTCACCGTGTGAGCCAAAAGCTTTTTTAAACCGGTAGACATTTTCTTGTCAATAATAAAAAATGCTTCGCCGTAAGATATCTTCCTTCATCATTCCGTGGGTGACGTTTTTTATTATAGGGGCAAACCGAGCACGCAGTCCACCTGATGGTAAGTGGTTGCTGTGGCCCATAGACATCTACATCTATCCTCGCTTGCGAATCAAAATGCAGATGCGTTGTCACCCGTGAGGACTAAGATGGAGTTCCTCTTTTCTAGTAAAAAGGTCTCCGGTTGTCTACACTCACCATACGAAACACAGCAGTGTTAAGCTGTTATTTTACGCTGGTATTCTGTGAGAGCGTGGTCCTTCCCCGGCCGAGCCGACCCATTCGTGCTACAACTATACTACTATTATAGCTACAGCATGGCTCTACCACGTATAAACGTAAGAGGCGACAGAGGGGATTAAACAAAAGATAGCGAGCAGCAGCATTTTTCTGATAAAAAACTGTGGCTGTCAATGTGCCACCTATAAGTAGACTTTTGGTAAAGGCTTTAATGAATAATGTATGAAATCCGATTACTTTTTATCTAACTAAACAGATCTAAGAATGTTCATTAGTCTTTGGAACTTAAATAAGTGCAAGTTTTCTGGTAATGAGGTGCAGCACTACCAGTCGAGTGTATCCGCTCTGCGCTAATTTCTAATTGGTACATGACACTCCGGATACTGAATCTTTCGGTATCCACTGTACTGTTATGACTGTTTCGGTTTTCAGAGTACCATTTTATTAGCAGCATATTATATGTACTTGGTGACACTCTCGTACTGGCAATGCTACTCCAGTTTGAATTGCTAGTGAGAAGGGCAAATTATGCAATAAAAAGTGGAAAAATTGCACATTCTTAAACTTAACTTCAAAAAGCTAGCAATGCTGTGTTACTTTGATTTATACGGGGAATTATAAGTCAAGCCACAAATTTTTTTTGGCCACAGAAACTAAGCTCTGATTTTATAACTAAGCAACACAGAAATGAGAAAGTTTTATCAGAAGCTAATTCACCTTTTTTTAAATACCAAGTGACTTAGTAATTGAGACGACAATGTAGATTCTTAAAGGAGTAATTCTATTAAATAGAATTCGGTTTAACTAGCACCCGATTTATACTACTTACATAATAGAAATACGAGGTAGGTAACAAAGCAAGTAAAACACAAGTGAACTGGATAGAAATAAATATGCTTAACGTCGAATTATATTTCTTTATGGTAAACTTTTCTTGAAATAGTCATCACATTTCCTTGTGTTTTATTTAGATTTTTTTGCATAAATTTGCGAATATGACATACAAAAAGAAGATGAGCATAAACAATGCTTCTTCGTGTTTTGATTATTATTCATGCGACGATTATGTTTTTGACGATATTGTTACTGATTAGTATATTTGACTAAGTTCAATTATAATAAATATTACGTGCACATTTTAATATTTTTAAAACAAATTTGTCAACTGTCCATCTCTCATCTCAGGGGTAACTCGTTTAAAGACGGTGCGGCTAAACTGAGTTAGTGGAGCAAGTATGAGCATCTGAAAGATAACTACATATTTGTGTCATTTGCTGTAGAGACTATCGGTCCGTGGAGTCCACGTGCGGTGAAGTTCCTACATGAAGTGTACTCGCGGCATAGCGTCGCCGCTGCTGGATCTGGTTGGATTATTTTTCGCTCATAGCTTGAGTATTCAGCAAGGAAATTCAGCGAGCGTTCTTGGCACTTTACCGCGGGCCAATTTATTGTACCTTTTAATGTTGTGTAAATAAATGATTATTTAAGTTAACATAAACATACTTATCTGTAATTTAGTAATTTTCAAACTGTTTTCACGTCCAATATAGATTTAATACTATAGAATGACAATGCGATATAAATTCGATATTTCGAGTGCGATCGAATCGATAGCGTACTGCTGTGGGGCTGCGTAAAGTGTGCAATTTCTTAATTGAGTTCGACATCGGCTCGATATGCCGAGTGCACTTATATTGCATCGCCGTCGTTCCGACTGATCTGGAAACGTCCGAAGGATGCAATAAAAATATTTATTAAGTATTACGACTATATTATTTTCCTTAAATAAAAGGCTGCAGAGGTCGTTATGGCTTGCTCATATTTCGTGTTACTTTAAGCGAGTTTCCTAAAGGAGAGCGCGCTGCGAGATTAATAATGTAGCTATAAACTTCTTAACCTACTTCATAATTAAGTTGAATGAATAATAATTTTACTTTATAGAAACAATTAATTTTTGTGCATTAAATGTTTATTAAACACAGTCGTATCTAATAAACATTTAATGATCTAATTAAGTATCTATGTAAGTATCTACGTCTATATCTAACTAAAACGATGCACTCGTGTATATATAATAATATGTAAGTAGAATATTTAATTGGACCCAACATCATCATAGTCGTCAACATCGTTACTAATGCAGGTCGCAATATCTGGTGGTGGATATCCATCATCCATTCAACATTCTCGTAGTAGGTCGGTCACCTGCCACACTAGAGATTGTCTAATTTAAAACTGTATGCGCCTCCCTTGTAGTTTTGTTAGTTTTTATTCATTTTATTTTATTTTATTCGTAAAACTTACAGCAATTGCTTATTATGAAATAAAAAAGTATTATAATACACTATTAAACCATTTGCAAGTTTCCACTTTTAGAATTGAAAATAAAAGATATAAACAAAAGCAAAATATTCACTGGTTAAGGTAGTCTTGGCCACAATCGGGGAAGTATTAAATGGATCAATATCAAAGTTTTTTTTAAAAAAAAAGCGAATTTATAAATTTAGCAGTTCTAATCATGAAATAATTACGTATATAGTTCGTATGAGCTCTGTATATGTAAAGAAGTTTGAGTTTCCTCATATTTGCTATTGGAACATTTAAAGTAACATCGGGTAATAATTCCGGTCATTTCAACTATTACACATTTTTAGATAAAAACATACGTTATTACGAGGAAGAAAGTGATATCGTTTGCACCTCTCTTCATAGTCCTGAGAATGCGTATGTGCTCTATAATCAAGATACTTCAAAAATATTTTCTGGATACCCTCAATACGAGACTTATAAACCTCATATATTGGGTTACAGACCTGTGATGCATATTCAAGAATAGCTCGTACAAATGAACAGTAGAGAATTTTTATTGTTTTTAGGTTTTTGAAGGCACAAGAACAGCGGATGACAAATCCTATGGCTTTGTATGCCCTAGTTATAATGTGTATATATATATTAAAACACCCGTGCGAAGCCGGGGCGGATCGCTAGTACTTTATAAAGGTATATTAAAGTTTCACAATGAATTTGCTAAGTATGGAGACAAAAAATTTATTTAGTAGGAGTTTTCAATCGAGTCAAATTCTAATGACCATTTCATGATTATGTACGATAAATTTTATTTCCATTTACGCCCGCTAGGGGCGCTGTTTATATTTCCATATAATTTTAGTCGGTGAAAAGAAAGTTTAAATTTGAAAAGCAGGACTCTGTTGACCTGAAGAAGTAGATTAAATTGCTAAGTCATTTAATGATTTCTTATATTTACGTGAATACTACACCTTGATTTACTAACCCAATTTACAGAAAATTTATATGGACCTGTATAATAAAAATTAATCACTTAAATCGGTTCAGCCAGTTTCAAATAATCGGTGAATATACATAAAAAAAACATACGCATCGACTTCTTTCTTCTTTTGAACTCTGTTAAAATTAGTTTCTTTTCGAAGTAAGAAATTATTATGTTATTACAGATTACAGATTGATCAATGTTGAAAAAGATATCAGTTACATCTATGTTGTGAACAGTTTGTTTTTTTGTAATTTATGTAATTCGCTTACCTTCCCAAGCTATTAATCTTAACTTGGCAATCAGTCGGTAGATTTACAACCAAATAAAATGTCATTCGCAAATAGAAAATTGTCTTCTAAAACCGGACCCACAGCTGCAATACAGGAAAATCCAATTTATTCGTCCCAAATTGGAGAAATTCCAATTTAGTTTACATCTTGTTTCGGTTAGAAATATAGACTAAAACTATAACTGATATATTTATACATTTGTGATTGAGGGAGATGTTGTTTTTGTCCCTCCCGTGACTACGAGTGCTGTATAAACGCGATAAAATCCGGCAAACTAGTTTTATTCAATATGTTATATTAGAATAAATAAAAATCAGACAAAAAAATGACGAACAACCGATTTGTTGTGCGCAGTATTAAAACGTTGGTCCCACTTGAACTATCTATGTTAGTTCCTGAAGTTAAAAAGAGAAGAGGCTGAAGAAATAGCAGTAAGTTTTAACGGACGTCAAGGATCACTTTGAACTATTGAGCCGCGATTGTAAATAAACCTTGTTAACTTACTTTCTTTTGAAAAATTTTATGCATTAAATATAACAAAGAAGTGTCAAAAATATTTTGAGGAGAGATTTTCTGGCACGAGGGAGTGACTTGATTAAATATTTCAAGGCTAAAAAGATTCAGAAAGGTCAAAGGATAAATTATAGAACATTAAAATAGGCGCTGGTGCACTTAGCGATTTTTTTTATTTTTTATAGGATAAGGGTGACAAACGAGCACACAGTCCGCCTGATGATAAGTGATTTCTGTGACCCATATGTGACATCTACATCTATCCTCAATAAAAAATCTAAATGCGTTGTCACCTTGAGGACTAAGATGGAATGCCTCTGTTGCAGTAAAAAGGGTCTCCCGTTCCCTACACTCACTATATGAAACACAGCAGTGTTAAGCTGCTATTTAACGCTGGTATTCTGTGAGTGTGGTCCTCCCCGGTCGAGATGACCCATTCATGCTACAACTATACTTCTAATGTAGCTGTAGCATGGCTCTACCACGTATAAAACGGTAACTATAAAAGGCCAATATAAAGCTCCACAATTTGTTTCTGGTCTTCTTCAATTTTAATAGAGTAGTCTGAAACTGGGCGTACGATGTTGTTTAGTAATCCAAATATCAGTGTGTTTATACATTAATTTTCCTCATTCCTTTGTCGGAATCTGCGAGATTCCTTTATCTTTCCATTTTCTCGCTTTCGTTAGAGAATTTTTTGTGATGTTCTCAGTTGCTGTATTTAATGGATAGCGTTAATGGCTACTGTTATTGTTAGCTTGTTTATGTTTCTGTTATGTAGACAACTTACTTTTCCTGTAAATGAAAAAGTTATGGAATATCTAAACGCCATATAGAATTTTAAAAGACCTGGTTAGAAGGTTCTAACCGTAAGAGCATACACATGTGATTATAAGGTTATAATCACATGTGTATACTCGTACAAGCCATCGCCTGACAAAGCTTAGCAAATGTTAGAAGGATTTGCTACAACCACGTCTGCAGTAGATGTAAATTGCATCGTCGTAACAAATGTCTTATAATCGTTGATTATCGCTTACTTATATTAAGTACTAGCTTTTTACCCGCGGCTTCGCTCGCGTGCACTTGAATTTAGGAACATCATTAAATGCTGTTCCGTGCCAAATTTAGAAAAATTTGATCACTATCTAACAGTGGTAGAGCCACGCGGTAGATTTTGCTGTCGCACGGATGGGCCGGCTCGAACCGGGGTGGTACCACGACCTCACAGAAAACCAGCGTGAAGTAGAGGTTTACCTATGCGTTTCGCTTGGTGAGTGCAGGTGACCGGAGGCCCTTTTTACTGGAAAGTATTCCATCTTAGTCCTCACGGGTAACAACACATCTACATTTTAATTTGTAATAGAGGATAGACGCAGCAACCACTTACCATCAGGTGGACTGTGTGCTCGTTTGTCACCCTTATCCTATAAAAAAAAATTTTTAGAGTCTCTCGGTGTCTATGTCTCTACGTCTGTCAGATTTTTTTTTCATTCTAAAATACTATTAAACGTAGATGATTGGTAACATGCTACAGAAACACGTGAATATATATTATGTCTAGAAACACCTACTATTTTTCGCCTACTACTATTGCTATATAGGCTGTGTCTTCCGATTCCGATGTATCCATAAGAAAGGTAAATAGTCTTGAAATCGAAACGTATTATTATTTACATTTTACTCTTTACATTTATTCAGTGTTAAAGTTAATTTAGATTTAACAAAGTAATATAATGTTTATTTGAGACATTTTATTCATATCATTGGTCCTATTTAATATTGATTGGCACCATAAAATAGATGGAGATATTTTTTCTTTACTTCAAGTAGACTTGAAAATTTCATAAATACAGATCTATAATAAAGAATACTACACATGGATCAAAAGTAATGTGACGGGTTTTTTACGCATCTTGGATGAAAGTTCCGAGTAAAAGAACATATTATTGTTGATGTGAAGCACCGAAGCTCCGGAAAGTCTAAAGTATGTCAAAATGTTTAGAACCGTCCCAACCATTATATCGGATCTGATAGACAACAAATCCTTGCAATAGAACACCGAATCCTACTAATGATGATTTGCGAGGCTATTGAAATTAAAAATATCCTAATTTTAATAGGGAAGATTGTTGAGTGCTACCATCTGCTAAGGACCCCATAATTAATAAAGTTAAATTCAAACTACTACTGCATTATTCTATTCTATTTTAACTATGACATCAGGTCGTCAAACCTCAGTTCTCTCGCCCCTCCCGTGACCATGGGTGCTGCAAAGTGCCCAAAACATCGGAAATTTAAAAAGTTAAAATTAAACGCGATAAAATCCTTAAAATTAGTTTTATTCCTTATTAATTTTATTCACAGTGAACGTGAGAAGCACTATACCCATGAACGGGAGTAGAAAAATGTTCGCCCTGTTGTGGCGGTGAAAGAAAATCCACCACCTCATATCGTCCCGTCGTAAGAGGCGTCATAGGAAAACAAACCGGAGGATGGGACGGGCTGCATCATCTTCTTGACAACAGATCAAAATAATAATAGTTGCGTTTACCATCCCCGCTACCAGGCGAGGCAACTATAGCAAATATCCAGCTAATTGACAATTTATGGCGGAGGCCTATGTTCATTTCAGTGGACTTTTGATAGGCTGACGATAATGAGTTCTACTCATCTTTAATTTCTGAATATTAAAAAAAAAACAAAAAGTAACATACCCCAAAACACGAATGAAATAAAAACTACATATATCGCCTCATGAAAGGTAAAAAAGTAGCAGCTTACATACATGTAACTACTGGGCACAGGCCGCAGATTTTTTGGCCAAATAAGCGTTCGCTGCGCTGAATACAACGCGGGATGAATGTATTGTAAATGATTCAATTATTTACATCGTATATTCAGTAGCATTTTATTATTTAATTTTATCAATGACTTCCCATTTTAGTTTATTTATAAGTAAGTAGGTGGCGCTAATATTAGATAAAATAATGAAAGCCAAACCAAAACTATACCATCTAGTAATATCAGCAATAGAAGCGAATATTTATTATATCAATAAAGGATAAAGTGATCTCAATTCTCTTAAAAGGTTTGTTTCTGTTAAAAAATACGCTATCAGCGCCGCTAGCGGTGAAAAACGATTTAATTATATCCTCATATGACCATATTATGAAATAGTAACGTTGTTTTTAGTTATTAATATCTTCAAACGATTTCTATTCATTGATTTGGTCAAGCTATATCATGACGCCTGCAACTTTACAAGGCGCAGGCTCGGCCTCACATGGAATACTGTTCCCATCTCTGGGCTGGGGCTCCCCAGTGCCAGCTCCTTCCACTTGACCGCATCCAGCGCAGAGCGGCTCGAATCGTCGATGACCGAGTCCTTTCCGATCGGCTCGATTCATTGGCGCTGCGAAGAGATGTTGCATCTCTTTGCATTTTTTACGTGGTAGAGCCATGCTGCAGCTATATTATGGTTGTAGCACGAATGGGTCGGCTCGAACGGGGAAGGACCACGCTCTCACAGAAAACCAGCGTAAAATAGCAGCTTAACGCTGCTGTGTTTCGTATGGTGACTGTAGAGAACCGGAGACCCTTTTTAGTCCTCACGGGTGACAACGCATCTGCATCTTGAGTCTTTATTGAGGATAGATGTAGATGTCTATGGGTCACAGTAACCACTTACCATCAGGTGGACTGTGTGCTCGTTTGTCACCCGATCCTAAAAAAAAAAATTTCTTTCGCATTTTCCACGGGGAGTGCTCTGAGGAATTGTTCGGATTAATCCCAGCCGACAAATTACACGAACGCACATTGCGGCAAAACTCCCGATACTATCCACACCATCTGGATGATTGGCGCTCCACCACTGTGCGATTTAGAAGAATTTTTCTTCCTCGCACAACTTCCTTGTGGAATAGTTTACCACCAGCGATTTTTCCGGACCGATACGACTTAGGGACCTTCAAGAAAAGAGCCTACTCCTTTTTAAAAAGCCGCCAACGCATCTGCAATTCCCCTGGTTCCCCTGGTGTTGCGGTTGTTTATGGGCGTGGGTAGTCACTTACCATCAGGTGAGCCGCATGCTCGTTTATCCTATAAAAAAATGACATGGACAACAAATAGTGTTAAATAACATTAACATTGGTAGAGCTACGCGGCAGCTCTTGCTGTCGCACGGATGGGCCGGCTCGAACCGGGGTGGTACCACGACCTCACAGAAAACCAGCGTGAAGTAGAGGTTTACCTATGCGTTTCGCTTGGTGAGTGCAGGTGACCGGAGGCCCTTTTTACTGGAAAGCATTCCATCTTAGTCCTCACGGGTAACAACACATCTACATTTTAATTTGTAATAGAGGATAGATGTAGATGTCTATGGGCCGCAGCAACCACTTACCATCAGGTGGACTGTGTGCTCGTTTGTCACCCTTATCGTATAAAAAAAAATATCATGAAATGACCACACCATTTCACGAACTGATAGACTACTTTATGATATATGATCAATTCTACGATCTGGCCACGACATATATAAAAATCTCTTTAATAAAACTATAATTTTGCAATTGCAAACAAACCAGTTTTAATCACTTTACATATTTATATTAGTAACTGAAATAAATACCTTATCAATTTTCATATTTTTGATAGACGTCACTATTATCTATTGAAATGACTACACTTTTAAAATAAAATAACAAAAATTATAAAAAATGTTAGAATCTTTTAATAATTTTAAAAATCTGATCATTAAATCATATAAATGTAAGTTATATTATATTATTTCATTTATTAGTAACTGAAGGCAAAATATACTATTTTTTCCATTTGGTGATAGATGGCGCTTTTTTGAAAACCAAATTCGTGTAGTTTAAAATTAATTTACCAAGATTATAACTATATATTAAATTTTATTTACAAATATGGTATTTATTTGAAAAACACCCGTCATCCGCCTTTAACTAAGATATAATAGAAAATTAATATCTAAAGGAAATAATTACTTAACCTTCCTTTTTGAAGTTCCGTAATCGGATAAAAAGTAGCCTATAAGTTGCCCCGGGTTACTCACTACCTACATACAAAATTTCATGTAAAACGGTTCAGTAGTTTTTGCGTGAATCCGGCATACACAGACAGACAGACAGACAGACAGACAGACAGAAAGACAGACAGACAGACAGACAAAAATTCTAAAAACCCCTAATTTGGATTCAGAACCCTTTATTTAGTCCCCTGGACTTGTTTTTTCAAGAATATATTAGAATTACAGACACGACTTTTCTACAGATTTATTATATGTATAGATTGATTATTTCTATACCTGTCTTTTTTATTGCCATTTAGTGAAAAGAGCGAGAGTAACTTTAAGCATTTCAAAAATTGATGTCCATTTTTATGAGTAACAGTCTTGCTCTTTTGACTCTAAACATAGTATTACGAAAGGTAGTTTTTTGAAAGTCTTGGGTTTAAACTATTTTTAATAAGTATGCGAGTAAGACAAATCACCATGTAGGACTTTTTATTCACTTCATTAACTAATCACAGTAATCATACTTTACGTAGATGATAACAGCTACCAGCACAGCGACGCAGTTGCAGACAGTGGACGACTGAACCACCACTGTATAAAATGTACAACACTGTTACGATTGCCCACAAATCTTATTAATTTACCTACCTTCTTAATGGTTCAATGATTTATTATAAAATTTGACATTAGCTCTCAAATTCCATACTTTACGTAATAGTTCACATATTTTTTGAATATACCATCCGGTATATGCCATGCTCCCATTTGGGAAAAAATTCATATATACGAGATCGTTATTTAATTACCCCTCTCATAACAGAGACCTTATCAATATTGAGCAACGAAAAATTCAATTTTTTATCGAAGAGTTATCAAAATGAACACATGAATTGTTAAAAATATAACAATTCGTCTAACTTCATAATTTCAAATAGCAGAACAACAAATTGAATCAATCACTGTGTATAATACGTGCCTTGGAAATTATTTTAAAACTAGCTGTGCCCGCGGCGTAGCTCGCGTATATAGGTTTTACTTAACGTTTAGGTAAGAGAATATTAAACGATTAATATCATTACTGTATGAATAAGTGGTAACAAAATAAATCGTTATGCTCAAAGTTGAGTCGTTTGTAATAGAACATCTGTGTAAACGACGTTAGAAGTAGACAGCCGGGGCGTACAGAAAAATGTTACGGGAGCTACTAACGCGGGAAAAAGCAACATGATGTGCAAAACAGTCAGTACTGAGGTCCACTCCTGCAACGCGTAAAGTTTGACACTGCGCTTTATTTACGGTCATCGGTCATCGCATAACACACGCTGACTGGGAAGTGGGAATAAAACACGCTTAAAACTGAAAGGAAAGTTATTTGATATAAGATGGATTCTTGGTATAAAATATAAATCAACATCATGACATTTTGTTTTTGTTGAATTTTGCTACGTTTAGCTTGGGCGTACGTAAGTACCTTTTTTCTGGTTTCTGTTTCTGATGATGTTTGTGCTGTTAGCCTACACCCTACACGGCTCTTTTAGCTTAAATGGACCCGTTAACGTAAATTACTTCAGTGAGTCTCAATACGATTCAGAAAAAGTTGTAATTTGTACAACGCCATCTATTACGTTCTTTGTGAGAAAACATATTTTTTTAATTTAAGGAGAAAATATTTTTTTGTTTACTGTGTTTTAAGTATAAATATATTATAATAGAACGTTTTTTTACACACGAATCATTTTATTACTATTTCTGAGATTTTATGGCGCCTTTAAACAAATCAAACCTACATTTCAAAATAATTATCATAACTTTCGATAGAATTAACCAATTTTAATAAAACAAAGATTAAATAAACTGGAAGATACTACGCTTTATGATTTTCTTAACGATCTCTTTGGAAAAAAAAAGATGTTTACTTAAGACGTGATGCGTTCATAAACAAACAGACCGACAGATAGACAGACAATTCTAAAAATCATAAAAATGTACTTATTTATTGAATTTCAGTCTCCATAATGATTTTAGTCACAAATTAATATACTATACAATGTACAGAAACAGACACAACATGTTATCACCGCATGTGATAACATGTTGTGTCTGTTTCTGTACATTGTATTAGTATTGTATTATTGATTTAAGGATAGATGGCGCTGTTAAAATCAATTCTAAAAATAAAAGAGATTAATTGACGCGATTGATACAATAAAAAAACATAAAGGAACTTATAAATCAAGCCTGCATAGTAAGCAAAAAAGAAAGTTTGATCCTCGCCGAAACCAACGAAATTGTTAATAGCTCTTTTAAAATTTGATTTACCACATAGAGTACTCGGTGGTAAAAAAATGAGATTGTCAACACGCAGTAGGGCAGCGTGTAATATTAAGATTAGAAGCAAATATGAAAACTCATCTACAGAGAAAAACCTTAACCTGCCTTTTTGTATCACATTTGTGCAACATCACTATATCTATCGATGAAATGGGTTAACTATTGTACTTTAGATTTAGGTAATAAGGTTAATATATTTTTTTATATATTTATTACGTTCTATATGTAATACTTTTGTTAACTGCGTTTTAGATATAATTATATCATTATAGAACATTATTTTACATCATTTAATTATGATTTATAATATGATATTAGTTTAAAATGTACTTGATGACTCAACGAACGCCACCATTGAACAAATTCGTACCTATACTTCGTAGCCATACTTCAGAATATTTATCATAACTTTTGATGGAATTAACCATGAAGCTAATACAAAGGAAAGACGGCATAAGCAACTGTGCATTGTGATTCTAAGTAGGTCCTGACGTCATCATAGTGGGCGTGGCTTTAATTAGCATACTGTCAGCATTTGTCCTGTGCGCTTATGTGTTGAAAAAATCGCAAATCGGTGTATTTTCGTAGTATTAAGAAGAAAAGGATGAAGTGTTGTGTTTTATTGTGTAAAAACTACTCAGATAGACGCTCTGATATTATGGATGGCATCACATTTTATTTGTAAATATTTTTACACCTAATTTATTAAAATAGTTCTAGAAAAATCTCTTCGCGTCGGCTTTCAAATATAATTAAATATATTCGACACTAGATGGCGACACTTTGTGTCATGTGAACTAAAAATGTAAAGGTAGAGCTGAGTATTGGTAAAATAAACATACGAAGGTGTTGAAATTTGTTTTGCATTCAGACATAAAGAAATTTTAATCGCAAAATATCATTTTTATAGTTTATAATCATTTTGAGAACAGGTCGTATTCTCGTCAAGTAAACCTCATAAAAATGACAAAAAGACAGGGCCCTAATTAGAATTCAATTATTTTTCCCAGTAATCCAACTTTTAATATTAAATGCAGGAAATTGTACTTAGGCTGATTTTTACGAAATGTTTAAGTTATATTTAAGTGCCATTCTATATGCAAAGAATCACTTAAATACAATTTAATGTTCTTAGATTGGCATTCAAAAAGTGCATTCGGATGCCTAATTTGGAATAAAATATTTATATTTTAATTGATTTGTAAATAAAATTATATTAATTATAATAATTTGTCTATTATTTGTTCTCCCTCAGAGATATTAAGTAGTATAATCCACACATAAATAATAATCCAGCCGTTTCTGCGTGAAAAAATTACACTTACTTAGTTTGGAATAAGCTCAAGGAGACAGAAAGAGCACACAAAATTTAGCCTTTATAATATTAGTGAGATAAGTAGGATATTTAGTTCCAAATTAAATATCCTACTTAATATTGAACATAGAATATTTAGTTTCAAAGAGACTTTATTTTAAGGATAAAATAAATATTTCTTGGTTGACTTTCACGAAATGATAAACATATTTAAATTGTATTTAAGTGATTCTTTGCATATAGAATGTCACTTAAATATAACTTAAACATTTCGTAAAAATCAGCCATGTACAATTTCCTTCATTTTAATATTGAATGTTGGGTTGCTGGGTAAAATAATTGAATTCTAATTGCGGCCCTGTCTTTTTGTTATTTTTTATGAGGTTTACTTGACGATAGATGACGGTCTGTTCCCAAGATTATTATGAAAACTATGAAAATATTATTTTGGCGATTAAAATTTCTTTGTCTGAATGTATTTGCTTCATGAGATAGACGCTCCGATGCTATGGATGGCATCACATTTCATTTGTAAGTAATTTTACACCTAATTTATTAAAATAGTTCTAGAAAAATCTCTTTGCGTGGGCTTTAAAATATAATTAAATATATTCCACACTAGATGGCGACACTTTGTGTCCTGTGAACTAAAAATATAAAGGTACGTAGAGCTCAGTAATGATAAAATAATCATACGAAGGTGCTGAAATTTCTTTGCATTCAGACATAAAGAAAATTTAATCGCCAGTGTTATTTTTAAAGTTTATAACATTTTGTGGACATGACGCCATCTACCGTCAAGGTAGCTAAGCTACATTGCAACATCGATGTGGAAAGATTCGAGTAGTTTTACTATTTATCGGTAGATGTAGATAGTGTAGTGGGCGGGGCTTTGCATCCCCTCACCCCGCAAATTGTCACGCGTTGTTACATAGTGAAATTTAATTACAACGTCTCCTCTTTGTATTTGCTTCATGGAATTAACTAATTCTAATGAAATGAAGACTAAATGTAACCTGAAGATACATTTTATAATTTATTTAACGATTCTTATGATATAAATTGGTACTTTATACGTGATACGTTAACAAACAAACAGACAGACAGACAGACAGACAGAAAATTCTAAAAATGGTAGAAATGTATTTAATTACTTATATTAGTACCTCTCAATCACTTTTATTACAAAAATATAAAATGTACAGACATCGGCTATTTACATTTTTATTATATGTAATATAGAAGATGTTGTTTAGAATGAACATACAACTAGTCATGTCTTAACTTTAATTAAATATTAAAATTATTAAATTAGTTTTTAATAACAACGTTTTTAAAAACATTTGTTAAGCTGATGGAATGCAATCAATTTACAAAAAAAATACAGTTTGCTTTGACCATCTACTTCTATTATCAGTTCTAATAATTTGTACAAAAAACAAATCCACTTTGTCATTTTGAACACTAAAAATAATTGCAGAATTTTTTTTTCATTTTCTTAATATTAGACTAAGTTTTGTATTTTTCAGCGTATTTGTGTTACTTATCAGCTTACAGTTAACAAACAACAAAAGTCATTACGTAATTTTCTAAGGGGGGTGGTACCTAAGGAAAAAACTCGTAGACAGAAAAGAACATACCATCTACATAGTAAATTTCCTCATTGTAGTAAAGATAAGTAAAGCAAAGTTGAAGTATCTTTCCAGTGGATTTTTTTTATACAAGTAAGAGCAATAAAGCATTGCACAGAGTCCATTTCACGGTAAGTACATACTGTGGCCTATATACACTTATGTAAATCTTGGTATAAGAATCAAAATGGCAGTTGTCATGTCACCCCTAAGAGTAAGATAGAATGCTATTTCTTCAGTACCATACGATATACAGCAGCATTATGCTGATATATTATGCTGCTATTTTATGAAAGCATGATCACTTTCTCATGGAGTCGATCACACCATAACACACCTGCAGCTTGGCTCTACCACATATTATATTAATACAGATATTCATTTAAATAATTGTCAACAGTACATAATATATTAATTACAGTCAGCCATCTATAAGTCTTTATAAAGGAGTTAATTATAAATAATTATTCATATTAAGAATGCAACTAAGTTATGAAGGGTCTTTAGGTTTAATATTATGATTTGCAAATTCGAGTTATCCTTAAGTCCTATTTAATCCCAGTCACAAATAATATCTTAGCAACGCACTCGCAATTAATTAATAATGGAGCTTAAAACAAATTTATAACTGTTAATGTACAGTAAATTGAACCTTAATGGCTGACTGTCTAAATATGTAATAAGTAATACGAGCTTAGGATAATGACGAATAAGAGCATTTTGTTTATCTACATGATTAAAGTATTTGTAAAATTGAAACAATAAAATTTATATTTTTACAAACTTTTGTTTAACTTTTTTTTTTATAGGATACGGGTGACAAACGAGCACACAGTCCACCTGATGGTAAGTGGTTGCTGCGGCCCATAGACATCTACATCTATCCTCTATTACAAATCAAAATGTAGATGCGTTGTCATCCGTGAGGACTAAGATGGAATGCCTCATTTCCAGTAAAAAGGGCCTCCGGTCACCTGCACTCACCAAGCGAAACGCAGAGGTAAACCTCTACTTCACGCTGGTTTTCTGTGAGGTCGTGGTACCACCCCGGTTCGAGCCGGCCCATCCGTGCGACAGCAAAAGCTGCCGCGTGACTCTACCACTGTTAAAACACTGTAACTTGTTAATAATAAGGGCTATGTGTTCCTGTTTTTGTCCGGTTTAAAATTGGTTTTTGCCAAATAGCAATAGCCAAATTATTACATTTAGAATCTGAATGTGTTTGATATTTAGAAAATCTGAAAAATATATTATTTACATACATTCTTACTCCTTACAATTCATACGGTCAAAACACCACACAATACTAATTTTTGGATAAAATAAATTACCGAACCACGTTTGATTTGCAGTTTTTTTACGAGCCAAATTTCATTTGAATCAAGTAGGCACCGACCCGATCGTTGTTTTTAAATTATTCAATTGATTTTCGATCCGCGCATCGCTTTCGCTTGCCAACTGGCACGTCCCGCGGATCATTGCCGACGTAAGACTTGTGCCGAACTTCTGCGCGCGCGTTTCTCTTCTGCTACGTAAATAATATTTAAGAAATACAATAAATTGTAAATAAGTAACTATAGTTTTATGGAACTAGATTATAGTAAAGCTTTTGCTGTTGTGTTTATTATGACACTTATATTACACAATGGGTTTACACTATATTATAACTTTAAAACAATATATTTATTTTTTATTTTTATCGGCTCGACCGGGGAAGGACTACGCTCTCACAGAATACCAGCGTAAAACAACAGCTTAAAACTGCTGTGTGTTGTATGGTGAGTGTAGAGAACCGGAGACCCTTTTTACTGGAAAAAGAGGCATTTCATCTAAGTCCTCACGGGTGACAACGCATCTGCATTTTGATCCGCAAGCGAGGATAGATGTAGATGTCTATGGGCCACAGCAACCACTTACCATCAGGTGGACTGTGTGCTCATTTGTCATTGTGTCCTATAAAAAAAATATTTAATGATAATGTTGTAAAAATCACGATCATATGCGCAGCCCGACTCGATTTTTGCGACGACCCCCTGTAAATACCTAATGCGCTCGGAACATTCAGGCTAAAGTATATTAAAAAAAATGCAATGGGCTTGCTATATAGTTTGAAAAACCGACAATCGACGCAAAAGGTTACAGTGCAGTGTAACGGTAATCAAAGCGTAAAGTGGCCTCGCACTAGATGAAGTGATGACTTGGTAAATACTGCAGGAAGTCGATGGATGCAGCTGAATTAGAACTGTGCAGCAATGAACTTGTGAGGATTGTTAATGATGATGATGATGATAATATTTTAAATATGAAATAATAAAGAAGGATTAATAAGATAGAATAATTAAATACCATCCAAAGTCTGTTGGAAGAAATCATTTTAAACGATAAGACCGCCTATTGTTCTATCTTATAATATTTTGTATTTTTTACATTTATTTTATAGAATAAGGGTAACAACCAAGTACAAAGACCACCTGATGGTAAGTGGATGCTGCCCATAGACACCTGCATCAGTCCTCGATAGATAATAAGTTGTAACCCCTGAGGACTAAGATTGAATGCATTTTTACCAGTAAAAAGAGTCGCAGCAGAATTAAGCAGCTATTTAGTGTTTTTAGTTTGTGACACTGTCCCCCTTCCTTAGTAGAAATCAGGCTCAGAAGGGCTAGAACCCAGTCGTAAAGCCAGTTAAAAAAACCTCGGTAGAGTTGATACATTTTAATGTAATAAATAATTTTCTATCTATCAATTTCTTTTAAAAACTGCTTGACGAAATATTCTAAGTTTTATATCTTCTTTTTCATCGACCCATAACAGTTCATGGTGGACACGGGCTTTCTCATTGTAGAAAGGATTAATTGCCACGCTTGGCAAACGTCGCTGTACCAGAGCCGTGTATCCGCCTGATAGTAAGTGACATCTGTGACCAAAATTAAACAAAGAAGGCCACGGACGCGTTATCCCACAAACTGTAATTATTAATAACTAGCTGACCCGGCGAACTTCGTACCGCCTAACAGTCGATTCTTTAATTGTTTTTTAATACTTATTCTGCTAGTCGGGAAACCGGGTCAGCTAGTTAGATAAAAAAATAAAAAATAAAGTGGATAAGTCAAAAAATGTCAAAAAATAAAAATTATAATTGTTTTGCCTTCCCGGAACCCCTCCACTAACTATTAAACTTTATGATATGGGATTAAAGTTCAAATTGACTTTTAAGTATTATTACGAATCTTTTGTATGGGAATATAGAAAAGTGTTGTTTTTAGACTTTGTCAGGCAATTTTTTAAATTTTTCTCTCTGTAAAAACCATCGTCGTACTTCAAGGAATATTATATAAAAAGAATTAGCGAAATCGGTTCAGCTGCTCTCCAGATTTGCGCTTAGCAACACATTCAGCGATTCATTTTTATATTATAGACTAGCTGTGCCCCGCGGTTTCACCCGCGTCATCACGTGTCCGAGGTGCGCGACATGACCTAGTTCAAGCATTTTATAACGGCTAGGGTTTAAGCGTCGTTCGCGCACCCAGCTAAGTATTGAATTATTTTAATTTTACATTATCTCTTAAACTATGCCTCAAAATAACATGGTATAAAGAACAAAGTTTATCTTCATAAAATTGTCTTGATGAAGAAATAACTTTCGTTCGTAAGGATAAATAGGCCATGCCTAATAATAACGCTCATAAATTACTTTTAAATTTTCAATATTTTTTTGTCACAAAATACCAAATTATGGCTTATGTATAAGAAATAGAATATGTCTATTTCTTATACTATCGCGGACTTTTTTTAGACGGGGTAAAGGTCTATATTTTTCTATAACATTGTATTTACGTATCCCTAACGATAACCCAGCGTACGCGGATAAATCATTTCGGGAGTGCTTTTTCTTCTGACTTGCTTAACAAATATGCATATTTAAGGCTAGCCGAGTAATATAGCTTAATGCTAGATAGCCTACCACATGAATCTGGCTATAATATACAAAAAGAATTTTTCAAATCGGACTGGTAGTTCCAGAGATTAGCGCGTTTAGACAAACAAAAAAACAAAAAAGCTCTTCCGCTTTATTATTATATTATAGAATTATAGATTATAAATAGATAATTTAAAATTAAAAAAATTGTACAGCCAATATAAGTTCCAAATAAGTCAATATAAGTTATTAAGAATAACTCAAAATCTATTGGGCTTACCTTGATAAAATTCATATAGGACCACATAAGAAGTAATAGCTTTCAAATAAAAAAAGAATCATCGAAATCGGTTCACCTAGTAAAAAGTTATGAGGTAACACACATAAAAAAACCTACAGTCGAATTGTGTACCTTCTCCCTTTTGGAAGTTGGCAGAAAATCAAATCTCTCGGTAGAGAATAATTGTGTGTGTGAATCAATTCGAATCATAGCAGTGGAAGCAACTCTGCTTAGCTGCAAATAATGGAAAGAGAGAGTGGAACCAACTTATACGAACCTTGAAGTAGAAAAGATGCTCTATCATCTAGTAAGTTTGTAAGGACAAACAAAACGAAGTAGCGAATGGAATTTATAAATGCCGTTGTGTGGATCGATATGCATTGTATTTACAATTACTTAATAGTTTTATCATCATCATAATTAATCCAATAAAAGCCTCTACAACAGTTAAGGATCTGCCATTCAAAGTTACATACATATGTACATACACCAAGATATATTTGGGCATTCCAAGGGAAGCCATACAACAGGAATGAAATGATCAGAAATGAAGGAGCGTCATTATTTAGGCCGAGCTGGGAAATGAGCGTACATTTTATATGGATTGGCTTATCTTAAGCATCATAATATATCGAACAATGTCTGAATTACTGGCTCTGTTCAAACAGCGGCTATTACGCCAATGAAAGTAAATAATAGGTTCATTTATTCAGGGGCTATTATTTAGCTGAAGTCAAATAAAGGGGATTATGAAAAACGAATAAGAAATAGAAAAATAAAATAATTGGGGATACCATACTAGAAATTTCTCCCATATAAAAAGAAATTTTGCACATCGCATTTTTTTAAGTGAGTTAAAAAAAGAGAAGGTTCTATTTTCAACGCTTTTTTAATGTATATTCAACGTATTTTTCCGGAAACCGCTGAATTGATTTTTACAATTCTTCTTTTTTTAAATAGGATATACTTCAGCAATGATTCTTTAAAGATATTAAATTTTTTTTATAGTATGGGGTGACAAACGAGCACACAGTCCACCTGATGGTAAGTGGTTGCTGTGGCCCATAGACATCTACATTTTTCCTCGTTTGCGAATCAAAATGCAGATGCGTTGCCACCCGTGAGGACTAAGATGGAATGCCTCGTTTCCAGTAAAAAGGGTATCTGGTTCTCTACACTCACCATACGAAACACAGCAGTGTTAAGCTGTTATTTGACGCTGGTATTCTGTGAGAGCGTGGTCCTTCCCCGGTCGAGCCGACCCATTCATGCTACAACTATACTACTAATGTAGCTGCAGCATGGCTCTACAACGTATAAACCCTAAGATTGGAAAAGTTTTAATGTAACTATTAAGACTACGTTCTAGTTGTTACCTTGACTTTTGATATTACTAGTCTCAAAATATACAATAATTATTTAAATAACGTAAACTAAACTTCAAAAACAATAAAAAAACAGCTTCTGAAGCCGGTGCTTTAAATCTTCGATAAACTTTATCTTGACACCGAAGTTGATAAACAATACGTATACGCATCGATAACGCTACAGATTCGTTTCGTTTCTGAAGCTCCATACGTTTCACTTTGACAAGATAATTATGTTCTGCGTTAATTGCATTAAGGAGCAATTAGTAATTTATTATTTAACATTTATGTTCGATATTAAGATCCTTCTTATCGGTGGCAGATATTTATATTGACGTACCGGCGCAGAAGTGTCACCCTAGCGGCATTGCACTGTAGCAATGTAATTCAAAAAACCTCGGAACGAATTATAATTTGTATAATTGTATAACGTATATCTATGTAAGTATGTAATCGTCACTAGATTCTCTCTCAACTAATCATGATTATAAAGTGTCATACTCACAATATATCGTCGTATGGGGAATGATATCTCACTATCAAACAACGTATGGAGTATTAAGATTTAGTAAATTATCTATCATCGTATCTTGATACAGCCTAGCAACAATACCAAGTTATATTTGCACGTCAAGTTTGTCAAGATCAAACGAGAATCATATTTCAATTTGTGCTTACGATATATTAAATTAATCAATGTCAATATAATATCTTGTATCTAATATTACAGGCGAAGTTTAAGGGATTGTATTTAAATTTGTTCATGTAACCAAAATGTAATATATAAATCTAATATATAAAAATTTATATTAGTTTGTTCGTATTTTAAGCACTGCCATACCGATAATCAGATTGCGCTATAACTTTGTCAACCTATTGCTTACACTTGCGAAGGTAATAGGCATAGTTGGATCCGATAGATGGCGCTGTTGTAAAATCCAGATATCACCCGTGCGAAGCCGGGGCAGCGATATGCCTAATATGTCTATAATATAGATAGCCTAATATATAAACAATAATGTTTGTTTGTTCGTATTTCACGCGCTGCCATACAGTTAATCAGATTGGGATAAAACTTTGTTTACATATTGCTTGCACTTGTGCGAAGGTTATAGGCATAGGCATAGTACAAAAAAATAACTTAAGTAGGTGGCGCACGTATCGATCACATATACCGACAGATTTATTTAAAGTTATCATTCCTAATTAAACAATATAACTCTTCCAAATTTAAAATGATATTTCCACAATTATTTCTTTTGTGGCAGTAACGCGCTGGTTTGCAGGTAGTTACTAAAAAAAAACGTAAATAGTTTGTTTTAGACTGTATTTAATAATTATTGAATGTTACGAAATTCGATCTCGCTGGCCAGTCTCAATAGAGTTTAGTCTCCCGCACAGGACAGGATTATAGTGCAGAGGTGGGTGAGCATGAAAAGGTGCACTCTGTATTCCCTTACTCTCACAGTCCGATTGGACAGTAATCCAACACGACTGGAGAGAGATCAGGCACAGGACCAATGGCTTTACGTGCTTTCCGAGGCACGGGTATAAACCACCACCAACTTCCCGACTCTGGGCTGCTACTGAGAAATAATTCACAGAAATTCATGATCAGAAGTCAAATTTACGTTAACGAAAACCTTTTCTGCCTAGAAGTTTATCTGGGTAAATACTACCCTATTTGCTTGCCTATTTGCCGCCAAATAATCAGGCCTCTAGGTCCTCAGAGTAACAACGCATATGCTTCCTTATTTGTAGTTGGCTGATTGTGCCCATGGATTACAGTGGAAACTTGCTGTCAGGTGGACTGTAAGTCCTTTTGTCACTCCAGTTTTATAATTTCTTTTATAGGATAGGGTGACAAACAAGCACACTGTCCACCAGATGGTAAGTAGATGCTGTGGCCCATAGATATCTACATTTATCCTCAATTTAGAATCAAAATGCAGATGCTTTGGACCCCTGAGGACTGAGATGGAATGCCTCGTTTCCAGTAAAAAAGAACTCCGGTTCTCTACACTCACCATATGAAACACAGCAGCATCAGGATACTATGTTACGCTGGTATTCTGTGAGAGCGTGGTCCTACCCCGGTCGAGTCGACCCATTTGTGTTACAACCATAATATAGCTGCAGCGTGGCTCTACCACTTAGAAAAATATATATAAATGTAACACATATGTAACGCATAATAAAAATGTAACACCAAAACCCAAAAGTGAATAACCGACGTGCAGCGTACACGGAGCAGCCGTGTGTACACGTTTGACAATTTCCCACGGTAGGCAGCTCCGTGCGTGTTGAAACTTTTATAATCTGTTCGCGCCGAGCTTTTACTGTTTTGCAAAAATTCAATTCTCAATTGTCCGATACGTTGCGCTCGATTTTTGCAAATCCGTAACGTGTAAAAAAAATAGGGCAAATCCTATATAACATATTTTGTTAATGATGTCAGAATGACGAAATCGGAACATATTGATGTAAACAAAGTTAGCGAATAGATCTACTAGCTTATGGCTCCTACACTGACAGTTTTCGGGCGCCGCTCCACCGCTGATGATAGCGTGAGTGTAACACCGCCATACTAACGCTTTTCTTTCCCTACTCCTAACGATACTCCTTTTTAGATCATCATCATCATCATTACAACCCCTCACAAGTCCACTGCTAAACATAGGCCTCCCCCAAAGAATGCCACAAGGTACGGTCCTGAGCCATCTTCATCCATCGACTTCCTGCATATCTTACCAGGTTGTCGGAGTGTTCCCTCACTAGATGGAGATCTAGTGAGGGAACAGCCTACACTTCGCCCGCCGGTACAAGGCCGCCACTCGAGAACCTTTTTCCCCATCGGTTGTCGGTTCTTCGAGCTACATGGCCAGCCCATTGCCACTTCAGCTTACTAATCTGTTGGGCTGGCGGTCACTCTGGATCTACTGCGGATATCCTCATTTCTAAGTTTATCACGCAGAGAAACCCCGGGAATAGCTCTCTCCATAGCTCGCTGAGCGACCTTGAGTTTCTTCATACGACCAGCACCCAGCAGTGAAGGACCACGTCTCGGACCCATAAGTCATCACTGGCAATACGCACTGGTTGTACAATTATCCTTTTAGATGCATTACATTAAATAACTACAAATATACTACATATACTAATACGCGGTTATCATTAATTTTGTATCAGCCCTAGTACATATGTGCCAAAATACTAATTTAATCTGCTTCAACTTTGAGATGAGTGTCGTTGTCTGTTAATTTTAATCATGTACCGCCTAACAAACTATTGAATATTCATGATCTTCAGCTTATTGAATGAATTTTAATGAAAGCTTACCTTAATGTGTCTAAGTTTCTCATTGTGTCAACAAGGTTCACAATTTTAATTTGTCAGTTAGGACAATTAGTAGGTAAGACGATTTCTGTTTTTAAATTCTTGCAATTTAAAGTTGTAAAGGGAAATAATCGACTTCACCTTAAAATTCTACAGAATAATAATATATAAATATATGAGAGCGCTTAGTACAAAGACGTAGACGTAAGTAATGGCCGATAATGATTTCTTATATTTACGCGAACACTACAGATTAAATGAAACGTTCCGAGATGTCTACACTATGTGTACATGTTCAAGATCGACACCGCCATTACATCAGATTTAACAGACCAAAAATCCTCGCAAAAGAACGCCGATTCCTACCAAGGATGATTTGCGAGGCTATTGAAATAAAAACAAACCATCCTAATTTTAATATAGATGGATGGGTGCTACCATCTGCTCGGCATCCTATAACGTTTCGTGAGTGCTGTAAAGCACCCATGAAACGTCGGCAATTAAAAAACTTAAATTATACGCGATAAAATCCGTAAAATTAGTTTCGTTTGATGAGTAATGGCCTATGTCGAATAAAGCCGTGCTATTAAAAATTCTAACAGTATCTCGTTGATTTTCGTCCCTTGGAGCATGTACATGCGTAAACAATATTGTCTTATTCACTATATTCACGAATCGTACAGATGACACGAAATGAAAACGACAGAGAGACACAAAAAAAATTATGATAAATTATTATTCGGTCACTGCTGAGCCTCGTTGCAGGGTAAGACATCGCTTACATTATTTTTATGATTAGTCAAGGATAGATATAGGTGGATATGGGCCACAATATAAACTTATCAACACATAGAATGTGTGCTCGATTGTTACAAATTACTCCCATATGGAAAAGCACGTTGAAAAGTTTTACTATAAATTATTATTATTCTGTTAGTGTTATCGTGATTTTAAACAATTCATGGCGATGATTTCGTTCCACTTTTGTACGGAATATTTTATTTCATTTCTTTGTCGTTTGAACTGTTTAACAATGTACCTTATCTTCATTTTCATTGTGTACAATTGTGCAATAAAGTTGTCCACAGATAGGGCAACAGTCTCTGGGGAGACATTACTCTTTTTAAGTGCCCACCATGTCAAACTTTCGTGCACGAGATCGGATCGAGCAGAACAATTGTATATCTATATTCGATCAATTACGTGATTTAGCAATACCTCCGCACCGGCTTCGCTTTGGTGGGATCTTATATTATAATTAATGACCATCTTCCAAGTTTTTCATTAAAAAAATATATATATAGCTAAGATCACTCCTGGCAGTGCTTTCTATCTGCTTGAAGTTTCATTATAATCGGTTCACACGTTCCGAAGATTAACCTGGACAGGCATGCAAATAAACCTAATAAATTTATATGTGTAGATCTATAATTATTTCAAAAGATATTACGCTGTGGTATTAACAAATGGAAGAATATCTGTACAAATAAATAAAATTGAAGTGGCTGTTTGTAATGTCAAAATTACAGCTTGTTACAAAATGCATATGAAAGTATATACGGTACTAATAACAAAAATACAATTTTTAAAATTTTTGTCTGTCTGTCTGTCCGTCTGTCTGTCTGTTTGTTCCGGCTAATCTCTGAAACGGCTGGACCGATTTTGACGAGACATTCACTGGCAGATAGCTGATGTCATAAGGAGTAATTTAGGCTACTTTTATTTTAGAAAAAGAATTAGTGTTCCGCGCAAAAAAACTAAAACCCCAAATAACACGTGGGCGAAGTCGCGGGGAACAGCTAGTCATAAATATATTTTTTAAATGTCTAGAGGATACTCTAGAAGGCTGAGGAAACTCTAGCAACAATGATAACGATAAAAAGAAACATCTACAAACGCTGATTTCAAATTTTATAGACTGACGATGCAAAGAAATGAGCTCAGGTTCTACAATAATAAACCCCTGCCCACCTCATTTTTTTTTAAAAAAAAGTTGAAGTTAAAGTTACAGGCTATATACGTCCCACTGCTGTGCACAGGCATTCTCTCATTTCTGAGACAATTTTAGGACAAAAAGGTCTACGTCGCGCTGCCCCATTGCGTGTTGACAAATGTTTACTCGTTTAGTAAATATAATGGTCGGGTCGAGCAGCGCGCTTTAGATGAGTTTGAAGGTATATAATATATTATGGTTGTAGCACGAATGGGTCGGCTCGACCGGGGCTTAGTGCAGCTGTGTTTCCTGTGGTGAGTGCAGAGAACGGAGACCCATTTTATTGGAAACGAGACATTCTATCTGTATCTTCAGGGTTGACAACGCATCTTCATTTTAATTCTTAATGAAGCATAGATGTAGATGTCTATGGGCCACAGCATCCGATTACCATCAGGTGAACTGTATTCTGGGTTTTCACCCTTGTTCTATATAAAAAGGGGAAGCTATTGGCTCCAGTTCCGAATATTTAATCAAATTGTTTACTGATCATAAAACTTAAACATTGATAATAAATAGGTACAATTATAGCACAACGAAACGTTTCACGACTGCAAAAACACAGGGCGTTGGAACAAAGCGCTCACTACATAAGCACCATTGCAATTGCAAATATTAAGTGGCTGCGGTAACAAAGAATAAATAAAATATTAATAAGATTAAAGTTTCATGGAATCAGAGCCGGTCGTGCACGATGTCGCGGAGTGCCAAGTTCGCTGCCGGTTCGCATTAATTTTATTCCTCCCGCTGTCTGGAGACACGACATTCGGGGTACTTTATCTTTCCGTTTTCCTGTTTTTACTTGTGGATGTTTTTGTGTGACGTCCCGACTTCTGTTGCTAATGGACGTCTATAAACGTTATAAAAGATGTATTGTTCTGTTTGTAGTTTTGCCATGTTTGTGCGATAACATACACGTAAAGTTTTCTTATTAACATTTGTACAAATAAAGGGACGTGGAATATGAAATAATATATAAAGTTAGGCATGTCTAATGTTGCATATCACAATCACAGTTTGATTGGTAGATTCAGCTTAGTTATTGTCATCAGTAATACTAGAAAATTATTTTATATTACCAAATGTTACTGATCTTTGCAATATATGTGTTATGGACCAAGTGATTAATCAGGACACTATTTATAATGCTCGGGCAATACGAATAATGACAAGTTAAATCGGACTATGTAATTGATACTGATTTAAACTTCATTATTAATCACATTATCCGGTCATTATGAATATTACTAATACATTTAAAACTAAAAAAACCGTGACTGATAACCCCTTTTTTTTTTTTGCGGATGGAAAATCATCAAATGACGCCATTCGCTCTGGGTGGAGCGGAAGGGAGTGTCAGACTTTTACTGACTAAAAACCATCCGTGTTCCTTCAGTGCCCTTACGTTCCGGAGCCGCGGTATCTCTTTCGAACAGCCCGCAGCCCCGGCAGGCGTCGGCCCTTGCGGCCCTTCACGTGATAACAACCCCTGGAAGTGAGCAGTGATTCTACCATGCTATATTCATTGTATTATTTGGACGATTCACTATGCGTAGTAACGAAATAATAGATCTTCCTACGAAATTGCCGTAACAAAAACAAAAATATTTTGATTTGAAATGGCCATAAAAAATTTGGTTAAGTATTCTAATTTCAAATTAATTTTCTTTTAAAAACATGGAATTATTTTTTCAAAATTAGTATTTTGTTTATTGATTAGCCTTAATATGCTTGCATCGCATTTGAATCTTTTTCGTCATCATGGATACGTTAAAAATTCGAGTAATATGAGTACCATCGTCGCAGCAACGCAACACAAGCGGCACGCAAAATCAACGACGTTTACAAAGCAAATACTACAAATGAACGTACCATCTGTAAGTGGTTTGCTTGCTTCCGTTCTGGAAATTTCGACCTGAAAAATGAACCTCGTGGTCGTCCAAAAACTTAGGTCTACAACGATGACTTAAAGGCGATTGTGGAAGCTGATGATACTGAATCTACGGCTGAATTAGCAGCAGATTTTGACGTTAGCATCAAAACAATATTGGCCAATTTGCGTCAAATTGGCAAGGTAAAAAGCTTGACAAATAAGTGCCCCATCAACTCAATGATCGCCAGCGCGAAGTGCGCGTGGAGACGTGAATTGCACTGCTCAACCGGCACACAAACGAAGGAATTTTGAACCGCATTGTTACTTGTGACAAAAAATAGATTCTGTTGAACAATCGCAATCACTCAGCAAGTTGGTTGAGTCCTAGTTCAACACCTAAACAATGCCCTAAACGAAAACATACCACTAGAAAAGTGATGATCACTGTTTGGTGGTCTGGCACCAGTGTGATTCTTTACAGCTTCTCAACAATAAGTGTTACTGCACATGTGTTCTGTGAAAAACTGAACACAATGATGGAGAAGCTCTTCCATTTCCAACCAGCTTTGGTCAATCGCTCGTTCCCGCTGCTCCTGCATGACAACGCGCAACCTCGTACTGCACAACAGACGGTCTCCAAGTTACAAGAGCTGGGTTTGAAAGCTCTCCGTTATCCGCCGTCTCACTAGACCTTGCACACCTACAGACTTCTAGTTTTTCCAGAATTTGGATATCTTTTTAGCGAGAAAAAATCAATACCCGAGAGGCAGTACAAAATGCCTTTGAAGAATTTGTTGCATCCCGTCCAGCTGATTTCTTCAAGAATGGCATCAATAACCTGCCACTGCGTTGGCAAAGATGCGTCGATTGCATGGGTGATTACTTTGATTAATACATATAAAAAATATAGAAAAAAATTGTTAACTTATTTCATAAAAAATGCCAATTTCATATGTAGGTAAAGACCAAATATGTGGAAAACTATGACGATACTTTTATTTTCTACCGACTTCAAAAAGGAGCTCAATTCGACTGTATGTTTTTTTCATGTGTGCCTCATAACTTTTTATTGGGTGAACCGATTTCGATGATTCTTCTTTTATTTGAAAGCTGATGCTTCACATGTGGTCTCATATAAATTTGACCAAGGTCTGGCCAATAGTTTTTGAGTAATTCTTAATAATTTATATTGAAGTTGATTGTACAAAATTTTTAATTTTTAATTAATTTTGTTACTATTTGTATTGTTTTCATAATTATTTTTACCACCTATTTGAGGTGATTAGATCTGCTTACGTAAGGCATTTTTAAAGAAAAAAGTTATTTAAATAATAGCAGAAAAACGATCTTAAACTCAACCCCATATCGTAGATTTTGTGTGAAGAGACAATGGAAAATCTTTTTATAATATTAAATATTACAATTGTTAACAAAAAAAGCCACCATAAAGGAGTAGTATCTGTACGTCTATATAAATTGTTAGTTACGTTTGATTTAGTTTCATTTGATCACAAAATCTCCCAATAAATAGGTTATTTTTTTCAGATTTGCATAAGGTAAGAAAAAGTTAAATTTTCCTTAAGAAAAAGTCGGGTGTTTCTTGTTGGTGCTACCCTGAGCAAAGGTTTTTCTAGAACCAGTGTTAAAAACATATGTAGTTTTTAATTTGTACCTATTGTAATATTTGTTAAATAAAACATATTCTAGTAATATACTATATATATAATATTCTAGTAATTCACGATTCAATATACTGTTATAAACGCCCTAACGCATGTTGCTTATTATGATGCTAATAAGCTGTGCGAAAAAATACTTTTTCAATATATTCATAATTTAATACGTAAATGTTATAAATACAATTATAAATTAAAGATATAAATATGGTTACAAAGTTGTTTCTCTCTTCTGTTTGAAATAAAAATATCAATAAATTATTTTTATTAGACATAATTATATTATGTTTATATTTCGCGCATTGTATAAAGATTAGGGTGAAAACTTATTTTGATAATCTACAGAAATGGAGTAAAGTATTATTTGCAAAATAGACTTAGTACAGAACACTTAATTCTACTTTAAGCCCCTTTCTCAATTTTGTCTCAATCACTTGCAAATTGAAGGTATACAGTTTTCCAAAGTCGACTCGAGGTACGCAAATTTCTCAACAATTAATCAAAGGTTATTAAATACTAAGAAACTTGTAAATTTCAGTCTATTGTATTTTAATTAAAATTTACAAACAAACTTTGTTTAACCTAAATTGTTTATTAATAATATTTTAATGATACATAATCAATTTTGTCTAATCTAAACAAGTATTACTTGAGAGTGTTCATGGACTCATGAAGAGTTTTGAACATAATCTTTGGGAACCTAGTGTAGAAGTGAATTCAGGAAGATCCTTTTTAGACGAAAGAAGATAATTCGCAAGCATCTGCATTTTGTTTTTCAATTAAGGACAGATCTAGATGTCTATTACTCACTTACCATCAGGTGTACTTTGCCCTCGTTTGTCACCATTATTCCGTAAAAAATACAAGTGTTAATTGGCCGAATTTCATCCGATATTTGCCTTTATATTGAAACATACTATTTTTACAAAAGTGCCATCACTACAATAATATTAGAGTTTGAAACGTTTAAAGTAAATTTAAATATATAGCGTGTAAAAATAGAATTAGATAATTTGTGGTTAATAAAAGTAATTAGCGGTTCACTTTCACTTATAAGTGAACGCCAGTAGGACGAAATTCATGGTTTTTGAAAGAGAAGAAAGTAAAACGATATGTGAAATATGAATATTCACAATGCTGTGTTAGTCCCTTTTTTAATGTATGGTAGTGAAAGTTGGGTGTGGCAGAAGAAGCACGAGAGTAGAATAAATGCTGTAGAAATGCGGTCATTAAGGAGTATGTTAGGGATGAATCTAAATGACACGGTGAGAAATTGTTTGTAAAGAGAAGAGTGTGGTTTGCAAGATGATGTTGTGACCAGCATTAAGAAAGGAATGCGTCGGTGGTTTGGTCATGTAGACAGAATGAATGAGAAAAGAGTCACAAAGTAAATTTATGTTGCAGAGGTGAACGCAGAGTCGGGAAGGGGCGCCCTAGGCGAAAGTTTATCGATCAAATTGGCGATATATTGAAAATGGGCCAAATTAAGAGTACCTTTAACCAATGTGCGTGTATGCGTAGGTATATGGATGTGGAGGAAGCGAGAGAGGTGTATCAGTATCGTGCCGAATGGAAGTCCATAGTCTCTGCCTACCCCTTTGGGTGAGAGATGTTATATGTATTAATACGATTTGTAAACGGGTTGAAGTAAAAAAGGTTTCCGGTTCTCTACACTTAGTATTCTGTGAGAGCGTGGTCCTTCTCTGGTTGAGCCGACCCATTCGTGCTACAACCATAATATAGCTGCTGCATGGCTTTATACGTATTATCTATTATTCATCTATTATCAGACTATCGGTCAACATAAGATCTTTGTGACTTGACTATACTCTGAATAACATTTTTACACACTAAAATCTTTAAGGGGCTTAAGCATCCACGGATAATGTCATTCACTGCGTATAAAGATCAAACAATGTCACGGTTTTTCGGAATTAAGGCAAAAAGGACATCTCGTTTCGATCCTTATATGACATTTTACTGTGATATTGCTAAACCAAATTCATTCTGCGTCGAATGTATACAGTATCGTCAGTACGATGCCAAGCCTTCATACACAATTGTAAGTAACAACATTGTCGTGGCATAGTTGCTAACATCCAGGACCGCAAGTCAAAAATTCAAATTGGCCGATTATAATACCGACTTTATACTGATACGATATATAATAAACTACTAAATACTTTTATCTGGTATCGTTTACTCATTTATTATTTATTTATTTATTTATTTATTATACATCCACTTATTACTATCATTACAGGATTGCCCTAATACGATAGATAAGTCATACTTTTGTTATGTTAGACATAATAAGCTTATAAACTAAAACATATATATAACAAGATAGTCTTTGTGAACTCGTTCAGAGAACATCCGAATAAATCAATTTGCTCAGCCACCGCATTGAGTGTACGTAATGCGCGCGTGACGGGCGCCTCACGTATTAGGTTGGTTCTCGCGCGCGGTAGTTGCAGCAGTCGCACTCGTCGCCGGCCGTTCCGTATTTCGATCTGGCACGCATAACTTCATCTCCTGCAGGATAGCTGGGTTATTAACTACACCCCGTAACACCTTTAACAAGTATGTGGCCAGCGATACTTCCCTTCTTACTTCTAGTTTATTGTATCCAACCATACCGAGAACAAACAGAGTAGGATACAGTAACGGATAACCCCGATACACTCCATATAATTTGAGATATAAAAATCTAGCAAATTTGTTTTGAACACTTTCCAACATTGACTTATACTTGTCTTCATTTGGAGCCCAAATCACAGAGTTGCACTCCAAATGACTTTTTACCATTGACAAGGCCCTTATTGTGTTGATGTTAGTGAACTCGTTTGCTTGTCTCAAGACAAAACGAAGATTGCGGTATGCTCTCTTGCAGACTTCAGTAATGTGTTCTCGAAACTTTAAATCACTTGTAAAATAAACACCCAGATCTTTCACTTTCATGACGCGCTGCAGCTGCTTTCCCTCCATGTGGTACACGTGATGGCGCGGAACACATGCTCGGATAAATAACAACGTAGAGCATTTGTCCAAGTTAAAATAAAGTTGTCCCGGCTCCACTTCATGACCTCATTTATATCCCGCTGCAGTCTAGCATGGTCTAAGGTATCTCTTATTTCGATAACTAATTTTAGGTCATCGGCAAATAAAAGGCACGTCGATTCCTTGATCACTTCCGGTAAGTCGTTTATCATAATTATAAAATGGAGAGGACCCAAATTACTTCCTTGACTGACTCCTGACCTTGTAAGTACTGCTCAGAGTAGCACCCGCCATAGTCAAAGTACTGACGTCTGTCTCGCAAGTAGCTTGCAAAGAACTTCAACGTATGTGGTGTGCAGCCTATTCCGGCCAACTTCGCTATCAAGGCATCATTATCGACCGTATCAAATGCCTTACGAAAATCGAAATAGGCCATATCAACCTGTATCCCTGCATCAACTGCTGGGACTACTTGTGACATTAAATGCAACAAGTTCCCGGTTGTACTCCGACCAGGGCGGAAACCATGTTGCGAGTCAGACAGCAGAGTTTTTACCTGCATATACAAGCAGTGGTGAATGGCCGATTCGAATACTATGGCTGGTGTGCATAATATCGCTACAGGTCTGTAGTCACTAGGTTCCGGACCTCCACGACCTTTCGGCACTGGAACAACTCGAGTAAGCTTCCACATATCAGGGCAGGTTGCGGTCACGATGCAGGTATTAAATAAATGTAGTAACGGTTCCACCAGAGCAAAGCGACAATCTCTAAAAATGAACGGTGGTATACCGTCCGATCCTACCGAGCGCTTCGGCATTAGTCGGGAGAGCGCGCGGCGCACCTCCGCCGGGTGTAGGGCCGTGGGATGCACCCATTTTGAAGCCGCGCTAGCTGCTGACACGTCCAGTACAGACGGTTTTTGATTATACACGGAATTAAAAAATTGTGCAAATTCGTCAGCGCATTCCTGATTCGATAGGACTCGTCCATTTTTATTTAAATGGTGCTGGGAAGGGTTACCTTTTTTTAGCCTCACGTAGTTCCAGAAAGCTTTCGGATTCGTTGCCAGATGGTTCTGCTCTACACTTAGCGAACGCTTCATAATCACTACGTAATTTACTCCTTTTATATTTTTTGTGTAAAACGTACTTTATTTTAATATTTTTTATAATCTCCGGTGTATACCATACAGGGTAGTATATCTAGCATCTTTAGGTTTTTGCTTTTTAAGAGGCACACAAGTATCAAAAATACTAATATTCCTTACGAATAAAAAAAAACTATTTTATCAGATTATTTATATAAAACTAAGGTGACAAACGGACTCACAATACAACTGATGGTAAGTGGCTACTGTAATCCATGGACGCCTGCAGCCAACTTCAAGCAAAGAAGGCTACAGTTGCGTTGGCACCTCTGGGAAGTAAGTTGAATTTTTTTTAATATAGGAGAGGGGGCAAACGAGCATGCGGCTCACCTGATGGTAAGTGACTACCGCCGCCCATGAACAACTGCAACACCAGGGGAACCAGGGGAATTGCAGATGGGTTTCCGGCCTTTAAATTTTTTTTAAATGTTTCACAGCTTGTAATTATAACAACTCACTCCACCCTTCAGATCGGAACACAGTAGTCCCGGCGGTGTTGTTTATCAGCAGAAATAGAAAGGACGATGGTATCTTCCCAGATGAACTCCTAGATCGAAAAGGAGCCTCACCACCTAGTATAAGCTTATTCACAAATGAGTTTAGTTCAAGAATATTCCAAGTTTATGTGAATAATGCACCTATTTTTTTTATAGAATATGGGTGACAAACGAGCACACAGTCCACCTGATGGTAAGTGGCTTCTGTGGCCCATAGACATCTACACTTATCTTCAATTACGAATCAAAATGCAGATGCGTTATCAGCCGTGAGGACTAAGATGGAATGCCTCTTTTCCAGTAAAATGGGTCTCCGGTTCTCTACACTCACCATACGAAACACAGCAGCATTAAGCTGCTATTTTACGCTGGTATTCATGTTATTGTGCTTAGTTATTATAACACATCATTACAACATATCATAATTCAAAAGCAAACGCTTTTTTGACCTATTTGAAGTTTAAGCGCCGGAAAGACAAAGTTTAACGAAAAAGTAAGAAAAAGGCTTTCTATTAACCACTTAAAAGCTTTGTCAGCTTCCAACCAAATGATACACCTGGCCATGCACTTTGAATGTAGGCAAAAAACCATCCTGTATTATCTGTTTAGCTCCAAATGAGGTTATTTGATAAAAAAAAAAACTATTATAATGCCGTATGCCAGCCATGAAGTGATCATGCTCAGGGTGGAGGTTTTTTATCAAACAGTAAATAAGATCTGGAAGCTTTTACAAAAGTTCGTGCTGGACCTTTCTTGAATCGCAGCACATTCCCACAAATTCATCTTTGTACTTGAGAGTTTTAAACCACTTGCATTAGATATTCATCGGACCCAAAACAACAGTATTATCATTATCGTACTCTATGTTACTACCATAACTCAGTCCCAAAAAGGCTTTAGAATTCCAAGGTTGTAGACGTCTTTCAACTCGCTGTTCTTAATGATTTCGTTCATATTGTAAGTACTCTGTACACTTCAAGGTGTTTGCGCCGGTATTTACTTGCAACCTGCTTATGTACTTCAGGGTGTTCCCGCTGATAATCAACGACAGCCTGCCTGTGAACTTTAGTGTGTTTTTTTTTCTTATAATTAGCTATTTACGATGATTTGAAGGTTCATTTTGATTATATTTTTTTCTTGCTTCCTTACGTTGCAATTTTCTGGCCACATTGGTAACTTGCGTTTCTTCGCCTTATTTTTTTGTGACTTATTTGTCAAACTTATTTCATTTTGAACTGGTTGGGCAGTGAATGTTGAAGATTCTGTGCAATTATTCGTGGACAAAGAAGAAATTAAAGCTGACGTGAAATCAAAAAAGTGAAATCACATAAGTAGGCGAATGAAATTCTGGCATAACATTAGAAATTGGTGAAGGTTGAGTAAACGTCAGAGATACAGTCATTACAATGCGTCGTTTTTTGGCTATTGGACGCTCATCAGTTTTATTATCTCTATTGGCATCAGCGTAGGCATCAAAGTGACTATTAGAAAGATTTTGGGAAAAACGACCTTTTGATGGGTTGTTCTTCTGTACCAAATTTGGCAAATAGGTTGCCTTTTCGATACACTTCAAATACAAATGGGTATGTTTGAAAGGCTGCAATTAACCCGCAGAAACTGCCATATGTAGAGTGTTGTAACATATCTAATGTATTCTCTTCTTTTGTCCCATGATTGTTGCCATGGTCATGAGACATAACAGCAAATTCATCAAAATTGTTCATCACATGACACACAAATTCGTTACGAATATTCATTTAGCGTTCTTGTGTGCCGTACAACAAATAAGAAAGCGTACGGGAAAGGCATGCGCCACCCCCCACTATTCGTACAATAGTAATGTTTATTAATATCCCATTGATGTTAACCAACCCTGCTCCCATTTTTAAAAATAGGCACAGACAAATTTATAAATACGAGAAAATTGCGAAAAACAATACACACTAAATTAAACTTCTGAGACAAACTTCTATCTACTTAAATATGTATATTAAAACAAAAAGAAAACTATATTATTATAAACAACAAATCAAACACAGATATTTTTACAATTAAAACTAAAAACCTATATTATACACTAACAAATCAAACTCAAAGAATTTTATTTAATAATTATAACAATAAACGAAAAATAAATTAAACGAACTAAACTCAAAATATTCTAATGAAATAGTGAAAATGTAATTCCAAACAAATTATACAGCAATCGCAAATACTCGCTAAATAGGTAACCTAAGAGATTTCTAAGGAATTTTCGTAGGTAAATCAAAGTATAAGGTAAGTTTTTCAATTAAATATATAATCCAAAAACAAATAAAATTTAAATTTCGAATTCTAATCCGATTTAAATATTATTTTATATTTGACATTGCAATTTTAAATGCACCAAGATTTTATGTAAGTTAAACGTTTTGAGTTATCTTAACATATGTGTGTCAAAAAATCAAAAGCACTAAGGAGTATTGATATCAACTTCGAGGCAAGTCAGCCCTAATATAACTTTCTACCCTAATGAGTTTCAAAAAAATACGAAACACGTCTTCCATCAATTCTGTTAAAGAATGTATATGCAAAATTTTAAGTAGATTGGACCAAGGAATATGTTATCCCATACAAACTTTGCCCCCGTTTTGCACCACTTAGGAAAATATTTTCTTATCGGATGCCTACCTCATACAAAGAACACACACCCTTCAAGTTTCAGGTCTCTACGATCAGCAGTTTAGGCTGAGCGTTGATCCGTCAGTCATTCATTCAGTAGAAATCATTTTATATGTATAGATTAAACTACTATTCTAACTTCTATTGATAAATAAACTAGAATGGATTATTCCATCTCAACGATCTTTAACAACAACCAGCTTTCTAGTACATCTCCGATAAAGTTGTCCACGAATGTCGTCGCCTCCGGTGAGACATTATTCTCGTTAAGTGCCCGATACGTTGCACTGTCGTCTACAAGCCCGCGTCATGTCGCACAAATTGCCTCTACATATTTAACACCACTAGATCTACGACTGGCTGTAAATTATCACGTAGCAAGTAGCGAGGCTTTAATCGACTGGTTATTGTGATTTATAAGATGATAGAGGGGTATTCATAGTAATAAATATAATATTGTAATTTTGCACCCGATTGTCCACCGGATCGTCCTATTAATACGTACTCGTATAATATGACAAAATGATACGACAAAATGCAATTTTCTAAATTAGTATTAAGTTTTATAGCGTATAATGGTGGCGAAAAATAATTCGATACCCGTAAGAGATTTTAATTACTTGTTTAGTTTTATAAAATTGGCTACTGCAGCCCATGGACACCTGCTACCAACTAAAAATAAAAAAGGCTACAGATGCGTACATCTGAGCATGAAGATGAACTTCAGTGAGTCACAGTCTGGTTCTCTATACGTTTCAGACCCGAACACTGCAGTGCAATACCAGTATTTGGCGGCAGAAATAGGTAAGTAATAATAATTATATAAATTAAAATTTAAATTAAAATAAACATTTTTTATTTAAATTTAAATTATTAAAGAAAGATATATAATAATTGCTTTAATTATTATTTTTTATTATTTTTAAAAACATTACGGATTAGTAAGCTGAAGTAGTAGTGGGCCGGCCATATAGCTCGAAGAACCGACAACCGATGGGGAAAAAGGTTCTCTAGTGGCAGCCTCGTACCGGTAGGCGAAGAGTGGGGCAGCTCGCCACTAGATGGAGTGACGACCTGGTAAGACATGCAGGAAGTCGATGGATACAAGTGGCTCAGGACCGTGTTTTGTGGCATTTCTTGGGGGAAGGTGAATGATGATGATGATGATGATTAAAAACTGATGTATCATATGTATAATTTTAATATTGTAAATATTAAAATATCATCGTGGCGATGAAATATTTGAAGTCCACTATTGGTGAACACCCGCAGAATTTGTTTTTAGACTATTTCTGACCAGATAACTGTAGCCAGGCACTCACTGTGACATGGGTTGGGGCGAACGTATCACAGTTGTACCAATTACGACGCGGTTAGATCAGTTTAAATGGGAGTTCAAATTGTCTTTGTAACGACCGCCTTGTACTCTTAACTTGTTTACTGCCTTTCATATTGGTCAGGGCTCATCGTGGTTTAGAAAATATTGCATTTAATTGCTTTGAAATTATACAATCCTAATAAAATTTGGCTATAATAACAACAGAAAATAATTTTCAGTCATTAATCAGATATTGTGGTTTCACAGTTTATACAATCTCGTTGTCATGAAATTGTTTAAGTATTTTGAGTTGGGATTATCGCAACCTGTTACGGTTGAATTATCTTGTTCATTATAATTATTCATTATATATTTAAAGTATCAACTTTACAAATACAAATAATGACTAAAACTGATAAGATTATGTCATATTTGTAGTTTTTTTCGAATATGGGATTTTACAGTCGTTTAGGAAAATATGGCTCTTTAAGGTTCTAAACAGTCTCCGGGCCTCTTCCGTTATGGGGAAGATTTTATACAGTCGCCACGTTTATTGGGAATATTAGCGTACATTGTAAAATTGGTAGAGTCCCGTTTACATAACGTGGACTGGGTGCTTGTGTATCCCCTAATATCTCGCATCTGATTTTCTCCTGATTCTACAAATAAAAAATATTTCAAAGACATGTGAACTTCGCCAACATGCATTAGGGTCGTGCGGCGGACATTTCCATGCCCGAAAACCCTCTTAGGAGAGGAGGTTTGTGCCCCACAATGGGACATATATAGGCTGTAACTTTAACTACAAATAAAATAAAATTAATAAAAGTGATTTTTTAATATAATTCTTAAGATATAAAAGATAAATTAAAGTTACAGCCTAAAGCCTAAATACAGCACCACTGCTGAGTACAGGCCCCTTTTATTTCTGAAATAGTTATGGAGGGTTAGTCCACCGCATTGCTCTAGTTTATATTTTAGAATTAGATGACAAACAAGCACACAGTTCACCTAATGGTAAGTGGATGCTGTGGCCCATAGACATCTACATCTGTCCTCGATTACGAAATGCAGAGATACGTTGTTACTCCTGAGGACTAAGATGGAATACCTCATTTCCAGTAAAAAGGGTCTCAGTTCTCTACACTCACCATACGAAACACAGCAGTATTGAGCTGCTATTTTACGCTGGTCCTTCCACGGTCGAACCAACCTATTCGTGCTACAACCATAATATAGCTGCAACATGGTTCTACCACGTATAGGAAATATATATATATATATATATTATTTCAGACTAGCGATCTGCCCAGTCTTCACCCGGGTGATTTCTGTATCTCGACAACAGCTCGACCTACCGGGTTTAATTGTGAATCTACGCCATCCACTCAAACACAACAATTTCATCAGAATTGGTCGAGCCAGTTTCAAGTTTTAGCGATATTAACGGACAGCAATTGGTTTTTGTATAAGAAAGAAGATTTCACGAAATATTTTATTCTTCAGACATACAATTTTCCGCACGAGTTTTCCATTACCGCCAAGCACGTGGTAAATCAGCACTAAACATTGCAAAGCACAACACATTTGGGGCGGGAATCGAACACAGATGGATCGTGTTCTGTACTTACAGAGAGCGTTTAGCGTTTAGCGGTACCCAGCGCATTGCTGAAGAAATATTGGTAAATCCATTTGTGCATGCCTTAAGCGCATTAAAAAATTACGTATAACATGATTATATAATTTTTTTAAAGTAGTTTAAATACACACAAGTTTTCACTAATAACCATATTACTATACTTCTAATTTTCCGATAATTTCATCTCAAATTTAAATTAAAAAAAGTTGGTAAAAGTGCACGACTCATAATGCTCATATGATCGTAAAATAATTAAAAAAATTGTAAATTGTAGTTCTATTCCTCAAAGAGTTACAGTTGCAGTCACCGAAGTACATCTTCAGATCACTCTATCAAGTGCGTAGGTAAGGTATCATCATAACTAACAAAACGAGCCCAAACTCGGCACATCTATTACTACTCTTAGAAGAGTTCCAGTCGCAGTCACCGAGGTACACCTTTAAGTCACTCCGTCAAGTCCAGAGGTAAGATCTATTCATAACTAACAAAACGAGACAAAACTCGGCACACCTAGTTCTACTCTTCGAGGAGTTCCAGTAGCAGTCATCAAAGTACACTTTCAAGTCACTCTATGAAGTCCGGAGGTAAGGTCTCATCATAACTAACAAAACGAAGCCAAAATCGGCACGCTTAGTTCTACTCGTCGAGGAGTTCCAGTAGCAGTCATCAAAGTACACTTTCAAGTCACTCTATGAAGTCCGGAGGTAAGGTCTCATCATAACTAACAAAACGAAGCCAAAATCGGCACGCTTAGTTCTACTCGTCGAGGAGTTCCAGTAGCAGTCTTCAAAGTACACTTTCAAGTCACTATATCATAAAAAGAATATATGTAATATATAATATATATAATATATATAATTAAAAGAAACGAAAACTAGAAACTAAATTATCATAATATAGTCCTACTACCCGCGGTATCGTGCCAAAAATGCTGGCTGCGTTTTCCCGCTGAATGGATATACTAAGCCTTTGAGCGAGAAAAGAACCAGCCCTCTTATCACCAGCAGCAACGACCAGCCGCGGATGGAGTTCCTTTAGGAACTTCACCGCACGTCGACCCCACGGACCGATAGTCTCTACAGCAAATGGCACAAATATGTAGTCATCTTTCAGAGAATCATATTTGCGCCACTTACTCAGTTCAGCTGCCTCTGATGCCGCCCTGGCTCTAAACGATGTACCCCTGAGATGAAAGGTCGCCAGAGTGTCTACGCAAATAGCATCCCACACTAGGGCTTTACCTCTCTCCCAAGGGACCAATGTCATATCGTCGGGTCTCCTGTCATCGTCTCTAAATATTCCACAAGGCTCTAATACCGAGGGAACATTGAACATTTAACCGTGCCGTGAAAACCTACCAGCACCCAACCTAACACCTTTCTGACATGAAGTACGTGGAGCATAAACTTATCGACGCTGCTAGCACAGGGGCATGATGAGGTTGACAAATCGCCGCTCCTAGTCGGATTCCTACGGCGTTGCGCAAGCATTCCCTATCAAGTAATGTGCCGAGATTACTTGAGCGTGTAACCAGTGACTAGATTCCTTAGTCAAAACAGCTAGAAGTCGTGCCTGGTTTTCGTCACTATGGAAAATATGAAACAAATCTATATATCTAATCTAGTATATTTATATATAAATCCCACGTACTTTTAGCGAAACAAAATATTGTAATAAAAATCTGTGATTAAAAAAAATCTCTTAACCTTGGTCAACTATTTATCAAATTTGATTTTTGGAATGTATTGTATTTCTACAGCCTTCGATATATTTCAGCACGAACCGCTGTAAACAAACGATACAGTAATCCATTCACAACGGCGGCTAAGCCCGGAGTGAGAGTGAAGCAAAGTCTATTTAGTAAAATAAATTATAACAAGGCTGCTCAAAACACCGAAAATTTCGAGATTTCTCAGTCGAAAAAAATTATTATGTAAACAAAACAAAATTAAGCTGCCATTTACATTCCATGGCTTCCCACATGATAGATGAAGAGATTAAAAAAAATATTTAGTTGAAAAATTGTTATTTTCAAAAGTTGTCGTGTTTACCCTCCATGCGGACTTGATGAATAAACACCATAAGCAACTAGAGCCACTTTTTTATGTAACAATAGCAATTAATCGATTTAAAAAAAGTTATAATAAGTTCAACAATCATATAGCATTCTAAAAATGTGCTTTTTATACCATTTGTATGTTCAATATGATTGTTAGATACAATTTCATGCGACAAAACGTTGGAATCTTGATTATTAGCCGCTTGTAGAACATACCTACGCGCTTTGTGCATGAGGCATGCAATACTCGTAATTGTGAAAATATCGTTTTGAATTTGAAAGGGTTATATTGTTTAATTAGGAATTAGAAATGTTACTTACTACATTCATTGAAGTTCAATGATATATTATCATCATATCTTTCAAATAAATTTGTCGGTACGATGCGCGCGCTACCTACTGTAAGTTAATTGAACTATGCCTAATTGAACTAAGTTAATCGCAAGTGCAAGCAATAAGTTGACGAAGTTTTAGTGCAATCTGATGAACGGTATAACAGCTCATAAATTACGAACAAATAAACAGTTTTTTATATATTATATGCCCAAACACTCAAACGCTACTCAATTTTAAGATGTCGTTAAGTCTTGTGGTGTCACAGTCACATTGAATTAAAGTGATAGAGACAGCACTAGACTTAACGGCGTCTTAAAATTAAGCATTGTTTGAGTATTTGGGCAAGAGAAGAATAAAATTGATTAATATCGTACACTTTTACAACGCAGTCTAGTAGACTATTAACAAAAATGTTGTGTTATCATAATAATCTAAGTAATAGTTAATCCGTATAGAGTGACCTACGTTATAAAAAATATTTTTATAGTGGTTGTGTATGACTACGCAGACAGCGTAGTCATACACAGGCTTACCGCATAAACACTTTAAAAACTCAAGGAGTACTGAGTACTTTCGAATACTACGGCCGCCTTCACACATCCATCATCTTGAAACTTAGTCTTTGTGCTGTTACTGCATCGAGGTTTTCCATAAAAACTGAGTGCTACTCATTGAACTATTTTTACAACTACAATCGTTTAGTGATAAAAGGCATGCACTAAGAAGTTTTCCTGTATCGCGATGGCATATTACAAAACATATTGAACAAAGAGCATGATTTAAATACGATACGTAAGCACACGTTTGTAAGGTTTCCCATGTTGATTGATGTTCAGTAGAATAAATTTTGAAATTGTTGCACGCAGTTTGATTCACCAACCCTATTTACACCAACTAACAACCTTTAGTTATGTTATACCAAGCATCCACATCATCCGAAATGTCTCTTCAAGAGAAGATGTATGTTTTGTTTAAGCCAGTATGCCTTCTAAGACTACATTATAATTTACTTTCAGGATCCCATGGAAAAGCACTACCTTATAATCTACTAGTCCGGCAGACGTTGTCCTGCCCTTTCCAGTAGGTGGCGGGATATGTTTCACTTTCAATATATAAATTGTATATATATACACATATATATATATATATATATATATATATATATGTGTGTGTGTGTGTGTGTGTATGTGTGTGTGTGTGCGTGTGCGTGTGCGTGTGCGTGTGTGTGTGTCGTATCAAGATCATAGCGCTACCCTTCGGATTCTAGCATAGCTCTCAACCATCGTCTCATAACAAAAATATCGTCCGAATATAGCTCAATCGTTCAATTCCGACAGGAGTAACACAATCATTAACAGACGCACCAACGCTTAAAACATAACAACAAAAATAAAGTCAAATTGAAAAGTTATACTAGTACGTTTCGCTACAAACATTTTCACTACCTTGATGCAACTTCACGAACAATAAAAATGTTTCCCATTGTTTGAATGCGAGAGTGATATCATTGTGCATTCATTCCAAAACACGCATGATTTCTATTAGACCACAAAGTTAAGTTATTGCATTATTGTCAGGTTGATTAAATGACGATTGAAATAACTTCTTCAGTACTCGAAATGGTCACGCTTGTTGCTGGTAAACTAATTAGTCTCGTCGTTAGTGAACTAAATAACAATGGATTAGATTAACAATGAAATATATACACAATGTAATGGACTCCGTTAAGCTCCTAGATGTCTCTTCATTGTGCGTAAAACGTGACTATAATAACGAGTCAGGTAGTGTGTCGTTCCTAGTATCAAAGTTTGGGGGCTTGTAGCAATTGTTCTACACGTTCGTGAAAGGGAAGGAAGTCCTTCAAACAAGGTAATATTAACACAATTTTGTTATTGTATGTGATTTCACCGTGTAATGGCAGCGTAAGAAAATCTACTACCCCCAATTATCCAGTGTGCGTCGTTAGAAACGAAAGAAATTAAACAGGACATGGGCAGCAACATTTGAACATTCCAGATTAAAACTCAAAATATTTATAAATTGTGGTTACTAATTTGCCTGGTTAGCATAGCAACTGTGACAAATAACCATCATATAAGGCAATCTGTAAAAGACGCCTTTGTTCTGCAATTGAATTTTTGGATAGCTCTAATAAATGAATGTGGATTCAGCAAAGACAATATATTTATAATGTGTATACAATAAATTTGACCGTGTATTGGTGGTGTAAGAAACATCCGCTACCCTATAACGTCCCGTGGTAGACGTAAGAGGCGGCAGAAGGAAATAAACCAGAAGATGGGCAACACGGTCTTCCTTATAACAACTAAAAACAAACTACGGTTGCCAACTATGAGACAATCTATGAGGGAGGCCTATGTTCATCAGTGAACTTTTAATAAGGTGTAACAATAATGATAATAATGAAGTAATTCAAAGAAATCTAATTATATTAGCAAAATGAGCCTTATTATAGTAGGTTAGAAATGGCTATTGATTAAGGACTACATTTATTTGTTATATAACTCTTTAACAACTTATTGAAATGTACTTTAACGCGTTAGCAAATGAAGTGTGAAATCAATTATTTGTGTTCAAGGCAACTGCGACCCTTGGGTATGAACAGCTGTGGAAATCAGAACCCTTCTCAGAAATTGAATTGATCTAAGAAACTTTTGTTTGCATGACTGCCCTCCCTTGAGTTTTACTTTTATTGTATATTTAAACAATCATTTGAATTAAAAGTGTTATTTTTAATTATAAGTTAATTCTTATATTTGTAAGAAAACATTATATAATAATAATAATAAACATCAGCCTGCAGCAGTCCACCGGTGGATATAGGTGTCTCCAAAGGCGCGCCACTTAGCCCGATCTTCGGCTTCACGCATCCAGTTGCTGCCGCCTTGCGTAGATCGTCGCCCAATCTAGCCAAGGGGCGTCCCCCACTGCGTTTACTATAAAACCGACCGGTTTCTTAACAAGGACCCTATTCCTGCTGTAAGGCCAAACCGGTTGGTTAATCATTAATGAATGTAATTTCCACCGAGTGACAACAATCGCAGATATAAATATTAATTACCTCGCATGTGCCACATACTCAGAGCGACGATGTTAAACAGCGTCTGGTACCAACTGGCGTATTGTGACAGCAACACACTAAGAATTTACTTTCTGGCAACATTACAGAACGAATTTGCATTCTCTTCTATTTTTATGTTCTTGTAATAAAGATAAAATATCTAAAAGTCGTGATACTTTTTTGTCTTACAGGACTCTTTCCTACTTGACTTTTAGGCAAAGACAAATACTTGGAACTAATAGCCTATAATTGATATAGATGGTCGATAATTATTGTGACATTAGCAACACATTAAACATATATATATATATAAAAGTCTTCTGTACCAACTAACCATGTACTAGTATCTACATAATGGGAAAGTTTTAAAGAATTGCAGTCATTACTACATTATGTTACAGAATGCGAAGTTCGCCGCCGTCCTGAATGAATTTTCTTTCTCCCCTTGATTTAGGGGATATATCAAAATGTTTGTTATCAATGTTTTTATGTGTTCAATTCATATAATAAATCTTGATTAACTAACTGTGAATAGAGTATGTACTGAATCAGGTTGGCACAGTTTGTAAGTTTCAATCCGATATAAATAACGTCGACGCGTCAAACAACACATGGGGATTTAGCACTAAAGTTAAAGGCTTTTTATTAATTACACTCCATCAAAGTTAGCTCCTGAATATAGGCTTCCCCATGGATCGCCTCAAAAGGGGGATAATTGCAACCGCATTTTTATATTTTTAAGGTTAGTAGGTAGTTGTTACTAGGAAGACGCTGTTGCTCGTCTGCTAGTTTGTTTCCCGTTTTCGTTTCTAACAATATCCACGGGACGATAAGAGGTAGTGGATATTCTTACAAAACCACTACACGGTTGAAATGCTTTTAATTATAATATTTATTTATTAATGTTAGATTCTCGATCATAATCTTCCGAGGTGATTCCATTTTGCTGATTTATGCACGAAATATTGTAAAATGAGCAAGCGCTGCTTGTTATTGCAATGTAAATTATATGTATTTCTTGTTATTGTTAGTTACAAGAAAAGTCAAGGCGTACATGAGAGCTACGCATCAGTAGCGTGTAGGGTGCATAAACTAAAGTGGCAAACGAACTTACAGTACACCTTCTTACTTACTTACGTGGCTACTGCATTCCATAGACACCTGCGAACATAGAAAACTATAGATGTATTGTCATCTCTGAGGTGTTAGACCTCAGAGATGACAATCCCTTATACTTATAGCCTGTTATAATACTGACTCTCTTTACCCTTCAAAAATAGAACAGAATAATTTTTTATTCAACATATATTACAGGAATACTCATTGAAAGTCATTTATTCTTTTACCATTGGTTAGGGAAAAAATCTCTGTTCTGGGAAGACAAATTTAAAAAACCAAAACAGTTAGTTTTACTTAAACTATGTTTTCAAAATAATCTTTGATGTTCTTGTTAAAATTTTTACGTGATTTAAAAAAATAAGGATTTTAAAAATAATTAAAAATAAATTTTTTGAATGTTATTTTACTATAATATATATATATATATATACAATTTAGAGCATTATAATATACAAATTGGGGAATATAAAACAAAGCTTTGAGTTCATTAAGTTGAACAAACTCATATTGAAAGTTAACTTGGCAGGTAATTAAGTAAACGAAACCACGTTTATTTTCTTCTAATAATAATAATTTTATTTGACTGGATTTTTTCCCAATCCCAGTAACTGACCGTCTTTTTTTTCCCCTGCCGGAGGCTTCCGCATATCAATCATCATATTTCTTTTACTATTTAAATAATAGGTTATTCGTAATACATATATGATATATTGCACCATTATATTTATTTTTTCATACTTTATTTATTAAAATGTATTAATTTATATACTAAATGGTATCGAAAATGGTCCCCGTGAAGGTCCCTCCACCGCGGTCCCTGAAGAAAATATCGCATTAGTCAAAAACATTGCATTGCCGTGAAAAAAAAAGAGATGAGAAATGTTATGAGTGTCACAATGAGGGTGAGCCGGCACCACTAAGCGCGGTCATTTAAAGCGCACTCAAAAGAACATGATGACCATTTACTTTGATTTTCAACGATGATAACTAGGTAATGCCAAGTATTATATCACCTTGCTGACTTACCCAAGAATTATCAAAAAACGTTGAGGAAAGATGTCTCGCAAAACTTTGCTATTGCGCGCCCATCCACATCGGTTCGTTTAGCTGCCTCGCTTGTCTAGTGGTTGTAAACGTGGCTGTTGATCATTATCGTTGATACGGAGTTCAAATCCCAGGTTGGGCCAAAATCAGTTATTGGGTTTTATGTCAAGACAGTAAATACCGCTACATTTCAAAAATTACGTAAACTGATCGTGTAGGATTGCCGTTCCCCTATTGGAATACTAGAGCGGGGATGTAGAGAGTGCACCTGCGTTTGCGCATTTGCTAGTGCACATAATCTTGTCCTGCGCAGATGGCTTTTTCGTAAAAGCTGGCCGCCGTGACCGAAATTTGTTCTTGAGGGTATTATTATTAATATTAACTGTTATTGAGCGCATATTTCGAAAACTCGATCACCACGTTATTAGCACAGATCTAAAACCGAGTAACTACATATTTACACCTTTAATTGAAAACTAAACTTTTGAATTACAAGGATTTGCAGTCTATGATCATTTTAAGGGACAAAGTTGAGATTTTTTTTAATGGATAAGAATCTTTAATTAAGCGATGTAAAGCGTGTGGAAAAATTTATATTAAAAAAAAAAAACGTAAACTTGTAAGCACTTATGTATATAAGCAAACAAAATAAAGTTATAAATATAATAAAACCGTTAATTAAGAACAATAATATTAAAAAGGGTTGAAGACAAAGAAAGTTTAGCAAACATGAAGACGACGGAATCCCCTGTTTTTTCCTTAATGAAATCGTAAAGGGACGCTTCCACCCTACCATTGAGAAATTCCTAATTTCCAGTATCCCGGATAGGCTGAAACATTATTAAATAATTTTGATAAAATAAATCCACTCAGCGCGGAATTGCTTTACAAATATTTTCATTGGAATATTTTCGTCAACATGATTCCTTAGCGAAAATTCCTTAGAGATCTCGGCCGCCCGCTGCATTCTGTTGGTTCTCAAGCAAGCTCTCGACAAACTTTTACGGTTTTATGGTGTTATTTTACTAGTGGTTTTTTTCCTGTGCTTCGTGATTTTGCAAATATATTCTATGGGCATAATTATGACAACAAACAGTGTTCTCTTATTAATCATCATCATCATTACTGCCCTTCATAAGTCCACTGCTGTACATAGGCCTCCCACAAGGAATGCCACAAAGCACGGTCCTGAGCCACCTGCATTCATCGGCTTCCTGCATGTCTTACCAGGTTGTCACTCTATCTAGTGGGTGGCTGCCCTACACTTCGACTACCGGTACGAGGTTGCCACTCGAGAACCTTTCTTACCCATCGGTTGTCGGTTCTTCGAGATGGCCGGCCCACTGCCAATAATTCAAAAAAATCTCTTATTAATAATATCCTTCTGAAATAGCCTAATAATGAACATTGACTTCTTGCCTATCGCATATTTGACGCTGCTACATTCCGTAATTGACTCTTACGACACCCACAGGATGAATGGGGAAGTGGATTTTCTTTCGGCTGGCGTTTACGTCAGTCTACAACAGAGTTCCCCAACCTTTTTTTAACCAGGGACCACTCTTGTTTTTTGTAGTTATCAGGGACCACAAGGTGAAAAAAAACTACTGTGTTAATCTAACAATAAATTATAATCACAACTTTTCATATAATTATATAATAAACTGAAAAGAAGCATTCATTAACAGTATTATTTGTGTATTTATTGTAAAAGCTAGTAGATAGTTACTAACGCGACGCGCTGTGTTGTATTGGCCGCGTGACGGGAAAATAATAAATGTGTAATTTAAAATGATTAGGTATTGTAAGTTTATGTACTTTTGTAAGTTTATTTGTACTGTCGGATGTTACTAAATAACTATACTTTGTAATAAATGAATAAATAAATATAATAAATGTGTTATTAAAATCTCTCGCGGACTATATTTAAGCTCTTGCGGACCACTGGTTGGGAATCACTGGTCCACAAGAAAAGCAAAATTCAACAATTTATAACATTTTTTAAATCTAGTGTTAGTACTATTATAATACACTAGCCATATCCCTAAATCCGTCCGCGTGAATGCTAGTAAATTTAATACATTTTGTCTTATTGCTGTTTAAGTATTTATTAGGCATGCAGAATAACAAGTGTGTAGAACTTACAGGTTTTGAGTTATGAAGTTATTGAATTACGCTAACGGTGTGACGCCCATACTTGTTTACCTTTTTTTTCCGAACAGGTGTCTAGGTAGAAGAGTTGACAACCCTATATACACTTAACTGCGCAGTGTATCATGTTGCGGATTTTTATAAGAATGCCGCCACAGCACTACTCAAGCTTACCGCGTAGTTTCACTACAAGCCTTTGGCTATTATTGCTTTTGTTATATCATGGTTAGAATCCCGCACGGGACAACTATTCGTATATCCTATAAGGAACTGTTTCGGATCTGGGTATTAAGTTATTTCTATGAAAATGTCTCCATATGCAATTTATGCCTAAAAACTATAAAACTCCGGAGAAATTCTTAATTAAAATAATTACCGTGAAAATCCAATAGTAAGAATCACTGACCACTACATGCACGTTCATTTTTCTTTATCATTCCACGCAAAACAATCGTTAGTGCTCAAAGAAGCTACGCTCTTTTGTAGTCAGCGTTAGCAAAGTAAGCATGCGCAGCGCTTTGTCTCATTGGACGCATTCCAACTTTGCCATTTTTCACTCATATTTTAGTTAAAATATTTAAAATTGGTACGTATAAATAATGAATGTTGTTTAAATATGATTGAATTATTTAATCCTTTCCATGAAAATATTGTTTCTAATGGTGGGTAGCATGGCATCGGACTCGGATATATTGGATGATGGGGCAAGAATATCTACCACACCATACTGTCCCTTGGGTCTCGTAAGAGGCGACAGAGAGAAAAAAAAAGCAAGAAATATGCAGCGGCACTATCTTATAAAAACTAGAAAATAGAAATCTCCCGTTACCTATTCGCTTACCTAACGTGGCAACTGTAGCAAGTATTTCACTTATGAGGTAGTATATTGGGAGGTATATGTATGGTATGTGTCAGCAATGGATTTTAATAGGTTGTAATGACTGAAATATTTTGTGCGCTGTTGATAGTTCCGCCACTACTCATGTAGGCCATTTCATGGTGGGGAATGAGGATATCATATATCTACATACCATTGATTCTGGATCACTAGCTTCAATAAAAATATTTAAATGCAAATAAGCAACATTTACATGCAATTTGCGTGTTATTCATTTGTCACATTAAAAAGGCATAGTATGCTGTGCTTTTCTTTTTAAAACTGTATCTTTTAAATTATATTACTTAATTAATTAATGTTAAAACAGTTCTATGTCAGTCCGACCCAATTTAAATGTATATTATGTTAATACATTAATATGTATTAACATAATATACATTAAACCTAATGGTTAGTGTAGATAGCTTTGATGTTTATCAAATTTTATAACAGTATAATTACATTGTACCTTTTGTAACCTACACATTAATTACACTGGACGCTTGACGTTAAGTAATCCACCACGCAGGTTTGATTTATACGTTGTAGGCATTCAAAACCTTAATATACTTAATGTATTAACTTATTATACTCCTCAACATAATAGGCTCTTACTTTATGAATATTTAAGAACTCTGAATTGCTTTTAGAATATGCAAAGGCCTTTTTCAATAATCGAGGCAAAATTTAGAGAAAGCAACAAGGACGAACGCCCCGGGGCCTCTAAAATAAAACTTTTTGTTAAAGTGAACTAAAACTTATGAAACTACGCTGAGACAATCTCGCCTGTCAAAGTTTAAAAAAGAGGTCATAAAGTTTTTTTTTTAATCTATGATAAAATTTTACGCATAATAATTGATATTTTGCTGAAATTTTGACTCTTTTTGAGTGATATTACAAATAAAATTCATGTATTTCATGTATTTTACGATACAGAATCTTGTTTAAATAAATCACAATGTCGAATTCTTTATTACCTACATATACACTGTTGATAACTAACTTTTTTAATCAAAGTCTATAATGCTAACACTTTGAATGGGATCACATGAACAAATGTAAATAAACCTAGCAAAAATTATTACACGTTATGTGAAAAAACGCAATCGCAATCGAGGGCTTTAATATTGTTTTGAGGCTTAAGTGGCTAAACTTTTAATTTATATGGTAATGTAAAAATGTAAGAACGTTATTTCCGTACACAGGCAGAGTTTTTTTGTTGCGATTTGCGAGTATTGAATATTTATTCGACCGTTCACATATTTAAGCCAGCGCTCCCGTACGGGATAAAAAGATTTCTATAATAATGCCCACATCTGGTGCCACGTTTGTAAGAATTATGTAAGGAAACATGTTTTATCGAAATGATCGCTTATATATTGTAAGGGTACAAATAAATCAGAGTAATTCTGTACTGTTCTTTTAAGTAATTCTGTTTTTTTCGTCCACAGTAAACGTGTTTAACGTATAATATAGCATAATATATTATGTTGGTGATAGAAAGTAGATACTAAAAAGAGATATACAGTAGTGAGGGTAGAACTCAAAACCTCGACGCAGGCAACGTGCCAGACGATTCAAACGATAGACTTGTTTGTAATTCTCGCTATTGTGATTATCCGTCAGAGAGTATTCTTCGGTGAAGCCGACCAGTTTGATAAATAGCGTCGCTGTCAGTTTGCATACTGAATACATTATGTTGTTATTATGTAATTACAGGTATGGCCGAATCGTAGCTGCGCTACGCTGAATGCGTAGTGCGGATATCATTACTGATAATTAATCCTTAGGCAAGAGAGTAACTTACCGTTACCGTTACCGATACAATCTATTAAAGTCCACTGCTGAAAATAGGCCTCGCCTATAGATTGCCTCATGGGATTGCCACGGGATGGTAACCGCACTTTTTTTTGTCGTTATTAGGAAGACGCTGCTGCCCATCTCCTCCATATTAAAAGCCTGTGCTTAACTACAATCCCACCCGATGGTAAGTAATGATGAAATCCTAGATGTTAAATCGCACTGTCTTAACGTATCACCCAGATTGTAATCGGACAGAACGACAGATAATGGCAAATTATTCCACTCCTTTTTATTTATTTATTTAAACTTTATACCATATGTAATATAATTAATGCCTAAGGCATTCTCTACCAGTCAACCTTTGGGTGATGCAGACATAAAAATATGAAGTAGGTGTGTGAAACGTTAAAAGACAGCAATGTAAATTAAAGTATAAATATAAAACAAAATAATACATATACCTATGCACAAACTTGCAAAAATTATTTAATGCATGCATAGTATTATATATCAATTATATTATATCCTTTTTCCGGACACGAGATATTGTGCTCTCATCTGTCGGAACCTACGTGATTTTTCTGACATTTCTATAGGGACTGGCGACATTAAAGAGGCCGATGGATTTTTTAAAGCCGCCGACACGCATAGGTCATATACAGGTTGTAATTATTTTAGAATTAAATCAACATTTTATTAGATTTGTATAATTTTAACATTAATTGAATAAATTAATTTTAAATACTTTCTTTGATAAATAATATTACATTAGCTACCGATTTCTCGAACACTAAGGCTGACACACACGACCTTTATCTAACAAGGGTAAAGCCAGAGGTGACATTAAGACAACTTCTGAATTACGGCTAACAGGGCCCGCGTCTGCAGTCTAGACTAAAGGCTCGACAATTGAACATTGACTCGTAAACCTGTCGCAAATTGGCATTAAATTGAGAATGAAGACAAATGTTAAAAGTTTACGTCTGCTTGCACCTAAATTTAGTTTTTTTATTAGAATTTTCATGAATCATGAAAAGCAACAGAGATTGCAATTTTAAACTCTTCGAATAATGTTTGTTTCTGATGGCTAACATTTTTAGTAGGTTTTTCAGTGAATAAGATCGTTTTATATAATGCACGAATAAACCTTTGGGCTTTCTTATTTATAGCAAAACAAGTGCTGAAATAAAAAAATATTTGTACTTCAAGGAGTATTATAACAAAAGAATTAGCGAAATCGGTTCAGCTGCTCTCGAGATTTGCGCTTAGCAACACATTCAGCGATTCATTTTTATATTGTAGATGTGACAAACACGTTCTTTAGATATTTTCATAGCCTCTGCTATCTCTCTCACTTTTATTCAGCGGTCGTTTAGCACCATTTGGTAAACTTTAGGGATGTTATCGTCAGTGGTTGCAGTTTTTGCACGTTCCGAACGCTCATCGTCTCCCAAGATCTCACAGCCACGTTTAAATTCAGCTGCCCAAAATTTCACTGTGGTAAATGATGGTGCAGAGTCCCCATACACTGAGTCCAACTCATCTTTTATTTTCGTGAGCGTATTTTCTTTCAAAAGCAAAAAATTAATGACAGCTCCATACTCATTTTTTTATTTTCACAAGAACACTCACATCGATTTACTTAAACGACTGTCACATAACAACTACGCGTCCAAAATGGAAAAAAAAATTGATGCGTAACTGTCAAAAGATGCACCACTACATTCACTTGCTTTTATTGACGAGTGCTGCCATCTTCACGTTGAGGTAGAAAACTTTTCAGACCACCCTAGTATGGTATTACGTGTCATATGACTTAACCAACTTTTTCGGGTATTACAATATTCATTATATTATATCGGCGCTTTACCTATGATTGATAATGATTTAAAATGATTAAATAAATTTATATATTAAATAACTGCGAACGAGCGAGCGAACGAATTAAACAATTAAATAAAATGAATAAAAAATATACAACGACGTAATTAAAAATAAGAAAGATCTAATTGGATTTGCATTAATATACATTGTAACTTAAATTAGACAAAGGTAAATAATTATTTTTAGTTTTTTTAAAGAGCAAGTTAGTGTGACTTTATGAACAAATAGAAAGTGTATAAAGGCATTAAATTCACCTTTTGTATCCTTCCTGCAAGTATATAAACACGTACAGAATCGCCCCCGTCACTACATCAGATGTGATAGACTACAAATCCTCGCTAAAGAACATCGATTTCTTCCAATGATGATTCGTGAGGCTATTGAAATCAATGAAAAATCTTAATTTTAAATTAAGGAGATGGCTGGGTGCTAACATCCGTTTAGGATCCTAAGTTTTTAAAATTAAGATAAATTTAAATCGCAACCTTAGCATACAACTGCAAGACTTCAAGAGACTATAAGCTCCTACTGCGTGGATCGGACCAAAAATAAATAACTTTAATCTAGAGGTAGCCGTAGTTAACTATGACATTAGGACGTCGAACACCTCACGTGACCATGGGTCCTGTAAAATGCTAGAAACGTCGGAAAAATAATTTAATATACGCGATAAAATCATTATGTCTAAGAATAATAACAACATGGTGGATTATTGAATTTCAAAGGTTTAACATTCGCATCGTACCAACTGTAATTAATATGGCGGCCGTAAAAGTTTCTTCCATAATACTCATAATTACACTGACGATTTGGATTTTATTAACACAATATTAACTTCCAAAATGTTTACGGACCATTTATTGTTAATATTGTATGCGTATATTAATTTAAATTAAACTTTATTTATATAAACATTAGAAAAAAATTGTGTGTGTACAAAAACGTTGGCTTAACACCACAAATCAATCTGTCGTAGGTTAACTGTAAGTTAAACTCTGTTTAAAAAAACCTTTAAAAACGAGTTACTTACCGATACGAAATTTTATCACATATGCTTCGATCAACAATACCAACTAGATATCGGGTCGGCGCAAAAAATACGTCCAAGTAAATAACAGCGCACTGGAGACGTGAGCTCTTATTTCCTTTAGTTGACTTGAAACACAGCCAATGTAAACACGTTTCACAATGCCGCAATGTATATTTAAAAGTTGCAAGAATAATGCCCGAAAAGCAATTCAACGGCCGGAGTGCCTTACTTTCGGTAAGTACGTGTAGAATGAATTATATTTTAAGCTCTAAACTAACAACTATTATCATATTTGAAACAAAATTACCAATTATACCCCTGCAAATGTTTTGCCAAGGTTGGCCAATACACGCGTAAACATTTGTGAAATAGAACAGTAGAGTACATGGAGTAGAATTGTATTGTAATCATTACTAGTAATTTGTTCAGTAGCAGAACTTTAAATAATGGTAATTGCCTCTTTTGTCTCTGTTTATGTAATTTCATTAGATACTTAGCTTAATTGTTTTTATTTTAGCTTTCCTATCAATCCGTTTATGTGTGCAGAATAGATCTCCATATATATATATATATATATATATATATATATATATATATATATATATATATATATATATATATATATATATATATATATATATATATATATATATATATATATATATGTGTGGAATTTAGTGATATTTTTGTTTGTGACATCCGGCTATCAAGACACCTTTGTCAGCCGCCGACATTACATACATTTGAAAAACAAAAAGCGTACTTAAAGTTTATTACTTTTTGTGTACGACACATAAAAACACTGACAAATTAAATAATCATATTATACACCAAACCTTCAATTAATAAGTATTTTATTTATTTATTTTTTATTTATTATTCTTTATTGCCCACCAACACAAAGAAGTACGCAATGGGCGGTCTTAGTGCTAACAGCAATTTCTTCGAGACAACCAATGAATGGACAGGATTACACGAAGATATATTTTTTTTATAGGAGACGGGGCAAACGAGCATGCGGCTCACCTGATGGTAAGTGACTACCGCCGCCCATGAACAACCGCAACACCAGGGGAATTGCAGATGCGTTGCCGGCCTTTATACATACAAAAACTAAAATAAATATATAATGAATTATCTAATAAAATGCATTCATTATACTATATTATATTTAATGGCTAGTTTGGAAAGTACGTATACTAACAAACATAAATGCCGAGATTATAAATAATTTTAACTAAACTTATGATTATGATATAAACTATTTTGATATCATAATATAAATTATTTTAGTGTTCACCGCGACTCCATAACTTTTATAGCTAAATTCGAAGAAGCAATCGGAAACGAAACAAAACGACGTAGCTTGCAAGGCAATAACGGGAAAAAGGACTTTAATTTGTTGTTACTTAAGGTTGATTTCACACTAAATGTTATTTAAACTATGTATTTTCATTTCCAAGTGACATGAGTAATGCATTGAATTGTTCTTTTTTGTAACTAATGATCGTAAGATTTGTGACTTTATTACTAGATGCCATGGTTGTAATTGGGTTGAACATAAAACTGTTTTAATTTTTTGTCTCAGTTCTTTAGTAAACAAATGTAGCTGTATAAGTATATACCTATTCACGCGGACAGCATTTAGCTATGATTTTGTACGTGACCCGTTATCTAGTTGGTATTGCTGATCGAAGCACATATGACATCTGTCATACAATTCTCTTGAACTGACACATAGTAATTATTTTTAACATGTATCAGAATATCATAAGTAGGGATCCTAGTGAGAATATTGGTACACACGTGGTAGAAGCATGCTGAGACTATATTATCGTTGTAATCCGAATTTATCGGCTCAACCGGGGAAGGACCATACTCTCACAGAATACAGGGGATGGCTTCACGTGCAGTAACAATAGTAATATCTAGTGACACTGCATTTTGATAGGGTAGGTGTGAATGATTTTATTTCATAGAATTAAGAGTGACAAATAAGCATACAGTCCACCCGATGGTAAGTGGATACTGGGACCCATAGACATCTACGTATATCTTTGATTAGGAATCAATGCAGATGCTTTGTTTGCCTGAGGATTAAGATGTAATGACTCGGCTCCAGGAAAAAGGTTCTCCGCTTCTGTACTCTCACCACACAAAACAGCAGCATAGCATAATAAGCAATATATCTTACATTTTCATGCTGGTATTCTGTGTAAGTACTTCCCTGGTCAAGTCAACTGATCCATGCAACATAATACAGGTTGCCTCTACCATGCGACTTTAAATCTATTTGATATTAACAATGTCACACATCATATTTTAACCTTAATACGTTAGTCGTTAAAGTTCATAAATATGTGACAAAACATTGTTTTAAAGCGAGTTGGACTGCAAGTGATATGTAAACTACCCCCACGATACAGGAGTAAATCCTAGTGTAAGTAACGTTTTAATAACAAAAATTACTCATATCACCAAAACAATGAAAAATGAGTCCTAAAGCGGACTAAGAAATTTGTTAAGATCAAATAAGATTAACGTTACAATTTGTGGACTTAATAAAGGCTGTATGTTACAGTCCACGTGCGCCTTTGTAATTAACCACAAATAAATTAGAAGCTGTATAAGTCGTGGAGTTTAAATTAAAATATATTTGTTTACATAAAACAGTTTACTTTATTTTTATATATTTATATCAAATATACATGGACTTGGATGGAGGTCGAATTTAAATAAAAAAATACATGTGTGATGTGATGTGGTGATGATGTGAAATGAAATGTAAAATAAAAATATTTCACGGCAAATGATCTCTTTAATAAGATAATTTTCAACAACAAGTGCGGCATACAATATAAGATAAAAGTTTAATTTTATACCAAATAAATGTTAGGATCCTTATTTTTAGAATACATTTTAGTGTAATAAATCAAAAGAATATTTTCTTTTCAGTAAAATTGCTTTAAATTGCGCCATATACTTCAATCTATAGGTGATGTCATTTTATCGAACAAAAATTGATTGACTCTAAAGATGGTACGTAAAATAGACGCTAGATGGCCTGAAGTAATGAATTCGTGTAGATGTAATGGTTAAATATTTAATTTTATTTATTCAATAAATTTGATAATTTTTAATATTCTTTATTTTAACAGTTAAAATTTATATTAATCATCTTTAAAGCAGACTGAGACAATAAGAAACACTGTATATTTTTTTTAATACCAGCAATGCTATTAACATAACTAATATTCCCTTTAAACACTACAGGTAAGCTGAAAATGCTTGTGTTAGGAGTGGTTCACGTTCACGACGCATTGTATGGCGCATTCGAACCCACAACCTTTTAAGTTCCCGATCCGCACCCTCTCATTGGGCTACTGTCGCTTGCTACACTGGATTCTAACTCATTCTCGCGCAAGCTAAATCCTTGATATGTTTGTCTCCTTTTAGTGTCGCTTTTTCGTTCATCGAGTTTCAAATCACAACGATTCTAAAGAAGTTTTACTTCAAAAATCTATGTATGTTATAAAACAGTCATGGTTCTAAGATTTTTCAACGTGCTTGGTGCTGAAGAAAAATATCGTATGGAAACCTGCATGTCTGAACATACATATTTTGCAGGCAAATTTAAAATTTTGTTAAAAATCAAAAAGGAGGGAATGTGTAAATGTAGTATAAGAATAGTTTTTTTTTAATATCATCGCGTTGAAAAGCGTGGCTAGGTGGTGTTACGACCGCAATGAACGTCGCGCGAGGCTTTTGAATCGCGGACAATGAATTTGTACCTATCTACCCCGAGCGCAATGTGTTCCAGCTTCATTTAATCATATTTGCAAGGCAGATTCATATCTGCTTTAGAAAAAAGATATGCAATTTAATAACACTTCATGTTATGCGAAATAGTTTCTGGGTGAAAATATTAGTTTGTGGAAAATAATGGCTACTGGGTGATGGGTACCAAGCTATTTCTAATTTGTTTTGTCTTATTAATTATTGTGTAACATATTAAATGATTGTAAACTATTCTTTTTTTTAAATCCCGCTGGAGTTCTTGCTGGTTCTTCCCAAAATAGAGATATTTTCCGAACCAGTATTAAATTAAACATGAGTGAATTTAAATGGGTATTATTTGTAATCTATATGGAATAAAAAAAGGTTCTATTTCTATTTCCAGTCCGTACTTGGGGAATGTATGACAGTTTCATTTATTTTTAGCTTGCAGTATTTTCAATGAATGTAAAGTTTTCACTTAATTGGCTTCTGTTCGCGTGTAAACAGGGAAGCCTACGGGTTTATTTCTCTCAATAATTTTTATTTTTCCTTGATAAAAAAAGTATCGCATTTTTCCATCCAGGGTACGATCTATTTGTGTACAAAATTTCATCCGATTCCGTTAAGCAGTTTATGCGCGATTGAATAAGAATCCAAACATATTCATAAACTCTCACACATATACAAATAAATAAAATTGAAGTCTCTGCTTGTAATGTCAAAATAACAACATTTTACTAAATGCATATGAAAGTATATACGTTACTTATAACAAAAAACACAATTTTTAAAAAATTTTGTTTGCCTGTCTGTCTGTTTGTTGCGGCTAATCTCTGAAATGTTTGGATTGATTTGGAGCTGATGTTATAAGGAGTAACTTAGGCTACTTTTATTTTAGAAAAATAATTAGGGTTTCGCGCAAAAAAATTAAAACCCAAGAAATCCAATCGTAATAAATTAAATAAAGGAACAGCAAAATATTATAAAACAATAGTACGAATTCGAACGGAGTAAGAGATTCCACCGGCCCGTTTTATCCATTGGGTGTTTGTTGTAAGAGGTGACCATGAACAATACAAAAAAGATTTTATGATATCCGACAGATGTCGGTAGATATAACTGTCTTATTTACGCTGTACATGAAAAACTAGAACCGATAAAGCGGTCTGCGTCAAATGTTCAGCCGTTTCCTAAGTGTGTTCCTACCCCGGTCGAGCTGACCCATTCGTGCTACAACTAATATACGCTTTGCGATATCTTCGCCTATTGTGAACAGATTTCGATGAATTCATTTTTTTTATTAAATTGGTAAAGTAATAAATTTGAAGAAAAAATCTCTTAAGAATGGCATAATAGTATATAATGTAATAGGGGATAAATTATTTAACGGAACTATTTAGACGACATTGAGTTTGTGATATTTTTTAGTCTCAACTAAACGATAAAATGGGTTTATTTATGCGGCTTTTACTGTGTGTATAAAAAATAAATAAAATAAATATTCTGTAAATTTGTATTTTACCTATTTACAGTATGATTGATATCTCATTGATAACCGTAGCCCCGTTCCAGTACGTACCTGTAACAATAAAAACTTCCTTTAAGATTTAAAATAAGTAGCTAACATATTGTAATAGTAGTCTACATTATACATAATAATTGGCCTTAAACATTAAAATAAAATCGAAAAATTTACTAATCTAAGCATAAACATATTGTTATCCTTTAGTACTATATTTTTAATGGTAGTTTAAGCAGAGTCGAGTTTAGTACGCAAGCAAACCGATTTCGATCGCCGCTGCCAACAAACACTTTTATTTGCCGTTTTAGATGCTGATTTACCACGTGCTAGAAGGTGAAAAAACATTACGATATAATTAAAAATTAATAATTTTGTCCAACCGACTTCAATATAAATTATTAAAAATAACTCGAAAACTATTGGTCCAAACCTTGATCAAATTTATATGTGACCACATGAGAAGCACCACATTTCAAATAAAAAAAGAATCGTCGAAATCGGTTCACCCAGTAAAAATTTATGAGTTAACACACATAAAAAAAACAACAAGAAAGATAAAAAACATACAGTCGAATTGAGAAACGTCTCCTTTTTAAAGTCGGTAGAAAACTACATTTCTAAATAATTTAAAAACTCAAAAACTATTGGCGAGACGTTGGTCAAATTTATATGGGACTACATGAAAAGTACCAGCTTTCAAATAAAAAAAGATCGAAATCGGTTCATGTAGAACAAATTATGAGGTAACACATTTAAAAAAAACATACAGTTGAATTGATTACCTCCTCCTTTTTGAAGTCAGTAGAAAAATATAGGAAAAATGAAAACATTGCTCCCCTCAAACTCTGAGTAATGCGTCGAGACTTGTCCCTGCAGTAGGACGAAATTTTTTAAAATGAAACAAAGTAAACGCTTGTATAGTCTAGTCTAATAAAATAGTAGGTTGTAAATCGGCTCTTAAAATTTGATTAACACTTTCAGCCGGCAAAGATCAAAGTGAATTTGATTGCGTACTATATTTTGTTTATTATTATAAGTCAGTGCTTGTTTATTTTCCAAGTGGTGATGCTGCCGAACATGGTAAAGCTCACTGGCTTAGCTTAACAAAAACCTATTCACACACACATTATAATAAGATGAAAAGACTGATCAGATGAAGATGCTGGCAAATTATTCCACTCATTTGCTGTACGCATTATAAACGATGACTTAACGATGACTTGCAATTATCATTTGCACTTTGCACTTGCAATCATGTAAAACTTGCGTACAATGGAAGTTATGCATTGTACACAAATGAAATGCTGGCTACTTCGCCCTTGTGCTGATGATGGTAAGATTGGTTCTTACCACATTAGTGTCACCAATAACCCTCTTAGCACGCTTTTTCATTGAGTTCAAAGCCGCTAGGTGGCATTTTGAAGCACCAGCCCATATATGGCAGCATTACTCCATGCACGACCGGACTTGCGCTTTGTAGTGTAAGCAACTAAGCCGGCATAAAGTAATACCGCACCTTTGCAAGCACACCTAAGTTCCTTGCAGCAGCTTTCGTCATTGACCCAATTAACGGCCCATAGTTCAGATTCGAAGGAACCTTAACCCTCTGCAATGAGAGATTCACACGCTGAATTACAGCTGCTCTTTCGGACTGGATTTCATCTGATATATCTCCACAACTATGCTGTCATCTGCGTACCCATAGATATCGGGCATAAGCAGGTCATTGATATACAGCAGGAAGAGAGTTGCGGAAAGAATTGACTTCTGAGGAACTCTGACATTAGTTGTCACAGGCTCGGAAGAGCAGCCTTCTACAACGACTGTGAGAGACCGTTCCATCAAAATGTCCTTAACCCAGCTAATCAGACCAGGAGATAAGCCGTACGCTGAAAAAGTATCTAATAAGCTAACGTGCTAGACCGTGTCAAGGGCTTTCGAGACAACAAGTGTAACAAACATTGCCCATTAGAGTAGTTGTTTACATCACTCCATTAATACTAAAGAGTCTATGGTCAAGTCGTATTATGCCTGAGAGAATAATCGATTACGTTTCGACTCGATTGTGTTAAAGTGACGTCAAATATTGTCTGTGGATTAAAAGTTAGCTCTTAACAGTCGGGATCATTCAGAGACGAGCCGCCGGAGTGACAAGGTTTGTGATATATTATGTTATTTTGTTATACTTTAGCTTTGATTTAGTTTACTAGAAATAAATATTGTTATTGTATTGATTAATTCCTTTTATTTAGAATTCTATGATTCACTTGAGATACCCTTACATCTCAGAAGTGGGATTTACAAGACAATTTGTTTTATGCTAAACCACCCCACGAACTTGACCGTTGAATATTGATACTAATTTTTATTTTATTTTTTTCGCTTTAACGAAAAATCAATGCAATAACAAATATATTATCAAGTTTGTAACTACTAAATGTGACAAGATATTAACGTGACCCACGATTCTTCCGATTTAACTAGATGAGTTTAAACAATTTTTTTTGTTCTACCTTATTTTGTTTATTTTCTGATTAAATGCCTCACAATGTGATTAAAAATATTCATTTCCATTGGTGATATAGAGAAACTAACCATCAATATCACCAAAATAAATTCTGCATGATCGCTAATTTTCGTGATGAAAATAGATAAAAAAAAAAATAGAGAGGATTTTGCGGTTAAAATTAACGTATTGCTTATTAAATATTTTTAATTATAATATGGTTAGAAATGTTAGTTTATAAAGGTGTTGCAGTAAAATTAACCAACAAAGGTGATAGAATGGGCTGAGAATGATCAGCAGATTTGTGATGTAAGCAGATAAAAAAAAATAATTTGGAAAATCCAAAAGTGCACACTTACTACACTACACTACTTACGTTTCGAATAATCAATTTACTTTTATGAAGTGGCGAAGCTTGCGAAGTCACTTATTGATTTCACGATGTCTGTCCGTCTGTCCGTCTGTCCCACGATTATCTCGAGAACGGTTTCGAATTTTCAAATTCTGTTTTCAGCAATCGATTACTGATCACCCAGGCATCTGAACCTCCTATTTTGAAACTGATTGCTCAACGGCAACCGTTAGAAACCGCTACAAAGCTGATTGCTTCGCCACTTTGCTATGCTGAAGAGCTTGCTAGGTTTATTAATTACCAAAACGCGTAATTTGTTTAAAGCAAAAAAAAAATATCTTGTTTCCTTTTGCTTAACGTGAAATCTATTTTAATGTTGATACTGACGATTCGTATTTCATTAAATAAATAATCTGGAGAGAGAACGGGACGGTACAATAGTGAAATTCAAAAGAGTTTCTATGGATTAAAAACTAAAGTAAAAAAAGAAATCAAAGTAGTTATTTAAATGAAACTAATTTTACGGATTTTATCGCGTATATTAACTTATTTTACGTTCCCGACGTTTCAAGCACTTTACAGCACCCATGGTCACGGGATGGTCACATGGTCAAATGGTCATGGTCACAATAGGGGACTGAGGTGTATGACGTCCCAATGTCATAGTTAACCACGGCTACCTCCAGATTAAAAATTAAAAAAAAAATTAAAAATTAAAAAAATTAACAAAAATTAATAATTTTTAATCTGGAGGTAGCCGTGGTTAACTATGACATTGGGACGTCATACACCTCAGTCCCCCCCGTGACCAAGGGTGCTGTAAAGTGCTTGAAACGTCGGGAAAGTAAAATAAGTTAATATACGCGATAAAATCCGTAAAATTAGTTTCATCTAAATGTGTAGTGTTCGCGTAAATATAAGAAATCAAAGTAGTTAGTTCAATTTTTCCGAAAGATATCTTGTACAAAAATAATATTCTACTGACGTCCGGGTGAAGTTATTTTCAATTAACTTTTTTTTAATAATAATCGAAATAAATAGTCTTATAACTATGTGCGTCAGAAGTATTAATAGAAATATCCTCTTGCTATATATATCCTTTCTTTTTAGTTATATAAGTGCAAATAAAGCTGGTGGAAGTGGAGTCGAGTTGATCGCGATTTTTTTTCGATTTGATGGCAATAGAGCACTAAATCTCCGATTCGCGTTTGATGTGTGCAAAGCTTTAGTTAGTAGGCGACTATCCTATTACATTATAGGTCCAAAACGTAAAACATTAAAAATGCAATTGGCAGTAATAAAATAAACTTTAAAATACCTCCCGTTATTGAATGAATACAAATTGAGATTTGTTCCTTCTTATAGTTATATACATAAAAATTATTTCGAGTTCCAGGAAAATGAGTGACAAAGGAGCCGAGGTGAATTCCCAACGCGCTCATAGTTCATGTCGCACCAATGACCGACAGCGGTTATACAGCGAGACATTCCAAAGCCGAGGTCGACAAATGCGCGGGATTGAGAGGCGCAGTCTTAGCCGCAGCCGCAGTGATTATGGTGAGCGACGGCTACGATTGCAGCGGCCTCGAGGACGCAGTTGCCGCATGCCGAGATGCCGCAGTGCAAGTAGCACGCGTACGCTACGCGAGCAGGAACGCAAGCTGTCACGAGAGAGGGAGAAGTTAAGGACGCTTGAAAAAGAGGTACGTAAAGAGCGTGAGAGATGGAATGAAAGAAACAGATCGTCCAGGCGGGTTGAGACGCCTGACCTTACTCCTGATTGGATAAATACTGATAATTTACGCACACATCGCGAACGTTCTGTATCCACACCGACAAAAAGACGTGTAACTAGTGATGACAGTGATAACGTCAATAATGTGAAAAAACCTTAACTTGTTACTATGGATGTCTTTGAGGATTGTATAAAATTATTTAAATCAAAAGCAGGGGATCGTGAATCATTTTCTAGCTCTACTTTAAATAATATTATTCCTGAGTATGATCCCTTGTTAAAAGAACAGACAATTAACAATTGGCTTGACAAGGTGGACGAATGTTCTGAAATTTACGATTGGAGTGATAAGCAAACGATTCACTATGCCCTGCCCAAACTCGCTGGTCTAGCTAAGATGTGGTACCAGGGTTTACCCTCTATCAAGAATACTTGGCCAGAATGGAAAGTTATGTTAAAAGAATCATTTCCTTCAACCGAAAATTACGCGGAACTATTGACGAATATGCTTGATAGGCGGGTACGTTCTGGGGAATCTTTTGAAATTTATTATTATGCAAAATTGAATTTACTGAACAGATATAAGATATTTGGAAGACAGACAGTGGATTGTTTACTCTATGGGATTGATGATAGGGGGATTCGTGTAGGCGCTCAAGCAGCAAAGTTTTCCAAGCCTGAGGACGTACTCGAATTCTTTAAAATCATCAAATATCAGACTCGAAGTCAACCAGACTCTTATAAAGGTTTGAATAGGGACAAACGTGCTAGCGTTACAAAAGTCAATAACAAGGAACTCTGATAGTACATACTCTAGAAAAAAACAGCAGTGTTAGATGTCCTGTTACCTGCTTTAACTGTCAAGGTGTCGGTCACCCAAATTTCAAGTGTCCTGAACCGATCGCAAAATGCACTAGTTATTTCTTGGGGCATGATACCTCTCACTGTCCAAAACTGAAGGATTAAAAGAATGTCTTTACTCCGTCGCCACGCCAAGTTTAATTGGAGAGGTTGAACGGTATAGCTGAACAATTTTAGCATCTTTTGGGACCATTGCTCACAGTAAGAATAAAAACATGTGGACGAACTTTTAAATAATATACAGTTAGGACTAAATACCACTACTCATAACGTTATTAAGAAAACTCATACTGAGTTTTTGTTAGGGAGAAGTGAAGTCTGAAGCGAGTGAACGGATAAAGAGAAATCAGGCGGCAAACAAGTCATAAAGTTATAGATATAGAATTTGGTTGAGCAAATAGATGAGTTTGTGTATTTAGCATGTGTATCTAACAGGGATGGTAGATATGATAAGGATATAGAACGACGAGTGAATGCAGGAAATAGAGTAAATGGGGCTCTACACTGTATTATGCAATTCACAATGCTGTGAATTTGTCCCTATCTTAATGTATGGTAGTGAAGTCGGTTTGGAAGAAATAGCTCTATAGTAGAATACGAGTAAATGCTGTAGATATGCGGTCATTAAGGAGTATGTTAGCGCCCGATTAACCTGAATGATAGGATGAAATATTGTGTGATAAGAGAAAAGTGTGGTTTGCAAGATGTTGTGACCAGAATTAAAAAAGGAATGCTTCGGTGGTAAGGTCATGTAGAAATAATGGGCGAGGAAAGAGTAACAAAGTGTTGCAGAAGTGGACGGCAGAGTCGGGAAGGTACGCCCTAGGGAAAAGTTTATTGATCAAATTGGCGATATATTGAAGATGGGCCAGATTAATAGTACGCTTAGTCAACGAGCATGTAAGCATGTACGCGTAGGTATATGGATGTAAAAGAGGCGAGAGCAGTGTGTCTGAATCGTACCAAATGGAAGTCCGTAGTGTCTAACCCTTTGGGTGACAGGTGTATGTGTTTATATACTATGATTATATAGAGGATGATCTCGTTTGGATAGCAAAGGCGAAAAAAGATGCTCTTGGAAGTTTGGTTCTGTGTCAGGGCCAAATAGGATTTAAAAAAAAGGGTCCTCCAAAATTACTGGTTCCTTGTAAAAGACACTCCTTTGACGAAAAAAGAAGCAAAGTATGAAACAACTGTTACCATGATAAAAGAAATGACAAATATTCCGATGGTTGAATTTCAACATCTCTGCTTGCTCTTCCAGTGAAGACAGTGATAGTAAAAATGATAATATTTGTGATAAAGACTAATTGAAACTAAGTACTATGGATATGATTTGATTATTAATATAAAATGTCTAATAAAGTTATATATTCGTATCATAACTGAATCGTATAAAATTTGCTGATTCAAAGTTAGTGAAAGTAGTAGAGATATAATGACGTATAAATAGAACAAAAATTAGGACACTAAATATAATTTTAGTTTAGCTACATGTTAGGCATAATTAAAATAAAATAATTTTTATTTGTAAATTGTAATTTGTTGTCTTTGATCATTGACAGTGAGTTGAAGTGGTGTAACTCTCACACCACACGGCTATAGATATTGAGTGACGGGTATTAGAGTCGGGCAGGATTGGCGTATGAACTCGTCGCCCATGATTGACTTGAAGTACCGCAGCCGATGATGGTGTGTCGGTGAAGGAAGTAACTCTCACACCACACGGCTATAGATATTGAGTGACGGGTATTAGAGTCGGGCAGGATTGGCGTATGAACTCGTCGCCCATGATTGACTTGAAGTACCGCAGCCGATGATGGTGTGTCGGTGAAGGAAGTAACTCTCACACCACACGGCTATAGATATTGAGTGACGGGTATTAGAGTCGGGCAGGATTGGCGTATGAACTCGTCGCCCATGATTGACTTGAAGTACCGCAGCCGATGATGGTGTGTCGGTGAAGGAAGTAACTCTCACACCACACGGCTATAGATATTGAGTGACGGGTATTAGAGTCGGGCAGGATTGGCGTATGAACTCGTCGCCCATGATTGACTTGAAGTACCGCAGCCGATGATGGTGTGTCGGTGAAGGAAGTAACTCTCACACCACACGGCTATAGATATTGAGTGACGGGTATTAGAGTCGGGCAGGATTGGCGTATGAACTCGTCGCCCATGATTGACTTGAAGTACCGCAGCCGATGATGGTGTGTCGGTGAAGGAAGTAACTCTCACACCACACGGCTATAGATATTGAGTGACGGGTATTAGAGTCGGGCAGGATTGGCGTATGAACTCGTCGCCCATGATTGACTTGAAGTACCGCAGCCGATGATGGTGTGTCGGTGAAGGAAGTAACTCTCACACCACACGGCTATAGATATTGAGTGACGGGTATTAGAGTCGGGCAGGATTGGCGTATGAACTCGTCGCCCATGATTGACTTGAAGTACCGCAGCCGATGATGGTGTGTCGGTGAAGGAAGTAACCCTCACACCGCACGGCTATAATTAAGATTTAGTGAGAATTTTGCGCGTCGGGCATGATTAACTTATGAATTGACCGCCCATGAACAGCTCAATTGTTATAAGTGACAGCGTTGTGATAGTGGAGGAAGTAGCTCTCACTTTGCACAGCTGTGCAAAGTGAGAGCTACTTAAAATTGTGCAACATTAAAATTGTGTGACAGTTTATGTAAGTTTAGGGAATGTGAATTATTGTACAATATATTAAAAATTAAAACAGTATTATTATATCAACTTATAAGCTAAGAAGAAACGAAGGGACTCGTTTTTGAAGGATAGCCGACTGTAACAAGCATTGCCCATTAGAGTAGTTGTTTACATCACTCCATTAATACTAAAGAGTCTATGGTCAAGTCGTATTATGCTTGAGAGAATAATCGATTACGTTTCGACTCGATTGTGTTAAAGTGACGTTAAATATTGTCTGTGGATTAAAAGTTAGCTCTTAACAGTCTGGATCATTCAGAGACGAGCCGCCGGAGTGACAAGGTTTGTGATATATTATGTTATTTTGTTATACTTTAGCTTTGATTTAGTTTACTAGAAATAAATATTGTTATTGTATTGATTAATTCCTTTTATTTAGAATTCTATGATTCACTTTTGAGATACCCTTACACAAGAGAAACAACAATTGCTTTCCCATTCTTTTCTACAACCTTATCCCACATATGTAAGGCATATGTTAGAAGGTCAACCAAGTCGCAATGATGGCGGAATCCATGCTGTCGGTCGCTGTACTTAAGGTATTTCCATAAGACTTATGTCCAATTGGACAAACAGTAATACCCAAACTTTGCGCCATTCTCGCATTTTAATCATTCCGTGGTTGTCATAAGAGGCAACAGATGTAAACAGAAACACAGAAACGTACGTAACATACGTAGTAACAACTGAAAATATTTTAAAAAAAACTGCACATCTGTAAAGCGTGGTGACTAACGTAAATGCGTAAAGTAAATATAATATGAAGCAATCTATGAGGAAGGTCTATGTTCAGCAGTGGGTTTTGATAGGCTATAATGATGTTCACAAAGACGATAAAGCTTGAAGTACACTTTGTTTCGTTTTTTCTATCACGCGTCATCTATGTTGTTATTTTCACACAGTTTAATAGTTTCAGTAGCTGAAGGTGTCTTTGAAACTCTTCTATGTGTTTTCCATACGTTTCTTAATAGTAGGTTTATTTTTTCAAGTATAAGAATATATTTTGTGTACTGAATAAAGCGACATTATATAAGTACACAAAGAAATTGCCGTGTATTTGCCGTCTTTAACAAAAAAGTAGTTATGGAATCATAGCTTATATATTGCGTTGCGTTGCTTTAGAATCTTTCTTGCTAAAATATACATTACATTGCCAAAACATTTTCTCGTTATGACTTCAAAAGCTTTTATAAGACCCATAACAAAATGGATAAAATAAAGATTAAAACATGTTGTTTGCGGTATATACCTGTTCTGAGCAGACAAAGAGAAAACGATTTATCATTGAAAACAAACTACATTTTATGTATTCCGTTCGTAAAAAAACCGTAATCGTTAAAATCAGTACATATATGATCCGTACGATCCTGTAACATACTTTTTATGTTCGTATTGTTGGCGGGCATAGGTCTCTTTATTTTTAGAGGATTATGAAATGTGAATTAATGGATTAAGAAAAGAGTCCACCGCTCTGCTCCACTGCGAACTCGCAACTCTCGAATGAACTGTTAACGGCTGTTGATAATGACGATAATAATGATTATAAGGGAACATTCAACATAGCTTTATTTAATTTATTTATTTTAAGTAAAATATATTATACTTGGTAGAGTTTTAATACAACTATATTATGTTTGTAGCATGAATAGGTGGGCTCGGTCGGAAGGACAACGCTTTCACAGAATACCTAAGTAAAGTAGCAGCTTAATGCTGCTGTGTATCGAATAATGAGCGTAGGGCTCCAGAGACCCTTCTTACTTGAAACGAGGTATTCCATCTTAGTACTCCGGAGTGGCAACGCATCTGCATTTTGATTCTTAATCGAACATAGATACAAATGTCTATGGGCCATAGCCCCCTTTGCAATCAAGTGAACTGTTTGCTCGTTTGTCACCCTTATTCTAAGAAAAAATAAAGCTTATAAATTTTTCAAGAACTAAAATACAGTTGTTCACAAAAGTAATGCTTTCCATTTAAATTTCCACGTTATCTATGTCTTAACTCGAATCGCGCATGGATAGTATATATCTTTAACTGCATTACGGAGCAACAGATTTGATATTTTTTTAATCTCATTTCCACTTCATTCGATTTGTTGAGAAAAATGAGAGGGAAATTCGTTACTTTGTACTAAATATAAACTTATTAATTTAAAAATTACTTAAGAAAACATATACTAACTTATTAAAGAAAATTTATAAGTATTTTTAAAGTCTTATAGAGGATCTTTAAGATTCAACTTGAACAAAAACGAAGCAATTACCGATTTTTTCCCAAAAATGAACTTTGTTTTACTGCCAGGGAATTAATATTCATTAAAAATCTTTCTCGGCGCTCAAACTTTTTATCGGACATTACCAGGGACTGCGGAGTACGCCTGGAGCCGAAACGGGGCTTCTGTCAGCGATTACTAGCCCAGTAATTTAATATAAAAAAATATTTTCGAAACGCACTTTGTGCAATTAATTACTTAAGTCCATTATAAATGTGCATTATACCAGTGGATCATCATCATCACTACAGCCCTTCACAAGTCAACAGCTAAACAAACTCCGCCAAGGGATTCCATAAAACACGGTTCTGAGCCACCTACATCATTTATTCTTTATTGTAAACTAAAATTATTAATTTTTGTTCCGATCTACGTAAGATCTGCGTAGATCGAAACAAAAATTAATAATTTTTAATCTGGAGGTAGCCGTGGTTAACTATGACCTTGGGATGTCATACACCTCAGTCCCCCCGGTGACCATGGGTGCTGTAATGTGCTCGTAACGTCGGTAATATAAACTAAGTTGATATACGCGATAAAATTCGTAAAATTAGTATTATTTTAATGTGTAGTGTTCGCGTAAATATAAGAAAAAAAATGTACAATTTAATGTATATGTACAACAGGCAATCGACGGATTCAAGTCGGTTGAGCAGCATTCGGGAAATTACGGCACATCTTCTCGTCACCTCAAAACTTGAAAACGAGACTGTACTACCAGACCTGGCCTGTTAAGACATATAGGAAGTCGATGGATGCAGGTGACTCAGGACCGTGCTTTGTGGCATTCCTTAGGGGAGGCCTATGTTCAGCAGTGAACTTCTGAAGGACTGTAATGATAATGATAATGATGTACAACAGGCGGACTTATCACTCTGACAGTAATTTCTTCAAGACAACCTTTGCGTAGATGACTACAATAGTTAAAATAGAGGAGAAATGGGTAAATAATATGATTTGTACAAATAATATCGTTCAAAGTAAAGCAATGAAAAGAGTACGGGAAGGTAGGTAAAATAATTTATCTAATAGCGTTGTAAGTTAATACGATTTGGCAAGACATTTGAAAGAATAAAGAGATTTGCACAAGTGAAGAGATAAAGAGTTTCACAAATGCACATCGTTGGGGCCCGCGGGTTTTTAATCCCGCGCGGAATAAGTACTACTTTCAGGCCTAGAAATATTTGTTCCGGGTCCGAATATTCGTCCTTGTGAAATTCATATATGTAAACTACCTCCACGATACATCAGAAAATCCTATTGTATCGTGGAGGTAGTAGTGGTGTGGGCTAACGTTTTTTAATACCCAAGAAAAAAAATATGGTAAGAGAATTCATCAGCCCTTTACATTTCGTGGGTGTTGCTAGGGGTGAATATATAAGAAATGAGGGCTTTGAAAAGATGGCGGTATAACTAGCTCGTAAATTCTCTTTTTTTATAAAATTAAAGTGACAAAAAAATTACAGCCAACCTGATGGTAAGTGGCAAACTCAGGCTATAGACACCAACCAAATCAAAAAGATTTCAGATGAGTTGTCACGTCCAAAGACCAAGATGGAATGCATCACAGTAGTGCAGGCACTATTGCTCGACGTCAAAAATAGGTAAGGAGATGGTCCCTGCCCAGACAGACTCCTAGGTAGAAATGTCCTACCGCCTAGTTCTTTCTACATTGTGAGATTCCCATGTATTCATCTATCCATTACAGCCTTATTAGTCCACTGCTGAATATAGGCCTCTTCCTTAAATTGGTTTAAAGGCAGAATGTTGCCATTGTTGCCGTACCTGGCAAGCGGGTTGGCATTCGCAGTTTGTTATTAGTTTGACTTGTTATCAGGAATATGCTGCTGCCCACCTCCTGTTTCAGTTTCCCTCTGTCGCCTCTTACGACACCCACGAAATGATATGGGGTAGTGGATATTCTTACACCGCCACTACACGGTAGCTGGCCCACGTTGGTATTTAACATAAAATCTTTTTAAAGTCTAATGCTGAGGACGCATTGCATGATCAATTTGTTGGTGCTCACTACCCTGTACCTATACCTGGTCTCCACGTACAGATTTTTCATAGGATACGGGTGACAAACGAGCACACAGTTGACCTGATGGTTACTGTGGCCCATAGACATCTACTTCTATCCTCGATTACGAATCAAAATACAAATGCGTTATCACCCCTGAGGACTGAGATGGAATGCCTGATTTCAGAAAATGGGTCTCCGGTTCTCTACACTCACTACGAAACACAGCAGCACTGAGCTGCTATTTTACGCTAGTATTCTGTGAGAGCGTGGTTGATCCATAAGCAACGACACAAATAAACGGCCCTTAGTCCCCAGCAGCCCAGCTATACCTGGCTACGATGGCGACCATGGTAACTACGGGGCGACGAAGAGATCCTGGAATTAGAAAAAAAGAAAGACAAGTGGCACTGGAATATTATAGGATAATCCGGTAACTTGTTCTATCACCGGGAGGGCGACCGTCTGTCCCAAGCAGGTGTCAGATTTATCGTCCACAAGTCTCTCTTTAACAACGTTGTAAAGATTGGGAGTGTGTCGGACGAGGGTTGCGTACCTTATACTCAGAATCACCTAACTGTATTTGCTGAAGGTCATACAGGTTTACGCAACAACCTCAGCACATCCCGATAAGAAGGTGGAAGAAATGTATGAGGATATCTCTAGAGCCATGCATTCTTCCAAAACCCACTATACGGTGTTAATGGGAGACTTCAACGCAAAACTAGGCACAAGAGAGAACGGTGAGCTGAAAGTAGGGAAATTCGGAATAGGGCAACGGAACCTAAGGTGCCAGCAGCTGCCCGAATTTATGGGGAAAGAGGGCTCTTTATGATGAATTTTTTTTTCAGAAGCGGCCCTACAGGAAAGTAACCTGGTCGAGACCCGACAGTTCGACAAAAACAAATGAGATTGACTGCACTGACCAGACGACAAATGTTCAGTGATGTCTCAGTGATCACGAAGGTGAAAACTGGTAGCGATCACCGAATGGTAAGAGGCACACTGAACCTAAACGTTAAGTTGGAGACGTCTCGTCTAATAAATCCCCGTCCTTCTTTGCTGGCCATATGAGGAAGCTCAAAGTTACTCAACGATCTATGGGTTTATGCCCGGAGTTTCTCTGCGTGACAAACTTAGAAATGAGCATATCCGCAGTATAACCAGAGTAACCGACAAAGCCCAAGGAATTAGTAGGCTGAAGTGGCAATGGGCCGGCCATATAGCTAACAACCGATGAGGATGAAAGGTTCTCGAGTGGCAGCCTCGTACCGGCAGGCAAAGTGTACCCCCACTGGAAGAAGTGGCGACCTGGTTAGACATGCAGGAAGTCAATGAATGCAGGTTGCCTGGGAACGTGCTTTGTGGTATTCCTTGGGGGAGGTCTATGTTCAGCAGTGGATTTGTGAAGGGCTGTAATGATGATGATGATGATGGTACGGTGTAAGAATATCCACAACTCCATATCGTCTCGTGGGCGTCTTAAGAGGCGACAGAAGAAAATTTAATAGGAGATGGATTTTAGCATCTTCCTGATAACAACTCAAAATAATAAAACATGCGTGAGTGTCGTGGAACACTCGGTTGGAACGAAGTTCCTTTCATAGTATATTATTATAGATAAACGTATTATATTATTTATTAACTAATACAAATAAATTAATTATTAGCGTCTATTAAAATGAAGCGTCATTTAAAATAAAATACACTATGACACAAGGGGTAGTCAAGAAAAAAATCTTACACTTTTTGTCGCTTAGCTCCCATCCACCAAACCCGTACCGTCCGATAAGGAACTTTGTTCCAAAAATAACAGTTTTTTACTAAATGCATATGAAAGTACATAAGGTACTTATAACAAAAACACAATTTTTAAAACTTTTGTCTGTCTTTCTGTCTGTCTGTCTGTCTGTTTGTTCCGGCTAATCTCTGAATCAGCCGAACCGATTTTGACGAGACTTTCAGTGGCAGATAGCTTATATTATAAGGAGATACTTTTAATTTAGAAAAAGAATTAGGGTTCCGCGCAAAAAAAATTAAAACCCATGAAATCCAATCGTAATAAATTACACGCGGGCGAAGTCGCGGGGAACAGTTATTCATACAATTTATTTTTTTGTTGAGACTATAATTCATAGCTATGCTAGGAGTTCGATAGAGCTATTGTCAATTTATTAACTAGCTAGCTGTTCCCCGCGTGTTATTTAGGGTTTTAATTATGTTGCGCGGAACCCTAATTCTTTTTCTTTTTCTCAAATATTATTAGCCTAAGTTATTTCTTATAGCATCAGCTATCTGCCAGTGAAAGTCCCGTCGAAATCGCTCCAGTCGTTTCAGAGATTACCCGGAACAAACAGACAGACAGACAGACAAACATTTTAAAAATTGTGTTTTTCTTATAAGTATTGTATATACTTTCATATGCATTTAGTAAAAAGCTGTTATGTTAACATTACAAAGAGACACTTCAATTTTATTTATTTGTATAGATTAAGTTATTATAGACCAAAATGGCTAATATGCACAATTTATGTTGGTGTTGTGCCAAAAATGAAATCTTATTTAAATGTATTTATTAATTTTAATTTATTTTTTCTAAAGTTAATTATATACCAAAAATAATTAACCTCAGAAAAACATTTGACTGCAATATATTTATGAATTCAAATATTTCATTTAAAAAAAGGTTGCATAAAAGTAAAGTCAGCGCAGAAACGGAACACGGTAATTATAAGTAATTACACTGAAATCTTTTATTAAAAACTGAACTAAGAAAATTACTGCATAAACATGTGCAAAGCTCGACGACGTCAAAACGTGGGATGTTTATTATTGTTCTAACTCATTAAAACTGCAACCTACGTTGCTCGCAGTCTATTGTGTAATATCCAAATAGATGCACTAAACCTAGAACATGCCTGGAACATGATTTAATTTCCAAGCTCGTAATGAGAAAGACCAGCTTTCATTTTGGATACGAATAAATAGAGAGATAGTTTTCCTGATGCACAAAGACGACTTTTGTAACAATTGCTTATTAAGTTAATTCTAAAAGCCGTTGGCTGTTATTGCAGCGCACTTCTTTATTAGAAGGCATAGGACATTTTCTGCCTTGCAGTCGATTATTATAAATATCCTCCTCTAACCTATTTCTGTTACCAAACAGGTAATAGAAATAGGTTAGAGGAGGATATTTGCAATGAAGATAATAGCAATGAATCCACTGTTATTTTTCTTTATTAATAAAAAACCGGCCAAGTGCGAGTCGGACTCGCGCACCGAGGGTTCCGAATAAATCCATAGGTATATAAGTTTAAAATCATTAAAAATATTTTTATTATATGATGTAACTAAAAATGTATGCTTTTCGCAATGTTTCCTTTATCTGTGCTATAATACTTCTTAGTAATCTTTTGATTGCGTTGGCTTAGAGGTTTGATTTTTTCACAGCTACATGGGACAGTAGACTTGAGTATTTGATATTAATTTCAACTTGATACCTCCACGCGTTCCTGAGAAAAAGTGTCTTGACAGACAGACAGACGGACAACAAAGTGATCCTATAAGGGTTCCGTCTTTTCTTTTGAGGTATGGAACCCTAAAAATGATTAAATATAATTACAGCATGTGAGGCACATTATAGTCCTCTAGTGTAGGAGTAACATCGTTTATGAAGCTTTCTTCCTTTGAACTTGGTTAAAGTTGCCAACGGTTTACAGTAACTACATCTGTTAGGTGAATGAATTCATCAGTTCAATATTACATAAAACGAAACACATACAATAATGGTAAATAGTTACTTCGACCAATAAAATTATACTTTGGCAAAAAGATTGTAAAAAAAAATATATTATTAAATTTTGTGCTGTAATTATGTTGATTTCTTATATTTACACGAATATTACACGTTGAATTAATCGATATTATTGCGTTTAGTTATAACCTCTTTTTTAAATTGGTGACATTTCGGTTACTCTACAACACCTGTGGGTCACTGCGGCGGACTGAAGTTATTGACGTCCTGATGTCATAGTTAACCCGGACTATTTTCAGCTATTTAATATTAATTTTTGTTCTGATTTGTGCAAAACCAGCTAACAGTATATTGAAGTCTTGCAGTAATATACTTGGGTTAGGATTTAATTTTATTATTTATGGGACCACGAGCAGATAATTCAATTCAATGTGTTAATTTCAACATAATTGCGAATCATTCCAATAGGAATCGAATTTCTTTTTCGATAATTTGTGGTTTATTCAGTCTAGTGTAATGACAGGGCTGATAAATGACGTATTCACAATCTTTAAAACTGCACACTTCGCGGAGACTCGGTACCAAAAGTTGGTGGAGTATTCATATTGAAGATGTATTGTAGAAACAAGATACATCATTTTTGCCCGCGATAGGGTTTAAATAATAATAATAAATTTTTCGTTATAAGTGTCAATAAAAAAATATTAAAATGAAATGGGGAAATACTATAAAAAAGAAATTATAATATTGGGTTTGTTAAGATTAGTGAAAATTGCTTTGCTTATATACGCTTAATGAAATAAAATTATGTGTCTTACCTACTCGTATATAGTTTGAAGAGGCATCCTCAGGTAAAGTAGACTCTACAGTGGCCGACCGCTTAGCGGCGGTGTGTCTTTTCTAGTGTAGTGGCGATGGGAGTAGTGGTCTGAGCTTAGTGGTGAAAGGGATAGTTTACGCAATTAAGGAAGGTGCTCTTCAAGGAAGGAAGAATTATAATTTTATTTTTTCTAAGCGGATATAAGCAGTCATTTTTATTAACTTTAATATAATGGATTCCGCAAAGTAACGCCTGGTATTATTAATTAAATTGGGTTTGTCTTTTCCATGAAAAAATATAATATAAATATAAGGATTTTTCTGCTGGATGCAAAGCTAGGATAATTAAGCAAAAACAGTGTAATGCTTCTGATCAATGACGTAAAATTTATATTATGTGTATTATATGTTTTCTGTTTCTGTAATATGCGCGCTTCCTCACGATGTTTCTTCGCCGCCGCCAAACACGTGGTATGGTATACCAGCATGTAAAATTTTAATTAAAAATCATCCGTTTGCACACTTTCAAGCGCAACACAGTAACCTGTTCTACTTCAGTTACCACACGGTTATTGAAAATTATTTCATTAAAATTTAAAATAACGGCCTTTTCCTTATTAAAAAACCTCAAATATATGATTCAGAAACAAAGTCTATCTTGCTGCTCATGTGCTCATTCACGGACATCATAACATCACATAGTTTTACAAAACGATAAATTGCAATTGATTTTGAAGTCTTCTTATAGCCCAAAAGTATTCTCGACTCTTACTACCTAAGGCATAAAAAATGCCCATTTTCACTTTTAGGTTTCCATACCCAAAGGGTACCAACGGGATCTTATACTTACTAAGCCTCCGCAGTCCGTCCGTCTGTCTGTCAGCGGGCTGTATCTCATGTTCAGTAATAGGCAGACAGTTGAAATTTTCACAGAAAGTGTATTTCTATTGTCGCTATGACAACAAATAAAAATAAAATAAATTAAAAATTAAAGGGGCTCCCCTACTAGAAACGTGTTTTACGATGGTACGGAACCTTTCATGCGCGTGTCCGACTCGCGGCTTTTTTAACAGTGTGTCTCTTGAAAACGCATAAAAATTATATTTCGTTTCAAATAAACATTACTCATTTAAAAAAAGATATCGGTCGACTTAGGCAACCTGAGTGCGGTCTCAGTACGAATAAAATTATTAGTGACAATGTAAGTGCTGATTTACCAAGTTTTTTTAAACTGTGGGACGTATAAAGCCTAACTTATTATAGTCTATTTTAAAACTAACTTTTTAAAATTATGCAATGGAAGTTTAGCTTACGCAAGACCACGTACTATGCAATTTTTATTAGTGCTTGTAGATTTTAGCGAAATGTTTTCTTTGTTGGCTCTTGGTATGAAACATGTTTTACATGTTTTTTAATTTTTATATCTCAATGATTTTCTATATTTACGCAAACAATACAAATAAGCTTAATAAAGCTTCATAAGCTAATTAATAACGATGAAATCCGTAAAGACTAGTTTCATTCAATATTTTATATCTTAATGATTTCTTATATTTACGCGAACACTACACATTGAATAAAACTATTTTTTACGGATTTTATCGCGTTTAATTAAAAGCAACCGAAACGTCGGGAATATAAAATAAGTTAATTAAACGCGATAAAATCCGTAAAAATAGTTTTATTCAATTTTATATCTTGTTTACAGCTTGTTAAAATCAGGAAATTGTAACTGAACATTTAAAATATTATAATAACTGAACTACACTGCACTGATATAATAACAGAAGGTACGTTTGATGAAAGTTCAGGAGCAACAATTAACCCGTGAAACTATGAAACACACTTATAACTAATTAATATTTTATGCACTAATTTCAAATCCGACTCCATTGTATCCACACTATTTTATCACACCAGTGTGAATACGGTGAAATAACTAAAACTATAACTAAACAAAATAAATAAAAAGCTAATGAAATAAATATAATGGTGGAACTACACCAGCTTCAACTAGCAGCATAATTCTTAAATTTGTGGGGTGAGTGCTATGCGAGAACCGGAGACTATTTTTTCTAGTAACGAGGTATGCCATCTAAGTCATCAGGGATAAAAACGCATTTGCATATTGATTCATAACCTAGGATAGATGTAGGATATGTGTCTGTGGGCCCCAGCATCCACTTCCATCAGTTGGACCGTGTGTTCGTTTATAACCTTTACTCTACCAACAATTGGGGCCGCAAAATACTCTCTTTATTCTGACTTTAGTGTGACTCCTGGGAATAAATAGGTTTTATACCACGAGTTTAAAACTAAGGTTTTGTAAAGCGAGGTGGCTAAATATTTAATTTAATTGTGTTGTGTTAATTTTATTCAGTAGAATCAAAACAAAAAAATGAGACTTATTTATTAATTACACATTTGATTGTAACGCAGTAGGACCGCGGGTTCGACTCCCATATAGATGAAATCTTTGTATGGACAAAATAATAATGTACCGCGTCTGGATGTTTGTTCTTGTGCAATCTATGTATATAAAACTTTTAAACCACAAATTGATTAAGTTCAAACTACAAGGACGTTAACTACGTCCAATAGTCCATACCTGCCAATAAACGACGAACGTCTTACGACACCCACAGGACGCTATAGGGTAGTGGATATTTTTACACCGCTACTACACGGTTATTAACTACTGTTATCTACGTAATCAGAATTTATTAAAAATTGTAATATTTTTTTCCTGATTTTTACTCTCGCGTGTCAACCGTTATACTTTCTTCACAGTCGTGTGTTGGTGCCATCCCCAATTCTCATCTCACGGAGGTCTTAAGAGGAAACATATGGAAAGGCCTAGAGTATACATGTGGCTTTTTTTGTTAATATCAATCACAATCTCCAGACCTACGACGGGAAGCAGGGTTAAAGGTGCCTTACGGAACTACGATAATCCAACCGCCTGCTGAGTATAAAGAAAATTCCTCACAACAATGGGAGAGGCCTATGTCCAGCAGTAGACTTTACGGACTGACAAAAGAAGAAAGAAACGAAGAAAGAAAAATATATGAAGTCTCGTAATAATATTAAATTGAAAAATTTAATAACCCCCGAAACAAAAAGATCTGATGATCTTCAAACGGTTGAAAAGATTTTCTTGAGTCATAGCTAAGAACACTCTCGTTCAAGTCAACTTTCAAACTAAAAAAATAATTAAATCTAAATCGGTTCATTGGCATCGGTTTGGGAGTTACGATGCCACAGACAGACAAACAGATACACAGATACACACGTTAGACGTATAATACCCCTCTGTTTGCGTCTTGTGTTAAAAAATTTTTTAGTGATAAATAAAATTAGAAATCTAGTTTCTGTAGTGAAATATGTGCATAAGTAAGTTTAAATCGAGCTCAATCCAGTTTGACTTTTTGATATAACGCTTGTAATTCATTTCAATAGTAAGAAAGGCATAATTAAGCAATTAGTTGCGCACTAAAATGTCAGATAAAATTAATAGTATTCTTTGAACGCGCTCGAGCTCGAACGTATCGTTCCATTTTCTATTTAGTCGGCGCGCCCTATTCCGACCTTTGAATGGAGATTTATGGTATATATCTTGCTGTACCCTAATTATTGCGAAATATTCGTATATCGGGTCAATTATTAAAAAAAATCAATTAATTGTTCATTATCCTTTATGGAAATCACGTTTTTAGGCTTTTATAAATGCTAAAATCAAAATACTGTCGTAAGCTATAAACTGCGCAGGAAACATTAGAATACAACATAAACCTTAGCCACCACAAAAACTTATACTATTACTTTATAGGGCTATCCATCTTAAAACTCTCACCATAGCAGCTGTCCACGATATGAATAGTTACCTCAAGAAAATACGATACACTCAGGATAGTAGTGGTCAATCTTGTAGATCCCCCAACATAAGGTATATTTCTTTGCGTTTAGATAGAAAGAACACCGTTTGCTTGAACAATATTCATAGATAGAGGCTTGTTTCTGCTATAAAAAAGGAGATATTAACGTTGCTTTTAGGATGGAAATTACTATTATGATAACAAAGCATGACATTAATTAAAAATAACAGGTCTATTAGAAGCAAGATAAAATACAATGAATAAAAAACTAAAAAAAAGCAATTCTTTATAAAACTGAAATGACAAACGAACTTCACATTCTTTATACAACAAACTACAAACAAAAATCCTACAGGCGCATTGCCACCTTTGAGGACTAAGATGCAAAGCCTCAGAGTCTGTAATCATGATACCTCTCAGCTGCTTCGTGGCAGAAATAGTTAAGAAGGTAGGAGACGGTCACGTTGGCAGCAAACGAGGTTGTAGATTACTCAGTATTTTACATTTTTAAGTCTTTAATACCTTACTTACACAATATAACTTCTAACATTAAATAATATATGCTAGACAATCTAAATATATGTGGCAAGAATTAACTCGAGCGAAAAAAGTAAAATGGAGACTACCCTCTACCCGACCCGGCCACTAGAAATAACCCACCAATTTGTTTCTGAGAATCCCGAAATTACACGATACAGCGTAGAAAGTTTCCGCTTTGCGTTATTTAATTACTATATTATTATACAACGGTATTATGTGGGCTCACTAAAAGCAATTTCGTGTTACGAGAACCATTTATTCAACATAATATTACAATTAGGAATCTTAGATTGTTCGTTTGAAATGCACTTATATTCGTGCATTTCCACGTTTAGACGTTTCCAAATTTCAAGTTCGTGTTTTAGAAATAATAAATAAATATAAAGCTTATACGATATTTGGATGTAAGGCGTGGTCCTTCACTGATGGCTGTATGAAGCAGCTCGTGGTCGCTCAGCAAGTTAATGAGAGGGCTGTGCTTGGAGATTCTCTGCGAGATGTACTTCGAAAAGAGGATGTACTTCGAAAAGAGGATATTTGCAGTAGAACAGATCAGAAAGCTAAACTCGCAACGGGTCACGGAAATTGATTAACTTAGTGTTCTTCTTTTCTTATTTTCATAAGCTGCAAAGAGCAGCCTCGTATTGAAATCGCCAATTCGCCTGACCAGCGAAGCTGAAGAAGTATAAGGCAATTTCTCACATATATTTATTACAGTCAAAACAGACATGTGTTTATATGAATTCACAACGACGGGGAAAATTTTTTAAGAACTAAGAAAACGTTGCGCACCTTCTTAAATCTTAAAATTACAAACTAAAGATTTTCGTACGGCCTTTTTTAATTTCTACGTCAACAAATCTGAGTTTATGTGTTGTGTTACCTGGCAAAAAAGCAATATTTTAAAATTACATTTAATTTTACGTTTTGCGTTGAGTCTGTACCAATAAATAGTCCCGTGAAAAACTTACGAACTAAAATGTAAAGCTTAGAATTAGGCATTCATTCATTCATTACAGCCTTTCACAAGTATACTGCTGAACATAGGCCTTCCCCAAGGAATGTCACAAAGCACGTTCCTGAGCCACCTGCATCCATGGAATTTTTGCACGTCTTACCAGGTCGTCACTGCAGCTAGTGGGGCCTTACACTTCACCTGTCGGTACGAAGCTGTCATCCGAGAAACTGTCTTCCCCATCGGTTGTCGGTTCTTCGAGATATATGGGCGGCCTATTGCCACTTCAGCTTACTAATCTGTTGGGCTATATCGGTTATTCTGGTTATAAATAATTAATAGCCAATGTTAAATTCTGCAAAGACTATGGCGTCATGAAAATTTCCGTAACAAAGATTTTCAAAACAGTGTTTTGTAGTAAGACGGAATAAATTATAAATCTTTGAACATGACGGGGACAATAAATAATGACTTTATTATGGGGAACATATTATGGGGTAAATGGAGTCATTTTTTACATTAATATCCCCCTTTGAAGTATATTAATGCCGTAAAGATGAATTGATTAATTAATTCAATAAAAATGTTCATAATATGAGGAACACCCACTTAAATGTCAGCGCAGATAAATTAATTTAAAAATAATATCAATATATTCACTAAATGCCTGTTAAATGGTTTGGTCTATACCAAGAAATTTATAGACTACTAACGTAGTAACACGTTCGTAGTGTATAAATTCCTTGGTCTACACATAGTAATTACAACATACTTAATCATGAGTTCATTACTCTATACATAATTACATTGATGTGATCGGAACGCCGTGTAGTGGCGGTCAAGAATATCCACTACCCCATATCCTCCCGTGGGTGTCGTAAAAGGCGACAAAGGGAAACAGGCAGGAGATGGGCAGCAGCATCTTCCTGATAATAGCCAAATTACAATAAAAAAACTGCGGTTGCCAACCCGCTCGCCAAGCGTGGCAACTATGGCAAATACCCCCCTATGAATGACAGTAACAAAGAAACGGCCCCCAGTCCCCGGCGGCCCCGCTATTCCTGGCTACGGTGGCGACCATGGTAACGGCGGGGCAGGGGGTGCTAAGAATCTCCGGTGGAGGTTCGGTTGCCACCTTAGACGACTCGACCTGGCAACGTACAACGCACGCACCCTGAGGACTGACGAGAAGATTGTGGAGCTGGAAGAAGAGATAGACAAGTTGCGCTGGCATATTATAGGATTATCCGAAGTCCGAAGAGAGGGGGAGGACACGGTAATCCTCGAATCCGGCAACTTGCTCTATCACCGGGAGGGCGACCATCTGTCCCAAGGAGGTGTCGGATTTATCGTCCACAAGTCTCTCGTTAACAACGTTGTAAAGATTGAGAGTGTGTCGACGAGGGTTGCGTACCTTATACTCAGAATCACCAAACGGTATTCGCTGAAGGTCATACAGGTTTACGCACCAACCTCGGCACACCCCGATGAGGTGGTGGAGGAAATGTATGAGGATATCTCTAGAGCCATGCATTCCTCCAAAACCCAATATACGGTGTTAATGGGAGACTTCAATGCAAAACTAGGCATAAGAGAGAACGGTGAGCTGAAAGTAGGGAAATTTGGAATAGGGCAACGGAACCCAAGGGGCCAGCAGCTGGCCGACTTCATGGAGAAAGAGGGACTCTTTATGATGAACGCTTTCTTCCAGAAGCGGCCCCACAGGAAGTGGACCTGGTCGAGCCCCGACGGTTCCACAAAAAATGAGATTGACTTCATTATGACGACCAGACGACAACTGTTCAGTGATGTCTCCGTGATCGCGAGGGTGAAAACTGGTAGCGATCACCGAATGGTTAGAGGCACACTGAACCTAAACGTTAAGTTGGAGAGGTCTCGTCTAATGAAGTCAACGCTCCGTCCCCCTCGTGCTCTGTTCCAAAGTCCCGAAACCTTTCAGCTCGAGTTACAAACCGTTTTCAGTGCCTGGAAGACTGCAATGTAGTTGCCGATATGAATGACAAGCTCGTGGAAACTGTCCATGCGGTCGGAGCTAAGTTCTGCAAGACCCGCCGCAGAAGAACACAAAAACTCTCCGATCACACTCTTAATCTCATGGCTGTTAGACGGGAGATGAAGCTACATTCTTCAACAGACTTGACAGCATACAGGCATCTGAACAGACAGATCTCCAAATGCATGCGGCGGGACTTACGCAACTTCAATACAGCTCGTATTGAAGAAGCGATCGAGCGGAACCAAGGCTCCAAAGTCTTTGCCAGAGATCTGTCTGCCAGAAAGAGCCAACTGTCAAAGCTGAAGACAGAGTGTGGCAGCATCGTTTCCGGGACACCTGAGATTTTGAGTGAGATTGAGAGGTTCTATGGGCAGCTGTACACATCATCGTTGGAGCCACACGCAAGTGTGAGTAACGATCCAAGAGCGAGTCTCATCCGACACTATTCCGAAGATATCCCGGATGTCAGTCTGAGCGAGATTAGGATGGCTCTCCAGCGCCTTAAAAACGGTAAGGCCCCAGGCGAGGATGGAATTACAGCGGAGCTTCTGAAAGCGGGTGGAAGACCGGTACTTGAAGTCCTTCAGAAGCTCTTTAATTCCGTCCTGCATGGTGGCATTACACCGGAGGCGTGGAGCAGAAGTGCGGTGGTCTTGTTCTTCAAGAAAGGTGACAACGCTCTCTTGAAGAACTACAGACCGATTTCCCTTCTGAGCCGCGTCTACGTTCTGTTTTCGAGAGTCATTACGAATCGTCTCGCGCGCAGACTTGACGACTTCCAGCCTCCCGAACAAGCCGGTTTCCGAAAGGGCTTTAGCACCATAGACCACATACATACCCTTCGGCAAATCGTACAGAAGTCCGAAGAGTACAATTTGCCACTATGTCTGGCGTATGTGGACTATGAGAAAGCCTTTGATTCCGTCGAAATTTGGGCGGTGCTGCAGTCCCTTCAGCGGTGCCAAGTTGACTGTCGGTATATCGAAGTGTTGAAGTGCTTGTACAGTAGGGCTACGATGGCTATCCGAGTACAGAACCAGAGTACGAAACCTATCCAATTGCAGAGAGGTGTAAGACAGGGTGACGTCATATCCCCGAAACTCTTCACCGCTGCATTGGAAGACGTTTTCAAGCTTCTGGACTGGAAAGGATACGGTATCAACATCAATGGCGAGTACATCACTCACCTTCGATTTGCCGACGATATAGTCCTTATGGCAGAATCGCTGGAGGACCTAAGCACTATGCTCAATGACCTCAATAGTGTTTCCCAACGGATAGGTCTTAAGATGAACATGGACAAAACAAAGATCATGTTTAATGTCCATGTCACACCTATGCCGGTAATTGTTGGGAGCACTAAGCTCGAAGTTGTTGACGAGTATGTTTACCTGGGACAAATAGTCCGACTAGGTAAGTCCAACTTCGACCGAGAGGTCAATAGACGGATTCAACTCGGCTGGGCAGCGTTCGGGAAGCTACGACACATCTTCTCGTCAGACATACCTCAAAACCTTAAAACGAAATTGTACAACCAGTGCGTGTTGCCAGTGATGACTTACGGAACTGAGACGTGGTCCTTCACTGCTGGCCGTATGAGGAAGCTCAAGGTCGCTCAGCGAGCTATGGAGAGGGCTATGCTCGGAGTTTCTCTGCGTGATAAACTTAGGAATGAGGATATCCGCAGTAGAACTAGAGTGACCGACATAGCCCAACGGATTAGTAAGCTGAAGTGGCAGTGGGCCGGCCATATAGCTCGAAGAACCGACAACCGATGGGGAAGAAAGGTTCTCGAGTGGCAGCCTCGTACCGGTAGGCGAAGTGTAGGGCGTCCCCCCACGAGATGGAGTGACGACCTGGTAAGACATGCAGGAAGTCGATGGATGCAGGTGGCTCAGGACCGTGCTTTGTGGCATTCTTTGGGGGAAGCCTATGTTCAGCAGTGGACTTGTGAAGGGCTGTAATGATGATGATGATGATGATGATCGGAACGCGATTATCTCATTTGCTAAAAACGTAATTTAACGTGTTTGATTTAAATTTACATTATATTGAATAAGCTATTCTGTTTACAATTAAGTAAAAAAAAACAACATCGGAAATGAACAAAATTATATCCACATAACAGCTTCTGAAATCGGTGGTTAGATATGTATCGAAGAATTAAAACACCGACTTCAGAAGTTATTATGTGGAGTTTATATATTATTTTGAACTCGCTTTCCCTTCTTTTTTAAAACTTTTATTATTTTACCCATTTAATGTAATATAAGGAATATAACGACATGTCGTTTAACAGTTATTGTGTTTTTCTGTCTAAAAATTTTCAGTGCCAGCCAGCAGTCAGGAAGTTGGCGGTGTTTGATCCCCGTGTCTCGGGAAGCCCGTAAAGCCGTTGGACCTGCGCTGCGCCTGATCTCTCGTGTCGTGTTGCCGTCAGATTCGTGTCGTATTGTCGTCCCATCGGATTATGAAAGTGAGGGAACAGAGAGTGCACTTGTGCTTGCGCATACACTCGGACACTAAAATATTGCACAAATGGCTAGTCTCTGGTGTGTCAGGTGATGTGATCTGGAGGACATGCACTAATAGAGTTGAGAACCTGGTTCTCATATTCGTGATTCTCCTTAAATCTTCGTATAACATAAAACCCTTTTAATATTTCTAGACTTGTAACGGATCAATGGTGATATAATATTATCTCTTACGTGGTAGAGCCCTGCTGCAGCTATATTATGGTTGCAGAACGAATAAGTCGGCTCGACCAGGGAAGGGCATACTCTCACAGAATACCGGCACAAAATAACATCTTAAGGCTGCTGTGTTTCGTATGGTGAGTCTAGAGAACCGGAGACCCTCTTTACTGGAAAAGAGGCATTCCATCTTAGTCCTCACGGGTGACATGACGCATCTGCATTTTGATTCTTTTTCGATGATAGACGTAGATGTCTATGGGTCACAGCAACCACTTAGCATCTGGTCGACTGGGTGCTCGTCTGTCACCCTTATTCTATAAAAAAATTCGTATTCTTCGTTTATGATGATGGTATATGATAATTGTATGGGTATGTGGCGGCGCTGTCGTCGCGCCACAAGCTAAACACATCGAAGCCCAAATCGCGCTAACAAAGTTCCGAAATTAAAGCAATATATATAGAATAGCTCCGAACTACCACTCGGAGCGTTGACCGCTCCCCGGGCTAAACACCTTGCCCGGCGGGAGATCTCCCCTTTTCCTTCCACCCACCACAGTGATGACCACCCGACTTGATATGAACATGCAACCAACAACCTTCGGAAACTACAACTTCCAAAACCTTCGTCATCGTCCTCAAGTACCCCATTCATTCGCTTCCGAGCAGATATTGTCTGCAGTCTTCACATTCTGCAAGCCATCTAGCTTTACAAAGGTTCATCGCAGCACTGGAATAATAATGATTCCTGTTCCTTCAAGCTACTCTCTGCGCTACAGTGTTCGGCACGTCTCTTAGCCTTACTGCTCGCCTCTGCTTCACGGCACTCTTGCAGATCGCTTGCCTTCTTCACGACTCACCGCAGACTACAAGGCAATCCCTGGCACTTGCAAATTCGTCGACATTTAGACTGCACTATCGACTTCCGGTCTGAGCAGGGGGGTGATGTGGCGGCGCTGTCGTCGCGCCACAAGCGAAACACATCGAAGCCTAAATCGCGCTAACAAAGTTCAGAAATTAAAGCAGTATATATAGAATAGCTCCGAGTTACCACTTGGAGCGCTGGCCGCTCCCCGGGCAGAACATCTTGCCCGGCGGGATATATCCCCTTTTCCTTCCACCCACCACAGTGATGACCACCCGACTTGATATGAACATGCAACCAACAACCTTCGGAAACTACAACTTCCAAAACCTTCGTCATCGTCCTCAAGTACCCCATTCATTCGCTCCCGAGCAGATATTGTCTGCAGTCTTCACATTCTGCAAGCCATCTAGCTTTACAAAGGTTCATCGCAGCACTGGAATAATAATGATTCCTGTTCCTTCAAGCTACTCTCTGCGCTACAGTGTTCGGCACGTCTCTTAGCCTTACTGCTCGCCTCTGCTTCACTTCATTTTACGACACCAACAGGACAAAATGAGGTGATCGATTCTCTTATGCTGCCACGGAAATAAAATGTATATCTCCTATTAACTTATTTCTATATTATGATAACTTAAATTGCAAATTTAACAACACCCGAAACCAAAAGAGCTGATGATCTTCAAACGGATGAAAACATTTTCCTGAATCATACTTAACATCACTCTCGACCAAGTCACATTTCAAACAAAAAAAAAACTAAATCTAAATGGGTTTATTCATTTTAGGAGTTACGATGCCACTGACAGACATACAGATACACAGATAAACACGTTAAACATATAACACCCATCTTTCTCGTCGGGGGTTATAATATAATATGTTGTTACTGCCGTCTTGTGCTTGAAGTTGTTTTAATGATGCATTTATTTTAATAAAATAAGTACTTTATAAATGGAATCAAAATCGGTAACTTAAAGTGGCCGAATCGTGTTAAGCACGTTTGATCAATATGTTACCAAACTTAAACACATTCGGAAGCGAAACCATAAGTAATTCTGAAGATTAAACTCAGCAGAGACAATGTAAAGTACGTAGCCGGGATCCAATAGAACCGAAGTTAAATCAAAAGTAACTTGTTAATCACCTAAGTTACGCTGTGTTACGACTTGAACTGCCGTGGTAGCCCATAGGATAGGCGCTCGCCGTAAATATCAAAGTACGTGAGGAATACAGGTTCTATTTCCGCCGGCACTAATAAAATAGAAGGCATCAGCGGTGAAGGAAAATTAACATGTGGACCAATAATTGCTCCATAACTCTCAGAGATGAAAGGAGGTCGTACCCATTGGTGGGATGTATAATATGAGCAATAACTTTACTTTTTTGTTATTTTACTCACTCGAATCATAGCAATTGGTAACGGAATAGTCATGAGACTAATCTTCCGTTCACCAGATGTCGCTAGTTGAAACTGTGGTGAAGTTTTTTGATACACAATGTTATATAGTGGAGAAGTTGCGTTTTAAATAAAAGCTTATCAGTTTCTAGAGTATTATGTAAATATACAAAACAATGCCTCAGTGGTTTGCTCCATAATATTTTTTACGTTTATTAACATATAAAACATAACTAATATTGCAGAAAGATACATTAACCCTTACATTTTCCTAACAAATTAACCATCATGTAATTTGTCAAATATTTCACCTCATTCTCAAGTGGCGCGCTCTGGTAGAAAAAATGTCATTGTCAGCCGTGAGAATGGAGAAGTTGTTCGATAGTCGCCTCGTACAAGTAAAGCCCCAGTGGAGGGCGGCTCCCCACTAGATGGAGGTAAGTAAACATGGGTGCTAAGCTCTGATTTTAATTACACTAACAAAATATACAGAAATTGTGAAAAAAAAAATTAACGTGTCTGTTTTTTTACGACATTTCCGCACGTCTCGATGACACAATAAAAAAGTCTTATTATATTCTTTTAATATTTCCATATAGTAGGTAATTTAATTTTCTCTTTGCGAATTTTTGAATACGGATCAGACCACGCCAACGTGTACTGTATGGTGTTAATAAAAGAATTGCCGTTGGTAGTATTATATAAAATAGTAAAATAGACACACGTCCAAAATAGTAACAACTACCTGTATAATAAGAATAGCCCGTCCAAAATTCAGTGCAAAAACTTAGGTCTCGCACTTAATTTGGCTATATATAGGGTAGTGGATCTCTTACGCTGCCATGACGAGGCGTTAAATATAGCTGCAGTTTGATTCTTAATTTAGGATAGAGGCAGATGTCCATGAGCAACAGCATCCACTTACCATCAAATGAACTGTGAGCTCGTTTGTCACCCTTATTCTATAAAAAAATATTAATTTAAATTTATTTTAAGTGCTAACATCAAATGATACATATAATTAGTAATTCGATTCACAAGTAATAATTATGGTTTAGCACACTTGGCAGTGGAAAGACAGAAATAAACACAAAATAAAACAAGTTTGTTTTTGGAACTCACTAGCAAAGAACAAATTGAAATAAAGTTGAAAAGAGCCAGGAGGCGAAAGACACTTGCTTTCTGTCTCTTGAAAACCAGTGGTCCAATAAAACACTTTCCATCTTTTTATATTCGTTAATATTACATGAAAACACTAGAAAATACGTATGACGTTAAATGCTTCCTGTTCTTGTGAAATGTATATATCAACCTGTAAAGTCTACTGCTGGATATAGGTTCAGGAACGATTTAGTATAATAGGCTACTTGCTGTATGCATGAACTGTCTCAGTTATTTTAGACCTAGCATAAACGAGAGAGTTTAACGCCATCTAGTGGAAGCAATGAGATCTTACTGTAATTTTCTAAAGTCGCTTCTTTCCACAGACGGCATGGTGTCTGTTACTCTTCTGGGCTGGGCTGGGCTTTTAAAAATCCATACAATAGTTCTAATTCGTAAATTCGTAAATCATTCTGATTAAGCAATCATTAAAAAAATATATTGATAATTTCAATAGATTTTAAAAACGGCGAGAAAATCGAACAATGCGTCTAACGATGTGTTAATTTAGCTTCATTACAAAAAAAAGTAGTTTCTAATTAGTCTTAACCTTTAATAAGGATCTTCAATAACGAAGTGTTGTTGAAAAATACGTGAACTCAAATGTAAAGTATGGAATTTGACAGTAAATATAAAATTTTGCGAATACTGTGACGCCGCGCTAAGAGACATTTATCGTGGCAAAGACTCTTCTTTGAGCCTCTGGCTATTACGTGATCTGGTTCAGTAAGAACCAAATCACGTTTTGTAACAGGACCTAATAAGTTCAATCTAGAGTTACATGATTAATCTATTATTAACTCCATATCCATTTTCACACAAAATTTCAATTAAATGTAAATTTCTAACAAAAATATTCCTAATTCTAAACAATGAAAAAATGATTCTATCTTAAACTGTTATATAAAAATTAGACACCGTTAAGGGTAGCGATAAATAACCCTCTGTACTTGTGTATACAACACTAAAAATAAGTGACGGGGTTAGAATTAATGGCGTAGCCAGTTTTTCGTACCCAAACGCTAATTGATTTCCAGTTGGCTGAGCCGTATTGCGTCGACGTGTACAGTATTTATTGCATTCGTATATTTTAGACATCCGTACGTTTGGTACTTATACTTACAAAAAATACATAAATAAAATCAATAACTACATTACTACTTTGGAAGCACTTGATTGCTTTTGAAGTGAAAACCTACGAGTAGTTAGAATCGCTGTAACTTGAAACTCGATGAAACGAAAAAGCGACACTAAAACGAGACAAACATATTTATACATCTAGAGGATTTAGCCTGCGAGAGAGTGAGATAGAATGCAGTATACAGTCTGTCCTATTATCTTGGTCTTCTTTTCTGAAGGTTTCACTTCTGTCGCGTGTGTACTACACAAGTTTTTTTTTAATTTTATTATTTTTTGGGGATTGTGAACACTTGCAGCCAAATCCAAAAATTGCGCTACAGTTGCGTTGTCAGTTGTCACACCTGCGTAAAATGTAATAATACCTCATAGGCTTATCATATCATATTAGATTTTTGTAAATAAATATATTACATTTTTATAAAATTATAATACTTTAGTATTAATGAAAATCAAGAATTTGAGTAATTGTACTAAACCAAATATATCTTGAATTGTACGAAAACCTCAAACCGAGCCCGGAACAACAGACATGAGAGAAATGGAGTTTTTGATTAATTGTTTTTATTTCGTTTTTGTGAGTTACGATAGTACTCTTGTAACATAAATTATTCCATTTTTTTTCTTTTGAGAAAATTAGAATGTGGTACTTATGTATTAATACTATCAATCTACAGCTATATAAACAGACTTACATACCTGGACAGCTTCTAACTCTATACAAAGCCCAAGTCCGAACATACATGGAGTATTGTAGTCACCTTTGGGATGGCTCAGCAAAATACTTGCCGCACTTGACTCAGTGGGACGCAGAGCCAAGAAGCTTGTCGGCGACAAAAAGCTGCTGAAAACTAAACTTCAAAGCTCACTACCGCCAAGTTGCTTGTTTGTCGGTCTTCTACAGATTATACTTCGGAGAGTGTGCCCATGAGCTTCATAAGCTCATACCTCCATCTCCATTCGCCTATCGGAGTTCCAGACGTACTGCAGGCTACCATTCACATTTGGTTGATATTCCGAATATTCGCATTTAGCGCTATAAATCATCTTTTATAATGCGCACAGCCAAGAAGTGGAATGCCCTGCCGGCGTCTGTTTTTCCGAGTGTCTATAACCTGGACCTCTTCAAGGTGCATGTTAACAGGCTTCTTCTGGGCAAACTCGCTCCATCATAGACCACATCTTTGCCCTCGGGCCAGATAGACGTCAAGAGTGCGCCAATTTTTAATAAAAAAATCTACTGGTTATAGTCAATCTACTGAAGTATTTTTCTTTATCAGTACATAGCGGACCACAACTGGATGGGCTTCTCCCATTAAAGCAAGATCTTAATCACCAAGCACGTTGGCCAGATGTTTCCCACCTTTGACTCTGCTCTCTGTTACCTGCTTGGGTTACATCATACAATATTAGGTAGTCGATATTCTTACACCGCTACTAAGATGACAAGTGCAAATTTATGTTACATATGAGACTTATCATCTAGTAGCGGTGTAAGAATGTTTATGTCATATGTGAGACTTGTCATGTAGAAGCGGTGTAAGAATATTTGTCATATATGAGACTTGTCGTATGGTAGCGGTGTAAGAATAATTATGACATATATGAGACTTGTCATATGGTAGCGTTGTAAGAATAATTGTGTCATATATGAGACTTGTCATCTAGTAGCGGTGTAAGAATATTTATGACATATGTGAGACTTATCATGTAGTAGCGGTGTAAGAATATTTATGTCATATATGAGACTTGTCGTATGGTAGCGGTGTAAGAATAATTACGTATATATGAGACTTGTCATCTAGTAGCGGTGTAAGAATATTTATGTCATATATGAGACTTGTCATGTAGTAGCCGATGCCGGTGGACATCGCTCTATTTTCTACAGACTTCAAAAAGGAGACGGTACTCAATTAGACTGGATGTTTTTTTAAGTGTGTTATCTCCTAATTTTTTACTGGGTGAACCTGGGTTATTATTTGAAAGCTGGTGTTTCAAATGTGGTCTTATATAAATTTGATCAAGGTCTGACAGGTTTTTGAGCCATTCTTAATTATTTATACTGAAGTCGGCTATACAAAATTTTTAATTTTAAATTATTTTGTTTCATTACGATACTATTTTATAGCCTAACATAAGATATTAAATATAAAAAAGCATCAGATATAATAATTGATACTAAATTATTATACTTAATACAACGAAGCTAAAAGTCTATCGTAATTAGGAACCAAGAATAGAATAGAATAGAATAGAATATTTTTATTCAATATACATTACATGTGTAATTCTTATTGAAAGTCATTTTTTACTTTACCACTGGTTCGAAAAAAACCCTCTGTCCTGGGAAGAACCAGCAAGAAACCCAGCGGGACTTTTTTTTAAATAAATAAATATTTTTATTTAATTATTAAATTAATATTATAAAATTAGCCACGTATCCACCCGGTTACACAAATTCTCTACTGAGCGGGGCGCCGAAAACACCGCCATTATGTATAAATCTTAATTCTATTTGACGTGTGATTGTAAAATTCGCACCAAATAGTTTAAAAAAAAAATTATTAGATTCTGAAGTTTTAAAAAGAGGCACTGCTAAAGCGGATAACTGGATGGCGTGCATCCGGGTCCATTTTAGGAAGTGTTATTTGAATAAAAGGAATTTCATATTAATTGTATGGATATTTTAGCACACGATTTCATACCCCAATCCCGCAATTTTTTCATATAAGTCACAATGCTTGCAAAAACAAATCTGGTACTACTATTAGCACTAAAAGCCGATGCGGGAAAATCCATCTAAAATCCTTGAAAGGCTGGTGGTGAGGTAGTGGTGTTACCAGTCCGAGTGCGTTAGTTCTGCGTTTACTAACCCGGCTTACCTTGCGTGGTGAGTATAGGCTAATCTTCTAAAAAATGTAAACTTCTGAAGAAAAGGTTCAGCCAGTTAAAACTAATATATAACTTGGTTAAAAATGCTATAGATATCGTGATTGTTAAACGGGAATCCGGGCAGAGAAAAGGGCATAAAGTAATTAGTTTAGGCGTAGTGTCGGGGAGGATTAATAGCATCCCTTGACGGCCCTTTGGCAGTAAACTTAGTGACTGATTTCCAATCAGACACCTAAGGGGAATTCTCACAAAATAAAAAATTGCTATTGCGATGAAACTACGATCACCAATCCGCTTCCCAAGCTTAGTGGATAAGGCAAATCTTTCTCAAAGTGTAAAATATCCACGTCCAGCAGTGTACTGTAATCGGCTCCTAAAGACGTTGACCGTGATGGCGGTGAGAAATTATCAACCTATGGGTGTATAGGAAGCGGTTAAGCAAACTACACTGAATATATTATAGCCTCCAATAGACAAAGAGACCAGCATAACCAGGACCTCGATAGAAAGTCGCGTTTAAACTGTGAGACATCTGATACTGAAATGGCGATAGCGAAAAATCGTCCTTACCATATCCATAACGACAGCGCGGCGCTAAAATTAATAAATTAAATGGAAATAAATTACATGTTCTTGTCATCTAAAATAAATAAACAAAAATAAACAAAATTTGCAGTCTACTTACTCGGGTTGGTGAAGAAATATGCCCATGGCCATTTATGGTCTTAAACTACAGATTAAATAATGTTTCTACGTACGTTAAACTAAGACAGTGTTTTATAGTCATTCACCTTTAATAACGTATGAATAACATTAAATGTATGAATGACATTAAATGCATGAATGGCATAAAATTTATCAATGAGATTAAAGTAACTATATAATCATCATCCCGTAAAGTATACAGCGGGGCACTGGCCTCTAATAAAGTGTTAAGATGTAGCACGATCGCCACACACAGAGACAAATTGGCGAACATTGTACCAAACGTTTCGATGCCCATCACTAATATTGATTGTTTAGAAAGAAGTACCTATTACTCGATTATGTATTATGTATGTATGTACCGTTTACAGCGCCATCTGCACACGAGTTACATACTCGTGTGCAGATGCTATATACTGAAATAAAATAATTACACGATACTCGTGTAATTATTTTATTTCGGTATTCTAGTTCACACGGGGAATATCCCCGCCCTCTGATTTTTCTCCCTTGATTAGGTATTTAAATATTTTAAGGCTTGAGTATACAAGCGGATTAGACAATCAATTAGAGGTCAAGAAACTTATAGATATTTTTCCTAGTTAGATATAGCGACATAGATAGGTGTAGCTAGCATTTTCCTTATTTCTCAATACACACACAGCCAAGGGTCAAATGGCTTGTTTTGAACGAATAAAAATCCTTTAATAACGTAAGCTTATAAATATTTCATTCAAATTGGACTCACGTGCCGCTCCACACTGATTCGGATTTATTCTTCGAAACATAACCAAAAAAATGGAACCCGATTGAAAAATAGCCCGACGCTACCATTAGCATGACGTATAAATATTATCAAAAAATTATGTATTAATACCATTCCAATTATTTCAATTAATAACTAAAAGTATAAATATGGCTAGTGGAGTAAAACCGATTAAAAAAATGGTGTTTATAGACTAGGTAAGTCCAACTTCGACCGAGAGGTCAATCGACGGATTCAACTTGGCTGGGCAGCGTTCGGGAAACTACGACACATGTTCTCGTCAGACATACCTCAAAACCTTAAAACGAAATTGTACAACCAGTGCGTGTTGCCTTGACTTACGGATCTGAGACGTAGTCCTTCACTGCTGGCCGTATGAAGAAGCTCAAGGTCGCTCAGCGAGCTATAGAGAGGGCTACGCTCGGGGTTTCTCTGCGTGATAAACTTAGAAATGAGTATATCCGCAGTAGAACCGGAGTAACCGACATCGCCCAACGGATTAGTAAGCTGAAGTGGCAGTGGGCCGGCCATATAGCTCGAAGAACAGACAACCGATGGGGAAGAAAGGTTCTTGAGTGGCAGCCTCGTACCGGTAGGCGAAGTGTAGGGCGACCCCCCACGAGATGGAGTGACGACCTGGTAAGACATGCAGGAAGTCGATGAATGCAGGTGGCTCGGGACCGTGCTTTGTGGCATTCCTTGGGGGAGGCCTATGTTCAGCAGTGAACTTATGAAAGGCTGTAATGATCAAAAATCAAAATCAAAAATCAAAAAATATTTATTTAATCAAAAAACAATCAATCAATGTTGAATGATGATGATGATTTATTTGGTAGATATAATGCATGCGCTAATTTCTTTATTGAAAAGGGTATAATTTTTATGGGTTTTCATATGAATTCCAATTATATCAGATTATATTATTGAAGTCGTTTTATACATATGTTTTAAAAGTATTTTATTTTTGAAGATTTTTAATATGGTCAGCAAAAAAAGGAGAAAGAAAACTTCACAATTGAATGAAACTACTTTTACAAAATTTGAGTTAACAATGAGTTAAATTAAGCGCGACAAAATCCGCAAAAGTAGTTTACCTAACTGCACGATTGGGCGAAAACAGCCCACTGCTGGACCCCACCTAAAATTCATATGGTATCTTCCCTTCTAGGCTTCGCCCATGAAATGATTTTCCCACCATTGAGTTTTAGCTCATAGTCGAAATCAATTAAACTTTCGGGACGAAAGTTGGTGGTAAACCACGTTTAATATTAAGTCGCAATATAAATTACACACTGCGTAGTCCGTATTCTCTCTCAATGTATAAATTTCTTTTCATTATAAGACGAAACAGCATTTACAAAATAATAAAATGAACCAACATCGAGTAAATATCGACGCGAGTAAGTTATATTCCAGCGTAATATAAGTACAAGACAACGTTGTTACATCCTGTATTGAAAATCGCGTTACAACTGTTCTCAGATCCTATATTGTATGAGAAAAAAATAAAGATATCTTGTCTATTGATAAACTGGTTGTTAAGGATAAGATGTAGTTTATAACTATAAGTGCCATACTTGCACATTACTTTCAACGAAAGAACGTGACCCAAAGCGAACGACAAATATTGGTATGTTTCCATTACAATGTTTTTATTCATATAATATTCTAATATATACAATATTTATATAACGGAAGAACTAAAACTAAAACGTAAATTATCATACAGTCCTACTCCCCACGGTATAGTGCCAATAACTATGGCTACGTTATTCCGCTGAATGACTATACTTAACTATTGAGCGAGAAAAGAACCAGCCCTCTTATCATTAGCAGTGACAACCAGTGGGCATATAGTTCGTTTACTAACTCTACCGCATGTGGACCCCACGGATCGACAGTCTCTATAACAAATGGCACAAATATGTATATTTGGTTTGCAGTGCGAGTCTTGGGATAACATTGCGATTATTAACATGCCAGCTAAGCGTGATAAATATGAGAGAATATTTCAAGGTTTGCCTCTCAGATTGTGCATTTTTGAAAATGATAATGCCCAACAGTGAATTAAATTATTAAAAAAGAAACTGGCAGTCGTAAGACTGCAAATCAGAAGTGAAAACTTCTTATCTTCACAAAAACACACACACACACACACACATATGTATATATGTATCTGAGCGTGACAGTCACGCGATTTTAGTACTTTTTCTTTATCCCAAATGTGCGCAACGTGCCTAAAGAACTTCACTTCAAAATACTCACAAAAATGTCTGAAAATATAGTTATCCATTATAATGTAATCAATCACATATGAAAATGTTGCTTTTCGCGAAAGTTTTTACGTGCCCAAATGTTAAATTACACTATCCTTTAAATTCGAGTTAATAAGTTTTAGTCCTTGAATAGCTTTTTTCATAAACTTTTATTATAACTGCGTTATGGTAAAGCAATGACTAAGCAAATCCATTGAGATTTATTTTGTCAAAATTCAAGCACTAGTTAAAGAGTTACTGGTGTACAAACAAACATTTGTATGTATACATACATAGTTACATACAAATATGCGTAAATCCAATTTTTTAACAGTCCATGTTCGTCATTATTATTCCATGAACTTCAAAATGTTGAGATGTGGACTTTTAAATATGGAACCTATTACGACAACGTTCATGTAGAAAATTTATATACTGAAAAGAATCCAAGCACAATTTATAAGACAGTAGATAGCACAAAAGTAATCGTGAACAGTAGCCTTAGGAAGTAAAAAATTAAATGAAGTTTTTATAGCAAATAACGGAGTCTGCGCTAAATCCTGTTACATTCTTATTGTGCATTTGTGCGCTTCCATCTTACGTTTAACGTTTTCTAACTGTGGACCAATTACGTAACAACAAACAGCAACCAAATTTAGTATGTTGTTTATAAAATGTTCAATCATTATCATCATCATCTTCATCACAGTCTATCAAAGTTCACTGCTGAACATAGGCCTCCCCAATAGATTAAATCATAAGGACGTTATTTGCTGCAGTTGGTACATTTAGCAGACTGGTTGGCAAATAATTTATTCCAGGAGGTGGCATATTCTTAAAAAATCCATTATTTTTAACAGAAGATCAATCACGAAAAATATAGTATTCGGATTATAAGGATATTTTAATTAATTTATTTATTCACTCTTTTTTGGAAATTATATTTATATTTGAGTTACATTGGGCGGAATTAATGCCTTGTGGCATTCGTTTACAAAACTAGGGAGAATATAAATATAAAATATATAATTGAAAATAACAATAAATTCACGAGTAAATTTAACGTCAACATTATTTGTAAGTAAGCCGCATTAAAGCGTATTCCAATGAAAATACAAATGCTTTTGATATTAATGTAACCATGTCAATTTTCGCCCACAGTTAATTCATTCCTACGAAGCTGAACCACATTACGACGACGTTTCAAATATTTATAGCATTTGGGTCCAATACACTCACATAATTAAGGTTTTCTTTGTAAATATATGTAGGTAATATTGCTTGGTGCGAGGCAAATAAAATGTATGTGGGAAAATCGTACTGGCAAGAATAACGCAATCTCTCTTCTCGCTTACTTTTTTTATTTTTTCGTTTTATATTTCTTCGCGCAAAGCAAAAATTTGGTTTTCTGGTTATCGCGCTTCCATCATAAAATGAATTACAACTATCAAACAGAAAGCCTGCATGTAGTCCATTTAATTTCGAATACGAAGCGATACTACACTTTTAACGACCTTAGCTTAGCTTAACCATAGAAGTATTAGGCTTAGAACCGCAGTAGGCGTACGCAAAGTGAAGCCATTTTAAGTTAACCTTTAAAGGCTAAGTACGACTTTTGGCGCGTTAGTACTCGAGTCCACGTAGTCGTGTAAACAGCTCGTACAATTTTCCAAAAAAATGACGTACTGTACTGTGAAAGGGTGTCACAACTCATCACACAATCACGAAAAAAATTTAAAAATCTCATTTCACGGGTAATTACTGCCTAGCATCTTATATTTTTGTAAAAAACATTCATCAAAACAAAATAATAAATAATAAATTTGATAGACGCTATTGTAATGAAAATGTTGCTAAGCATAGTAAAATATTTTTTCTTATTATTATAATTATTAAAAAGTGCAAATTGAAAAAAATACATACATACTGCCAATAGTCTCATTCACATATAAATAGGTATTTTTATTCGCCAAAAATTTATTAGGGTTCCCATTCGCCACGAAAAAAAATGTGTTGATTTTGTTTTGATAATGTACAGTTGTTTTTACCTTTTTACGGTATGTGTTTTAGGATAAATAACATAGCCTATGATTGTTTTTTTTTAAATTCTAATTTACATATATTTAACATTTTTAGTTCGCTTCTTTTATGAATCTAATAAAATTAAATATAACATTTCGAGGATAGTGTCATCAAAGCGGCAGTTGTTTAGAAAACAGTTGCAGTTTCAGGGTCATTAAGAGATATTTTTTTAAGTACTTGAGTATCTTTTATATTATTTAATAAACATTTTTAATTTCATGTTTTTTTTTAATAGTTTATCTCCTTCTGAATCTTATTTTGTTTTAATGCAAAACATAATATCCAATAAAGTAATAATAATAATCACTTGAAGCTGACCGCATTCTTAAGTCTCGTGATTCCTTCTAGTATTATATCCATTCTGTGAAAGTTGTATGTTGTAACCTTTACGTTGAAACCGATTTAAATTAAATATATCACGTAGATTCTTAGAATGGCAAGAATCGAGATCAGTGCATGCTTTAATATGCGGGTAAAGCCGCGGGCCACAGCCACAGCTAGTAATGAATAACTAATGAAAAAATATCTGACAGCTAAAATGATTATCTGACAACTATTCACTTGTTATGTGTAAGTGGGGCTGGATTGGAAAAACAGGAAGAACTGGACGTAGGCATTTGCCTCCACCATTTCTTCCACTTCTCTATAAATCATAGAATAAGGCCATTGATTATTACATAAAAATTAATATTAACAAATTATATAAGATTTTATGGAAGATAAATAACAGATATTTATATAAATATAACACTTCTAACAGAATAATATAATAACATAATAGATTTGTGAATATAACACAAGATATTACGTATATAAATAATTTAAATATTACATAAGTTAACAAAAATAAATAATGTTACATTTTCTCTTTGCAAATAGTTAATAAATTATTATAAACGCAACCTAAATATTAATTCTATGACTATGTTCACTTTTACATTTTCCCCACATTTTTGGGGAAAATGTCATTAGCTTGCAAACATTATTCATTTGCTTGTGTGCGTGTGGGCGAACGTAATTACAGGCCGCTTATGCACACACTCATTGTGTTGTTGCTTCAACTTTGAACGAAATTTTGAATGACACTATCACTCTATGTGTAATTACTCTAAGAGCTTAACAATAAATATTTTAAAAACGTGATTGATGAAAATATGACGATTTCTAAAGATTATACGCTAAATAAAAATGTAAAAATTGTTTTGACTCTTAGGATTCTCATTGAAACCTTACAGAACTCACTAAGCAGTGTACGCAACATCACCAAAGACCATCAGCTATATTTAAGATCTTAGGAAAACACAAGTTCGAATACCGAGGGGATTTCATAGGTGTTCGGCTTTTTTTTAAAAGTTTGGAACAGAAATATTTACGTAGTAGTAGAAAGCCAAGCTGCAGCACAATACGGCTGCAGCACAATACGTCTGCAGCACAATACGGATGCAGCACAATACGGCTGCAGCATAATACGGCTGCATCATAATACGGCTGCAACATAATACGGCTGCAGCATAATACGGCTGCAACATAATACGTCTGCAGCACAATATGGCTGCAGCACAATACGGCTGCAGCATAATACGGCTGCAGCATAATACGGCTGCAGCATAATATGACTGCAGCATAATACGGCTGCAGCACAATATGGCTACAGCACAATACGGCTGCAGCATAATACGGCTGCAGCATAATACGGTTGCAGCATAATATAACTGCAGCATAATACGGCTGCAGCATAATACGGCTGCAGCATAATACGGCTGCAACATAATACGGCTGCAGCATAATACGGCTGCAACATAATACGTCTGCAGCACAATATGGCTGCAGCACAATACGGCTGCAGCATAATACGGCTGCAGCATAATACGGCTGCAGCATAATATGACTGCAGCATAATACGGCTGCAGCATAATACGGCTGCAGCATAATACGGCTGCAACATAATACGGCTGCAGTACAATACGGCTGCACCACAATACGACTGCAGCACAATACGGTTATACCATGTGTTGGCAAAAAATAAGTTAGCGATTAAGATTTTTATAAAACAAGTTTGTCTCTGGCTTCAGCCTATTCGACATAATATTATCCCTTTAAAATTTTTGTCACAAAATTTACTGCAGAGCCAACGTATATGACCTTGCGGTAAGCTTCTAAATGTAACCTTGCCTTTTGTAAATTTCTATGCTCAAATATAAAATATTTGGCCATTGCTGGATACAGGCCTCCTCTCATTTACGAGAGTGTGGAAATGTTTGCCGCGCTGCCACAATGCGTATTGGCGAACTTCACATGTCTTTGGAAATATTTTTTTCTTATTTCTCAGACATGCAGGTTTCCTTACGGTGTTTTCCTTCTTCGCACGTGGTAAATCAGCACTTAAAAATGCAATCAACAATTTAATTGGTGTCGGCTGGGATCAAATCCGGGTTACTCGCGTATTGTGAAATTAACAGCGTGTTAGCCCCTGAGCTACCGTGATAAAGGTGTAGTTTTTTTTATAGGATAGGTTGATAAACGAGCACACAGTCCACCTGATGGTAAGTGGTTGCTGTGACCCATAGACATCTACATGTATCCTCGTTTGCAAATCAAAATTCAGATGCGTTGTCACCCGTGAGGACTAAGATGGAATGCCTCTTTTCTAGTAAAACGGGTCTCCGGTTCTATACACTCACCATACGAAACACAGCAGTATTAAGCTGCTATTTTACGCTGATATTCTGTGAGAGCGTGGTCCTTCCCCGGTCGAGCCGACCCATTCGTACTACAATTATACTACTAATATGGCGGCACGTTTAAGTAGTATTCAAATTATAATTTTTATTATCACCAATCGTCTACCAGTGCTTAAATAAGTTTACAGTCAAGAGGAGTTGTCAACACAATAAGCAACACATAAACTGCTGTAGCATAAGGAAACCTTTTTTTTATAAGAGAGGGGGCAAACGAGCATGCGGCTCACCTGACGGTAAGTGACTACCGCCGCCCATGAACAACTGCAGCACCGTGGGAACCAGGGGAATTGCAGATGCGTTGCCGGCCTTTTAAAAAAGAGTAGGCTCTTTTCTTGAAGGTCCCTAATTCGTATCGGTCCGGAAAAATCGCTGGTGGTAAACTATTCCACAAGGAAGTTGTGCGAGGAAGAAAACATCTTCTAAATCGCACATCGGTGGACCGCCAATCATGCAGATGGTGTGGATGGTATCAGGAGTTCTGCCACGATGTGCTTTTTGCCAATGAGATTACATTTTCATTTTGATTCTTATTTGATAATAGATGAAGGTATGAATCATCATGCATCCAATTACAATCTAAAGGACGATGCAGCGTTCGTTGGTCTCCCTTACTTTTAATAAAAAAAACGGACCTACTAAAAACTACCATATTGACTAAACGAGATACGAAAGAAAATTCATTCAAATTAAGTATATAAACATCGCGTGTAAAGCTTATCTTACATAGCTTGCGATAGGTCACTCCCATCGATTTGGAGTTCTCGTGACCAGCTTAGATTTATGTCTCACTAACGTGACCAAAAATAATTGGATCGCTACCGAAAAATAAATCACCCTCTTTGCGTGGACATGACGTGACTGCGGTGTGTGTCGGTCTTGAAAATGAAAATAAACGAAAAATACATCTTTTATTTTCTAAACATACGTATTTAAATTAAAAAAGTTACAATGAAGGAAGATAAGATTACTTAAGTATATACATCGTAATTAACCTAAACATAATCATTTTTTTGAAAACGTTACACCACGATTTTCTCCTGTATCGTGGAGACAGTTTACATACATAAATTACACAGGGACAAACATCCAGACCCGGAACTGTTAGGTATTTGTAGGTGTAAAAATAATTGTTCCGTGTGGAATTTGAATCCGGGGCCCTCAGCGCCGCAAGACTCAAAGCAAAGGAGCCGTAAATTATTAACATTTTATTTTATTATTAGCTGTTCCTCGCGACTTCGACTTGTATTATTTGGAGTTTTAATTTTTTTTTGCGCGGAACCCAAATTCTTCTTCTAAAATAAAAGTAGCCTAAGTTACTCCTTGTGACATTAGCTATCTGCCAGTGAAAATCCCGTCAAAATTGGTCCAGCTGTTTCGGAGATTAGCCGGAACAAACAGACAGACAGACAGACGGACAGACAGATAGATAAAAACTTTAAAAATTGTATTTTTGTTATTAGTACCGTATATACTTTCATATGCGTTTAGTAAAATGCTGTAGTTTTGACATTACAAACGGACACTTCAGTTTTATTTATTTGTATAGATTAACGTTTTCCTTTTCGTTATGCAATGCAATCAATAATCAAAGCATCGATTTTAAGAGGCATCACGTAATTTAAATAATACACATTTAAAATTAACGAATAAATATTTTGTTACCAAGAGAAATCATAAGGAAAAAGTACCCTCTATACTTAAAAAAATATGGTCATAATTCTACAATGGTCTACTTAAATAACCAATTTGGTTTTATTCCCTGGGAGACCCGCAGAAACGAACAGACACGGATTGATAACTCAGCTATAAACTCCACTCCCTAGGTTCACGTTACGCTAAATGGAACCTTATAAAATCAGAAATTTGTTTTTCCTCATAAATTTTCCTTTTCAATGAGAACAATGCAAAAGGAAAACATAAAGTGTGACCTTCATTTTTTATTACAAACAGAAATAATTAAACATGCAATTGATTGACTAAACTAAACTATAAAAATAACGATCGTTGTCACCATAAGCAAATTATAGTCAACTGCTGAACAAAAACTTGAGTCATAATCGCCCCATCTAGCAAATGGATTGCTGATCACATTATAACACATCGCGCACGTTAGGTGGTGCGCTTTGGAATGCGGCTGATGAAGAAAAGTCGAAGCAAAAACGTTGAACCAAAACTTCACAAACTGAAGATAGGAAGTAAAATTAACAATGCGATGATGTCTCCTCTGCGCTCCTCCTGTTCCCTTCAGTACCAGACAAACAGAATGTTCGGTCAGTATCCATCCCAACAACCAAATGATTTGCTTCGTTGTTCGTAATGTGTACAACAATGGAGTGGTATAACTTGTAGCCTGAGAGCTGGCGACGAATTTTGGGAAGGTCCTTTGGGCAAGTTGAAATTGTGAAAAAATATAATTTCGTCAATTGGCGAATCCAGTCCCGCGAGTCTCGCAAAGCGTTTGCGGTTATTTTGCTACTGCGCAGTATATAACATTTGCAAAAAGAATTCCTAAAAAATGTTTTTTTGGCAACTTGATTTCCTTTTTAATTTAGTTTTCATATAATTCAAAAAAATAATCCCAGACGTTTTTGTCGGTTATAAAGTATTACCAGACCTCTCCAAAAATATTTTTTTTTATTTCCAAAAAATATAGTTTTGGCAATCTCAAATTTTAATTACGTATTTATTGAGTAATTTTTAATAACACCTGCAAATCGCCAGACGCATTTAGCGGTTGTAAACAATTCCCAGACGCGAATAAAGTTTACCAACTAATACGACAAAAAGTCTTATGCGTAGCCATAAGTGCGAGAAAGATAGCTTATCGAAGCATGCCGGCAGCGGATGGAGGCTTAAGCTCCTCGCGCTGTGATTGGTTATCAAGAATTTCTTTTTTTACAGATTTTAAGATTAAATTCTTGTTTTGGGATTTAGCGCGTATGCATGCGCTTACTTTATTTACTCCGGGCTCGAATACCGTCGGGAGTGGTCGTTTGTTGCTACTGCTCGTGCAGAAAAATATCGATCGCCGTAGAAATACAAAATATTTCAAAAACCAATTTGATACATAGTTGACCAAGGTAAGATATTTTTATAATCACAGTTTATAATCACAATTTCTATTACAATATTGTGTTTCGCTAAAAGCACGCAGGATATATATATGTATGCTGAGTTTGGGCTCGTTTTGTAAGTTATGATGAGACCTTACCTCCGAAGTTGATAGAGTGACTTGAAAGTGTGCTTTGATGACTGCTACTGGAACTTCTCGACGAGCAGAACTAGATGGGCCGAGTTTAGCCTCGTTTTGTTGGTTATAGAATATAATAGATATATAGAATAGACCTTACCTATGGACTTGACGGACTGGCTTCAAGGTGTACTTTGTTGACTGATACTGGAACTCATTGACGAATAGAACTACAATTTACAATTTTTTTTAATTTTTTCACTATCATTGGGCAATGTGAGTCGCGCACTTTTGGATTTTCCAAACATTTTTTAAATTGAAGTTTCACATAAATATATCAGTAAATTGGGAGTATAGTTATAAGGTTATTACTGAAAACTTATGTGTATTGAAACTACTTATTATACTACTTCTTACTATATTTCCAATTTACTGATATCTTCATGTCAAACTTCCTTGACTTTGAAATATTTCAAAAACCAATTTGATACATAGTTTCAAATTCGTTTTTGTAATATTTTGTATTTCTACGGCGATCGATATTTTTCTGCACGAGCAGTGGTAACAAACGACCACTCCCGACGATATTCGAGCTCGGAGTAAATAAAGTAAGCGCATGCATACACGCTAAATCCCAAAACAAGAATTTAATCTTAAAATCTGTAAAAAAATTCTTGATAACCAATCACAGCGCGAGGAGCTTAGGCCTCCATTCGCTGCCGGCATGCATCGATAAACTATCTTTCTCGCACTTATGGCTACGCATAAGACTTTTTGTCGTATTAGTTGGTAAACTTTATTCACGTCTGGGAATTGTTTACAACCGCTAAATGCGTCTGGCGATTTGCAGGTGTTATTAAAAATTAATCAATAAATACGTGATTAAAATTTGAGATTGCCAAAAGTATATTTTTTGGGAATAAAAAAAAATAATTTTGGAGAGGTCTGGTAATACTTTATAACCGACAAAAACGTCTGGGATTATTTTTTTTGAATTATATAAAACCTAAATTAAAAGATAAAAAAGAAATCAAGTTGCCAAAAAAACATTTTTGTGGAAATTTTTTTTTGCAAATGTTATATACTACGCAGTAGCAAAATAACCGCAAACGCTCTGCCAGACTCGCGGGACTGGATTCGCCAATTGACGAAATTATATTTTTTCACAATTTCAACTTGCCCAAAGGACCTTCCCAAAATTCATCGCCAGCTCTCGGTCTATTGCCAGCATCTGTCTTTCCATACGATAATGTAGGTGTCTTCCAGGTAAGAATAAATAGACTCCGTCTAAGCCAGTGTAATCTTTTGCACTGGTAGTCAGCACTGGTGTGATTTTTACAACAAGCTAAAAATATACACAATGTAGTACTTAAGAATAAATGTCTTTATGGCAAGATCATGCTTTTGTTTAGGTTAGCTAAACAAAAGCATATTATCTATGTGGTGGGTATGGGCCAACTTTCGAAGTAATGGCTGCCAGCTGGCGCATTGTTGGAAAGTTCTTTGTCCAACAGTGGACTTTAGGATTGTTGAGATGTGATGTGTGTGCCAATTTTTGAGAAAAATGCAGTGAGGATGTTCTTGGATTGCTACACTACTATAACAACAAATATGATGAGTATTTAAAAGTAAAATGATATCCTTTTGGCCAATTTCCAACCGCGGACGAGAAGTTCCGAATAATCGGAAACTTCCAACTGAACTGAAGTGGCAATGGGTTCGTCATATTTCTCGAAAAACCAATAACCGATGATGAAGGAAAGTTCTCAAGTGGTATCCCAGTGTGGACCGGCTTTTAACTGGATGGAATGATAACCAGGCAAGACATGCAGGAATTCGATGGATGCTTGTGGCTCGGAACCGTGTTTTTTGACATTCCGTCGTCTTTGGCTTCCATCCTTTGTTACATTAAGCTTGCATCAACAACCTTTACATTTTAATCAAAATGTATTATTATTTTACCTCCTTCGAAAGAGGAAAACTAACTAATATTTAAAACTGTTGAAGGAGAATGCTTAAATTTGTAAATGGTAAATTTTATTAAATTTTAATTAAAAAACTTGCTTCTCACATTACCTACTAAAGAGAATATTGCACTAGTAATTATGACGATGCTAATTAACTGTGATGGAGGTGAAAGTTATTGGACGGAAAATGAATTCGCGGGCGATGCTACAAGCAGAAGCTAGTTGTATCAATAAGTAGATTATTCTCTTATCATACGCTTTCATAACGTTATTACTTCCTATAAGGCGAATCAAACTACATGCTGCACTCGTCTACATATTGGAAGTTTGCAATAAAGGGATACGTTTTTTTCGTTGTAAGTTATATTGAATTGTAAATTAAATTAAGATATTCTATAACTTTCATTTTCTATCTATAAATATACACACATACATACATATGTACATACACACGCACATAAAATGTATAAATATATAAACATAATACAAATAATAAATTGTAATATATATTAAATAAAATAACTTAAGTACTTATATTTATATTAGTAGCTTCAAAAATACAAATAGAAGAAATAGAAGAGAAAATTTATAATTTATCTAATTATAAAATTATGTACAAAAAATCTTCACCGCAGTCTCAACTAGCGACATTTGGTGAACAGAAGATTGTTAGTCCTCTTTGACGTGTCTTTAGCCGTCACATATCTTTGACACTTTTTTAAAATGTGTGAGACTTGGTCATCACTAAAAACTGAAGTTAATATTTTCAGTGATGTCAGCGGGGATTGAACCCAGGTTGCTCATGTAATATATCAGAATTATCACTGTTCAGGTGGCCTAATAACCGAAATTCATTTTCGAATTCAAAAATGATTTTTTGTTTACACGGGTTTTGTTTATTAATCGACACCACTCGTACACATCTAGCATAATGTTGATACGCACATTAAGCTAGATGGGTACGGGAACTATATGACATCATCATTATTGCAGCCTATCCAGAGTCAACTGCTGAACCTAAGTTCGATCGATGGGGAAACTTTGTATAATAGGAGGGATATTTATTATAGTCACCAAGCTTAGCAGGGCGCGGTTTTTTAATTCTTGATGTTGTTAGGAAGACGTTACTGCTCATTTCGTGGTTTGTTTCCCTTTGTTTTCTCTTACGATACCCACGGGACGATAAAGGAGCACAGAGCTCTCACAATTTCTAAAAGGACGACCCTGGCTAGGTAATGCGGTAATATACGCATGACAGCAACTAGGTGCTTGAAGCCATAAGTCATGATCGCAATAAGTCCTTTGTCCTTCTAAGTCTTGAGATAGGCTGATAATAATAATAATGAGCACACAGTCCACCTGATGGTAAGTGGTTGCTGTGGCCCATAGACATCTACATCTATCCTCGCTTGCGAATCCAAATGCAGATGCGTTGTCACCCGTGAGGACAAAGATGGAATGCCTCTTTTCCAGTAAAAAGGGTCTCCGGTTCTCTACACTCACCATACGTAACACAGCAGTTTTAAGCTGCTATTTTACGCTGGTATTCTGTGAGAGCGTGGTCCTTCTCCGCTCGAGTTGACCTAACCGTGCTACAACTTTACCTACTACTAATATAGCTGCAGCATGGCTCTACCACGTAAAATTATAATAAGAAGATGGACAAGTAGGAGTATCATTCACCCATAGAACGATCTGGCTAAAGATTTAAACACTGCCTGATCGCACATTATGAATAAGGTCAATTTTCAGTCGACTTAATATTTGCTTATTAATATATTGCTGAAGATCATTACGGGGATAATAAAGGAGAGCAATAAATCAAGTAATCGAGTTCACATTTCAAAATTACAATACTCAGAAGCAGTTGTCCAAAGTTATTCCCGCGAGAACGAGCAAAATTTATCAGAGGGCAATTTCTTCAACCACTGCAATCCATTATATTGAGTGGAAGGCATTTAATGTAATCAGTTCAAAACGTAATTTCAAAAAGCCTAGCAAGGTTTTCTATATTAATAGAATTTGTTAAAGTAATAACATAATAATGCGGCTGATTTAGAAACTATAGTTTGGAAATAAACCAAACCGTAAAAGTAACATATGATTTTCAATAAGAATTATTTATATTACATATTGAATAAAACATATATCTATACTTGAAAAGGGTGCAGTCCGTCGCTCGGCGTCAATCCTTCAACTGTAAGGGTCCAACAGACAGGGGTCAATCGGTCAGTGACCTTCTACCCCAAGAAACTGATATCACACCACGTTGGGTTCGGGAACAACGAGGTGGGTGTGACTCGTGAGAAAGAGTGCCACACAAGGACGTCTGTCGCCCATTCTTAAAAGAAAGGTTAGACGACTAAGATTACGGGTCCCTATGGAGTGGTCTCGGTCTTGACATCGGTACAGTGGCTCGTCGCCTCTCATCGGCTACTCGCCGCCTGCGCTACCCTTTTCCCTAAAGGTGGTCGCTTTCGATTCGTCAGTAACGCCATACAAGACAATGCCATGCCCACAGGTGGTGTTTAGTGGGTAGGCACTTCTTCAAAGTGAGTCACCACGCGGCCGGCTGTCGTGGTATGCTATGAGGATTCACCACCTCCCTCCCCCACTTCCGGAGGGTGCCTTGCATGAGGCGCAAAAAAAGGAGGCTACTGCTTTCTATGTTCATCATGAAACTATCTCTGTTCATTATGAAATATTATTTGTTTACATATGCTATTCATAGGAATGACTAGATAGCTAGCCATTATGTATCTTATCACAAGACTAAAGTATGTTATTATCTAAAATATGTATCTAATTTAATACCAGACTTTTATCCGTATTGCATAGCCGATTACTATGTAACACATAACTCTAAAATCTATAAACAAACTTTTGTGGAATTAACTCTCGACCGAATCGAACCCTGAACTTTCGTTTGACAATTATATTGAATCTATTTACTTATAACGTAGATTACCTTATTATTCGGAATGCCGTACATAATTTAATACCAAGAATTTAAATACGAGTTTATTTATATTTCATGAAATGAAAAATGACAACCTATTTTTTTAAGCGCGTCGCTTACAATGCTATTGTTAATATGTAGTAACAGACTATATACATACGAGTATGTTCATTCTTGGGAACTGCCTTTTCTCATTTCTGAGAGGTTATGAAGCAGTTAATCTACCGGGATGCCATAGAGAGTGTTGGGGAATTTGAAATTTCCTCATTATATTTTTATTTCTCATACGTGTAGGTTACCTCGCGATATTCTGTTTCGCCGCTGAGCACGTGAAGCACTTACATCATTTAAAAAATTTATTGGGGCATTTATTTTATATTAAATATAATTTGATTACTGATAACGGGGATCGAATTTTATTTTTAATAGAATAAGGGTGACAATCGATTACACAGTCTACCTTATGGTATGTGGATGCTATAGCAAATAGATATCTACATCTATCATCGATTAAGAATAAAAATACATACGACTTTGACATTACGACTGAAGACTAAGATGGAATGTCTCGTTTTCAGTACAAGGAATCTCCGGTTCTCTACAGTGTCCATACGAAACACACCATCATTAAGCTGCTAATTTACGCTGGTATTCCATGAGAACATAGTCCTTGTTCGGTCGAACCGACCCATTTGTGCTACAATCACACTCGTAATATAATTGCAACATGGCTCTACCATACTGTGAAATTTACGGAGTATTGACGGAGATCACTTGCCTACGTGTTACCCAAATATGCAAAATGACGAATCTTTTATTTATAATTTACATGTTGTAAAGTACATTTTTATTAGATGTTATAAGTGTTTATTGAAAGCAAAGAAAAATAAAAAAGAATGAAATTCAATCTACGTATTATTAATAGAATATCACTATATAATTACCTCATTACGATCGCATAGTAGTCTTAGTATATGGCTATTAATTTACAGGCCCTGGTATCTGATACAAGTCGGAGTCAACGTTTGTACAGAAACAAATTCTTGGTTATCGACTCAGGTTATGTTATGATTATTTCCATGTCTAGGATTTAAAGAAAAGCATCCTAACTCTGGCACACTGTTATCTTATGTTTGACCAATACAATCATACCTGGTGGTTACTGTTCAGTAATGAAGTCCTATATGGCAAATCGCACTGTCTTAGCAAAACAAAAGTTAAATACACTCTTGCCTTAAGGACACCCAGATTGTAATCTTACGAAAACATAGGCCGATAGAATATACACTGTATTTTCTACGTAGTTGAAAGACAAGTTACAATACAATATAAATTGTAAGTGAACTAATTATCGCTAATCGCGACCAAAGTCGGTCAAGCGCTAGTATTAAATTCATATATACAGTTTACAAACTCAATAACGAAATATGCTTAATCCATAAGCACGTAATAATAGTTTCAATTTTAAATCGTTATATACCTTCATATAATATAACACGATTGTAAGCAAAGCAGTAACAAATGATTTTACTAACATGCCCAAAAATAATTGGATTTCGACCGCCAGGTTATTTGCAGAAATGGACCTTATTAGACGCCATCCAATATTTAAAGTGTCACAATTGGTAAATGAGATATTCTAAATGAGGGAAATAAATTTCTAGTTCTATTTATTTTATACGTTTATTCATTTCCACATAACAGCTTCGGATTTCCACATAGCGGGATATGGATAGAATAGCATCTCATCTTCCTGATAATAATACAGAATAATAAAGCCAAGCCTTTATGAGGCAATCAAAAATAATGGGGAAGGCTTTATTCAGGGGACTTTAATAAGATGTAATGATGATGATGATGAATGGGTTATTAGTTCACACAAGTATTTCATGTCGAAGAGAAAACAGAAGAAAAAGATTTATATCAAATTATATTGTTGATTAGAAATTAAGAGCCATTTATTTCATACATTCATTTAGAACAAAAAACGTAAAGGCTAGTGATTAAAATATGCACGCGTCAGTCTTAGACTGCTCGTGACTAACCATAGTACAGCTATGGTTAGACACGAGCAGCTGCAGCTAAGAATATTAGTAGTATAGTTGTAGCACGAATAGTTGGCCTCAACCGGGGAAGGACCACGCTCTCACAGAATACCAGCGTAAAATAGCAGCCTAACGCTGCTATGTTTCGCATGGTGAGTGTAGAGAATCGGAGACTATTTTTACTGGAAACGAGGCATTCCATCTTAGTCCTAACGGTTAACAACGCATTTGCATTTTGATACGTAATTGAGGATAGATGTAGATGTCTATGGGCCACAGTGTCCACCTACCATCAGGTGCACTGTATGCTCGTTTATTACCCTTATCCTTTAAAGAAAGCTAATAATAAGAAAAAAGAAAATGTGGTTTCTTATAAGTATCCTACATAACATAATGCTGCAAAACATGCAGTCTTGGTGTCGATTTAGAGCTTTGGTACTTTACTGACAAGCTGGTTCAATTACGTTATTAGGAAGTTGGTCAGTGATTCAATTAGATTAATTTAAATTCGGAATACAATGGACGGTAATTACGTAAAAAGGATCCAACCCACAACAATCTTCTTTTAGATTCAACGTTTGAAGTTTAGATCAGTATAGTAACAAAGGCATTTCAATTGATATGTGTTTCATGATTTTGTTTGCTGTTTGTTTGTTTGTTCCTTATTATCGACTGTGACTTACTTCACATGATTTTTTTTATAGGATAGGGTGACAAACGAGCACACAGTGCACCTGATGGTAAGTGGTTACTGTGGCCCATAGACATCTACATCTATCCTCGCTTGCGAATCAAATTGCGAAATGCAGATGCGTTGTCACCCGTGAGGACAAAGATGGAATGCCTCTTTTCCAGTAAAAAGGGTCTCCGGTTCTCTACACACACCATACGAAACACAGCAGTTTTAAGCTGCTATTTTACGCTGGTATTCTGTGAGAGCGTGGTCCTTCCCCGGTCGAGCCGACCCGTTCGTGCTACAACTATACTACTAATATAGCTTCAGCATGGCTCTACCACGTATAAAAACTATAAGTAAGAACTAATAAATATTATTTTGGCCAGAGTATTTGTTGAATCTTTTTTGCAAATCTATGTCTTAATAGATAAGCAGTTTCTGTATTTAATCCTTTTAATATTCGTCAGGTAGCGGCGACTTCTGAGCCCAACATTTCTGATAACTGAACTAACGCAACACGTGTGACACGTGATAGCTGTAGCGCAATTGTTAAGCGTTTGGCTGCAGTGTTGCGGGCCATGTGTTCGAAACCAAGACAAAACAACATGTAGAGGAAAAATAATAACTGTTCCGTGTATAGATTTTTGTCCATGTGCAAATTATGTTAGTTTAACGCCTCCACTATGCAGAAGAAAATCCTAGGCCCTGTGTCGTAAGAGGCGACTATTATAATTACCAGAAAGATCTCATAGCTTGCGACATTTCGAAAGGGAGATGTCTGCTACCGGCATCGCCAATCCAACTTCAAAAGTTACTATGCCATACAAGGTTGTATACAATGTTCAGCTGTCTATTTTACAAGCTGATTTCCCAATTTCTCTCGGAAGAAAAAAGATATTATATATATGATAAATAAATATGATAACTGAAAATAAATATTGAATGAAACTCATGTTCGTTACGACAACAGTTGTAATACGACAGACGAATGTTCTGTGTGTTTGTGTGCAGCGCGTGAGAACATAGGCAGTATGACGTTTTTCGACAGTTTCAGGTAATATAATGCGTTAAAAATGTCAAAAAAAAGTAATAAAACATCTAAAAAGTAATGTTGAATTAGATATAATTTGCTATATTGTTTTGTGAATTTTATTGATAATTGCACTTAAGTTGCGGTACGAAAGACCATGCATAAATCTTAAGGCGATGGTAAAACACATTGTTGTTAATTAGAAACAGCTACTTGAAGCTAATCCATCAAATCCCTTGTAGCAACGAGCACGAGGTGAGATTAGTAATTCACATACAAACTCAATTACATACCATATTATTAAGTTAAATGGGTAAAGTTTTTCTGGCCGTTCGTGGGTACGACAGGACACGCAGAAAGTTTAGCGAAAACATTTTTTTTTTATGAGACACTGGCCAGTTATAATTTTCATTGAATTTAATGTTCCAGTTTCAAATTTCCTTCCACATTTTTTAAAAAGCTAAATTGAAATATCGATATTCATTGAAGAATGAGAACAATTTCGCGCGATGTTTTTTTACAATTTCAAATATTGTCTAAAACCATACGAATCGTTTGTTAGATTTCAAGTTTCATTTATTTCTTTAATATTTTCTACAAGATAAAAGTAATAATTACAAGTTTATGTTTATTTTATCATTTGCTGTTTGAGTAATTTCTGAACTTTTATAGATAAAGAACGCAATTTTATAAATTATAAATCTTTCTAACTATAACTTTATAATATACTGTAATGATTTTTATATAAGCAAGACAACCAATAAAAAACTGTTTGTATGTGAACATATTTCAGCATGGGCAAACAATATCTTACTGCGTCCAACTACAGTTTGGCGGGTGCGTGGGATTTCATAGTCACTAGTCATGGATTTATGACTCACAAACGTGTCCAAAAACTAATTGGATTGGGATTGGAGGACAAATTGTCGAAGCCTCCTATATTGTTCGATTCCACTTGAAAACATTATTTTTGGTATTTGACTGTGACCCTATTTCAAGATCACGAACAAAAGTACCCTTTATTCTATTTGAGAAACAAATAACAAGTTCTTTAATTTTCTGTTATTCTGCTGGTTTTCTATTATTTTGAATAAATTATATTCTCTAATTTTGTGGATTAAAAATAATAAATATTTGTACATCATTTTTTGAAAAACATTTCTTTTATTTATAACATGACCGATTTTGCCGTTCAAGAGCGTTTCCAAAGCTGTCGTAATAACAATGTCCTTAAAATGCGAAACGTGACGTCGTGGAAGTACAGTGACTCAACGTCTGTCTGCAGTGCTGCGGGATGCGGGTCATATCGAATCAAATCCAACACGGAACAACTATTTGATGGCTTACAAATAATTAATCCGGGTATTGCACAGGGATAAATCCGGCGGGTCTATCCCTGTGCAATTTATGCAAGTAGATATTTCATGCATGTAGATATTTCATGCATGTAGATATTTCATGCATGTAGATATTCCTGTACGATACGAAAAAATTATATACGATTGGCCATCATCATCATCATCATCATTACAGCCTTTTATATGTCCACTGCTGAACATAGGCCTTCATCAAGGAATGCCAAAAACAAAATAACGCTCTCCATAGCTCGCTGAGCAACCTTCAGCTTCCTCATATGGTCAGCAGTGAAGGACCACGTTTCAGTTCCATAAGTCGTCACTGACAACACGCACTGGTTGTACACTCTCGTTTTCAAGTTTTGAGGTATATCTGACGAGAAGATATGTTTATATCAGATATTATAGGTATATGATTATATAGAATATAGATACGATTGGCCAAGTGCCTATTAATACACGGAGATAAAACTGGATTCCTCTGTGAGAGTTATCTCAGATATTTTGTAAAGTTTTTATTTATAAAAATACGAGTGACAAACCTGAACATACTCTTTTATAGAATAAGGCTGACAATCCTCGTTTAAGAATCAAAATTCAAATGCGTTGCCACCCGTGAGGACAAAGATGGTATGCCTCGTTTCCAGTAAAAAGGGTTCTCTACACTCACCATACGAAACACAGCAGTATTGAGCTGCTATTTACGCTGTTATTCTGTGAGAGCGTGGTACTTCCCAGGGCTAGCTGACCCATTTGTGCTATAACCATTATATATAGCCACGGCATGGCTCTATCTATCTATCTTCTTGTCGTCGCGTTATGCGTTGTCATACCTCGGGACTAAGATGAAATACCTAATTGCCATTAAACGGGTTCCCGCTTCATCACTCATCATACGATACAATAATTTTGTATAAGAATAACTCAAATACTATTGGTCTGACCTTGATCAAATTCACATGGGACCACATGAGAAGTACCAGCTTTGAAATAAAAACTTTTTACTGAGTGAAATTGGTTCACTCAGTAAAAAGTTATGAGGAATACACACATAAAAAGCATACAGTCGAATTGAGTACCGTCTCCTTTTTGGAAGTCGGTAGAAAAAGCATTACGCTTGTGTTCCGTAAAGGTGTGTTTTTATCCCGGTTAAGCTAACTGATTCATGCTTAAGCCATGATACAGTCACAGTGTTCCTTATTAGGCACAATAATTATGTTAGTTATTTTTGAATTTTTTGTGTTTTCTGCATATATAGAACCTCAATATTGCTGTGTTTCATCGGGGATCCTTTTTAATGGATTTGAGTTATTCCATCTTAGTGTTCAAGGGTAACAACGCATGCGGATTTTGATACTCATTCGAGTATAGATGTAGATGTCTATGGGCCTCAGCATCAGGTGGGCTGTGCGCTCGCTTGTCACCCTTATTCTAAAACAGAGCTGGAAAAGTCCACCGTTGGTCTGTTTAAAGGAGGATTTTTGTCTTATTCGTCATGCTTAACAACTGGATTGACGATCGCGGTGCACGACGTCTCGCACCCTTGACGTCGCTGCCTGTCGTCGGTCTGAGTATCTGACGTCGTTGATGTCCACAAAGCAGCCACCTCACGGCTCAATATTTTGTTGCATGACATTTTGGTTGCAACATTTAAAAATAAAGTGTGGGGAACAGATGATATTTCGATCTTTAGTTTGATCCTTATCCTTATCATGTAAAGAACGTAAAGACATTGTGAGCCTCTCTGTTGAGCGTACTGTAGAAATGGCATGTGTTGAGCTTGAGCACCTTATTGTTGTCAGTGTTTACAGACCCCCATGTTCAAGTTATGATACTTTTGAAAAAATTATGGAAGAAGTTTTAGTTAAGCTTAATAAACAGAATAAATCTCTTGTAGTGTGTGGAGACTTTAATATCAATCTCCTGGAAACTTCTTCCATCAGTATTAAATTCTGTTCTTTGTTCAAATCCTATAATCTTAATAATTTATTCTTTGAAGCTACACGTATTGCAGGGTGTAGTGCAACTTGTATTGATAATATTTTTACAGGTGTTGTACCAATCAACAAATCAATAATACAAAAACTTAGTTCAGATCACTGTGGACAACTGGTTTCGTTACCTTATATGCACAAAAAACAGGTAAATGAGAAAATTGTGTTTGTTCCTATTAATGCAAAACGCCTGGAGAGATTTAGAAGTAATATGTTAAAAATCCTTCCATCCCTTTCTTATAAGAACAATGCAGACTATTTATATAGAGAATTATTTACCTTTATAAACAATGAATTTAATAAAACATTCACTTCTAAAACATTCTCCAGAAACAGTCGCAAGGCATTTAATGAGTGGGCGACAGTAGGAATTCATAAAAGCAGACGAAGGTTATATGACCTTTACCATGAAAGATCGTATAATCTTTCCGATGCTTTTAAAGAATATGTAAAAAATTATTCTAAAATGTTTAAAAGAGTTTGCTCCACAGCCAAATCATTACATATTAGTAACAAAATTAAGACAGCTAAGAATAAAATTAAAATGACGTGGAGTATAATTAACAGCGAAACCGGTAAAGAGAAACCTCGTAATTCAAACTATCAATTAAAAATTAATAATGAATTGAATAAATCAAATCAAGAAGTTGCAGCGGTGTTTGAGAAATATTTCACTGATGTTCCTATCTTGACAACAGAGTCATTGAATGCTTCTCCAACTGTCGCCGAATCATTACTTAAACAGAATGTTAATAAGAATTTAGATTTGAAAAAGTATTACCGCATAATATTGTAAAATACTTCAAAACCATTGATGTAAAGAAAACCGCAGATTTGTGGGGGATTTCCGTTACAGTGATTGCGTCCATAATAGATTTAATTGCACCTCATCTTGCTATTATTTTTAATACTTGTATCGATTCTGGTGTGTTTCCTGATTTAATGAAGTATAGTAAAGTAATACCTTTATTTAAATCTGGTAGTACATTGGACCCCGCTAATTATAGACCTATTTCTGTACTACCAACTCTCAGTAAAATTTTTGAAAAAATAATTTTGGATCAATTGTTAATTTTTTTTAATACAAATAAATTACTTCATAAAAATCAATTTGGTTTTACAAGGGGTCGCTCGACGTCTGACGCCGGTGTTGAGCTTATGAAATATATTTTTAATGCCTGGGAGAATTCACAAGATGCCTTAGGTATTTTCTGTGACCTTTCCAAGGCTTTCGATTGTGTTCATCATGATACATTAATCAGGAAACTACAACATTAAGGTGTAAAAAATTTGGCGCTTAAACTTATTACTTTATATTTAAGTAACAGAACTCAAAAAGTCGTCATTAATGGTAAATGTTCCTCCGGATCGGTAGTATCAATGGGCGTTCCTCAGGGCTCTATTCTTGGCCCATTCCTGTTCTTAATCTATATTAATGACTTACCTTATCTTGTAGGGGACAATCACGATATAGTATTATTTGCTGACGATACCTCTTTAATTTTCAAACTGAAACGGCAGTCAATTAAATATGACGATGTAAATAATGCTCTATCGAAACTAGTGCATTGGTTTAACGCCAACAATTTGCTCTTAAACGGCAATAAGACAAAATGTATTAAATTTACAATACCTAATGTAAAACATTCGAAAACCAATGTGCTCTTAAATGGGGAGGAGTTGAGTCTTGTGGATACCACTGTTTTTCTCGGTATTACTATTGACGCGAAACTTCAATGGGGCCCCCATATATCTAAATTAGCAAGCAGACTTAGTTCTGCAGCATATGCTGTAAGAAAGATTAGAAGTCTCACAGATGTTGAGACAGCTAGGTTAGTGTATTTTAGTTACTTTCATAGCGTAATGTCTTATGGAATTTTGCTATGGGGTAATGCGACTGATATTGAAGCTATATTTGTTTTGCAAAAGAGAGCCGTACGGGCGATTTATAATCTAAATTGTAAAGAGTCTCTTAGAGAAAAATTTAAAGAAATAAACATATTAACTTTGGCATCGCAATATATTTATGAAAATGTAATGTATGTACATAAAAACATAAATAGCTTTAATAAGAATAAGGATGTTCATACCTTAAACACTAGGAACAAACATAAGCTTGTAATGCCACTTACAATTCTCCACAGAATTAGTAATTCATTTATGGGGCAATGTATACGCTTTTACAACAGAATCCCAGAACATGTTCAAAGTTTGTCAATAAACAAGTTTAAAAGTTTTATTAAAGAAAAACTGTACAAAAAGGGTTATTATAATATCAAGGAATACATGAATGAAAATAACCCCTGGGAATAAGGTGATCGCCACCATGCTGGTTCTATGAAAATTCATTTAAAATTGTATAATCAAAATTATTGTTAAGTGAAATTATGTTTAAAAAAAAAGTCCCGCTGGGTTTCTTGCTGGTTCTTCCCAGGACAGAGGTATTTTCCGAACCAGTGGTAAATAAAATAATGACTTTCAATAAGTATTATGTAATAATCCATATTGAATAAAAATCAAAAAAAAAAAATAAGCGAATAAAATCTACAAAAATTCGATTTTTGTTTCCAATGATATTATAATCAAATTTAATATTAATATAAATATCATAATCAAATAACCAATTCAACATAATTATTTTTATTGTATTTCTGGATAAAATAGATAACATAGTAATACATAGATACTATTTTTCCGATATTTGGCAGTGAGCAATACACATTAATCTCTACAAAAAAGCGATTATTCAAGGCATTTTTATTATGGACTGTATAGATAGTCGGTATTTTTCCCCAACTTACAGATTTATATTTCACTAAGATGCCCAAATATAATTGGATCGCGATCGAAAAATAAATTGTGGGCCACGCTCCCCGCCCGACTTAACCGTTAGCTATTACTCCAACCTTTTTTTATTTAGAAGGCGCATAGCAGTTTCCAAGCATCTATTTACTGCACAAGTGGTGAAATTAAAATTATGTTTAACAAACTTCAATAAAAATTATCAAGGATAACTCGAAACACCTGGTCAGGCCTTGATCGTATTCTTATATCGATGATGTAAATTTATATGAGACCACACGAGAAGCACGAGCTTTCAAATAAAAAATAGAATAGAAAAAATAATAAGCACCAGCTTTCAAATAAAAAAATAGACTAAAAATAGAATCATCGAAATCGGTTCAACAAGAAAAAAGTTATGAGGAACACATAAAAAACATACTTTTGAATTCAGAACCTCCTCCTTTTTGAAGTCGGTTAAGAACGTCCCTAGGCTGTTATTTTTTTATAGGAGAGGAGGCAAACGAGCATGCGGCTCACCTGATGGTAAATGACTACCGCCGCCCATGAACAACTGCAACACCAGAGGAACCAGGGGAATTGCAGATGCGTTGCCGGCCTTTTAAAAAAGAGTAGGCTTTTTTCTTGAAGGTCTAAACAAGGAAGTTGTGCGAGGAAGAAAACATCTTCTAAATCGCACAGTAGTGGACCGCCAATCATCCAGATGGTGTGGATGGTAACGGGAGTTCTGCCTCGATGTGCGTTCGTGAAATTTAGCGGTTGGGATTAATCCGAATAATTCCTCAGAGCACTCTCCGTGGTAAATGCGAAAGAAAATGCAACGGGATGCAACATCTCTTCGCAGCGCCAATGAATCGAGCCGATCGGAAAGGACTCGGTCGTCGACGATTCGAGCCGCTCTGCGCTGGATGAGGTCAAGTGGAAGTAGCTGGCACTGGGGAGCCCCTGCCCAGAGATGGGAACAGTATTCCATGTGAGGCCGAACCTGCGCCTTGTAAAGTTGCAGGCGGTGTGCCGGCATGAAATACTGTCCCGCTCTGCTGAGCACGCCAAGCTTTTTAAAGGCCAATTTGGCCTTCTCTTCCAAGTGACCACGAAACTGCACGTCACTTGATATGTCGACGCCGAGGATTCCGATACTGGCTGAGGCAACAAGGGGAGTGCCTTGAAACCTTGAGTGCCTTGTTAAATATTGACATATAAATTACAACGTGAAACCAACAGGTTCAGGGTACACAGTCCTGCCGCCATGATGGTTAAAAAAATTGTACAAGTACACAATACAATTCATTTATCTCTACCCTGCATAAATTAGTTAATAACAAAACATTTTCCACCGACTTCAAAAAGAAGACGGTACTCATTTTGAGTTATTCTTAATAATTTATATTTATGTCGGTTGTACAAAATCTTAAATTTTACATTATTTATGTGGTAATTGTAGAATATTAGCATATATCGTCATATCATATCTTTAAGAACTGATTTTTTTATCGTCAGATAAAAGTTATTCGTCAAATAAATTATAGGTTATAATTGAGTTAATATTAATTCTGACTGACTGAATATAAAAGTGAAATAATTTAACTACTTTATTAGATACTATTGTAATTTGTAACTTTTTATGTTGTATTTTATCCTAAGAGTAACGCTTGTAAGACAAATTGAAAAGTTAGCCTCAAATAGTATAAACAACATCACATATATAGAGATAGCTAAAGAGAGTCAGTATAATTACAGGCTGTGGGGCGGCTGTGGGGCATTCCATCTTAATTCCCAGAGGTGACAACGTATATGTAGCCTTCTTTATTTTAAGTTAGTTGCAGGAGAACACGGGCTGTATTAGCTAATCATTAATAGAAGAGAAGGCATGCGGGCATGCGGCCCACCTGATACTAAGGAACTACCGCCGCGCATCAACAACGGTAACACAAGGGGAATTGTAGAACCGTTGCCGGGCGATAAAAAGGAGTAGGCTTCTTAAATGCCCCTAAGTCATATCGAATCACTTTTATTAAAAACCAATAGTCTTGCCACATCGAACACAAATAAGTCAAAATCTCCTGCTAACCCACGACAATGTTCGTTCACATACGGCTAGGGTGGTAACGGCCTGGTTGCACGAACATGTGGCCAGCGTAATCCCCAGATTTAAATCTCATTGAGCATGTTTGGGATATGCTCCAATGAAGAGCTCTGATGGATTTTCCTGAAAATCTGGTTACACAAAAACATCTTCTTATGCATCTCAATAGGACTTGGGACAATATTCTTCCAAATCATTTTGACAACCTCATTCTGAGGAGATTAAAAATTAAAATCGATGTACAGATTTCACACTTGCGTTTATTTTCTCTACATAAAAATGTGAAATCTTATATAAAGAAAAGTTTATATAAAAATGTTAGATTATTAAATAAAGTTTTCATGTATTATCTTAGATAAGTTATTATAGAGAATCAGCATCTAATTTATATTTATACATACATACTTTTGATTATCTTCTTTAATTTCAAACGCATTGCATACTACATACATTCAACGTAGCTTTGATTGTTGTTTAATTTTCCGATTGGGATCTAAATCGTATAATTTTATATCTCTCCTCACATACAACGCTTACTTATTTTTAATATTAAACTCTTGGAACTGTAATAAAGCCAAGAGGGGTAGCCAGTATCATAGTAACCAGGGTAACCTAGTTTGGTCCTGTCTCTCACTACTTCTGAAAATGCTTAAGCTATGTAGGATATAATAAACGTAACTTGAGTATGCGGGAGAAATAATGTTTATTATTTATAATTATATCAATAATGCGTAGTCTTATAGTATCTCACAGAAAATAAACAGGGTTTCACAAAAAATTTTGCCTCAATAGGTTTATGATATGGCGTGGCTATAAGTGGTAGAGCCATGCTGCAGCTATATTAGTAGTATAGTTGTAGCACGAATGGGTCGGCTCGACCGGGGAAGGACCACGCTCTCACAGAATACCAGCGTAAAATAGCAGCTTAACGCTGCTGTGTTTCGTATGGTGAGTGTAGAGAACCGGAGACCCTTTTTACTGGATATGAGGCATTCCATATTAGTCCTCACGGGTGACAACGCATCTGCATTTTAATTTGTAATAGAGGATAGATGTAGATGTCTATGGGCCGCAGCAACCACCATCAGGTGGAATGTGTACTCGTTTGTCACCCTTATCCTATAAAAAAAGACCCTCAGTATATTATTGTGTTTTTATGTATTATTATAGTTGTGTTCTCAACAATTCTTTTAATTTTCGAATTAAACACAAGAAAATATTCAAATTAATTTGCTTTTACTAACCGATACTTGATAAAAATTTGTACCATCATATCTCCATGTAAATGTTTAAGTGCTAAAATGGATTAGTTTGTGTATTATAAATAGGATGGTGTATATATAATATTTCAATAATAAATACACCAATATTTATATATACACCATAAAATATTATGAAAAACTTATGAAGTCTTGCTTCGCCTGGGTGGGATCTATTAACGTAGCGTCATTTCGATTTAAGATAGTTATCAAAGACCAAATATTTTACAAAATATTCGATTAGAAACAAAATCTCCAAGTTACGAACATAATATAACAGCCTAGATCACTCATAAAAAAAACAAACTTGGTACATGATATTGCTGTCTATGTGTTCTTGAAGTTCCATCACAATCCGTTCAGCCATTCCGAAGATAAGCCCGAACAGCCAGACACACAGACGAAAACTTTAAAATGGTAATTCATGTCATGTATTCATTTACAAAGTTGTTAAGGGCGATTTTCCGGACTGACACAACTTAGGGATCTTCAAAAAACGATCTTACTCCTTTTTAAAAGGCCTCGTTTGCCTCCTTTTCTATAAGTTTAGTAATGGTAGATATTTTGATATCAATCACATACACTTGAATTTTATTTATATGTAATGTTTTACATGTTATTCTTCACCAGAAGACGCATTAGACACAATAGAATCTGCTACACAGTCCAGCTTAGCACTATCAGATACTTAATTTTCAAACCACGCGCATGATTACAACGCATTTTTTTTATAAGAGAGGGGGCAAACGAGCATGCGGCTCACCTGATGGTAAGTGACTACCGCCGCCTATGAACAACCGCAACACCAGGGGAAATGCAGATGCGTTGCCGGCCTTTTAAAATGGAGTAGGCTCTTTTCTTGAAGGTCCCTAAGTCGTATCGGTCCGGAAAAATCGCTGATGGTAATTGATTCCACAAGGAAGTCACAAAACATCTTCTAAATCGCTCAGTGGTGGATCGCCAATCATCCAGATGGTGTGGATTGTATCGGGAGTTCTGCCGCGATGTGCGTTCGTGAAATTTGGCGCTGGGATTAATCCGAACAATTCCTCAGAGCACTCACCGTGGTAAATGCGAAAGAAAATGCAAAGAGATGCTACATCTCTTCGTAGCGCCAATGAATCGAGCCGATCGGAAAGGACTCGGTCGTCGACGATTCGAGCCGCTCTGCGCTGGATGCGGTCAAGTGGAAGGAGCTGGCACTGGGGAGCTCCATCCCAGAAATGGAAACAGTATTCCATGTGAGGCTGAACCTGCGCCTTGTAAAGTTGCAGGCGTTGTGCCGGCATGAAATACTGTCCCACTTTGCTGAGCACGCCAAGCTTTTTAGAGGCCAATTTGGCCTGGTCTATCAAGTGACCACAAAACTGCACGTCATTCGGTATGTCATCGCCGAGGATTCCGATACTGGCCGAGACAACAAGGGGAGTACCTTGAAACTGAGGAGATACGACAAAGGGGTTCTTTTTAGCGGTAAACGCGCAAATTTGTGTCTTCTTAGGATTAAACTAGACTAGATTTAGTCGCCCCCAATTCGAGACTTTGTCCAGCAAAGACTCGACTTCAGACACAAGTTTGTTCCGGTACTCGGCGACGTTTTCCCGAGAAATATTGACACGGCCGGTGTATGGAGCATCACCAGTGCTGTCATCCGCATAGCAATGAATGCTACTAGTTAGCAACATATCATTGATATGCAGAAGAAACAGCGTTGGTGATAGCACACAACCTTGTAGAATATCAGCGTTAATAGGCTTGTAGCCGGAGCATGCACCGTCTACAACAACCTTGATGCTCCGATCTGCAAGGAAGCTGGTGATCCAATTGCACAATTTCTCGGGAAGCCCATAGGAAGGGAGCTTCGAAAGAAGGGCTTTGTGCCAAACCCGATCAAAGGCCTTCGCAATGTCCAAACTAAAGGCCAACGCCTCCCCCTTGGACTCTACTGCCTCCGCCCATCTATGGGTCAAGTAGACCAGAAGATCACCAGCTGATCGAACCCGACGAAAATCGTATTGGCGGTCACTAATCAGCTGGTGATCCTCAAGGTACCGCAGAACAAGGAGGCGATGGCGATAGGTCTATAGTTGGACGGGTTTGAGCGGTCGCCTTTTTTAGGGATCGGGTGGACAAAAGCTGTCTTCCATGAATTCGGGACTACGCCTTGGGAGTAGGAGTACCGGAAAAGATGCGTTAGAATCGGTGCCAACTCCGGAGCACACGTCCTCAGCACAACTGGGGGGATTCTCGACTTCTGGATGTCCAGGGAGAGGAAAGCTTTGTGAACCGAGCGCTGTGAGAACCGCACATCCTACATAGAGCACTCACACCGCGGGATGGTCGGCGGTGTTTTCCCCCCGTCATCAAGAGTCGAGTTGGACGCAAAATGGGAGCCTTAAAGGTCGGCTTTCTCTTTTGCGTCGTGGGCCAGTGAGTCGTCCTCCCTGTGCAGAGATGGTAGTGATGGGTTACAGAAATTTCCTTGGACAGCCTTGGCGAGAGACCGAATGCACGGGTTCCCGAAGGAAGGCGAACTAGTTTCTCGCCAATTCTGCCTATGTGGTCTGACTTTGCCTTGGTTATAACTCTTTTGAAGGACCTGGAGGCGAAGTTATACTCCTTTTTAAATATGCTGGTGTTTACATCCCGAGTCGCCGAAGCCGCAGCACAGGCTTTATAACACTCCTGCTTACTGCGTCATGCAGTCTTACTGGAGCGACCAAATCAAGGCTGAGATCTGCCTCCGATGAGTACCACAGATGATGGAATAAATAGTTGCATTCCCTGTAGCACCACATCCGTGGCAGAGTCAGCAACAGCGCTGGGATCATCCGGCGAGAAGCAAACCCGCCGTCCGCAATCCGTCCCAATCCCCCGACCTGTAATGCCAAACACGGCGGCAACCTGCAGAACGCAACCGTGAGGGGAGCGTGAGTGGCACCACACTCCGGATCAGACAATGGTCCGAAGAGCCAAGAGGGGCATCGACGAAAACCTGATATCCGTCCGGATGAGAGGTCAGCAGAAGGTCCAACAGGGAAGGTGTATGATCCTCAACATCTGGCATCCGCGTAGGCGATGTAACCAGTTGTGTCAGACCATATGCCAAGGCACAGTCATAAACAGATCTCCCCGCATGATCGGTTAAACGTGAACCGAGCCATTCGGTGTGGTGGGCATTAATATCGCCAAGGATCACGATCTCCGCGGATGGGACCTGTTGTAGCAAGGAATCTGTAGCCATTTGGACGTGATCGATGAGTCGGTCTGTTTCGGCATTACTGCTATGGGACCTATAGAAGCACCCGTAGACGCGCGGATGGTCGTCGGTGTCTACGCGTAGCCAAAGGATAGACAGGTCCGAACCTTCAAGACTGCCGAGGCGTCGAGAACAGATGTCCTCTCTGATATACACGCAAATTCCAGCCCGAGGCACAAAGGAGTGCTCCAATTTGTACCCCGGGTAGGAGAGATACGAAATATCGGCCGGAGAGGAAACCTGCGTCTCGGTCAGAAAGAGCAAGGCCGGCTTCGCCGTCTCGAGATGGTAATGGACGGCGTTTAGGTTCGAGTGAAGACCCCTGATGTTGCAGAAATTCACGGATAGCGTGGCAGGGGTCGCCTTGGTATTGTTGCTCAGTTTGCCCCGAGCAGTTATGTTTTTGAGCGGAATTTTGCCCCCCCCCCCCCTCCAGAATACGCGGGGCAACCTGAGCACCCACGCTCAGGAGTGGAATAGCATGGTCGTGGATGCTCAGCAAGGGATTCTCCAGGGGTACTGGTACCCTTCTGGGGTAGTCTATGATGTAATTCCGCAACCATGTTGATGGGGGGTGGGGGGTGGGGATTGGGCCTCCGGTCACCTGCACTCACCGGACGAAACGCGGAAGCAGAGTTTCCACTTCACGTCGGTATTCTGTGAGGTCGTGGTACTAACCCAGCTCGATCCGACCCATACGTGCAACAGCAAAAGCTGCTGCGTGGCTCTACCACCGTAAAACAGCCTGTATAAGTCCACAGCTAGACATAGGCCTCCCCCATAGATTTCCTTTTAGAGGAATGTTGCTATAGTTGGTAAGCTTGGCGGGCGGGTTGGAAACCGCAGTTTTTTAATTATTTTGAGTTGTCAGAAAGATGTCGCTGCCCATCTCATCTATCTGTCGCGTCTTACGACATAAGGGACGATATGGTTTAGGAGATATTGCTACAAGATATTGCTACACCGCCAACGCACGGCATGTTAAGTCAACTTTGCTAAACGTGAGCTGTATACATGTCACTTCAGTGTAATAATTTACAGAGTGCAAGCTAACTTGAATAAAGCATCGTTAACAGACAAGTTAATGAGTGTCCTCTTTGGTCACAACTGCACCCTGTTTAATCAATCAGACGTTCATCGTTGAACGTTCAGTCTGGATTTAAATGTGCGTAAATTATACCCTACGGACATGTTAATAACTGTTAGTATCTGACATTAAAGTATATGTAACAACAAACTAACTTCCACGAGAATATTTTCCCTTTCAATTTCATTCCTGTTTGACATGTGAAGTCAATCTGTGTATATGATATCTGAACTATACGGAAAAGTTTTATCAATTAGAAAACAACGGCAATAATATCGACTTCTCCATGTTCTATATTTACAAATCAAGATGGTAGAGCGGTGGATTGCCACAGAATAGAAACCCTCAGACTGGTAATGAATTAATCTAATCAAATCATCACTAATTTGTGAAATTTCAACTAAGGAGAGATTTAAATATAAAATTAAAAGTAAGTTAATTAAACGTGATAAACTACGTAAAAAGACTAGTTACTAGTAGTACTAGAAAACCAATAATTTTAGCGCAAATTTTGGAATTCAAACCAAAAACCTGTGACGTAACTAGTGGCCATGCAGTAGTTAACCGACAAACACACAACCGGTTTTTTTTTAAATTGAAGTGAAAACAAACTTTCAGTCCACCTCATGATAATTGGCTTCTGCACCATAAGACGCCTACTGGCAACTTCAAACAAAGAATTAGACGTGTGTCATACATTCATTACTAGTGACCCGATCATTCAAGTATTGATTCGTCTTACGAAGCGGGTCATTTGGGTCGATCATTCAGAAGGCTCATTTCGAGTTTCGGTACTCTGTGATCTGTGAGACCCGCTCGATTATCTCGGTCGTCGGACATTACTGTACTCTTTGGTCGTAGGTTCTATCAATCGTTTGATCCGGAACGATTTAAATTTAATTGCAAACCTCAATACCTACTTTGATGCGACCCGGGTTAAATGAACGAATCATTCACGAGTGACAAATGTCTACGTGCCTCACAGTCTGTAATTATACTGGTTCTCTATTGTCTAGGAATAGGTAAGAGGGTGGAAACACCTCACGGACTTCCTAAATGGAAAATGAATCCTACCACCAAGAAAGTAGCAAACACTATACAAATATACGATGTCCCTGCAAAACACCTTCGCTTAGAGCGTTTAACAATATTTTACGACGGACAGACCCATTATATCATTTTACGCAGATTCAACATAAGGGTACGTTGTATTTTTATTTGTCGCGGTTACGATAAAAAGTTATTGCGAAAAACGTCGCTTCATAAATATGTCGTTTTCTCGTAAAATATGAGGCCTTTAACCGTGTTTCGGAGTATGTATGTGACTTAAAGCCGTTTATTGCCATGTGGTAGCGTGCTTAGTATTCTAGCACCCCTTCTCTTCCCGTGGGTGTCGTAGGAGGCGACTGTGGTGGAAAACAAAACGAAGAGAAAAAAGCTTTGGATTCACAGATCTGTATATTTTCTCAGGCTAAAATTACAGATCTGTGTTGGTCTGTTGCTTCATATGTGAAACGTGTCTGACATTTCGTTCGCCAAACCGCTTGCTCATCTTGGCGATTAAGGGCAAATCCTTCCATTTTTTCAATTTTTTATTATAGGATAGGGTGACAAACGAGAACACAGTCCATCTGATGGTAAGTGGTTGATTTCCTCGGTCGAGCCGACCGATTCGTGCTACAACTATACTACTAATATAGCTGCAGCATGGCTCTACCAAATTTAATATGTATGATGAGCGCCAATGAACAGAGCCCCAAGTAAACGGCGGTCCCGATGTATGTACCTGACTGTGGCAATTATGGAATTCTGAGTAGTAGTCACTCATCATTATCATCATTATAGCCATCACAAATCCACTTCTTAATATAGGCCTGCTTAATAGAATGCAATAGAACATGATCCTGAGTTACTACCATTCTTTTCAGGTCGTCACTCATTTTTGTGCGGAGCGGCCCTGGGGCGAAGGAAATGATATTGGTGATGATTATGATGAATATAATTACATAGACAACTAACTGAAAAGCTTTTGTTGAGAGAATAAACATAGGCACGCGATATATTAACTATTAATAACGAAATTACTCTACATTACGATTATAATGAAGATAAATGGGTTGTATTGTATGTTTTGTGGAAGCTCTGTTTACTATTGTAACAAACAGCTAAACAATGATATTTAAGCTCACAAAGCCCATAAGTGTTATAATAACATTATCTTACAAATGTTTTTTTTTAATGTTATTGTGCATCCGTTAAGAGTGGTTAGCCCGAAGAAGTAGTAAATCTGAGTTTACCCGAGTGTTTGGGTAAAGTCCGAATAATATAAATTATTTATCGACCAAATTGGAGATATATTCAAGACGGGCCGAGTTAGGAGTACCCTTGAGCAACGAGCATGGAGTATATGTGTATATGGCTTGGGTATATGGACGTGAAGGAAGCGGAAAAGGTGTGCCAGGATCATGCCAAATGGATGTTTGTAGTCTCTGACTACCTCTCTAGGTGATAGGCGTGAGTGTTTATGTTATTTTATAAATGTGCGAGGCTTATTCCTAAACGGCGGAACGGCGATTTGTTTATACCTATTGCAAAACGGCCTAGAAAACACCAACCTGAAATACCTACTCGTGTAAACATTTTTAATGAATTGTTAAACTAAACTAAACTAACGTGGAACCTACTTGTGTAAGACATCGTTAAGCAGCGTAGTATGTGAGTGTCGTGTTAACAATGCCCGTAGTCCAACCATTATCGCGGATCAACTTGCACGCAACGTATGAGAGAGTGAATAACTTCTATGCAAGCAACTGCTTTCAATTAGAATTAGTTAATAAGGAATTTATTGAATAATTTACTTTTATAAAAATAAGTGAATAAATAGTGGTTATTCAGAAGAAATGAACGAGGAAAGAGTGACAAAGCAAATGTATGTTGCAGAAGTGAACGGCAATGTCGAGAGGGGACTCCCTAGTCGAAAGTTTAATGAGCAAATTGGCGATATATTGAAAATGGGTCAGATTAAGAGTTCCCTTTACCGACGAGCATGTATTTTATACGTGGTAAAGTCATGCAGCAGCTATATTAGTGGTAAGAAAGATTAGAAGTCTCACAGATGTTGAGACAGCTAGATTAGTGTATTTTAGTTACTTTCGTAGCGTAATGACTTATGGAATTTTGCTATGGGGTAATGCGACTGATATTGAAGCTATATTTGTTTTGCAAAAGAGAGCCGTTCGGGCGATTTACAACTTAAATTGTAAAGAGTCCCTCAGACTAAAATTTAAAGAAATAAACATATTAACTTTGGCATCGCAATATATTTATGAAAATGTAATGTATGTACATAAAAACATAAATAGCTTTAATAATAATAAGGATGTGCATACTTTAAACACTAAGAACAAACAAGCTTGTAATACCAGTTACTAGACTCCACAGAATCAGTAATTCATTTATGGGGCAATGTATACGCTTTTACAACAAAATCTCAGAATATATTCAAAGTTTGTCAATAAACAAGTTTAAAAGTTTTATTAAAGAAAAACTGTACAAAAAGGGTTATTATAATATCAAGGAATACATGAATGAAAATAACCCCTGGGAATTAAAAAAAAATTATTTAAAAATTGTATAAACGAAATTATGTTTGAAAAAAAAAGTCCCGCTGGGTTTCTTGCTGGTTCTTCCCAGGACAGAGGTATTTTCCGAACCAGTGGTAGATAAAAAATGACTTCCAATAAAAATTATGTAATAATCGATATTGAATTAAAAATTATTCTATTCTATTCTATTCATCGCATCTAGTGCATCGTCGATGACCGAGTTCTTTCTGATCAGCTGACTCACTAGCGCTGCAAAGAGATGTTGCAACCCTTTGCATATTCTGTCGCATCTACCACGGGAGTGTCCAGAGAAACTGTTCGGAATAATTTTAGCCGCCAAGTTTCAGTATTGCACATCGTGGCAAAACTTGCGATACCACCTATACTACTATCCGATTTACAAGAAGTTTTCTTCCCCGCACAACTTCTTTGTGGAATTGACTACTGCCAGCAATTTTTCCGGCCCTTCAAAAAAATCCTATTATTTTTTTAAATGCCAGCAACGCTCAATTCCACTGGTGTTGCAGTTGTTAATGGGCGGCGGTGGTAGTCACTTACCATCAGGTGAGCCGCAACTTCGTTTGTCCCCCCCACCCCCTTATGTATAAAAAAATTAATAAAGGATTATATTTATAAAAAAAAAAGTTGTCAGTATAATTATCGCGTATTCATAAAATCAATAAAACCTTTATTTTGTCTTCATTTAATTTTTCTTTTTTCAAAAAACGTTACCTCCACACTAGGATTTTCTCCTGTATCGTGGGGGCAGTTTACATACATAAATTTCATAAGGACAAACATCCAGACCCGGCAATTCTTTGTAGGCCATTCAAATACTTGTTCCGTGCGGGATTCGAATCCGCGGCCCTTAGCGTTGTGACTCATTACTTAGCCACTGCGCCACGGAGTCGTCAAATCAACAAGCTATTTATTATAACGAATAAACACCATTACTTTATGTAACATAAGTATACGAATCTACAATGAGTAATGACTCTATTCAATTTAGCTAAAAGCAAACACAGACGTGCGCCAATGCTACAGTGGTTTATTATTTTGCGAATGTATGAATGTAGGTACATTCCATCGTACATAAAATTCAAATAGATACAATTCATTGAACAAATACATTTCGTGATGGCGAGGTATTCGAATCTAATTTAGATTATAGCTACGTTTAGTAACTAAAAGCGTTGCGGGATCGGCGCGGATTTCTATATATCAAAATCCGAGGTTTAGCACACGGTACGGTGCAACAGAATAAAGCTATTTCACGACGGCGATGTAAATTGCTCGACATACCAAACCATTGTTTCAAACTTCTTAATTATTCAACTTGACGCGGTGGTGATATTCTGGGCCCACTAATCGATATTAAATTTGTATAACATTATTATTTATCTTGCGACATGTGTTTAAAATATCTTTACTTTCTTGGGTATTCATTCAAGGGATTTACGCAGTATCGACATCTAAAAGACCTCGTCAAGAAAGAAATTGACAAGAATTGTATAGATGCTGTACCAAACAATCAAGAAACGATCTAAGTGACGAGCGTGTAGCGGACTGGGCTTATGTGTTACAGTGTCCTAAGTGGACCCAAGTCCCAATTATTACCAATAATTGCAGTTACTATTAATAATGATAACAGTTCCTATAACAACTAAATACATACATATGCAAATTTTGTAAACAGGCTCTTCTAGAATTATTTTTACTTTGGCATGCGTGATGTAAATTTATAAAAGAAACTGCAAATTTATAGTATATCGAAGCCATATCGGAGGGAACTGGGAGCACAGTAAATATATTAAGCAGACAGGGGGCATTCATTTTAAGGATAGAGTTCGGCCAACCGTTAAAAGATTTATTCGGGGATGCAGAACCCGAGTACGTTTGTAAATATCGACGAGCTTGGGATATCCAAAATTCATTTCGGTTTGAAATAAGGTTGAATCTATATGTAGTCTACTTATATAAGGTTATTGTGAACTCTGTAATATTTTCTGGCTCCTAGATTTTATTAACGTAAAACGTAGAACATATGAGTACATGAAAAGACACTCTTTCTCATATTTCCATGAAGCATGAATTCTTTAAGTGACACAATCTAACCTGCTGTAAGGATGCAGTGACTAATAAAAAATTAGTACGTTGTAGGTTAAAAAAAATTGTGTCAACTGGACCTCAATTCTTAGGTATTATCATATTCTAAAGTAATGGATGTTACACCAAGCGGCCTTTTTAAACTCATCTTTTTTTTAATAGGATAAGGTTGACAAACTAGCACACAATCTACCTAATGGTAAGTGGTTGCTGTGGTCCATAGACATCCACATCTATCCTCAATTAAGAATCAAAATGCAGATGCGTTGTCACCCTTGAGGACTAAGATAGAATACCTTGTTTCCAGTAAAGAGGGTTTCCTGTTTTCTACACTCACCATACGAAACGCAGCAGCGTAAAACTGCTATTTTACGCTGGTATTTTGTGAGAGCGTGGTCCCTCCCCGGTCGAGCCGACCCATCCCTCCTACAACTATACCACTAATATAGCTGCTGCATGGCTCTACACGTAAGATCCACGTTAATACCAAGTAGTTAATCTTTATTTCGAGTTTATAAGACTTATAGCAGCTTTAAAATTGAAAGAGCGCACACTTAAATTTTACCGATTACGGCACCTAACCTATGTTGCAATATTGGAGAGTCGTACTTAGTAGATACTACAGGCGCTACACCAAGTTTTGTATGTTTTGCTTCTCTGCTCTCGCTTCAACAAACACTCCTGACGCACTGCAATATCAGGGCAACCAAACACCATCAACATCCCATACCAACGAGGATGCTTAGTGGCGGAGTAAGAGAACTCAAAACCCTATACCATCCCGTGGGTGTTGTGAGAGGTGAGTGAAACAGGAGATGACCATTTAGCCATTCCACTTACAGTTCGACTTACTGATCCGTTTGTGATTCTTAATTGTATAAAAAAACTGTATTTCATTTTCAGTAGGCATTGTGGGCCTACTTTAAATAACAAAGCTATTTCGTAATTAATAACCACGAACCGAATGCAAAATAAAAATATTTGTAAATGCCGTGTGGCTTTTCTACAAAAGCGTTAAGCTTGTATTGTTGCTGGCAGGTAACAATTATGTTGAACATTTTGACACGCGAACTACCTGAGTGTTCATAACAAATTAAGCTGTAATACTTTCTATATCGGTGGTAATAAGGTCTACATTCGATTATTCCAGTTTTACATTCTGCTAAGGCAACTTTAAGGAACACGTATTTAAAATTAAGCTACAGGAGACTGTAATAAAGGGGAATTATTTCTGTTACTTATATTTTTAAATGCAAATATTTTCAACGACTTCCTTATTAAAAAGCTAATAAAACGCAAGCATTATAGCAGTGTTTTTTTTATTTAAAGTAAAAAAGAAAATAAGAGGGTCATGATGCACGCAAACTACACACCTAAGCTGCCTTGAAATTTAAACTATAAATTATCCGAGTAGCGAGCAAGTATTGCTAATCAGGATCGGTTTAAAAAAAGTAACTAATAAAATCAATCTCGCTACTTGCTATTAAAGAACAATTCTTATATGCATATTTATTTATCTTATACGATCGCCAATGCACCTGCTTCGTTCCGCACGTTTGACGAAGTTTCTCGTTGTCGGTCTGGGTAATTGCATCTACTGTAAATGGTATGGTCAAACCGCAATCTATTGGAAATAAGTAGACCATTCAGGCATTGTTCATAGCATTTTGGAGTGGGTAGGTTGATAATTCTTTTACGCTACTACTACAGTTCACAGCTACTATTTTTTTTTATAGGAGAGGGGGCAAACGTGGCATAGCCATGCTGCAGCTATATTAATAGTATAGTTGTAGCACGAATGGGTCGGCTCGACCGGGGAAAGACTACGCTCTCACAGAATATTAGCGTAAAATAGCAGCTTAATTATGTTGTGTTTCGTATGGTGAGTGTAGAGAACCGGAGACCTATTTTACTAGAAAAGAGGCATTCTATCTTAGTCTTCACAGGTTACAACGCATCTGCATTTTGATTCGTAATCGAAGATAGATTAGTCACTCTAATTCTATAAAAAAATGCGGCTCACCTAATGGTAAGTGACTACCGCCGCCTATGAACAACTGCAACACCAGGGGAACCGGGAGTTGCCGTTTTAAAAAGGAGTAGGCTCTTTTCTTGAAGGTCCCTAGTTATATTAAAATCAAAATTCCTACTATTCAACGAATGCTCAAAGTAAAAACTGGCAGTAAAGATATGTACTTACAAATAGTTATAAAGTAATTGATATCAGTCTTAATGAACTACCCGAACTTGGCTTATCAGGTTCCGTAGGTTGCGTGACCGAGCCCGATGCTATCAGAATAGTACGCCTCATCTTTTACTCGTTATCAATGCGGCGCCTTAAAGCCGGAAATAAATGATTGCGGCGGGTGGTAGTCGTACTTAGGGGAAATACTTACGAATTGTGGCTATAGGCGTGAACGAACCGTTAATCAAGGGAATATACTTTCTAATTTTGTTAAATTTTTCTTTTTCAACGTATGAACACAATAAATAGTTGCAAGAATTTTGTTCCATGTCTTTACAGGTGAACCATATGAATGTGCATACCTAAAACTTTCTTAAATCGTAAAACTTGATATCCAAGTAGCTAAATATTAAGTATGTAGTTGGTTTAAAAATTGTAATTACGTAGTATATCAATATTTTAATCGTACTGTAGAACAATTCAAAACTAGAATCATATTTTGTTCTATTATATATAAGAGCAGAAGCTAGAAGTATTAACCATATTTATCACTGCCTGAAATAAGTTTAAAGAGAGATCTGCAACTGCAAAGTTATTTCTCTGTACTACCAAAGGCACTGCATTGCCAAACTTCAGTTTGAATTTTATAAGTTCGAAGCAACAGTTCCAGATTATAGTTATAAAGTTTCACGAGTATTTGCACTTTTACCCCTCTTTCTTTGATAGTTTTTGGCCTGACATGGTTATATTAGGATCAAAACTGGTGTTTTCTCGATAAGACTCTAATTTTAATCCTAACTCTGTCCTTGATCCAACTTGAGAACAAATTCCGGATTTCTACTTTAATTTAATTCCAATTTTAATTTTTTTATGCAAATTAATCTCCAATTACGGACGGATCCGTGGCGCAGTGGCTTAGCAATGAGTTGCAGCGCTAAGGGCCGCGGGTTTGAATCCCGCATGTAACAATTATTTGTATGGCCTAGAAATACACACTCTCACAGAATACCAGCGTAAAATTGCAGATTAATGCTGCTGTGTTTCGTATCGTGAGTGTAGAGAACCGGATACCATTTTTACTGGAAAAGAGGCATTCTATCTTAGTCCTCACGGCTAACAAAGCATCTGCATTTTAATTAGAAACCAAGAGAGATGTAAATGTCTATGGGCCACAGAAACCACTTACCATCAGATGGACTGTGTGCTCGTTTGTCACCCTTATTCTATAAAAAAAAAACAATTGTTCCGGGTCTGGATGTTTGTCCTTGTAAAATTTATGTATGTTAACTGCCCCCACGATACAGGAGAAAATCCTAGTGTAATTATCCAAAAAAAATTCGGGGAAAGTCTTGTTAATGCATTGTTAATAAAATATCCATCAAATGCAAGCTCTAAGTGCACAAGTCATAATGTTCCGTGCTATCAAACACCCTCACCAAAAATATTAAATCGTTCGAAAGAATCAATCACATAATAAGATTTTTTTAAATTTTTACCCAAGCATGGAAGTTAATATTATCATCGGCCAGTTTTGGAACTGGTCGCGCGTGGAACCTTTATTCTGTAGGGCGATCAACTTTAGCGCGCGAATCGCGATCATTGTTAAGGTCCTCCGTGCGTTTGTGGTCTACCACTTGGAATACGTTTGACGAATTAGTAGTCATTATTATATTCAAGGCAAGAATATAATGTCATCCAGACCGAATTTCGGTCACGACCGACAGCCTGAACGCAGACTAGCCATCGGCGTAGGACAGGATTATAGTGTTCAAGTGTATGCGTAAGCACAGGTGCACTCTTATGCGGACGGGACGGCAAACCGACCGGAGAGAGATCAGGCGCAGGACCAACAGCTTTACGTGCTTTCCGAGGCACGGGGCTGAGATACCGCGAACTTCCTGACTCCGGGCAGCTACTGAGAATTTCTTGACGGATTCCAAATCTCATGATCAGCAGTTGCGTTTTACAACCACAAGGCCAATAAGGTAGTCATATCCCCATTAGCATGCTTCAACTGAACGCGTTATTTTTTGCGAAATTAAAAGCGTGTGGCTTACTATCATCCGCGCTAATGCGACCTTTCGTACAAAACTATAGGTATAACGTCACCGCGATCGGATTACATTGGAATGGAATAACCAGTATACGCCGGCCGGCCGATTTAATGAGTGCCCATGCGCGTTTATATTAAAACATCTATGTTGGGGCTGGCCGATAGTTTAGCCGGCCGATCACTGGCACTATGCACGCGTAGCCTGATAAATGTGGGCTTATTCATTATCTATTTTCCGATTCGTTTTGTTCCATATTTTTGGAACGATCCTTTTGACTCAATACTCAAAACTCAATAGTGGAATGTAAAAGAGACAGCAATGTAAAGTCATTTAGCATTACTTGTACTTAAATGCATATAAAATAAACGAATTTAGATCTATTTCTCTAAATTTATGTCAATTTTTTTTAAATGTAATAGTATATTTCAATATTCGTGAACTATTTTACTAAATTTTCTAAGCAGTATAGCAATGTTAAGCCTAGAAATGATTAAAAAAAGTTGCTACACAAGAGGTTTTACTTGATATCACAAAATAGCATATTTGAAAAGTATACTCTTTAAAGGAGAATATTTGAAAAAAAAACTTCATATTACTTGAAAATCTAACTTGAAATCCGAAAATGACCGAAAATTCGAATTATGAGATCCTCATCTTTAAGATAACTAAGTAAAATAAGTTAGTCAAATTTCAATCACGTACGTGAAATATCACTTGAGACAATCTCATGACAAACCATTTTAGCACACAGACAGACACTGAATTTGTGAGTTGAGACCGAAATACTATTATGAGGTACAAGTTGGTAGTGAACAGTGTATTGACCACTTACTTGACTCTATTTGTAATCTATACCACCCAAGTAAATCTTGACCTCATTATTCTCCTGCTATTATAAAGTTACTGTTTGTTACCTGTAAAGAAGAAAAAGGAATAATTAATAAATATTGACACAACAAAGCTGAAAAATTTTTTCCTTATCTTAATACCAGCGGAAAGTAGCAGCTTAATACTGATGTCTTTCGTATGGTGAGTGTAGAGAACAATTTTACTGGAAAAGAGGCATTCCATCTTAGTCCTTACGGGTGAAAAACACATCTGCATTTTGATTCGCAAACGAGGATAGATGTAGATGTCTATGGGCCACAGCAACCACTTACCATCAGGTGGACTGTGTGCTCGTTTGTCACCCTTATTCTATAAAAAAATTGTAATTGATTTTTCTTTAGGCGGTGTAGATGTATAAAGTTTTTGATTTAAGATGATTCTCAATTATTAGACGGAGCCTTATTAATATGAGGATGTGGTAGCTAATGGGCTCACCATTAATTTCATAGAACGCGAACAGCTCAAGTTCGATCCTAGATTCAGATCAACATTATATATTATGTGGATTAGGAAGGTGTGTGAAAATTTTATAGGCACCTAAATTATAATAATATTTGACTTTAAACTAAACAACAAGCAATGATCATGAATAAGTTAGTAATGTTAAAGCATTGTAATTATTTTATATTATAAAAATGCATGTGATAAAAGGATAACCGAGAAGTGGTATGTAAGAATATCCACTACCCCATACCGTCCTGTGAGTGTCGTAAGAGGCGACACAGGGATCTGAATCATCTTCTGGATGATGACTCAAATTAATACAAAAACTATGGTTGCCAACACGCCTTCCAAGCGTGAAAACTATGGTTATTTATAGGGGAGGACTATGTTCGCAGTGTGTTCGCTATAATGGAGGGATGAATGGAGTGATGGGATTTTTGACCAAAAAAATGCGACAAGCAGTTTTGACAGTCCTCTCTTAATGTTAACTTAACACTACCCAAATAATTCTGAAAATACTGAAACTGGTGAAAATCTAAGGGTGCAAGGATTATTTACGACTTTATAGTTTAAAATCTTCTTAAGTTTCCATAAAAAATTTATACACGGATTGAAACCTCTTTTATTCCATTTTCAAAATATACATTTACAACTATATTACTAATATAGCTGCAGCATGGCTCTACCACGTACAACCATGGAGTGACGCATAATGGTCTTTAGTGCTGTTCACCGATGGGTTTCATTCAGATTCACGAAGAACACGCGTTTGAAGAACTTCAGGGAGAGTTATCCATCTACGGCACCCTCAGTAGGTCCATTCATGCCAAGGCGGGACAATTATGGTGTGGGCAGGAATTTGCCTAGGCGGAAGAACCCAGCTCGTTTGGATCCAAGGCAGCATGACTGCACAAAAATACCACGAGAAAGTAGTAGAGCCTGTTAATGTGCCACAGAGAATCCAAATGCCAGGAATTTCTACTCATGCACGTTAATGCTCCTACCCATACGGCGCGGCTGGTGTCGGCCGCTCTCCGAGACCACGATATTCAAGTTTTGGATTGGCCTGCATAGTCGCCCAACTTAAATCCTATTGGGCATACCTCGTAAATGTTACAACGAAAAGCTTTGAGAGATTTTTCACAACTTTACGAACACTTGCAAAGAACATGGGACCTCATACCGCAGCAAGACATTGACAATTTAATTTTAAGTATGAACAATCGATGTCGATATGTAATTAATGTAAGAGGTGGCAACACTGATTACTTATAATTAGATTTTATATTTTTTTCTCTTAATTTTAATTTAAATTATTAGTTTAAAAGAAAAAAATTAAGTTTTTTATCATTTACTACGGCGATTTAAAAAATTTACATTTTTATTTTAAACAAAGGAATTACGAAATGTTTTTTATTTTTTATTAAAGACCCTAAAATGACCTATCATTCTTCCATTTACTATATCAAAAAACTCTTTATAGAAGTATAAAATACACCCTAGATTCTGTTGATGTGTTTATGATAGATATATTATGTGATATGGTGGAGTTATTAACACTTCCCAACCAAGCTCTCTCAATTTTTTTCGAGTGGTCAAAGATGTGTGTGGTCTGGCGTTATCGTGATGATAGAACACTCCTTTTCTGTTGATCAATCCCGGCCGTTTTTCTCAATTTCTTGCTTGAGTCTCATTAGTTGTTGGCAGTAGAGATCCAAATCGATGGTTTTGTGCGGCAGTAAAAGCTCATAATAAACGATGCCTTTCCAATCCCACCATACACACGCATCACTTTATTGCGTGTTAATCCGGGTTTCGCTACAGTCTGTGGAGCTTGACTATACCCCTTGACCATGACATTTTTCGCACGTTCTTGTCGTTGTCCACTTTTCATCACCAGTCATCTATCTTTTCAAAAATGGTTCGGTTTTATTACGTTTCAATAGAGAACCGAAAATGAGTACATGATTCATTAGGTTTCTTTCAGTGAGCTCGTGTTGTAACCAAATATCGAGCTACGCATTATAGCCAGACTTTTTCAAATAGGTGTTTTGTGGTCAATCCTCAATTCCTCGGCTGTGTCGTAACTACTACTACGCCAATCTTGCTCCACTTTTTCAAAAGCTCCATCGACTTTATCCGTATGAGGGCGACCAGAGCTGTTTTTTCAGAACAATTGAAAAATCCCGGGAGTGTTTTTTTTTTACTTTTTATTTTTCTTTTTCTATATACATTGATATTAAAACCAGCCAGATACAACCAAAGAGATTTTTATTCGAGATTTATATAGATACATAATGCGAAGAAACTTTTCCCCCGACCTATTATGTAGATACATACTATAATGTATGTATATAATAAGTGCAATAATTATGATAATGACCTACAGACAGAATTTCAGTCACGGCGGATAGTCTCAACGCATATTATTAATCTGAGTAGTACAGGATTATTAAGTGCCCGAGTGTATGCGCAAGCACTGGTACCCTTTCTGTTCCCTCACTCTCATAGTCCGATGGAACGGGAAACCGACACGACCGGAAAAAGGTCAGGCGCAGGAGTGAAACACCACTAAGTTTCTGACTCCGGGCTGCTACTAAAAATTTCTTGACAGAAAAATCCAATAATTGATTTTAGCCTGATACAGGATTCTTACACGGAACCTCATAATCAGGTTCCGTGTTCCGGGTTAGAATGCGAGTGGTAGCGGCGTAATAGAATCTATCACACTGTTTCGATCCGCGGGTGTATAAACTAGCTATATAAACTTATTGGCGTGTATTGGGTAAATAAATGTTTGTTTGTTTCTTATTGCTTTCGATAGATGGCTGTATAATCATTTCATTAACGATGGGCAGCTATATTAAGGTGCGAGACTTCAAGTACTGCGATCGACCCGCCTGCCAAACGTGACAATAAAGGCAAATACTCCCTACAAAAAGATCTTATTGAAAAAAAAAAAAACTAAGAGGAATAAATATGTATAAATATACGACTAAAATTATTCTGTACGAATTGCATACTGAACACAGAGGAGAAACTATGCATTTTAAAATACCGTTATAATTAATTCACAGCAAGATTTTCATACTATTTATAGGTAGCGATACAGAGCTCATCGTTAATTAAATAGTGCGCTATTGATCTTGGAGTGAGTGGTCTATGATCAACCGCTTTTATTGTTCTTTTATGTCTTTTAAAACCTTATGTACTTTCCTTTTTTCGCTTTTTATAGAAGTAAGAGTGATTCACAAGCACAGAGTTCATCTGATGGTAATGGGCCTTGTTAGCAGTAAAAAGGTTCTCCGGTTTTCGTCACTAATCGTACGAAACACAGCAGCATTATTCCACTATTTTGTTTTTTCTCAGACGAGCCGGATCATACAACAAATAAAATATTGTAGTCAAAGTGAAAGTAAGCATAATCTTAACGTTTTTATAAAATATTTAAATTACTAAAACAAGTACAAATGTAAGATAAGATTATCTTTGAGATCAAAGAAGATATACCTGAATATAAATTCGACTTATAGTACTTTCGTAGAATAAATAATGCAAACACTTTGATCAGAAAGTATCATTAAAAATCAGATTTACCAACACAAAGAAAACAAACACACAAAGGCGACCTCTGTTCAAAATTTGCCGGTAAGTAGAATATAATCCTTGAAATAGAAATTTCATACTTCAAAGATATATTAAATCATATTCTCGAATTTCGATAACAGCATAATAATGTATATTCCATTTTATTCCATTCCAATAGGATATTATACAAGTCCACTCTGAACATTGGCCTCACCCATAGATTGTCTTATAGAGGGATTTTCGCCTTAGTTGCAACGCTTGTCAGACGGGTTGGTCACCGCAGCTCTTTATAATTGTGAGTTTTTACCAGGAGGATGCTGCTACCAGCATAATTTTTATACGTGGTAGAGCTATGCTGCAGCTATATTACTGGTATAGTTGTGCATGAATGGGTCAGCTCTACTAGGGAAGGACTACGCTCTCACAGAATACCAGCGTAAAATAGCAGCTTAACACTGCTGTGTTTCGTATGGTGAGTGTAGAGAACTGAAGACCCTTTTTACTGGAAACTCTCATCTTAGTCCTCACGGGTGACAACGCATCTGCATTTTGATTCGCAAACGAGAATAGATGTAGATGTCTATGGGCCACAGCAACCACTTACCATCAGGTGGGGTGATGATCACCCTATCCTATAAAAAAAATAAAACTTCTGAATTTATCCTCCTCTTTTCTTTCCAGTTTCCCTTTGCCGTCTCTTACGTCACTCACGGGACGATTCGAGTTAATGGATATTTTTGCACAGCACAGACCACACGGTAGAATTATATAAAAGTAAGTAAGTACAAAAATAAAGCCACATCGAATCAACGAAGTTATGCTGGGAACAGCGGGCGTAATAATCCCGGAATTCATTTCGAATTCAATTCGGATTTCGATTCTAACTGATGTTGTTTCCAAAATAACTTTAAAAGCTTACTTCCGAAACAATTAAAATCAAGAAGCGATTGATATACATATAATTGTAGTATCATCATCATCATGATTACAGCCCTTCACAAGTCCACTGCTGTAAAAGGCCCCCAAGGAATGTATCCATCGACTTCCTGAATGTCTTATCGTATTCTCTTATAGTGTGTGATCTATACTTATTTTATTTTGATTTTTTTGATTATTTTATTGTGTTAAAATTATTTTGTTAGCGAAATTTTTGTGGTAAAGGACAATGAGTATTTTTTTTGGAGCCCGTCCATAAAAAATAAAATAATGTCGTAGAATTATGACCAATGTCGGTTGTTGTAGTGTATTTTTAGACAGCATATTTAAATTCTCTTTAAAAAGATATTTACATTTAATTATTGATTATCTTAGTTTTGTTTTGTTGCTGCAGTTTATATTTAGATTTTGCGGCGATGTTTGGGCGTCTGACTCATCTAGAACTTGCTGTAGTAGCTACTATACAAATGCACCTAATCCAACTAATGTTTAAACATTAATATATTTGGTCTCCAAGTGTTTGGCGGCAGAAATAGGTGATAACTACCCACATGAACCCTTAAGATGAAAAAGAGTCCCACGACTTAGTGTTAATATTCATACAATAGACACATTTTTGCGTTTTTTATCGCTATGTATTACACTACGTTTTAGAGACTACATTATAGTCCATCTACGACCTTATCTGGTCATTTAACTAATTTATTCATTTCGTGCAGAACGTTTACGGTACTTTTATTACGTCACTTAATAAGAATTTAAGATAGGATATGTTATGGTTAGTAACTATAGACTTTTTTAGCAAACATTTTTCCTCAAGAAAAAGTATTTACAATCTTAAAGTTTTAAAAGAAAATAATCTTAAAGAAAATTCGTTGATGAATGAATGCGTTTCTTACAACAAAAAACTAAGTTACATATTTTAGCTAAACTCAGACTCTATTAAGTTAAGTTTTAAGTAAGGCAAAATGGGTAATTATTCAATGTTGGTAGAACGTACACTCGTGTGTTAGATTAGCAACAAAATTATTTTGATATTTGTTTTATAGGATAGGGCGACAAACGAGCTCTCACAGTTCACCTGATGGTAAGTGGTTGCTTTGACCCATAGACATCTACATCTATCCTCAATAAAGAATCAAAATGCAGATGCATTGTCACCCGTGAGGACTAAGATGGAATGCCTATTTTCCAGTAAAAGGGTCTCCGGTTCTCTACACTCGCCATACGAAACACAGCAGTGTTACGCTGCTATTTTACACTGGTATTCTTTGATTGTGTTGTCCTTCCCCAGTCGGGCCGACCCATTCATGCTACAACTATACAACCAATATTGCAGTTATATTGGTGGCTCTACCACGTCTAAAAATCCATATATTATTACAAATCTAGTCAACCTTCTCATTCTAAACAAGATTGCAAGGAATATAGATAGAAGCGGAGTATTCCGTAATATATTGTGGTCAATCTAGTCAACCTTCTAAGTCTAAACAAGATTGCAAGGAATATAGATAGAAGAGGAGTATTCCGTAATATATTGTGATAGTAGATGTAGAAGGAATTGAATAGTTCGCTGTTTCATATGGATTTTAGAATAGTGCTCCAAATATTTCAAAGCTTGTTATTACGCTATCGTGGAACCACTGGGAACAATATCGCTCTATACTTCCACGCTATTTTATATTGTTACAATGAACGTTTTAACAAAACATGCGAAGGCTTTGCTTCGCTAACAGAGAATCTGCCCTATCATAAACAAACTGCTTATATTATATATTGTAGAACTCTATTATTAATTCACTACTACACGACGTACAACAGCATTTGATAATTGCAATTAGTAAAACAGCAGCTTAGAGCTGCTGTATTTTGTAAGGTGAGTGTAGAGAACAGGAGACTTTTTTTTATTTAAAATTTATATTAACTATGCTTTAGTTATATAAACTATGCTAAAAGCTTTCTCTGCCAGTCAATCTTAGAGCAGTGATATTCATGCAGTCGGGCGTCTTCATTTTGTAAGTACTACGTGGAGATACCTCTACAAATAACTAGAAGATAATAATATGCTAATATGAGTATGGTACTGTCCTATATTCCAAAACAACCACGACGAAGATTAATCTCGAAAGTTTTATGGAACAAAGCGAAGGGAAGATTTGGTGATGGATGAAAACGTCAGCCTGTGGATTTCGCCTTTAATATTTCTTCGAAATTAGTTTTGTCAGTGGATAAACTGTCGGAAAATTGGTTTAAAATTGTAATTTTTTCCAAAATACAAAATTAAAAACACTGTCATCATAAATTATAACAAGACCAACTTATATTTAATACAAAGTTATAGTAAGTGTCTTGGGAACTTTTATTTTATAGGATGGTTAGCTGTTCCCCGCGACTTCATCCGGGTGAAATTTATTAGGTTTGATTTCATAAGTTTTTTTGCGCGGTACTCTGATTCTTTTTTTAAATAAAAGTAGCCAAAGTTACTCCTTATAACATAAGCTATCTGTCAGTGAAAGTCCCGTCAAAATCGGTCAAGCCATTTCGGAGATTAGCCGGAACAAACATACAGAAAAACCAAAATTTAAAAAATTGTTTTTGAAGTGAATTTTTTTTTAGAATCGTTGTGATTTGAAACTCGATGAAACGAAAAAGCGACACTAAAAAGAGACAAACATATACATCAATAGGATTTAGCATGCGAGAGAGTGAGATAGAATACAGTGTAGTCCGTGAACTCATAAGGTTGTAGGTTTGAATCTGCCATTCGAGTATTGCCTTTTTTAGTCCTTTTTTAAAAAAATATATATTTTTTGTTAACAAATTCATTAAAAAATAAGTAAAATTAAACATATTGAAAAAAATATCTAAATATACCAATCCATTTATACAAATCCCCGATATCATAACTTCAAACCATCTAGGGTCTATTTTACGTACCACCTTGAGAGTCAATAAATTTTTGTTCGACTTTACCTATATGTAGTTGGCGCTATTATTAGACAATAATCATTTGATTTATTACAATAAAATTCATTTTAAAAATAAGGACTGTAACATTTATTGACTATAAAATTAAACTTTTACCTTATGCACTTTTTTGCAATATTTAAAAAAAACTATTTTCGAAAATTTTATTTATAGCAAAATACAATTTTAGGGTTTTTTTTATGTTATTATAAATTAACTAATAGTAATAGACGTGTAAAGTAATAGATTGCAGAACTGACAACCGATGGGGAAAAAGGTTCTCGAGTGGCAGCCTCGTATCGACAGACGAAGTGTAGGGCGGCTCCTCACTAGATGGAGTGACGACCTGGTAAGACATGCAGGAAGTCGATGGATGCAGGTAGCTCAGGACCATGCTTTGTAGCATTTCTTGGGGGAGACCTAAGTTCAACAGTGGACTTGTGAAGGTCTGCAATGATGATGATGATGATGAATAGACGTGGAGCAATTACGGATTCTAAGAGACCATTTAAGGAGCAATTAATTGGCATACAGTTTAATTTTATTATATACAATAATTAAAACTAAAATAACAATAACACTAAAACTAGTAACTTAATTAAAAAAAATATTCTGCGCTAACTTCCTTCCGGTATTTTATGCCCCACTTTTGGTTGAAAATGATCACATAAAATAAATAATTGTCGTGAAATATTTTTATTTTTTATTTAATTTTGCAGTTGAAATTTTCACTTCTATTGCGTGTGAACAGCACTCGTATTTTTTGTTATAAGTACGGTATATATTTTCATATGTATTTAATAAACAGCTGTTATATTGTCATTACAAGCAGGCACTTCCATTTTATATATGTCTATAGATTACTGTAGCTAAAATTAAGAACTATTTCAATGGTGCGTGACAATAATAATTATTCCCTGTTCGACAATGTTCGATAACGAAATCAGCAATTGTAAGGCCCCATCAAGTTTCAAAATCGCAGCTTTATAGCACATATTTTGTTTATTTGCCGTCCGGATTTAATTATTAATACCATTGCAAATGAGCGCAAACATGCAAGCAATCTTTTCGGAAATTCTGTAAAGGTTCTCAGACCTCCTAACAAGTATTAGTAATTTTTACCCCTTTTCGAATGTATCCTTGTCGCTTCTATTTCAGAATGTTAGAAAGAAGTTCCTTATCGCACGGCACCAATTTGGCGGATGGGGGCTAGGCGGGAAAAAGTGTAAGATTTTTCCGTCACGACTCCCTTTTCAATAGTGTCAGCCCAATAACAGCAATCTCTTTTATAGAATAAGGGTGACAAACGAGCACACAGTCCACTTGATGGTAAGTGGTTGCTGTGACCCATAGACATCTACATCTATCTTCGATTACGAATTAAAATGCAGATGCGTTGTCGCCCGTGAGGACTAAGATGGAATGCCTCGTTTCCAGTAAAAAGGGTGTAGAGACACTCACCATACGAAACACAGCATAACGCTGCTGCTATTTTACGCTGGTATTCTGTGAGAGCGTGGTCCTTCTCCGGTCGAGCCGACCCATTCGTGCTACAACCATAATATAGCTGCAGCATGGTTTATGTGCCGACTTCCAAAGAGGAGACGGTACTCAATTCGACTGTATGCTTTTTTTATGTGTTACCTCATAACTTTTTACTGGGTTAACCGATTACAATGATTCTTTTTTTTTATTTTAAAGCTGATACTTCTCCTGTGGTCCCATATCAATGATATAGGACCACAGGAGAAGAATGGTCAAGGTCAGACCAATAGTTATTAAGTTATTCTTAATAATTTTTATTGAAGTCGGCTGTACAAAATTTTTAATTTTAAATTATTTTGAAAGTTCTGCTCATAATTACAGTCACCGCTTAGTACAATATTAAAAAAAATGTCTTTTTGACCGATCGAACAAGTTTACCATTATTAAACGGGCAATGGAGAATAAGTAGGTTCTTTATTATTTATTTATGAGATATATTATTTGTACGAGATAAAGCCACGCTACACCTGATAGATTTTGGTATCTATGGATCACAACATTCACTTACTATCAGAAGTACTGTGTGCTCATTTGTCGCTCTTAAAAAGCAGTTTTTATTTTCTATAATCCGCCCACATTTATGTCATTGTTTTGATAGAAATTAATAGTAATTGTGTATCGTTTTTTTTTAAAGTTAACTCTATTTTTATATTAAACATTCATATTTTAATATTATTATACAAAGACAAAAATAGTCATTAACTATGCTACCCTTTTTCTGGTTAAGAGTTTATATTTAAATTTATACTAAAACATAATGTATGGTTTACCACACAATACTTAATTAAACATGAATTACTCATTAATTCAGGTCACATAGAAACAATATTATTGGTTAATTACGCACACATGTATAATAAATATTCGAGTATAAGGAATTATTCCTTTACAATAAAATCAGTGTTACAATTTTTCGTACAGTTTGGGTTTGTTTCGTACACTAACTTTCCCTTACATCTTGTTTTGTACTCATCTTGTAAATTGTAGACACACTATACATAACTAACGCATGATTTTGTTAATATAAAACAATAAAACTTTCAGAGATTTATTAACATATTATCTCCTCAGAAATGAGAGATCTGTGTGAACTTTAACTATATATTTATTAAGACTTAAGAGTCACAGCTGGACAAGAGCCTATCCCCGCCCCTCCCCTCCAACTGTAGGAAAGATCTACTGATTCCCAATCATCTACACGGAACACAGTAGTCTTTTACGTTCGTATTCTGTGCGAGCGTGGTACTATCTCGGTCGGGCCGACCCATTCGTGCTACAACCAATATCATCATCATCATTACAGCCCTTCACAAGTCCACTGCTGAACTTAGGCCTCCCCCAAGGAATGCCACAAAGCACGGTCCTAAGCCACCTGCATCCATCGAATTCCTGCATGTCTTACCAGGTCGTCACTCCATCTAATCTCACTCAAAATCCCAGGTGTCCCGGAAACGTCGCTGCCACACCTGGTCTTCAGCTTCGACAGTTGGCTCTTTCTGATCTGATTTGAGATCTGTCTGTTAAGTCGCTTGTTATCGTCTCTATGAGAGTTTATCTTCTGTATGTAGGTATAATTTTTTTCGTTCTGGATAGCGAGGTACATATTAAATGAGAAAAAAGAAGTACACTTAGATTAAATATAGATTTGTGATATATTAAATATAGATTTGTGATATATTAAATATAGATTTGTGATATCTGTTAAAGAGTGAATTTTAATATTCCAAATTATTTTATTGTATTTGTTACATGTTACAACTACATATATGAGTTCCAGTCAGTGTGCTCCTAAAATGGGATCAATCATATTAGATACCCCATTTTGGATTTTAGTTACAAACAACAGTTTGCATGTAAACTTCGTATTTATTGCAGACGCCGTCGATTGAAACAATAATTTGGGATCACGCCACGTATCAACATGCTGTTAATCGTTTCATACATAAACAAATAGGATATTAAAAAGCGTCAAAAGTGTATGGCGTTCCAGAAGTATATGTCAAGAAAGAAATTAGAAATGGTTACGAAACTTCATACGCAAACAGGACACCAAAAGCTGTTTTCGCTCAGCGAAAACAGCTTTTGGTGTCCACAGCGAAATTCGCTGCAAGGATTATATGACTTAACTTGATTTTACGGCGGCTGCCGTAAAATCATTTTTCATTTTATATTGAACAAGCAATGGCGAACACAAACTATTCTCCACACACACTATTCAACGTTGATGATACTGTAATAACGGTAGTCCGACATTGCGCAATCTATGTGCCTCCAATGATAATTTTTCGTTGGAACTATATAGCACAATATTTAATGGATGGTGCTCAGGTGGGTCAATAATAGAAACCTGATTACATGATAATCTCGGAGATGTTTTGACTAACAAAACCCAAACAACCCTGTTTTCCCAAACAGCATTCATCTGTGTGCATGAAAAAGCAATTAAAAATGTACGGTGTTTGGAAAAGCTTACGAAAAATCAGAACTAATTTAAATTCTGTTAATGGCATTAGAAAAACAGCTGAGTTATTATTCTTAATATATAAATAAACGGTGATTGTTATTTAATGTATAATTAAAGTCAATAAAATATATTAATTAATTGAATATAAGTTTATAAAAGTGAATTTAATAAAATTTAATTGTATATAAAAGCATATACAAACGAATTTGCCTAAAATGAGACATATCTCAAATTAGGAACATATCCTAATGGAGTAAGTAGCTCATATTACGATACCTTCATGCTTGCATTGAAAGATTGTTTTATTTTGTTATATCACTTATATTACAGAATCGCACTATTCCTAAATTATTTATAGTTTTGAAATAAACATTAAATGGCTCTACCACGTTTAAAACACGTGATAATAAATTATATCACGTGTTTTAAACGTAGTAGAGCCATGCTGCAGCTATATTATTTGGATATTTGTAGCACGAATGAGTCGGCCCGACAGGGGAAGGACCACTGTCTCAGATAATACCAGCGTAAAATAGCAGCTCAATGCTGCTGTTGGTATGATGAGTGTAGAGAACCGGAGACCCTTTTACTGGAAAAGAGACATTCCATCTTAGTTTTTACGGGTGATAACGCATCTGCATTTTGATTCGTAATCGAGGATAGATGTAGATGTCTATGGGCCACAGCAACCACTTACCATCAGGTGGACTGTGTGCTCGTTTGTCGCCCTTATTCTATAAAAAAAAGGTTGTCACCTCTGAGGATCAAGATGGAATACCTCACAGCCTGTATTTATACTGGTTCTCTATATTGTTCAGATAGGACAGAGTAATCCACATATTGCATTTTGGCAGCAGAAGTAGGTAAGAGATTGGTACCAACCCAGACGGAGTTTTAGACAGAAAAGCCTTCCCTTGCTAGCGGTTCGTAAATTCTTCACCATTCATCAACAGGAGTTGGCGTCACTGATCGCAAATTGAATTTAAATATTCACTCGATTCCATTAAAAGTACTCTCTTAAATGTGCAAGTTTACAATAATGTTTTATGCATGAACCTTGTTGGAGTTATGACTCTCATTTACATTTTCAAAGTGATACTAGACATTGCATATACTGCCAGTTCTTTATAATGATATTTTAGTTACATAAGCGGATCTAACGAATAAATTTTTATAATTTTTTTATTACAAACTTATCAAACAAAGTTTTACCTATCATTTTTATGTTCTGGTTTTAAGTAAAAATCTATGGCAGTGTGCTCGTCGCGTATTGTTCCACTTTGTTTGGGAATTTGGAATTGGGAAATGCCACTAAGATCTTATGGCCTCCGATAAATGGCGGTATGACAATCCCGTTTATTTCCGACATAAAAGAAGACCAGAACGGTGACGGGTAGCAGCGCCAAACAAAATTTACCAAGTAATGTTTCCGAGTAGGCGCATTCTTTGAAAGTATTAATATAGTTTTTTGGGAGGGTTTTTTCCGTCTGTACATTTTGATGTTCAAGATCCCTGTCTACTCGATGTAGAGCTTGTCGTCGTCACAAGCCTCGATATAACCACAGTTCTATTACGACAACTATTTAAAAGAAAACGTTAAGATCTTCACCTGTATCGTGGCGTTGTTTTACATGTGTAAATTTTACAAATGGGACTAACATCCTGATTTGGAGTAAATATTTGTAGGCCAAACAAACACTTGTGTCATTCGAGATTCGATTGCGGTCTGCAGCGCTGCAACTAAACGTTTCAATCAATTATTTAAATGTAGCATTCCTCGTGATATCTGTTCACACCGTGCACACATCTGAATTTAACTTTATATATAATTTTGATTCATATATTTAATATATATTCGAAGGTTTTTTTTATAGGAGAAGGGTGAAAAACGAGCACACAGTCCACCTGATGGTAAGTGGTTGCTGCGGCCCATAGACATCTACATCTATCCTCTGTTACAGATCAAAATGCAGATGCATTTTCATCCGTGAGGACTAGGATGGAATTTTTTTTTATTGAATAAGATACACAAACAGACAGTAGTTATATACAGTTCTAAAATTAAAAATATGATGGTGTTGATCTAAACAACAATCCAAAAAAAAAGTGTACACAGCATAGTAATATAACTTCAGTAGAATAACAAAAATAAGCAAGATAAAAAAAATACATCAGAAATTAAGAGCAACACGTAAATTTCTTTTGAATCTAACAAGGCTACAATCAAATATATCTAGATGCACGTTACTACGTTTAATCTCGTCGTAATCACGGCACATTTTGACAACAGTATTGAAAAAGGAAGTGTTATTTCTGTGTATGTCCAACCTAAATATTCTTTGAACACGTTGTGGTATACCGGAATTGAAGTTAATTAGCCTTAGTAACTCTGGGCAATCTATATGAGAATGTACAATCTTGTGCAAGAAAACTTGTTCTGCAAATTGTCTCCTCAAAGACAATCGTTGGACATTAAAAAACTTTAGTCGAGAGTCGTATGATGGTAGACGACGGAAGTGACCATATCTGCCACAAATACTGCGTAGGAAACTTCTCTGCACCCTCTCGATGCTGTCAGAATGTACTATATAAAAGGGTGACCATACAGTGGAAGCGTACTCTAGTACAGAACGAACCAAATTATAAAATAATCGAAGTGATGCGAGAGGTTTGGAGAAATCTTTTGTTACACGAATTATAAACCCTAAGGTTCTGAAACTTTTTTGCGTAATATAATCATAATGTGGACGGAACGAAAATTTTGAGTCGAAATATACTCCCAAATCCTTAACAATCTCCTTGCGTGTCAGAGGCTGGCTATTGACATTGTACTTAAATTGAATGATTGGAATGCCCCATTTCCAGTAAAAGGGGCCTCCGGCCAACTGCACTCACCAAGCGAAACGCAGAGATAAGCCTCTACTTCACGCTGGTATTCTGTGAGGTCGTGGTACCACCCCGGTTCGAGCCGGCCCATCCATGCGACAGCAAAAGCTACCGCCTGGTTCTACCACTGTTAAAGGTTTACGTGCATGTTTACGGTAGAAGAAAAATTACTGTGAAAGATACTTTTATCCTATTTGTATCTTACTTAAATATGACTTTGGATTGAATAAACATTCTTAATTATTCTACCATTAGCGAATCATTACGTTTTCATATGTTAATTTGTATATATATATATAACTTTCAACCCTCAAACTGCTAGCACGTTCTCAAAATATAATATTTTATATACATTTTAAATGTTTTTTAAACCAAGTTTTTGTGATAATTCTAAATACTATCATTTCTTGGTACAATATCGTACAATATGATCACTGCAAAACACTAGGAAAATCAAAATACGTGATAGAGCCACGCTGCACCTATATTATAGTTGCAGCACGGATAGATCGGCTCGACCGCGGTAGGATAGCAGCTTAATGCTGTTGTATTTCTTTTGGTAAGTGTAAAGATCTTCTATACTGGAAACGAGGCATTCCATCTTAATCGTTAGGGAAGACAGCGCATCTACATATTGATACATAATTAAGAATAGACAAAAATGTGGCTCTATGCGTCATAATATACACTAATCATTACATGGATTGTGTGCTCGTTTGTCACATTTAATCAAATTTTTTTATATGTGATAGAGCCATGCTGCAGCAATATTTCTGGTATAGTTGTAACAAGAATATGTCGGCTCAACCGGGGAAGGACCACGTTCTCACAGAATACCAGCGTAAAATAGCAGCTTAACGCTGCTGTGTTTCGTATGGTGAGTCTAGAGAACCGGAGACCCTTTTTACTGGAAACGAGGCATTCCATTTTAGTTCTCACGCATCTGCATTTTGATTCGTAATCGAGGATAAATGTAGATGTCTATGGGTCACAGCAACCGCTTACCATCAGGTGGACTGTGTGCTCGTTTGTCACCCTTATCCTATAAAAAAAGATCAATAAAAATTAAAAATTTTGTACAACCAATTTCATTATAAACTATTAAGAATAACTCAAAAACTATTTGTCAGACCTTGATCAAAATTATGTGGGCCACATGAGAAGCACCAGCTTTCAAATAAATAAAACCATTGAAATCGGTTCAACCAGAAAAAAGTTAATGGTAACACACATTAAAAAAAAACATGCACTCGAATTGAGTACCCCCTTCTTTCTGAAGTCGGTAGAAAAAAACTTAAATTGCAATTAATGCTTTCATTGGTGATGACTAGGATCGAACTCAGTTTAGCGAGGCTTTTATGTATCAAAAATTTACCCAATTCAGATAAAAGACTGTAAAGGTACGTGACGTTAAAACTCAATAGCAATACATTCGAAGTATCTCTTGACATCGCATTCATTTTGTCAATGGTTTCAATGATAGACAGGGAAACGTATCGCAATGTTACTTTACTGCGTATAAACACAATAGCTCTTACCCAGGGAAACCCTTGTCAAGGCGACACATATCTGTCGGTCTAAATTTTGGCGCTTTGAAACAAAGATGTTTGGTACCTTGCGGGATACTTAACTACATCAAATAGAAAATTTGTTATGGACTACCTCTTTATAAATATTTAGTTTTATTTTGTACAAGAAAAACGGCAAACGCATGCGGCTCAACTGATGTAAGTGAACACCTATCCAGGAATATTTTACGAATTACAGTATGTGGATAAAAAAGAAAACACTTTTTTCTAAAACTATGTATATATACACGAGTGTACGGAAAGGCGCCCAACTAGCTTGTACGATCTGATATGGCAATGCTTTATTTTTCTGAAGTCACAAACACGCCAAATTATGACTTAATAATACTACAGTCGTTTATGTTTTAGACCTTTTCTCATTAATACATAGTATAATTAATACATAGTATAATCGCTACCGCTGCATATAGAAACTGAATAAAACGTCTTTTAAAATGGATACAAAACAGTAATGCACCAATCGAAATCGTATTGGTTAGTATTCATGTATTTCATAAATCAACTACGTTGATGTGTATTGTATGTAAGCTCTTAGCCAAATTGAATTGCACGATAGTCTGCTGCACACATACTTTGGCAAATGCATCGTTCAACTCTGCATGTTAATACGGTAACAACTACTGCAATACATATATACATATTGCTGCGAAATGCGTTTCTGCTTAATAGAAATAGTGCAACCTTAGTTTAAAAATCAATAAATAAGCGCAAGAGAATCCATCATTCCATTTTTCCAAAAAGAGTTTTTGGCCTCCGATAAATAGCGATATATCTTACGCCAAATGTTAAATATAATGAACGGCGTCGAGGATCATGGAGCAGCGTTAAAGTTTCAGACTTCTGGTACTGTGATGGCGAATCCTACATACAACGGGAGAGCGCCATATCCAGCAGTGGACTTTTGCGGACCGATGAATAAATAGATTAAAATATTTGTAGTCCTGTATACAAATTTGTAATATATTTATATTATGTATTAAAAATCATCCGTGACCATGGGTGCTGGAAAGCACCCCCAAACGTCGGGCATTAAAAACATGAACAATTAAAAGCGATAAAATCCGCAAGAGTATTATGCACGTGGTAGAGCCATGCAGCAGCTATATTAGCAGTATAGTTGTAGCACGAATGGGTCGGCTCGACCGGGGAAGGACTACGCTCTCACAGAATACCAGCGTAAAATAGCAGTTTAACACGGCTGTGTTTCGTATAGTGAGTGTAGAGAACCAGAGATCCTTTTTACTGGAAAAGAGGCATTCCATCTTAGTATTCACGGGTGACAACGCATCTGCATTTTGATTCGCAAACGAGGATAGATGTAGATGTCTATAGGTCACAGCAACTACTTACCATCAGGTGGACTGTGTGCTCGTTTGTCACCCTATCCTATAAAAAGTAGTTATATCTATACATCTATACAAATAAATAAAATTAATTGTCTGTTTGTAATGTTAAAATTACAGCTTTTTACTAATTGAATATAAAAGTATATACGGTACTTATAACAAAAAACAATTTTTAAAATTTTTGTCTATCTGTCTGTCTGTTTGTTCCGACTAATCTCCGAAACGGCTGGACAAAATTTGAGGGGACTTTCACTGGCAGGTAGCTGATTTCATAAGGAGTAACTTAGACTAATTTTATTTTAGAAAGCGAATTAGGGCTCCGCGCAAAAACGTAAAAATCCTAACATACGAGCGAAGTCGCGGGAAACAGCTAGTTCAATAATAGTTGTGTTAAGAGCTGTGGCAGCTCAGGGGCTAAGCGCTTCCCGTGAATCTCACAGTATGCGAGCAATCCGGGTTAGATCGACGCCCGTACTTGTAAAATTTTTAATTTATCATGTGCTCGGCGGAGATAGGTAAACATCGTGAAGAAACCTACTCGTCTGAGGGATAAAATAATTCGAGGACGATTAAAGTCCTGCAACACGAGATGGTGACGTGCAGCGAACTCATTGGTCCATAATAATCTCAGAAATGAGAGGAGGCCCAGTTGTGGGACGTATATAACTTAATTAACTAAAGAAGACATTTACTGACATGAACTGAAGGGTTGGCCGACAGAAGTGTGGCCGTGTAAGCGAAGTTCATGGTGAAAAAATCCATTGTTGTGCAAGAGCTTAGTGATAGGGAACCGAAGTGTCTTTGGCTTCGCCCGAAGTGTTGACGTCTAATATATGCGTTATTGCGATGAGTGTAACCCAGAACTTAGGAAATATTGATAGGTTTGACAGAATGTCGATATGACACAAATTTAATGTCACAAAACAATACCTTTAATCTCCGTCACATCGAAGCGGACTAGGAAGAGTCTATTGTTCAATATGTACTCGAGATCGACTCGATATAAGACGATCGGCTTTGATTAATCATTATAGAATAGTATAATTTTTATTCAATATAGATCACATGTGTAATTCTTCTTATTTAAAGTAGTTGTTTACTTTAACACTGGTTCGAAAAAAACGCTCTGTCTTAGGAAGAACTAGCAAGAAAGAAAAAAGAAAGAAAATAAACTTTGTTGACACAGCAGTGCATGCACATTTACAAACGGTTAAAAGTAGTAAATTACACACGCACGCACACACACACACACACACACACATACACACACACACACACACACACACACACACTCACACACACACACACATATTGAGAGGCAGACGTTGTTCTGCCCTTTTCGACGACCCTTCATATAAAAAATATTTATTAAATTCGCAATAAAAAATATTGAGGTCACTTATCTGGATAAAACCTATCCTATCTTTCAAGTCGGACTGAACTACACACTGTGCAAAATTTTATTGAAATCAGTTCAGTAGTTTAAGAGTTCATCGCGGACAAACGACGTGACACGTAATTTTTATATATAAAGATATATATATATATATATATATATATATATATATATATATATATATATATATATGTATATATATATATGGTCTTCCGCGGACACCTAGAAGAAGAAACCCAGCGGGAATTTTTATAAGACTCCGTAACAGCAATGCAATCAACTTAGCGCTTTTAATGATTAAAAGTTAAAGTTCAAGTTACAGCCTATATACGTCCCACTGCTGGGCACAGGCATCCTCTCATTTCTGATAGTAGTAATTTCATTTTTGCCGGCGGGGATCGAACCCGAGTTGCTTGTGTACTGTGAAATTTACAGCGAGCGCTTAGACCCTGAGCTACTACGGCTTTTAATGATTAATAATATTTTAATGGTGAGTGTAGAGAACCGGAGATCCTTTTTACTGGTAAAGAGGCATTCCATCTTAGTCCTCACGGATGACAACGCATCTGCATCTTGAGTCTTTATTGAGGATAGATGTAGATGTCTATGGGTCTTATTAGGTGGACTGTGTGCTCGTTTGTCACCCTGTCCTATAAAAAAAAATTAAGGATAAAGATGCTCGTAAAAACTAAATAGTTTAGATGCACTATCATCATGTACCACTAATCGCAGCACTACTACTCCCAACACCGATACACTAGGAAAGACATCACCTTTGATAATACGACACGTGTTTCACCTCTAAACGAAGCATCCTCAGGTGAAGTAGACTCTGCCGTGGCTGACCGCTAAGTGTCAAGGGTTTTAAATAGAGCCAAGCGTTACTTTTTTCAATCCAATACCGTATATCTTTTTAGGAATTTCTTACCATGAGCAACTACATTGTAAAATTAACTGCTTCAATAAGTGATGATCAATGTGACTGTGCGTGGCACGAGTTTTTCTGGACCGATATGATTTAGAGACCTTCAACGCCTTTGCAAAAGTCCGGCATACACCTGCAGTTCCTCTGGTGTGGCGTGTGATTGATCAAGGTGCTCGGATGCTCGTTTGCATCCCTCCCTACCCTACGTTTCTGCTTCAATGAAAAGAAAAGTGGCCCATTTTTCAGTTTTCCATTATTACATGACTTTGTCTAGTTCTCAACGTTACAGAGAACAAAACCGAAAACGTGATATACCGAGATTTAAGACTAGAAGAGGAAGGAACGAGAATGTCATCTAAATAGATCCAAAAAATACATATTGTTGTGATGCTAATAATCGATTTTTTGCATACTCGAGTATAAATAAATCATTTATACGAACACTTTTAAACTTTATTCAAGGTTGCATCAAAAGACGTCTATCGTTACTACGTACGTGTTTTATAATTAAGTATTTTGGGCCAACCTTAAATATAGTTTTATAGGATTTGGACTAATTATTACGAATGGATTATAAAAAAAAAAACGCTTAGAAACACAATTAATGAATGGGCTAAAGTATAGCCCGCTTCTGATATCTGAAATAGATGTACTTAATAAGTGAACGTTACTCATGTGCATTGGGTATGAGCCCAGTCAGAAATTTTTTTTATAAAACTGGTCTGACATACGTATTTACAGGCTATTCAGTGGCAAGTGACCACTGCAGACCTTGAACACTGCAACTAACTTAAATAAAGAAGGCGAAAAATGCGTAACTGTCTTTTAGGACTTCATTTCATCTTTTCTATACTATTTAGACCGAAACACAGCTGTGCAGGCATTGCTGCATGACGACATAAAGGAGGGTGGCAGCTATGGCAAATATTCCCCCTATGAGGCAATCTATGGGGGAGGCCTATGTACAGCAGTGGACTTTAATAGGCTGTAACGGTAAAGTCACATTTATAATAAAAGGTAAACTTTAATTCAATTTACAAGAAAAAACGCCGCATTGCCGCAAAACACAATGTTAAACGAGAAAATAAGCACTGAGGTGCCATTAACTCTCCCTAACGCAGTGTAACGACAGTTACATCATATTTCAGGCTTGAGTGTGCGCTGCCCGGTTTGTTATGTCTTTCAGCCTCTTTTTTCGTTCAAAAAACGAAAAACTCTTGCACGGTGACATGATATACGGTGGACTCCAAACGTATATTAGGGAGAATGTGATATTTCGGACCAAACTCGTAAAATAATTATTAAATTTATTATTATTTATATTTAAGTACCTATTTGAAAACCATTAACAAATGCTGAAGCGAACAAATTTATAAATTTTATAGTATGTATATCTCTTGTATATTTATTTTGTAAAAATAATCCTATATCTTCTATAGTATATGCGCTAGTGCTTCACTACCAGCACGCATGACACACACTGACTTAAACTAAGCCAATTTCATACTTGAATTACACAGAAACGCACGCGCGTATTCACGTACGTACGCCCGCAAGCATATACAATAAGAGAGTGTGTGTGTGTGTACACTTGTTCACTTTGTATTTGTTTCATTTTAACCATACACCTAATAACCAAGAAAGAATTACGATAATAGTTTGATTTTCAATGGTAAATAGCTCGGGCTAAACAGTAAAAATATATTTATTTTCTTAACCAAGTTTTGTGCAAATCCGCTGCTGGAGCACGCGGAATAATACTGCTCGTTGCACTTAAGTCAGTGAAATTTAGAAATTATATAATTTATAAGATTTTAATTGGATTTGTATAATGGGAAATATCGCACATATGATTTAAAAATAATCTCTCACATTTTAAGATCTTAAAAATAAATGGCATACATTCACGATTAAAATAATATTTTTAGATATATATTTGAAATCTCCCTTAAGTAAAGCATTACACGTACAGTTTGTGTTTCATACTTAAGTAGGAAAAGTTAATTTATCATTAACAAGCTTAGTTTTATTTTGTTTCTTCAGCTTATTTATAATTAACTATTTCTTTTGGTGAAATTGGGCCTTAGTGTTTAACTAACAAGCTGAAACGTAACATAAATAACTTTTCTCTTGTAATTGTAATATAATAAATGAAAAAAAGAAACAACGACTACAGATCAAAAATTTTTGACAAAGTAAATTCCGCCGCCTAAATTTGTATAGTGGTTAGTATACTCAGCGTAAGCAACTTGCTTTTAAATGACACTAATACGAGATGTATTAAATTTGTAACACCGAATGTTAAACATCTAAATATGAATGTTATTTTGAATGGTGAAGAGTAGAGTCTTATTGATACACAGTTTTGGTAAAGTTTCAACAAAAAGTATTTGCAAATTGCATGATATTTAAACGTGGTAGAGCCATGCTGCAGCTATATTACTGGTATAGTTGTAGCGCGAATGGGTCGGCTCGACCGGGGAAAGGCCACGTTCTCACAGAATATCAGCGTAAAATAGTAGCTTAATGGTGCTATGTTTGTATGGTGAGTGTAAAGAACTGGAGACCCTTTTTACTGCAAAAAAGGCATTCCTCACAGCTGAAAACATATCTGCATTTTGATTCTCAAATGAAGATAGATGTAGACGTCTATGGGCCAATGCAACCACTTACCATCAGGTGGACTGTGTGCTCGCTTGTCACTCTTATCCTATAAAAAAATAGTGGGCATTGGGCAAGTAGTGCAATTATTGAAAAAACCACTTTAAACTCAGTCGTGTAAGGGCAACTTAAAAGAAACCACTACCCCACATCATCCCGAGTGTAACCTTTGAATGTGAAAAGAGAAACAGGAGATGGATAGCATTCATTCATGGGGCAATGTAAACACTATTACAATATGGTCCCTGAAAATATATAAGGTTTTTCTATTACAAGGTTTAAATTTTTATTAAATAAAAAGGGTTTTTATGATATAAACGACTAAACCATTTATAATAACCCCAGGGAATGAGGTGGCCGTTTCCAAGCTGTTTATTATGTAAGTGTTGTAGTGTTGTAAATAATTGTACAAACTATTTTATACTGTATACTGTGTTACTTAGGAAAAAATTCTCAGAAAGACAGAAGTTTTTTTCCAAACCAGAGATCAAAGTAAAAACGATTTTCAATAACAATTATTTGAAATCTATATTTTATTCATGTAATTCACTCATAATTACACATGTGTTTTCTTTTATAAAGCCCTCTCGTAATTGCATAGTCGGAGTTAACGTTAAGTAGAGCTTGAAAGGGTAAACTCTGTCTGCAAGCGCATGCAAGCGGATTTACGATATAACAAATTAGACCATGGCGTTGTTAACTATACGTTCAAGTAAAACACGGATAATGTTTTCTTTATTTAACCAATGTTGAGCCACTCGTTAAGTAGACTCGTTATTAAAGGGTTTAATAACAACTTGTTTATATTTTATAGCGACTTCAACATTTTCTAAAATTATTTAAATTTTAGAAAGTGCAGTTTGGGTAGAATGTAGACCACATTCTACCCAAACTGCCTGATGGTAGTTATAATTGTATTGACTTATTTGTTTACTTTCTTATAGATGTGGATTCATATTTAAATTAAAATTACTAAAAATATGAGGCCAATGTGGTTACGGTTTAAAAAAAACATTCCTTCCATTTCATCCCGTGGATTACGTAAGAGACGTTAGGCCAGAAAAACCACGGGGCCTCCAATAGATTGTGGTACCTATAAGTATGTCATGACGTAATGGCAGAAGTAAATTAAACGGGCGACGGGGATCAGCTTCAAAGGTACGATTCATCTGATACTGCCATACTACTCCTCCAGCCAAGCGTGGCGACTATTAATATATCCTCCGTACTATGTGAGATGTCCAGCAGTGGACTGTTCTGGACCTATATATATAAAGCTGCGAACACTATCGAAATAAAAAATAATTATTTTCTCTTTTCGTTATAAGCAGAAGAGGCCAATGAAATATATTTTTACATTCTGTTCCCAAAGCGTAAAACGGAACTGTATTAATGTCACTCTGCTGTCTGTCTCTCTGTCCGTTTATGTCTCCGATCAATAGAATGAAATCTAAAATTAATATTTTGGAAGCATGTTGACAAAAAGTCTAAATTTATTAATTATAAATGTTATTTATTTTATTATTGTAACATAAATGCCTTGTATTTTCATTATTTAATGCCTTTTGAATATTTTAAGCAGGTTTTAGTAAATGCAATGAATTTTTAGGGTAGGTAATAAGTCTTTACTTTACTATAATACTTAATATTCGAAATTAATGTATTTTAACAATAATTTGCTTATAAATATTTTTAATGGTTCAGAAATCATTCATTACCTGTCAGTCTAGGTAGGAAATGACATATTTTGTCAAAGACCTAAAATTGGATATTATTTGGATGTTGGCGACGCGCTTAAAAATAGTTTGTCTTTTTCCATTTCATAAAAAATAAACAAATTTGTATTTTAAAACTAATATTATTAAATTATGTATAAGGCATTCCGAATAATAGATTCAATATAATTGTCAAACGAAAGTTCAGGGTTCGATTCCCCGATCGAGAGTCAATTCCAGAAAAGTTTGTTTATAGATAAACTTAAAGCCATGTGTTACATAGTAATCGGCTATGCAATACGGATAAAAGTCTTGTATTAGATACTTACTCGTATTTTAGATGAAAATATATTTTACTCTTGTGATAAGAGATAAGATTCGTAACGGCTAGATAAGAATAGCATGTGTAAACAAATAATGTTTCATTATTTTTTTATTTTTTTATAGAAGAGGGGGCAAACGAGCATACGGCGGTAGTCACTTACCTGATGGTAAGTGACTACCGCCGCCCATGAACAACTGCAACACCAAGGGAATTGCAGGTTTGCAGCGATTAGCGTAAAACCTCTCAACTTGGAAGACGATGTCTATTTAGAGTATTAGGGTGATGAAATAACAACTTTATCTAAATATTGTCGACGGCAAGAGCGAAATATTTATTCCTCTTTCATTTGCATAATACAAGGGATGTTCTGAATCCCTAAATGTTTTTCTCTCCCGACTACAACTTGCAATTTACAAGGGATAAATGTAATTCCCTTGCTATTCAGATTCAATTTACGATCAAAGTGTCCAATTGGTCTTCTTCGGTTTTCTATTCCCTGGACAAAATCGTGTCTATTTTGAAGTAGGTAGGTATATACATGTATATATAATATGCAAAATCCAATAGCTGTTTATCTAATCATACGTTCGTTTCTACGCATCTTAAAAAATAAGAGACGTTTTTTAGTTTCTTGTCTAATGAACGTTACTATTGTGTCATTGACCTCAGTTAATATTTGTTTTACAATCGATGTAGTTTTGGCGGGAGCTTGAGCGTAAAATAATTACTTGAAATGGATTTTGATACGTGAAATTAGGGAAATTTTGTGTATTAAATATCTGCACGTGTTAATTATTACTAAAAATGATGTAACAAATGTTTCCATGGTGATATACTCGTAAATCTCAACTCCTCTTATACACTTAGAGATATTATCCCATTAGTTCGCTGTATGAGGCTATCACACAAAATCATCGCAATGTGCCATCAATATATTGGGAACTAAAATAAAAATCATCCTAGGCTTTATGGTCTTAGAACTTTACCGGCCTGAAATGCCTAACTGTAAAAACAAAAACCATAGCGTCACTCAGCGGCTAAGCGCACGCTGTAAATTTCATAGTAGACGACCCCGCCGGCATTGATAAAATTGTTAATTGTGTTTTAAGTGATGATTTACCACGTACTCGGCGGTGAAAGAAAACATCGTGAGGAAACCGGCATATCTGAGAAGTAAGTAAATATATATATATATATATCGAAGAACGACAGCAGGCATTAAAGCAGCGCGGCGGACATTTTCTTGCCCTAAAACCCTCTCAGAAACGAGGGGAGGCCTGTGCCTAGCATTGGGATGTATATAGGCTTTAACTTTAAAACAACTACAAATATGGAAAATGTGATATTATTGACCAACATATTTTTAATTTTTTTTGTCAATAGTCAATACAACTAAAATTAATTTTGGACAACAAAGAACATAAAAACCTTAATTTAAAATGTATCAATTCATCCATAACGCCTTTGTCCCTTTGATGTACATATACACAGTAAGATTTTTTTTGATGTACATATACCAGCGTAAAATAGCAGCTTAACACTGCTGTGTTTCGTATGGTGAGTGTAGAGAACCGGAGACCCATTTTACTGGAAAAGAGGCATTCCATCTTAGTCCTCACGGGTGGCAACGCATCTGCATTTAGATTCGCAAACAAGGATAGATGTAGATATCTATGGGCCGCAGCAACCACTTACCATCAAGTGGACTGTGTGCTCGTTTGTCACCCTATTCTATACCTATATAAAAAAAAGATCTTGTGTCGTTTTCATGATCCTCAGTAGGTAGAACATATTTCAATCTACAAGTATAACATACAAGTATTTTATCAAAATTACTGATCTAAACCCGACTTCCACTCAAAAATAAATAAAGTAATTAACTAAGAAACGGTTCCCTCATCAGAGTGGATTCCAAAAATCCGAGCGCAAGCCGGTAACAAGAACGGCTCATACATATTAATGTTTTATCTACATCACTTTACACGTCACGCCGTAATGTTCGCCGTTTTAATGTGTTTGCGTGAATTTTCCTTTCGCGTGTCGAAGTGACATAGTTACGTCGCACTTTATGAGTACGTGGGGCTTTTTGTGAGTGCCGGGGTTAGACGTGAATGCATTAACTCGTGAACGTGCGATTCGAGATGTACGCACATCATTAATGATTGAAATAGAAGTATTTTTTGGGTTATTGCAAATTCTTTGCAAGTGCTCATCGGAGTAATAGAGAAAGTAGACGAACTTTCTAAGTATCGTACGGGATGTATATATTGGTGATTCAGGAAGCCATAATAAGCTCATATTATCACATTGGACAACTATTCATAATATGAGAACGATAATTTATTTGTCACCACAAATACTGCGGCAAGACTGCATTTTGTGGCAGGATTTGTGGTAGGTCTATGTGAAAGCCCAGCGGTGGTTTGTGATGGGCTGCAATGACTGATAATGATGAGGACATCATCATCATTATCAGTCATTGCAGCTATGTTGGTTATTCTGGTTCTACGATGAGATATTTTATCTTTATTTCCGAAAACTATATACCAGCGTAAAATAGCAGTTTAAAACTGCTGTTTCGTATGGTGAGTGTAGAGGACCTTTTTACTGGAAAAGAGGCATTCCATCTTAGTCGTCACGGGTGACAACGTGTCTGCATTTTGATTTGCAAACGAGGATAAATGTAGATGTCTATGGGCCACAGCAATCACTTACCAACAGGTGGACTGTGTGCTCGTTTGTCACCCTATCATATAAAAAAAAGATACTATCACGCAGATAAACTTACTAACTAGGGACTTGTACCCAATACACATATCCCACATGAAGTAATTACTTTATCATCATCATTATATCCCACCACAAGGTCAATGCTGAACAAAAAAATCCCCCAAGTAATGCCATATATTGAATATGGTTCCAATAAAATTCAGGAGCTACGACGAATTGATAAATAGAAATCGAACTATAATGGGAAACGTGAGTCAGACTTACCTACGTATTCCGAAAATAAATCTTATGCAATTGTTGAGAAGGTCGCGCTCCAACTTAATGGGTAGTTTTGAAATTAAAATGGAATTTGATTCCAAAATCACCCATCCAAGCCTTCGACTGTGTTCACCATGAGACTATAATTAGGAAGCTACAATACTATGGTGTCACGAACACAGCTTTTAAGCTTATTATTTCATATTTAAGTAACAGAATGCAGAAAGTAATTATCATTGGTAAAAGTTCTTCCGGGCACCTGTACTAATATGATGAGAAAGTACAATGATATATTCGGTAATTGAAATATAGATAGCTTTAGTGATAGTATGGGTTCCTTAAAAAAGAAAATATTTCTATATTATATTCAAACTAAAAATTAAAGCTTTAAATTATAAAACTTTAAATTATACAATGTTAAGCTCTCTACCAAATTACTCGTATAATCTTACCTGTATTGCATAGAATAGTGTCTTTGTGTTTATATCATATTTAATTATCTGTTCATAACTAGTAAGACAGGGTGACGTCATATCCCCGAAACTCTTTACCGCTGCATTGGAAGATGTTTTCAAGCTTCTGGACTGGAAAGGATACGGTATCAACATCAATGGCGAGTACATCACTCACCTTCGATTTGCTGACGATATAGTCCTTATGGCAGAATCGCTGGAGGACCTAAGCACTATGCTCAATGACCTCAATAGTGTTTCCCAACGGATAGGTCTTAAGATGAACATGGACAAAACAAAGATCATGTTTAATGTCCATGTCACACCTATGCCGGTAGTTGTTGGGAACACTAAGCTCGAAGTTGTTGACGAGTATGTTTACCTGGGACAAATAGTCCGACTAGGTAAGTCCAACTTCGACCGAGAGGTCAATCGACGGATTCAACTCGGTTGGGCAGCGTTCGGGAAATTACGGCACATCTTCTCGTCAGGTATACCTCAAAACTTGAAAACGAGACTGTACACCCAGTGCGTGTTGCCAGTGATGACATACGGAACTGAGACGTGGTCCTTCACTGCTGGCCGGATGAGGAAGCTCAAGGTCGCTCAGCGAGCTATGGAGAGGGCTATGCTCGGAGTTTCTCTGCGTGATAAACTCAGAAATGAGGATATTCGCAGTAGAACCAGAGTGACCGACATAGCCCAACGGATTAGTAAGCTGAAGTGGCAATGGGCCGGCCATATAGCTCGAAGAACCGACAGCCGATGGGGAAGAAAGGTTCTCGAGTGGCAGCCTCGTACCGGCAGGCGAAGTGTAGGGCGTCCCCCCACTAGATGGAGTGACGACCTGGTAAGATATGCAGGAAGTCGATGGATGCAGGTGGCTCAGGACCGTGCTTTGTGGCATTCTTTGGGGGAGGCCTATGTTCAGCAGTGGACTTGTGAAGGGCTGTAATGATGATGATGAACTAATTTTAAGTTTCATGTTGAAATGTTGTGCATGCATTTAAGTTAAATACATATATAGTTTAATTTTGTTAATAACTGCAAATGTATATTAATAAAGTTTTATATTTGTTTAGTTGGTAAGCCTAAATAAATAAATAAATACAATCAAAATTAGTGCATTGGTTTAACGTTAATAATCTACATTTTAACGCAAATAAAACTAAATGTATTAAATTTACAACAACTAATGATAAAAATCTAAATACCAATGTGTTTTAAATAAGGAAGAACTAAGCCTTGTTGAATTCACTGTTTTTCTTGGCATCACTCTCGACGCAAAGCTTCAGTGGGGCCCCCATATATCCAAACTAGCAAGCAGACTAAGTTCTGCATCCTATCCTGTAAAAAGGATTAGAGGTCTCACTAGTATCGAGACAGCTAGATTATTTTATTTCAGTTATTTCCATAGCATAATGTCTTATGGAATTTTGCTATAGGGAAATGCGGCTGATTCAGAAACTATTTTTGTTTTACAGAAGAGGGCCATTAGAGCTATTTACAACCTAAAACCGAGAGAGTCTCTTAAAGATAAATTTTAAGAAATAAATATATTAACTTTGGCCTCACAGTATATTTACGAATATTTTATGTATGTTCACGAAAACAAAGATAGTTTTAGTAAAAAAAGTGACGTACATTCTGTAAACACTAGGAACAAACACATGCTAGTGATTCATTCTTGGGACAATGTATATTACAACAAAGTCCCGAAAAGTGTACAGACTCTCTCTATTACCAAATTAAAATGCTGTATAAAAAGGGTTATTATAATATAAATGAATACGTGGCTGATAATAACCTCTGGGAATGAGGTAGTCACTTTTGTACAACCATTAATGTACTTTAAAAAAAAGTTCCGCTTGGTTTCTTGCTGGTTCTTTCCAGGACAGAGGGTTTTTTTCGAACCAGTGGCAAAGTAAAAAAGGACTGTCTATATTGAATAAAAAATTTGTCTATTCTATTCAATTCTATTTAATTTATTTAACGACGTGTGTTATGATTCACATTTCAATTTATCAGTAAAGCATATAAGTAAATAAAGGTACAATACATGACGCATATATGTATTGACTAGGGTAGCATAAGTACAATAGGCCTCATGCCTAAATCGACCCTTGTCACTGTGTCACATCTGTTCAACTTAATTTTAACACTCCCTATTCAAACGGAAATGTCCTCGGGATGTAATGGAACTGTATGATAATAGGGTATTTGTTTAGAATTGGTTGATACCCTGCAAAATAAGATAACAGACATTTCAAATTACACAAATAAACACAAGTCCTTATATCACCTACAAATAATTGTTCCGGGTCTGGATGTTTATGATGACGTCTTCACGTTACAGGAGAATTCTACTATAGCGTTTTAGAAAAATAAAAAAAAATATCCCTCAATAGATATTATTTAAATTGGTAGGCGTCAACGGTGACCACGCTCTAACAAAATACCAGCGTAAAATAGCAGCTTAACGCTGCTGTTTCGTACGGTGGGTGTAGAGAACCAGATACCCCTTTTTAGTGGAAACGAGGCATTCCATCTTAGTCCTCACGGGTGACAACGCATCTGCATTTTGATTCTTAATTGAGGATAAATGTATACAGTAAATGTGAACAGTCTACTCGTTTGTCACCTTTATTCTATAAAAAAAGAAAGACTGTGTAAGCAGTATAGTGTTGATAGTTTGGAACAATGGTGATATTAACAAGTTATGGTAATGGATATTTTTATGACAAAAAGTCCACAAAATTGATACCTTTATTAATTTGAAAATTCTCGTTATATCGGAACGTGACTTTGAACTTTTACTAATCTTACTAAATTTGCCACTTAATCTTTCGCCCGTTAGATTGCAAATGAAACCATTAATAGGGGTTACTTTCCTTTTGAATCCGTGTTGTTACGTTGTTCCTAAGATATTTTCTTAGAATAATGATAATCCTCCTAAAAGGGATGATATCGTCATGCAGAATACTCTCAAGTTATATATATCCCTAACAAAAACTGTGTAATTTGAAAATTTGTTTAAATTTTACCAAAATTATAGGTTTTTCTATAAAAAGAACAAAATTATCAAGATTCTTCAAAAATAGTTAAAAATATTCTAACAAAATAAACCGCAATAACATTATTCGGCTGATGTAGAGATAGCTTACAAGCCCAGATGAAATAAATTCGATATTAAATTGATATACTCATATTTTAATATGAATTGGAAATAATACTGCATGTGTGGGCAACGCCCGTCCGATGCAGTATTAGTCTGTGTTTGCTTTTAACTAAATTGAATTGTCTGATTGCCTAACGAAGATGTATAATGATACGAGTAATGTATGCAAGCTCGCAGACTCGATTTTCCGTCACTTAATGAATTGTAACGAATATTTTATGTTTACAGATAGTTTTAATTTTGTTTTTCTGAAATTTTCTTTTTGTTTTAGAATTAATGTTGAAGTTCGATTGAAGATCCGCTTTTTTGGTTCTTCCGTAAGGTATAGGTATAATATCTACATACATATGCTCTAAGCGTTCAAAATAATCCAGTGGTTTTTCATTTGGAGGCACCGGTCATCGATCATTATTAAAAAATTAGATATACAATCCCATGCAAAAGATCTCTAAAAACTGTAGCCAATTGTTTTACCTATTTGAAATAAATATACATTAATGTAACTTCAACCTTAAATGCATTGCCTAAAGTTGTATTCACAAAGCTACGTAAAAGATAACAGCGCACCCAAATGTACGAGTGGGAGCTCATTCGGTAAGGACATTTTTGTCACTGATTGTGTATCAAGTTTTTTATTAGTGATCGATGGCACGGGTATACACCGGTAAATATTAGACATCTATGACTGCCACGGTTATCTTATACGTAATGTACATTGGTAAAAAAATCATATTATCATGAAAATGCTGGTGTTCGACAAGGCTTGCCTGCTATCGCCTACCCCGTTTATTCTTCATATAAACGATATGTTGCAATCCATTAACATTCATTGCTATGCGGACGACAGCACTGGTGATGCTTTTTACACAGGCCGTGCCAATATTTTTCGAACTTATGTCTGAAAGTGTGCATCCGAGTCTTTGTTGAACAAAGTCTCGGATTTGGGGCGAATAAATCTAGTCCAGTTCAATCCCTAAAAGACACAAGTTTGAGCGATATGCGCTAAAAAGAACCCCTTTATTGTATTATTCTATACGTGGTATAGCCATGCTGCAGCTATATTAGTAGTATAGTTGTAGCACGAATGGTTCGGCTGGACCGGGGAAGGACCACGCTCTCTCAGAATACCAGCATAAAATAGCAGCTTAACGCTGCTGTGTTTCGTATGGTGAGTGTAGAGAACCGGAGACCCTTTTTTCTGGAAAGGAGGCATTCTATCTTAGTCCTCACTGGTGACAACGCATTTGCATTTTGATTCGTAATCGAGGATAGAAGTGTCTATGGGCCACTTACCATCAGGGGGACTGTGTGCTCGTTTGTCACCCTTATCCTATAAAAATACTTCTCAATTTCAGGCCACTCGCCTTGTTGCCTCTTCTCGGCGTCGACATATGAATTGACGCGAAGTTTCATGATCACTTGGAAGGAAAGGCTAAATTGGCCTCTTAAAAGCTTGGCGCGCTTTGTAGAGCCGGACAGTATTCCATGCCAGCACACCACATCCAACTTTACAAGGCACAATTTCAGTCTCATATGGAATACCGTTCTCATATCTGAGCCGAGGCTCTCTAGTGCTAGCTCCTTCCACTTGATCGCATCCAGTGCAGAGCGGCTCGAATCGTCAACGACAGAGTTCTCTCTGGTCCGTTCGATTCGCTGGCGTTGCGAAGAGATCTATCTCGGGGAGTGCTATGAGGAATTGTTCGGATTATTTGAAGCCACCAAATTTTACTAACACACATCGCGACAAACCTCCCGTTACTATCCACATCGTCTGGTTGCTTAGCGGTTTACTACTGTGTGATTTACTAGTAGTTTTCTTCCTCGCACGACTTCTTTGTGTAATTGTTTACCACCGGCGATTTATCCGGACCGATACGAGTTATGAACCCTCAAGAAACAAGCTTACTCCTTTTTTAAAGGCTAGCAACGCACCTGCATTTTTCCTGGTGTTGCAGTTGTTCATGGACAGCAGTCGAGACTTACCATCATGTGGGCCGCATGCTAGTTTGACCCTCTTCTAAAAAAAAAATATCTGTTGCTTTAAGGCGGAGTCTTAGACAATAGACACGCCGTTGTCTCAAAAGTTGCTACAACCTTAAGACTAAGATCTTACAAAATAACCTTATGTTGCGTAAAATAAAGCATTTGTTTAGTTTCATCCTGTATCATAACGTATCAATTATACAATGTAAAGATGTAAGGGGGATTGTGTGAACTTTTCACATATGCCAACTACTCTTGCCCGCAGTTTACCACGCTAACTGATGAATGAGGTTCTGAAGATCGATTTAAGGTACAAAATTTAAATCTCAAAAAACGGTGGACGTGGAAAAGACGTGGAGCAGCATTATCAGAGCGAGTGTATCGACTGCACGAAGCGACTTGCCAGTCTAGCGTAATGAGAATAGAATTACATATACAATATAGAGTGTAAGGTTTCTTTTTGCTTTTTTTTGTAATAATCAAAAAGTTGCTAACGCAGTCGAAATTATAGAACAGAACAGCATCATCAGTTGCATTGAAATCGAAAGTTACGTTACTAAGTAATAAACCAAAAAAAAAAAAATAAGAACAAATGGATGATATAAACAATACTCCCATATTTAATCTCGCATTTCTCCTAATGCTAAATAGATGTAGACATCCACATTGATCCTCGATTAAGAATCAAAATGCAGATGCGCTGCCACCAGATATTCGGTGACGGCATGCTCCCGATCACGGCGATCTAGTCGTGCTGCACTGATAATATAGCTGTAGCATGACTACCACGTGAAGATTTATAGTATTAGATGATTCTGAAATAAAGTTTCAACCACTAACAAAGTAAGCTGACTTATAAAGTACAGTGGAATGCGTGCAACACTGTAGTTACAAGAGGTAATCCATTTCATAAATTAAAATGTTGCATGGCAGCGGAAGCTCAGCTTTAAGTTATTGCAATAATATATAATATATAAATAATAACAATGAATATTATAAGAAAATTTTACTTAAGATATTACGATAACAAATTTGTAATAATAACTTTGTAGTATACAATATACAAGAAACGTTGGCCACTTGCTATACATTTCTAAGTACGCGATCAACCCGGGTTCGATCCCCGCCGGTATCAATAAAAAATAATAATTGCAATTATATATGCTCCATATGCTCGGCGGTAAAGGATTTTTTTATGTCCTTGGCGTTTCTTACAGGAATACCATGTACATTTTGTTTGGAATCGTGGGGGATTGTAATGATGATGAATACACTGATAACAAAGATAGGAAAAGAGCATCAAAGATGAAAGGAAAGAGAAGATATCAATATTTTAAATAATATTTATTACACTGTTTACTACTAGCCGTGTAGTAGCAGTAAAAATATCCACTACCCCATATCTTTCCGTGAGTGTAGTAAGAGGCGACACTGGGAAACAGGCAGGAGATGGGCAGCAGCGTTTTCCCGATAACAGCAAGATTACAATAAAAAAATGCGATTGCCAAACCGCTCGCCAAGCGTGGCAACTATGGCAAATATGCCCCCATGAAATGAAAGTAACGAAGAGACGGTCCCCAATCTCTGGCGGCCGCCGACGGGAAGGGGGTGCTAAGAATCTCCGGTGGAAGTTCGGTTGCCACCTAAGACGACTCGACCTGGCAGCAACAACGCACGCAATCTGAGGACTAACGATAAGATACTGGATCTAGAAAAGAAGATAGACAAGTTACGCCGGCATATTATAGGATTATCTGAGATACGAAGAGAGGGGGAGGACACGGTAATCCTCAAATCCGGCAACTTCTTCTATCACCGGCGACCATCTGTCATAAGAAGGTATCGTCGACGAGGGTTTCGTACCTTCTACTCAGAACCACCAAACGGTATTCGTTGAAGGTCATACAGGACTTACGCACCAACCTCGGCGCATTCCGATGAAGACTTTTTTTAAATACTAGTAATGCTATTAAACATTACTACTATTCCCTTTAACCACTTCTGGTAAGCTTAAAATGCTTGTGTTAGAAGTGGTTCACGATAGTAGTCGAATGGCGGATTTGAACCCACGACCTTTCGAGTTTGCGGTTTGCGCCCTACCAATTAGGCTACTGACGTTTCAGAGTTGAAGAAAAAGTATGAGGATATCTCTAAAGCCATGCATTCCTCCAAAACCCACTACACGGTTTTAATGGCAGACTTCAACGCAAAACTAGGTACACGAGAGAACCGTGAGCTGAAAGTATGGGAATTTGGAATAGGACAACGGAACCCAAGGGGCTAACAGCTGGCCGACTTCATGGAGAAATAGGGACTCTTTATGCTGAACTCTTTCTTCCAGAAGCAACCTCGCAGGAATTGGACCTAATCGAACCCCGACGGTTCGACGAAAAATGAGAATGACTTCATTATGACGACCAGACGACAACTGTTCAGTGATGTCTCAGTGATTGCGAGGGTTAAAACTGGTAGCGCTCACCGAAAGTTTAGAGGCACACTGAACCTAAGTTTAGAGGCACACCGAAGTTAAGTTGGAGAGCTCTAGTCTAATGAAGTCAACGCTCCGTCCTCCTCGTGCTCTAATCCAAATTCCCGAAACATTTCAGCTCGAGTGACAAAACCGTTTTCAGTGCCTAAAAGACTGAAATGCAGAAGACGATATGAATGACAAGCCGGTGAAAACTGTCCATGTAGTCGGAGCTAATTTCTTCAAGATCCGCCTAAGACACCTTAAAAAAGGTAAGGCCCCATGCGAGGATGGAATTACAGCGGAGCTTCTGAAAGCGGGTGGAAAACCGGTACTTGAGTCCTTCAGAAGCTCTTTAATTTCGTCTTCCATGGTGGGACTACTCCGAAGGGGTGGAACATAAGTGCGGTGGTCTTGTTCTTCAAGAAAGGCGACAACGCTCTCTTGAAGAACTACAGACCGATTGCCCTTCTAAGCCGTGTCTGAGTGCTGTTTCCGAGAGTCGACTCGCACGCAGACTCGACGACTTCCAGCCTTCCGAACAAGCCGGTTTGCGTAAAGGCTTTAGTGCCATAGACCACATACATACCCTTTGGCAAATTGTACAAAAGACCGAAGAGTACAATCTGCCACTTTGCCTTGCGTATGTGGACAGACATTAAGATCGCTCAGCGAGCTGTGGAGACGACAATATTCAAGGTTTCTCTGCGTGATAAACTTAGAAATGAGGATATCCTCAGTAGAACCACAGTGACCGATAAAGCTCAACGGATTGGTAGGCTGAAATGAAAATGGGCCAGACATATTGCTCGAAAAACCGACAACCGATGGGGAAATATGGTTCTCGTTTGGCAGCCTCGTACCGGTAGGCGAAGTATAGACCTGGTAAGACATGCAGGAAGTCGATGGATGCAGGTGACTCAGAACCATGCTTTGTGGCACTCCTTGGGGGAGGCCTTTGTTCAGCTGTGGACTTGTGAAGGGCTGTAATGATGAAGAAATGATGATGACACTGTTTACAACATTTAGCAGATATTATGTTTCTTGTTCAATATTTTCTTCTTTGAATATTAACTATCTACACTGAATAAGACCGTTAATATAACTTGAGATTATGTATGTTGATAAAATATGAAATGGAAATAATATTAAACGGAATGACCAGTGCATAATATACGTTGGCTTTTAGCCTAATTGGATTATAAGATTGCCTGAAGTGGGTAAATAATGTTAATATATACACTGAATGTACAATATAGGCGTAAACGAATATATGAACCGTCGTCCTTAAGGCCCATAGTCGTAATAGGAAAGTTAATTAATAATAATATAAACCTTTTTAATCGTATATTTCAGGCAACTAGAAGAACATACTAATAGAATTTTTCTTTTTCTTCCTATAAAGTCCATTGCTGGACATCGGCCTATCTCGTTGTGCGGAAGCTTCAAGCAAGATAGACAATCACTGAACCAGTCATTTCACGCATTTGATACTGCTTCCCGTCGCCACTCTGTACATTATACGCCTAGTTACACCGCCATCCATCGGAAAAATTACGCTCTTTCTGGCATGTCCCATAGTTGCTTCCTACAGCACCCACAAGGCGAAATGAGGAAACAGATAATCTCGTAGATTCCACACGCCTTATAAAGATTTACTCGAATTAGTCAAAAATTATTGATACATATCTACAAAAATTTGTTTCGGGACTAGTCTCAGATAAAAACCCGCGGAAGGATATGCCGTAATAAGCTGACAATCCTTGACTTACGGTCAAATCTGATTTTAAAAATTGTCGTACTAATTTAAACAAAAAAGTTAAAAGTAAGATAATATATGGTCTATTGTACAAGTTGTTTGATATTGCAATCATTAATTTATCTGTCAACCACGGCATAATTTCAATTTGAGATTAATTCGTAAGGATAATAATAACTTTATTTTGCCCTATTCTAGAAATCTCGAATTTACTTGGTAAAGAGACTTAGTTGCTTGCCGCTATTACAATAATAAATTTATACTTTAGTATAACTTATTGCCGCCTCCGCACTTAAGAAAGCACGTACACCAGCTGCTTCCACCAAAAACCTTTGAGAAAAGTCTGAAGCCTAATTAAGAAAAGTCGGGTTTACTACAACCTTAATAAAACCTAACCAGTTGTTGACGAACTAGTTAAATGTTTATGTACTCGTAAAATTATGTTTGCAGCTTATAATATTTTTCATAATAAAATTGACGTTTGGTAGATTGTCAAGTTATTAAGGCCGGTTCATTTCGTGGTTTTATGGTATTTATATATTAAGATGTAATTAATTTAAACTTTTTGTTTGTTATTGCGTTATTAGCTTGCTTTTATGTGCGTCTGTTCTGTCCAAATTTTGCAATTTATTTTAGGCTAACTTCCTGATGAATTAGAAGAGACTTTAAAAATAACTCAGAACTAGACCACAAAGCAATATAAACTCAATTTCTTTCCTGCTTGTTTGTTTGTCTGTTATTCTATTATATTTAAGTTGTGTGCTCAAACCACAAATAAAGTTATTTTCTTCCTTTTTTCGGTTTCGGGTCTATCACAATTTCTCAATATTAACAGAGGCCATGAGGTACACACTAAGTATAACAGTGCCGCAAATATACGCTCTATTACAATGGCATTCACTAACTTGTTCTAATCTACCCGGAACCGGTAATAACAGTTAAGCGATAAGATCTAATGGCACCGGTTAATTTTCAAAGTCATAGCCCTCTGGCTATGACTTCTCTGAACCGGCCACCAGGCCACATGATCGTCAATCAGTCAAGTAGTATTATTTTCAACTGACTTTAATAAAAGGAGAAGGTTCTCAATTCGACTTTTTTATTCAAGTGTGTTACCTCAGAACTTTTTTCTAGGTGAACCGATTTTGATGATTGTTTTTTTATTTGATCTGGTGTTTCTCATGTGGTCCCATATAAATTTGATCAAGATCTGACCAGTAGTTTTTGAGTTATCCTTAATAATGCGTATTTATATGCTGCAGCTATGTATAGTTGTAGCACGAATGGGTCGGCTCGACTAGTAAAAGGACCACGCTCTCACTGAATACCAGCGTAATGTAGCAGCTTAATACTGCTGTGTTTCGTATAGTGAGTGTAGAGAACCGGAGAATTTTTTACTGGAAAAGAGGCATTCCATCTTAGTACTCATGGGTGACAACGCATCTGCATTTTGATTCGCAAACGAAGATAGATGTAGATGTTTATGAGCCACAGCAACCACTTACCAACAGGTGGACTGTGTGCTCGTTTGTCACCCTATCCTATAAAAAAAACATCCCCTACATTGATGATGTTCTAATTTTTATTTATATTGAAGTCGGTTGTAAAAAACTTTCAATTTTATCACTTGTACGGCTATGCAACGTAGAAAACTACTACAACTACTACAACTACTACGGACCAAAACCAGTCTAGTGTTGAAAATAGGCTTCTTCCCCAACGGTTGTCGGTTCTCCGAGCGATATGCCGACTGTCAACTTGGCACAACATTGGAAGGTACTGGAGCACCATCCATATTTTGACATTCGATTTTCAAAACGGTTTTGTAACTCGAGCTGGTAGCCATATCTATATATATATAGATATGGCTATCAGGTCGGAGCATAATCTTTATTAGACGGGATCTCCCTAGATCGGTGTTAAGATTCAGTGTGCCTCTAAACATTCGGTATTTGTTGCCGGTTTTCATACAAGCGATCATAAAGACTGAATAGTTGCCGCTTAATGGTCACAATGAAATGACTCTTGTTTTTCGTAAAAGCGTTGAGGTTAATCCAAGTTCACTCAGTACACATAATACGAAGGTAACTATGGACAGTAGGCGCTATGTATAGAATTGTCCAAATGAAGAGAACAAATCGCTTATTTCTTAATCAATTCTTTGCTGTAACATATTTATTTATCTTCTTACTCTAGCGCAACTAATGGGAAAGACAAAAATAAGCTACTTAAAACGGAACAAATTACAAGTTGCGATAAATAATATTATTGGCTGGCTGACTGGCTTAGTAGCCAGCTATTGAATTTCTACGAAATATTGGCTACATTTTTGTCGAAGATACGATAAAACTGAATTTAGCTAGATATAAACAGAATTTTCCACATAGAAATGTAATTAGCGGAGCCTTTGTGTAATATGTTTTCGTTTAGCTTTATTTTTAGATCTTAATTAGAAGTAAAACAGACTTTGTTTATTAAAAAAGGGAATATTGTAACAACGTGCTGCGGCACTATTGATATTTTATAACTTTTTGAAAATTGTTTTGAAATTTTTATTTGAGTTTAGTTTATGTGGTGGATGTAAATTATTTTTTATTAATGCTTTGTTTCTAGTATTCGATCTTTATTGACTAACATCACTCAATTGGGTAAGGTCGGAAAAATAACCTGTATTGGATGACAATGCTTTCTGTCATTGTTATACCTAAGTAGTATTAAAATAGATTTACTACGGAAGCTGTATTTTACTATTTTGGTAAAATTTGATGTTAATAATTCTTCGTCACAACACCTGCAAAATTTCTTACATTAACTTCGAGTGTTTTATATATTTGTTAAAAATATTTTGTTTGTCTCAAAATACAGCAGAGCTGGATGGAAGAGGATAAAAACTTAACAATATGCATTTCTTTTATATTTTCGTGTCGAATGGGGTGGGGTTAGTCTTTAAAAAAAAATATAAGTATATATTAATCACATGTACGAAAATCGATCTGTCTTCATACTTTCCCTTAGAATAGTTACAGAATGCAAACAATCGAATAAAAGAGAAATATACAATATTCTATATTTAACACAGGATTTATATTCCTGAACCGCTTTAAATAACTGGGATTCGCGTGCAGCATTGCACTTGTAAGAAGCATCTCGTGTAATAAATAAAGAGGTTGCATGCCAGCTCACACAGAACGTAACATATATTTTTGCTTTATTTTATACAATGCACATGAAGGCGAATCAAAGAAAAAACAATGCTATTTCACATACAGGAGAAATCAATATTTTAATATAGTTCACTTCATCTTTTCAACCCCTTGTTTAATCCATTGCTAGGTATAGGTTGTTTCAATAATTTAAAATTAAAAATTTTGTACAGCCGACTTCAATATAAGTTTTTTAAGAATAACTTAAAAACTATTGGTCTGACCTTGATCAAATTCATATGGGACCATACGAGAAGTACCAGCTTTCAAATAAAAAAAGAATCATCGAAATCGGTTCACCCAGAAAAAAGTTCTGAGGTAACACACATAAAAAAAAAACGAAAAAAAAAAACATACAGTCGAATTGAGTACCGGCTCCTTTTTGGAAGTCGGCAGAAAATACGCCACCTGGCATGATAAAAAACTGCGCAGTTTGATAAGTGCAGAGCCAATATTGCTCTGGTAATGCTACTTCAATTTACCAGTCTTGAGGATTCGTTTTCAGCATTTTGATTTACTGCCGTTTGTCGGTTGGCTACGCCTCGTTTATCTGTTAGCTGGGTGCATCGAGTGCGAGTGTAGACTGGAGGTAGGCATGTTAGAGAACATGTTACGCCGTACACCGTAATTTACATAATTTAAGCAATGTAATTTACCTAATGTCATACTTATACCGACCGGCTCGTAATTCTGCTTTACCTGAAAATAAACAAAATGACAAATTAAGTAAATTATTTTTTTAAATGGAAACAACATTTTGTAGCTTCTAACATCTTTACAATTTATAACTTTATTATATTAGCGACCACTATATAGCCCAGAGACACCTGCTCCCAATTTCAAACGATGAGGTCTACAGATAAGTTAGAGCCCTTGAGACCTCTCAGCCTGAAACTATACTAGACTTTTACCGTTCAAAGCGAAATATCAGAACGCACTGATGCTTGGCGACAGAGATAAGTAATATTATTCAAGTATTTTAATTTTGCTTCGGATTGTCTGCGGGCACTGCAAGAGCGAGATTTCGGGTAATGATATTGAAGTATTGTCTTGTCGTTTGGCGGCGCACTAGATAATTTTCAATATAGTTAACTAGTATATGAATGGTCCAAACTATAAAAAGTAGTTTGTAAATTTGTATGAAAAGTACGCCATTTTAATGCCATTTTTAATATTGTATTAGACAAAGGAAGTCGTTAAATCCGAAAAGACATAATCCCACCAAAATATTTTCATGTAAAATGTTGCCAAGACGTAGAGAATGAGACAGGAAAGACAAGAAACCAACTTACCATCCATGCTGTCCCACGACGGGGCCGAAATGAAGAGGCAGGGGGCAGCATCGCCAGCAGCAGTAGGCCATCTCACCAGCAGTCGTCATCTACGGCATCGGCAGTCGGTAGTAACGAAACGTCACTTTTGACTAAGGTGTAGAGTTTATGAAGTTATGGCGTGTAGAGTTAGAAGCTTGGCTCTACATGAGATCTGATAACTTTTTGACGGTGCGAGCCATATGGTACCTTTATTCTCGTTTTGACAACATTTTATATGAAAATGTTTTTGCTTAGACCAAAAATTCCCAAATTTAAAAAGGTGGGGAGTGATTTACTGAAAATCCTGAAATATTTATTTTATTATTATTATTATTTATAACAAGGAGTAACAAGGAGTCCCTATATTAATTTTCAAACATCTAGCATCAACACGGAAGTCTCAAACAAATATAACTTAGTTTAAGGGGTTGGGGGGGGGGGGGGGTGATTTTTTTGTTTCTGAACTAATACTAGCTTACATACCAAACTTCAACTTTCTAGGACTTCAGGAAGTACCCTAAGAATTTTGATGATCATCAGTGAGTGAGTCAGTGACGAAATCGGGGTTTTAGATATCAATAAAATCTAAAGTATAAGAGCTATGCAATTGAAACTTTATATGTTTGATAATTCCACTAATTAAATTATATTCCGAGAATTTTGTTTATCTCATATAATCCAAAGTGACGAGGGTTCAAAAAAAACGACGAAGCGCTTTGAAAAAAGGTAGGTAGCGTTTCGTTTTAGTTTGGTTGGCTCGTCATGGCGGTGGCACTACCGAGCCTCCAAATTAGCTTGTTCTTGTAGTTAAAACAGTTTATGGTATGTTTTAGGTTCATTTCAATCGCTGGATGAGAGCCGTTCAGTTTAAAGATCTTTATTTCTCAATAAGACAATCGTCACTTACATGAGAACAATAATTAGATAAACATATTAATAACAATTTGTAGTGCGGGTATAAATAAAACGTTGTTGGATGTCACTTTTAAGAAGCGAATATCTTTGTTGCTTACTCGAATTATAAGGTGGTGGTCCAAGTTAAATAATGTGTTTCGCTTTTGTTTAATAATGATATAGATTAAGGCCGTTAAGTCTCATATTCTATCTTTAGTCAACGCCATCACACAACGTTGTAAAAAATATGTACCGTCGATATTTCAAACATTTACATATTGTAAAATATTAAATTCTTTGAACTAAGTGAGTATATTTCTCCCGTATCTTAGCTAATCAGTGTTCAAATCCTTAATTTTGCTATCTTATTAGTTTATTACTTTTAATAACTCTTGCTGCGTAAATAATATAAGTATGTAGTGCATTAATTTTCATTAATATTGTTCCTTCTTAACAGGGGACGCTTCGTATCGATAACAAAATGTCATCATAGAGCCGTATATACTCATTTTAATTAACATGTTCGTAATAGTATCATATATATACATATTGATACCGCTTTCCATGTGACCGGTTCTGTAATTATTTTGCGAAAGTAAATAATTTGACAGTTTGCCTCTATATTAATACATGTAGCTGAATAGAAATTCATAAGCTCAAGTGGGAATCTATCGGTCATATAGTTTCCTTAACAAACGACCGAACGAACAAAGGCGGCCCCACTTGGGAGAAAGAAATGAAGTGACGACCTAAAACAGAGAATCGAACGATACAGGGTAATGGAACGGTGCTTTGTGGTAATTAACGGGAGGTACCCCTTAAACTAGGAAGAAATCTTCCATCCTAGTTATTAAGGCTAACAAAGTTTTAATTCTTAATCGTAGATGTCTATGCTCACAACATCTATTCACCATCAGTTACACTGTAACAGTTTGTGAACCTTCCTTATATTAAAAGACGAAAGGACTCTTGGTGCCATATAATGACGGTGATGATAACGTCACAAAGACACATACTAAAAATGTAAGATTTAGACCTTAGACAAAGTGACTAAGGTATGAAAACATCTTGCAGTGCGATGGCACTCAAACGTTATGAAGATATCAAGTGCTCCTAGAAAGTGAACTGTTTATTAGCGTAAATTAAAAATATTGTCCTGGAAGACCGAATTTCAGTAACGGCGGCAAGTTTCAAAGGAAAATAGCCATTTTATACGTGCTAGACCCAAGCTGCAGCTATATTTCTGGTATAGTTGTAACACGAATGGGTCGGCTCAACCGGGGAAGGACCACGCTCTCATAGAATATCAGCGTAAGATAGCAGCTTTATGCTGCTGTATTTCGTATGGTGAGTGTAGAGAACCGGAGACCCTTTTTTACTGGAAACGAGGCATTTCATCTTAGTCCTCACGGGTGACAACGCATCTGTATTTTGATTCGTAATCGAGGATAAATGTTGATGTCTATGGGCCACAGCAACCACTTACCATCAGATGGACTGTGTGCTCGTTTGTCACCATTATTATATAAAAAAATCTTCGCTGGACAGGATTATAGTGCAGAAGTCAGCGCGTAAGCGTAACTTCTTCACTCTCAAAGCTCGTTGGGACGGCAGTCGGACACGACCGAAGAGAGATCGGCCACAGGACCCATTAGTACTCGTAGACGGCTTTACGTGCTTTCCGAAGCAAGGTTTCCCTGCTACTGGGGATTTATTGCCTAAAAAGGAACAATAAGTGATTTGGCACTTGATCAGTAGTAACGCTGCCATCCAAAAGATAATAATAAGTAATATAATAAAAATCATCACAACCTAGAACCGTGGGATTAGTATCATTATGGCGATGTTTCGACTGAACTGTAAACGGAGAACTTTGTAAAAATCGCTTGATACTTTCGTGTGTTTAATGCAAGAGAAAACGCTGTGTGGCTCCAAAAAGCCCATGTAAATTTAAGAAGCGTACAAACGAACGTAAACATGAGTCTACACAAAATCAAATAGTCTCTCGTTTCTATCCTTATTTAGAACTAAAACAACAAGTAAACACTGAATAGTACTGGGAATACCGTATTAGAAAAGCTGCCTTTATTGTGGTTTATGGTGATTTTTGAATACTGCTTTTTTCTGCCACATATGGTTTGTCCTCGGTACGGGCATGCATGCTTATCCAAAAACATTGAAATATAAAAAATAAAAACTGCTTTCGTCTCGTTCTTGAGATATTTTGTAAATATACTATTGTTCTACCACTAATTGCCGGCGACAAAAAAAAATCATTGGACTAATTTTTAACATAATACTTGTTGCAGAGCTAAATAAATTCAACAATTTTATTCATTGGTGTTTCCTTTTCATATTAAGGTGCCTTTCTTTACGTATTAGTGTATTATAAGAATTATAAGAGCGGGTAGCGCAACCTTACCAAGTTGATAGTAAAGTACAACCTCTCCGCTTCGAGTTCAAGGTGTATAACATAATGAGAACCTGTTTAGATAAGCGATAAAGTAATTAAAATCTAATTATTAATCCAATTTTGGTATACCACCAACCTCATAAGTAATAGGAATAGGAAAAACTCATTTCAAGTCATGGACTGTCCTGGGCTATAGACACGGATTAAGCCATCTCTCGGTGTCTTCGAAAGTTATCTTGCATTTCTATTGGCCAGTTTGTAAGATAACTGCACAAAGAGATAACAAGATGATTTTTTTTTACAAAAAATGATGTAGTAAAATTTACGTAATAAATTGCATTTCGATAATTTGTTTGGCTTAGAACTCTGCCACTTCTCTCTTCTCGTGTGTGTTGTAGGAACCAACTGAAAGAAAAAACCAATCAAGAGCTTTTTGCATTCGATATAATAAGGCAAAATAAGTATCTCATTTGTACTTGGGGCCCACATACCTAGAACTGTGATAAGCTGCGGTGGTTAAAAAGACTGCATATTCTTTGAGCTAACATGACTCCCTTTATATAAATAACTATTTAACAAAGATTAACTTCATAAATCATTCCCCATAATTTATTTTATTTTTGAAGACAATACAAATTACAAAACCGAATATCACTGCTGTGTATACAACAATATCATATATAACATCGTTCGAATAAATATACAGGAACCGATTTGTTCAATAGAAATCTACGTGAGGGTTGTTACTTGTTACGTGTCGAATTGCTTGCTTCCTCGCAAGAGCACTATTGTAGTGGCTTTATCTATTTAAGGTTTCTGAATAGCGTAGTTCTGAATATGTTTTTGTAAAATTAGAATGTATGTCGTATAAAGGCCATCATGATATATAAACTAACAACCCACATACCTACCACAGTTGCACACAGATCTCCTTTAATTTTTAACAAGTTTTTGGGACAGGAGAGAGACGCAGCCAAGAGTATGGAAGCACTCCCAATAACTATGGCATAGTTGCTACGCTTGCCAGGTGGGTTGTCAACCGCAGTTTTTATTATCTTGAGTTGTTATCGGGTCGAAGCTGCTTCCCCCACTCTGATATTATTCTCTTCGTCGCCTCTTACCACAGTCACGAAATGTCACACGGCGATGCAGCTACTCATGAATAACAGAGTTATTTGTATAATTGTAATAAAAAATCACTTAAAATTAATTGAAAAACAAATGAGCACATACGCATCGAATGAAACAATTTGATATCTTTATTTCAATTCAATTCAATTCAATCTTTGTTACATTCGATAAAAGTACACGAACGTAAAAGTACGCGCAAATATAGACGCTTATCTAAAACGACGGATTCAGACTCTAGAGGCCGAGATTTTGAAATCGAAAAATTGGATCAATTATAACAAATTTAAAAGGGAGATTAACTTGCTTATAAATACTCTAAGAGGGAGATTTAATAGGCTAACTATTGTTTACGGTTACCTATTTTGTACAGTGGTCTTTCCTCTTTATACTGTTCGTGACCAATGGACTTGCAGGCAATTAAACGTGACCAAATTTTAATGTCGTATATTATATTTAAAAGAAACAAAGTCCAAGGTGCCTACGCCTACTAAGGGTGCCGAGGCATATCATAAACTGGGAGTGTACAATGGGAGAGACCCGTGTCCGAGGGGAGAAATATTTTTAGTTTCAGCTTTTTATTGCTGTAAATTTTATAATAGTTGATTATAATTGATAGACAGCCTCTCTCATAAATTGGCACCAAAGCAGAGTCCTGTGGCTTCTATCCATCGAACTGAACAATCGCGATAATATCTGTACAGCGAAACCCTAATCTGTATCAAACACGCATATTAGCCTTTCTGATATTAACATAAAAATAATTTACAATATACGGCTGTTTCAGCTCGAGTAAAGTCTACAACTACTAGCGAGCATTTAAGTGAAATAAGCACTAGAAAGAAAATGAAAACTAAAAAAACTAGGCACGTTTTCGATGCAAAACACGAACGACGAAGGGGATTTAAATGGGCCTGGGAGTTAATTTATCACTTCGCAGCGTAGAGCATGAACTCGTTGGTTATTAAATTTCAGTCGCAGTCTGTGGCTCCATTGAAGCAGTTCGGGTTGGCTTTCTTAAAGTTAACGTTAGCTATTCGCATCCATCAACGTCACTGCAAAAAGTTTTTCTACTGCGCTCAGTAGAAATATCGATGAGTAATTTTTGTTTGCAAACTTTGAGACACTTTTTAAGCTTTATTAATTGCTATAAAAGTAATTAATGTTTAATTTATTTAAAATTAAACGTAATTTGCTTCGTAAACTACGTATTTAACTGAAATTTTTATTGCCTAAAAATCTGTACCATATTTGTGTCACAACACTAATAAAAAAGCCGTTTTTGAACTAACGATTTAAAAAAAAACATTACATGTTCATTTTATTAAAATTATTATTATATTTATTAATTACGAATTTCTTGTTATAATTGCCTTTACTTTTACTTCCTTTTGTCTGATAGTCTGCAAAACTAACATAATGTTGTAAAGGTATGTAGAATATGTACAAACTGTGTGCACCATCAGAATAAAAATAACTAAAACACAATAAATAAAAATCGCAATGTTTATTTTATGAACGTACACCCTAACGTAATAAAATACACTAGTTGGTCTGGCACAAGTCCACTGCTGAATGTAGATCTCCCCCAAGGAATGCCATAAAGCACGGTCCTGAGCCACCTGCATCCATCGACTTCTTAAATATCTTACCAAATCGTCACTCCGTCTAGTGGGGGGCCGCCCGACACTTCTTCTACCGGTACGATGCTGCCACTCGAGAACCTTTCCTCCCAATCATTAGTCGGTTCTTCGTGCTATATGGCCGGTCCGTTGCCACTTCAGCTTCGCATGAGCCGAAGTGGCTCCGTTGAGCTGTGTCGGTTACTCTGGTTGGCAGTCGTTAATTCACTTCAAATTAACTCCGGGCTTTTTGCAGTGTATACATAAAATTTTAAAATATCTCGGCCTCAGCACCACCAATAGGATCCAAATATTGCGATATTCATATTTAGCACTCAAGCAAACGTATCTTTACCTACTTATACCTATATTGCAAATATGAGTCAGATTGGTCCATAAGCATAAAGTCTATTAACTATTCACCACTATGAACCATCGTCTATTCAAAACAAATATATTGTGTAAATATGACCTCAATCGGTCAAGTTGGCCGGAACTTTCACGATTACTGAAGCACCAAAAATTATATTAATGAACTAGCGATCCGTCCTTCTATTATTCTATTTCTGTATCTCGACAAATGCTCCACCTACCGTTTCCAATTGTGAATCTAAACCATACAGGGTCCACACTATCCATATAAACACACACAAAAAAAATTCACTAGATTCGTTCGAATCAGTTTCGAGTTTTAGCGAGACTAACGGACAGCAATTGATTTTTATATATAGAGATAAAAATAATTAAACGGTAGCTTTTACTTATCAAATTATTAATTGACCCTTCCAAAAACTGATGAACAAATACGAAAAACATGCAACTGATAATCGAGTTTAAAATATTCAACGGTCCAGAATACACTTATAGGTACTTCATATTGCTGGCGTATGAATTATCAAGCTCCTTTGGAACGGATTGCGTGAATCGACCATTTGTCACTAGATTATTTCGTACAGAATCTCTAGATTTATGACAGCCTCGTGTCATGTACGTTAGCTCTCGATTGCTTTGGTTGACATCCATCTATCCATTACAGCCTAGAAAAGTCCACTGCTGAACATACGCCTCCCTCATAGATTGTCTCATGGGGGATTTAGTCATAGTTGTTACGCTGATGGTAAGCGAGTTGGCAGCCACAGTTTATTATTATTTTGAGTTGTTACCAGGAAGATGCTGCTGCCCATCGCCTGTTTCATTTTCCCTCTGTCGCCTCATACGACAACCTCGGGAAGATTTATAATAAATTTTAATTATTTTTAAAATATTTGAAATTGAAATATCAAATATACTAATTTTAAGAATTTCATCATGGCCAATTTAACTTATTTTTGAAGGTAGTTTACTGCACCCAAGGCCATGGGGGCATTGATTCTTGTTGTTGTAATTGTTACCACTTGTACGTTGTCGTCTTCGTGTTAATTTTATAATAGGATTTAATTGAGAAGAAACAAAAATGTCACCATTTTTATAATTGCCTACAGCGCTGTATTTAGCCTATAGCGTGTGCATTTTGGCCATGGTATTGCACAGAGATATTTAATACAACTACAGCATTGTTTACGATGTAAAGAAGTTCGCATGCCACAATGGAATTTTATTTTTTACACTGCAGCCATCGACAAATAAATAGGCGTTCTGAACTCCTTTTTCGTCTTAACTTTTTAGGAAAAGATACAAAGCAGTAGAAATTTCGGACGCTCCTCCCTTATTTCGCCTTTCATGCCACATGTAGCAAAAATAGTCGTGGATGGTTATCTATTGGTTATATATATTATATTATCTCGTATATAGTAAAATAAAGAGCCGTGGTAGCTCAGATGGTTAGCGCTCGCTGTAAATTTCAAAGTGCGCGAGCAAGTACCGGATTCGATCCCCGCCGGCACCAATGAAATTGTTAATTGCGATTTTAAATGCCGATTTACCACTTGCCCGGCGGTAAAAGAAAACATCGTGAGGAAACCTGCATGTTTGAGAAATTAGAAAAAAAATATTTCGAAGACATGTGAAGTTCGCCAACACTAACTGGGGCAGCGCGGCGGACACTTCCTTGCCCTAAAACCTCTCAGAAGTTAGTGGCGGCCTGTGCCCAGCAGTGGGACTTATATTGGCTGTAATATTATATATAAGTAAAATTGTATACTGATAACCGTCTCTTATAAAACACAGCACTCTCGTTACTTAATCAAGTCTGGATACAAATATTCGCTAGTAATATAAGCTCGACAGTAATGAGATTCTACTATGAGACTACTAATGGAAAGCGCTTTAATTCTTCTTCAACCAATACTTTAACACGTTCATCTTTTTCAATATTTGCTGGTTTGTGTCCTCCACGTTTATCTTTCTCTTGCACCCCAGTTGGCATCAACTTTTCTATGGCTGTGTTAGCTGTTTTCTCTCCAATACCTAAAGGAGGTTACAAAAAACACAAACCTTCTTCTCGCCATTGTAATGTAAATAATACTATATTTCGTCTCTTTAGCAGTTGAAAAGTAGGTAAAATAGTAATATGGTGCAGAAAAAAAAGGACCAAGTATCCTTGTTATTTATGAGACGATACATAATCTTAAGACGTAGTAGGAGAAACACATTACAGCCATGTTATGAATGCAGCACGAATACTACTATGAGCGTAAAATAGCAGCAGAATTATACCTACTATGCTTTGAGTGATAAGAGACGAGGACCTGGTAACCACGTTAACAGATTTACAGACGACGACTACGACGTTAAGAGATTACAGACAGTCTATTTATTTATTTATTTATTCATAGGACACCAGCAGTGCACACATTATCACATTTTATTGCAAGTGGGCTTAATCTAGGGACCGATGTGTGCACCCTTATAGGTGACACACCATTACAAAACACTATAAAAATTAAGACAGGGCAGAGCTACAATAGCTTATAAAGAAATATGTCACAAAAAATAATACTTGAATATAACGTATAACCAAGACAATAAAAAACATGCACATAACTAAGCAGCAGCTGTAGGGAACATGGATATTAAATTATAATTAAATCATTCACAAATTATTTATAATAGTGATCTATTACAGTTATGTAAGGCAACGCATCTGTATTTTTGACTTCTTCCAACTTTCGATTTCAACAGATAGACTGTGTGCTCATTTGTCACTCTTATAAAGAAGAATAAAAAAGTGGTTGTAATCTATTAGCGAACAAGACTCGATAATTCTTTTAAAGACGGGAAAACCCTTTGAAAGATTTATGACGGTCGATGAACTTGACTAGTGAACACTGTCCACGATGTAAAAGTAAATTTTTACACTATCCCTATATAAACTGTTTGAAAGTTTTAGCATTAAATTCGCAAGCACACAAGAGCACCAAATGCAAATCTATGTAACCGAGTATCTGTTAGAAAATGTTAATTGAGTGGTCCAGCTCAGCATCAGTTCATGCATAAAAGATCCTTTGAAACTTGAGCTATCAAGGAGATGCTTCTAGTACAATCTACTGGGTATTTCATTTGATTTGCAATCTCAAGTGCGGACCGTCGTCTTCCTTATGCTTACGGGTAACTTGGGTACGTCATTGTTTAGCTATCGGAAACAAGAGAGTGTTTATGACAGGTCACAAAAGGGACGATACTCAGTAATATACGACACATTAACTAAAAAGTTCTGTCTTAAACAAGAAAAAACATTAAATATTTCTTTCGTTTTTAGTACGCTTCACGAGTACTTTTGGAAATTATTAATATTACAACATAATATTGAAAATCATTTATTTTATTTTTCTAACTGGTTTAAATAAATTAATAAAAAGAGCTTTTAATTATTTTCAACGTGGCAGAGCCACACTGTACCTATATTATTTTTACGACACGAACAGAACGACTCGGCCGGAGAAGGATCTTTTTTTTTATTAAATAAGCAATACTTCAAGGGTGGTCCTATATAAATTTGGAGAAAAAATTTTACCCCTAAGGGTAGCAAATAAATAGCTTCTTTTTTAGCGATTTGAAGCCGGTATATACTTTTTGTTAAACATTATAATTATACTAGTAATGAGACATTCTATCTTTGTCCTGAGTGTTGACAATACTAATCGCCGTAAAGAATCTTTTTTTTTTATAGGAAATGGTGACAAACGAGCACATAGTCCACCTGATTGACAGAGATGCTGCGGCCCATAGACGTCATTGTTGCTCAGTTACATTGCTCATTTATTACCCTTTTTCTATAAAACAAATTACTGCGTGTTTATAACATTGATGAAATTGTGACATTTAGCACAATTCCTTATTTTATTTTATTTACCGAACTATATTTTGCTGTAATATTTATTATATGGCCAACAAAACAGATAACAATCAAATTACATTCTTTTAAAAAACTATGTAAGAGTTCTGTATCAGATTGTTATACTAATATTTTGACCCATATTTTTATATTTATTACAGGAGAGAGATCAACTCTTGACTAGACAATATTTATGACATACACTATAAAAGATATATAATTAAAACCTATTTGATATGGGAATGATTGCATACGAGTATAAGTGCAAGCTATTTTACTTTACTTTTGAATATACTGGATCTTGGGTCAAAGATATCCAAGCTGGAGAATCGCATAACCACCTTTAAATACAGTAAAAACATCGAAGTTAAAAGCGATAAGGATTCAAAATAAACTTTACTTACATAATCAAGAATGTAGTATGGTAAATACTACATATATTTACACTACAAGCTCCACCCAGGCTCGTATGTAATTTACGCGACAATCGAACGGCATTTGGTAAACACACTGGTATCAGCGCAAACAGTAGGTTTACCTTGCCTCGATCAATTGCCGAACGCGCCCGAAACTATGTTGTTATTGTAAAATTTTAGAATTACAAGTTTCAGACAGGATTATCAACCTATTAATGAACAGTTGTTTAGAAAAGCTGAAAGTAGAAGAATGTGAGTTAAGATTGGGTGAGTTAATTGTCAAATGCCTTTTGTACACCCATGATCAAGTTATATTTGCGCGTCGGCAGCGGTCGAGTTGTAAATGATGGTTACATTAATAAAGGGTAATGAAAGTGAATGCTAATAAGATGAGAATAATGATTTTAATAGATTCAGAGTAGGTTCAGCAAGTGCATGACTTTGTGTATTTGGAATGTGTGTTTAATCGGAATGCTGATTTATGACAAGGATCTAAAGCGAGGAGTGAACGCAGGGCACAGAGTAGATTGGGCTCTTTACTCTATTGTGGAAAGACAGAATGTGTCAAAAAGGGCAAGTATGACAACGCTGTGTTAGTCCTTACCTAAATGCATGGTAGTAAAAGTTGGATGTGGCAGAAGATGCGATGTGAGAATAGAATAAACGCTGTAGGAATGCGGTCATTAAGGAGTATGTTAGGGCTGAACCTGAATGACAGGGTGAGAAACTGTGTGATAAGAAAAGTGCAGTTAGCAAGATGATGTGAATAGGATTAAGAAAGGAATGATTCGGTGGTTTGTTTATGTAGAAAGAAGAAGAGTTACAAAGCAAATTTATGTCACAGAAGTGAATTTCAGAGTCGGCATAGAACGCCCTAGATGGAAGTTTGTCGACCAAACTGGCGATATATTGAATGGAAGCCTGTAGTCTCTGCTTATCCCTCTGCGAGATAGGCGTGAGTGTTTATCGTATATCTATAATATTTAAATAGTTAAATATACTTAACTCCAGTCTTACTTTATAAAAATTTAAATGTGGATGTACATTCTAAAAAAGGTCAACAATCGTCGTCTAGGGAGAGAGCAAATTGTATCAGATGTCCATTTCGTTTGTAAATTGAATATGAATAACAAGTGTCTCTTGTTAGCAAATAAAGAATTCTTTGTGTCGATGCGAATGTTTGATAAGGTTGGTATGACTGTAGTATTTCCCAAAAATGTAATTTTTTTAAACAAATATAAAATGATAATGGCAATATTTTTATGTGAAAGTTACACCTGAAATATTTTTCAATGCTGAGCTTTCTTACTATAAAAAAATACTACTCCTCTCAGTGCACGTTGGCGGACTTCGCATGTCCTCAATATTTTTTTTTCCTTAAACAAGCATGCTTCATCACGATGTGTTCCTTCACCGCAGATCATGTTGTAAATTAGCACTTAAAATTGCAATAAACAATGTTATTTTTGCTAACGGGGATCGACCCCGGCTGCTCGCGTTCTGTGAAATTTATGGCTAGCACTTAGCCCTGAGCTACCGCGGCTTGTGTTAGTCTATTTAATAATAAAAATAATTATTAAATGTTTTACAACCGGTGAAGATATTACGTAACCTACACGCAAAAATTACAGTCGAATTAAGAACCTCCTCCTTTTTCGAAGTCGGTTAAAAAGAAATATCTCTATTTTACCCTGTTAGAGTTTATTTCTGATCAGAAAAAAACCTATTTTGCTATGGCAATATATTGATAAATGACAATTGATGTCTTCTCTAGCGTAGAAGTATGAGCAAGTATCTAAAGATCAAGATATTGCTTTGAGAGTGCAGTTTTACCAATTTCGCATTTTGACGTTCTAGATAGATAGGTGTGAGCTCGTAGTATTCTATATGTCCTTAATAATATGAGCAGAAAGCATTACACTAAAAAGTCCAAAATACTCAAAACTTTAATTTTTTTAAATCTTCTTTTATTGAAAATCAAAGCCTAAAATGAATAAAATATTTTCTCATTTTAAAGTAGGGGCTTTACGTCTTCTATACACTATGTCTTAGCGCCGGCTTCGAGTGAACTAAGAAATATCACAATCTCAATGACGTCTAAACATTTATGTTTTAATTTTTCGTTCTTAGTGGTGGAATTATTTCTACAAATTTAAATAAGACAAACCCTAAGTATAAACTATTTAATAAAAAAAATAATCATCAAAATCGGTTCACAATGAACGAAGATATCGTATAACATATAAACAAAAAACACACAGTCGAATTTTAAACCTTTTCCTTTTTTCAAAGTCGTCAAAAAACGTTCTAATATTTTTAATATCATTTTTATAGGTTTTTTTTCTCACTTTTATAATTTGCATGTGGTTTTTGTCAACATGCGCCTGGGATAAAAATCTCTGTAGCATCAAATATTACTTGAAAATATAAATGGAGCGGCCACTCTCAGTCACGGTTAATACATAAAAGAAGCTCGATCATATTTACTTGTTTTGCAACAAATGGAAAGACCCTTGCCTTGTATGGAAATAATAATATCATTTCAGATCATAGTTTTCGAAGAAATAGGTTGGAATAGAAATAGAAATAGGTTGGTGAGACAACGATGCTGCCATAACACAGCTGCATCACGAATGATACGGGTTGACCTGGGAAGGACTCCCTTTATAGAATACATGTGTTAAACAGCAGTATGTTCATATAGGAATGAGAACTGCAGACCATTTTACTTTTTAACAAGGCACTCCATCTTAGTCCTCAAGTACAATGTATCTGCATTTTGATTCATAAACAAGATTAAATGAAAATGGACTGTTATATATGGACATTTCCGCTTAACCACACAACCGATATTTTACTATTAAAAGTTATAATTTTGAACACACGTAAAAAACTCTATACATTTTATTGAAAACTAAAGGGGATATGGATAATTTTAAATTTGTGAACAAACTAAAAACCAAAATATGTTTAAAGTTTGTGGCAAATCCTATTCAGGTTTAATTTTAGCCCCGTTTGAACTTGGATGAGTAAACATAACGCGAAACTGTAGGCACGGCAATCCAAACACTGCCTTGCCCCGGTCAATTAACGGTCACACCCGACTTGAGTGCCGTCGAATCTACTGCAATCAATTGCAGACGGTGTAATTTGCACATGTTATAGTAAAAAATTTATTAGGAATTAGGGTTACAGAAACACTAGATAAAATTAACAGAATACCAAGCGTCGTCTATATCAAGGTATAGCCACGCTGCAGCCATCGACGAGAACTTGAGACCCTTTGTACTGATAAGGAAGCATTTCGTTAGCAGTTATCACGGAACAACACAGCTGATTGCACGTTTGTCACCGTTACTTGTTAAAAATTAATAATAGTTACATCAACGATAGCACGTAAACGAAACGTAAATATTCTGTAATTACCTGTCAGGTCGTAAAGATTTGTCGCTCCAAACCTCTTCTAAACGTGGTAGAGCCATGCTCCAGCTGAATTAATTGTATAGTTGTAATACAAATGGATCGGCTCGATGCTGCACTGGAGACCCTTTTTATTGCAAAAGAGGCATTCCATCTTTGTACTCACGGCTGACAACGCATCTGTATTTTGATTCGCAAACGAAAATAGATGTTAATGTCTATGGGTCACAGCAACTAATTACGTTAGGTAGACTGTGTGCTGGCTTGTTACCCTTATCCTATAAAAAAATCCACAGTGAGTTTTTCTTCGTTTCTTGTCTATTCAATTATAGAATGACGTTATTAGTCTAAGGACATACGTTATAAATTTCCATTATCACACACTTTACAGAGCCTCGACGATAAGTTTCTCTAAATGTAGGCAATGAACATAAAGCGTTGTGCGGGGTATATGGGAAAAAAAAATATCGAGGATTAGTTATTCCAGACACTGTAACAAGAACGCGTGTTTATCATGTCCGTCACAAGCCTCCACTATGCTACACGCTTCAACACAGCGGATACTCTGGGTACACAGCCCTTACTCCTATGGAGCCTTTTTAAGGGCGTACCGATGAGGGAGCTATACGGAATTGCGAAATAATTGCGTTTGTTTGATCCCTTGCTGGATCCATATCGCTTAACCTTTAGTTATGCAATTCATATGTAATTTGCATTAATAAAATGTGTAATTTGTTTTAATAAAACGAAGGAAACACATATATTCGCGCGTGTTCCGCTCATTCTAGCCCAGAGACGCCACGGTTTCCCTTGTCCGCTTTAATCCTGCTTCGCTTGCGTTTTCGTACGGTTTTAAAAAAAGTAACGAAGAATTTAGTGTTAATTTTATTATTAAGTCGGTCACGGTGCGTCGCGTCACGTGCAGCGCGCTTATGTAGTTGAATACGATATATTAATTGACTATTACCTTAGAATTATATAACTGGTTATTATTTAATAGATTTATATATTTATTACAGCCTATCAAAGTCCAATAATGTACATAACCCTCATAGGGCTAGATTGCCTCATACCATATGTCCAAATGTCCAATTTCCCCATTGGCCATAGTCCTTACTCCTTACTCTGTGGCGAGCAGCTATGCCTTACGAACACATACGGAGCACATAGAATACCTAACATCAATTAGCGCTATAAGCTCGGCACAATCTATAGAATTACATAAGATATGTAATAACTACTTTTTGACAAAAGAATATTCATCCATTAAAACCCTGTGACAAGTTTATTTCAAAGCATATGTTGCCGTTTTTAAGGTTATAAAACCAAATGAGCCTCAACGTCCACTTCCACAGACGATTGAACTTGAATAGCAAGGGAGTCTCCTCTACGTTCCGTGATTACACGATGTCAAAAGAATCTATGGGCCACCGTATACTCTCTAAAAAATTGAATAGAGACTTTTTGAACCAGTGAAAGTAATTTACTGAAATGGAAACTATTTTTCTTATAATAAAGTGATGTATTTTAAGTGAAAAAAACCATCATCATTGGATGCGTCACGAACAGTCGTAGTTCCGTATTAATATTACCATTTTTAGGCTTCTCTCAAGATGAGTTAGCTATAATCGTGGTTAAACGTGGTCAGCCATGCTACAGATACATTCTGGTTGTAGCATGAATGGGTCGAATCGACCGGGGAAGGACCACGCTCTCACAGAAAACCAGCGTACAATAGTAGCTTAATTCTGCTTTGTTTCGTATGGTGAGTGTAGAGAACCGGAGACCCTTTTCACTGGAAACGAGGCATATCATCTTCTTTAGAGCTCAAAGGTTACAACCGTAAGCAATGTGAATCTTAATCGTGGATAGATGTAGATATTTATGAGTCACAGTATCTATTTACTGTGACTGTGACTGAATGTGTGTTCGTTTTTCACCCTTATTCTATAAAATAATCACATGTGGACTGTTTGATTGGTAATAACCCGAAAATTAGTATCGACCACTTGCAGAATCATTTTTTTAATAATTTAAAATTAAAATTTTGTACAACCGACTTCAATATAAATTATTAAGAATAACTCAAAAACTATTATTCAGACCCTGATCAAATTTATATGGGACTACATGTGAAGCACCAGCTTTCAAATACAAAACGAATCATCGAAATCGGTCCACCTAGTAAAAAGTTATGAGGTAACAACACACATAAAAAACATACAGTCGAATTGAGGACCGTCTCCTTTTTGAAGTCGGTAGAAAAGCAACAAAAATTGTCGTCGCCAAGTTCAAGCGAATTTTTGAATGATGCGTCCTATGTAAGAATTCCAGCTGTGCCTACGAATCTTGATTTAGTAACTTTCTGTTTGACACAAGGATAAATAATTCAAGATATTTGTATTCATCTCCGACTTCATAATGACGGCTTGTTGCAGCTGGGATAACATTATAAAAAAGTTTTTAACAGGCGATTTTTCAAATTATTTTAGCTTCACGTAGTATATTATAGTAGGGAAGAGTGTAGTGTATCTCAATATTCTAACTAATGAACATTGTTGATTAAGAATCAAAATGTAGATGCGTCGTCACCTTTCAGGATTAAGATGGAATGCCTTGTTTTCAGTAAAAGGGTTACGGTTCTCTAAACTTACCATACAAAACACAACAGCATTAAACTGTTATTCTTAGCTGGCTTCTCTGATCAAGCCCATCATTCGTGCTACAACCATAATATAGCTGCAGCGTTCGTGTGCCACGTGTAGAAATAACAGTCTGTCTGGGTAAGAGCGTTTTTTCCAATGTTGCATTTCGGTTTAATAGTGTGTAGAGTCATTAAAGTTACAGGCTAAGAGGTATTCAATTATAATCTTCAAATATGTTAGCGCACTTTTGCGCTATATTTTTTGGACATGTGATGATAAATCAAAGTTATAGTCAAATCTTCCCTGCAACGGGAAAGGCCAGTGAATTTTAACGGTATGATGATGTAGAAGAAAAAACATCTTTATTTGGACTAACCAGGATAAGGTGAATGGCAAGATACCACGTTAGCGATTTTTTATTCCATCATAAAAAAAAACATATTGTAACTATTATACTGTCACTGAAAATATTTCTAATAATAAATTCTTCAATTTAAAAGCAATCTAGAATTACTTACAGCGAGAAAAGATACTTCTTTGTTTGAAAATATTGTTACTTGGCAGACAAGTTACTTTCACTTTACGAAGTAGTATTTCCTCACAGTGCTTTTATATTATAAAGTTAAGATTGCGAAGTAGTTCAAAATGAAATTTCCCCTGACACTCTCTTCGCGTAACTGAATGAACTCAAGCATAGTTGTGTACATTTTCAATTGGGTCTAAATTACATTCCTTACTACCGCTGTACTAGTAGCTACTAGCGCCTAGTAACTAGTAACGCGATCTATTTGATGCTATGGGATTTTACTGATACTTCTATTGGTATCCTTTACTGCAATCGAGAGGAAATGGGGTAATTAATGCTTAAAAGCCCCTACAAAGTACCACGATAATAAGTTTTGTTTTTTACAACATAAACCTCGCGGTGTGGTCGCGTTATAAGTTGAACCAAATTCCCATATTTTTGATTGACCTGTCAGTCGAAGTTGGACTTACTTAGTCGGACAGTTTTTTTCTAGGTAAATATACTCGGCAACATCTTGGAACGTGGTGTTACCAACAACTACGTTGCATACGATTTTTGTTTTATCCATGTTCATTTTAATACCCATCCGTTGCTTGACACCATTGAGGTCATTGAGCATCAAAGTATCTCCCATAGTCCACAAACGCAAGACAAAGTGGCTGATTGTACTCTTCTGTCTAATGTATAATTTTCCGGTGTGTGTATAGTATGTTCGCTAAGATAGTGTCGGTACGGAGCACTTATTATTTTGATTTTATTTTATTATTTTTTACTGTGTTTGTTAAATAAATGTTTCTCTATTCTAAGAATAAAAAAGGAATACTATTTTATTCTTATGGTTATTGTAATAAAATACGAATAAATATAATAATCACAAGTTAGGTAGCAAAGAAACCTTTCACTAGGGCGTGGCGCTTCGTTTTAAAATGCCAAATTCTCCTGCGGGTTGACGCCACACGCGGCGACATTTAATGTCGCGGCGGCAGCAGTGCCAAGGCGGTGCGACACAGAAGCGACCGTATGCCGTGAACAGACTATATGTGGTCTATACTTAGAGTATTAATAATAGCTGGATTATAAAACTCTATGGGTCTATATATAGAAGTCGTTAAGTCTGGATGCGAGACGATTTGTAATGGAAACCTAATGGAAATGTATATGTATATCTTCAGTAAAAATGAGCAAAACCACAACACTCCCTCTCCACATCTACGGTGTGGTGCCACCATGGCGGACGAAATTTAAGAGCTTCTGTACGTATTCAAGAACTAATTTTGCACCAGATTTCAGAATCTCATGTGTAAATTCATCATTGCCCGGGGCCTTTCATTCCAATCTCGCTCAGACTGACGTCTGGGACATCATCGAAACAGTGTCGTATGAGACTTGTTTTTTACCGTTACTCACACTTACGTGTGGCTACGACAATTATGAAAACACCTGTCCGTAGAACCTCTTAGTCTCACCCAAAATCTCAGGTATCTTGGGAATGACGCTGACACAATCGGCGTTCAAGTTTGACAGTTGTCTCTTTCCGGTAGACGGATCTCTAGCAAAGGACTATGGCATTATGACAAAGTCATGAGATTAAGACTAATCGAGACTTTGGGTTCTTCTGTAACGGGACTCGTATTATATATATTATATGTTTATATAGTAATACCAATCAGGCTCAAACATCTAACGACACTTTATTAACATATTATTCAAACAAAATGATCGACAGAAAGACTTACACTAACATTAGTAAAAAGTAACATAAGCGAGACGGCAAGAGTTCATAAGTAGTTCGGTTAAAAAGATACATAAAATCGAGGCAACAGAAGCAACATCGTGCTTTGTTAAAAATTGCCGCAATATATTAGCTGCAACGCCGATAGAAAAAGTTATACAGACAAAAATAAAAGTTCTCTTGTGCAAACTCATTCTGAACTGGTTTTAACCGAGTTGGAGAAACGATGAGGTTTATATTCATCGTATATGTCTTTTTACGTATGTTACGATTTATAGGAACTAGCTGAAACAAATTATTTTTTTTAATTAAATGGCTTATATCGCAGCGGTGGGCCACATAAATTTCAAGAATATATTCTACCACTAATGCCGGCTTACAGAAACGCAACGTAATTCTAACTGGTAAATACACAAACATCACTCATATGAGTTTAAAGTTTGACTAGCTGAGCATCACTCGAATCTTTATGCTAATGTAACATTTATTTAAAAAACTTTGTTCTCTTTGATATTTTTTCGATGTTTGATTTTAAATATGTTTTAAACAGCATCATCTGTACATATCGTAACATAAAGCTAAGTAAGCGCATCTACGGAAACGGAAACTAATCAATAATCTGTGTGTCTATCATGAAATACTTCACGCTGGTAGAATCTATTGGAAGTTGCCAAACTAGGAAAAAAAAATCTGTACATATAGGAATTATTTCATGTTTATTTGGTTTAAAATTAAAGTCTGCAATAATCTCATAACAATATATAGATTTTGAACGTAATTCATGCGAATTTTCTAGATGTTGTCGATGAAAAGTAATCCTAAAAAGAATAAATGTTTTATTTTTTTTTAGTATTTAAAATTGGTTTTCAATTATTGTAAAATGTTTACTTTTATATAAAAGTTAGTTTCGTATATGACGTTTAATAAGTTTTAAAATTCACGTGAAATCTCATGCCAACATACAATGCGGAACTCTGAGATATAGTTTCGCACTAACTTTGTTAGTAGACGTACAAATGTGAAACTAAGGTATACATTTAATAAGCACGTTTCTGGCTAAGATGGCTAAATGAAGCAACAATCTGAGCAAATCCCCTGGATAGATGGAATGACGATATGCGCAGGGCAACTGGCAGCTACTGAATGCGTGAATTCAAATATCGAGCTAAGTGGCGCGACTTGGGAAACCGATAAGACAGTGGACTGCCGCAGGCTGATGATTAATGATGATTTTAAATTGTACCTAATTTTAGGCTGTGACTATATACTGCTATTTTTCTGAAAATAAGTAAAATGATAGTCTGAAAGCGGCGGCCTGTCATAAAGGTGTCATGGGAATTGATGTTTAGAGTGCAGCTTTTAGCAAACCAAATCCTATTTCATCCTGCCCGCATACTGCAAAACTCTATAAATCTATAAGTTAATACCAAAGTAATATTTCTTTAGGCACTACTTGAGGCTAACTCAGATATTTTTTCGGACGGAAGTATTGTTTAGTAAAATCTATGGTCCGTTTACGCAGTTTCCCTTTAATAAAGACAACGACTTACTATAGTCGTGTGCACATGAGTTATATAATACTTAGATTTAAAATCTATTTTATTTTTATATAGTTTAAATGTAAAAAAATATTATTTTATTGATATTTTTTTAAAATTCAAAGTTACTTATTTATCTTGTAGCGGCGGTGTAAGAATATCCAATACCCAATATTGTTCCATTTATATTATATTTCCATTTTCCATTAGCCCGCGGCTACACAGCTGGCTGATATCTAACTTTGACACACACACACACACACACACACACGCACACACACTCAGCTCTAGCTACTCGTTCTATATGCGCTTGCTTATCTGGTGCGCTTAGTGCTCGGTCGGTGGCGCGCATCTCTACTTATTTTGATTTAACGTTTAAAAACTTTGGTGGTCTGAAGAATTTAAAAATAAATCGAGAACATATGAAAATACACACGCTTGAGGGCAGTGCAGCTGACTCCACCATGCCATAAAAATTTCTCATGATTGGGAGAAGGCCTGTGCACAGCAGCGACATATTTTTACGCTATTTCTTTTTTACTTTAGCAAATATTAACAGATATCATTTATTTTAGTTTTATGCATAAGATAGAATTAGTCCTTCGGTGTTTTTTTAAAACGTTACCACCACACTAGGATTTTCTCCTGTATCGTAGAGGCATTTTACAGACATAAATTGCACGAGGACACACATTCAGACCCGGAACAGTTATTTGTAGGCTATACAAATACTTGTTCCGTGCGGGATTCGAACCCGCAGCACCCAGCACAACAACTCATTGCTAAGCCACTGCGCCACGGAGCCGTCAAAGCCGTGTTTACCTTTATATTTTAGAAAAAATAAACTATTCCGTATTTTTGAGCAAATTCGCGAATTGTTTTCTATTTTTAATACACAAAGGCAGCATGCCGGAACTGTTTCGGAAGTGATAACTTATTTAAAGCTTCATAAAAACCGAGAAGCGACAAAAATTGTACGAATGCAAATTAAATTATAAAGTTTTATTTAAATAATGACACCGTTGCTCGAAAGAGAATGCCTTTATTTTAAATACGAAATAACTAACACTTTTAATCAATAGAAAAGTTTTTCGGCTTCAAGGCTGCATCTAATTCGACAAAATATCGTCAATACAATAAATAATGGCAAAACTATACATTAGAAAAAATTACAACGTAGGAACTTTTACTAAAGCATATAATACTCGTATTTCATTTGTAAAACCAACAAGCATAAGATGTGTAAATAAAACAAAATAATATTTAACTACCTTCGATTTGCCGACGATGTAGCGATTACGGCAAAATCGCTGGAGGACTTCAGCACTACTTTCAATGACCTTGTGGAAGGAAAAGGGGAGATCTCCCACCGGGCAAGGTGTTCTGCCCGAGGAACGGCCAACGCTCCGAATGGAAGTTCGGAGCTATTCTACATAATATACCGCTTTAACTTCGGAAATTTGTTAGCGCGATTTAGGCTTCGATGTGTTTCACTTGTGGCGCGACGATAGCGCCGCCACATCACCCCCTACTCAGACTGGAGGTCGATAGTGCAGTCCGATTGCAGGTGCGTCCTTAATGCTGGTGGGGAATGCATGTTGTGTGCGTAAGGGCAAGTGACGCCGGTGCGAACGATATGCCGGTGTGTAATGCATGCCATACTACGGACTTGCAAGTGATGCCGGTGAGAACGATGAGCTGGAGCAAGTGCCAGAAGTCTGCCTTATAAATCTGCGGTGAGTCGAGATGAAGACAAGTTGGACTGGCTTGCATTAGCTGAAGACTGCAGAAGACGATTCTTGGAAGTGAATGGTAGGGGTTCTTAAGGATAATGACGAAGGCTTGAAGTTGTAGTTTTCCGAAGGTTGTTGGTTGCATGTTGATATTACGTTGGTTGGTCACCAGTGTAGTCGGTGGAAGGAAAAGGGGAGATATCCCGCTGGGCAAGGTGTTCTGCCCGGGGAGCGGCCAACGCTCCGAGTGGTAGTTCGGAGCTATTCTATATATACTGCTTTAACTTCGGAAATTTGTTAGCGCGATTTAGGCTTTATGTGTTTCGCTTGTGGAGCGATGATAAGCGCCGCAATAACCTCAGTCTTATCTTAAGATGAAAGACAAAGATCATGTTTAACGTACATGTCACACCTATGCCACTAGTTGTTGGGAGCACTATGCTTGAATCTGTTGACGAATTAAACATACTCGTCAACGAGGACCTAGGACCTAGGCCAAATTGTCCGACAAGGGAATTCCAACTTCGACCGAAAGGTTTATTACCGACGGAGCCAACTCGGCTTAGTAGCTTTCGGATGCTTTCGGGAGGTGACCACCACCTTTCCTGATAACCGAGCAATGGAGAGGGTTTTAGACTTTGTATTGAGTCTAAACCAGTGAGAACCAAAGTAACCGATGTAGCCCAACGGGTCAGTGACCTGAAGTGTTAATGCGCCGGTCATAAAGTTCAAAGAACCGACAACCGACGGCGAAGAAAAGTTCTGGATATACTTAGGTGGCTCAGGACCGTGCAAGACATTCATTAAGAGAAGACTATGTTCAGCAGTGGACTAGTGATAGACTGTAATAATCTTGATGATGAATCTTTGAATAAACAAATTTAAAAGAGGGATTGCATTAAGTGATCTTTTTGCTTCACACAGCAATTTGTCACAGACTAATCAGAATCAAAGGAAATATCATCTACCAATGCCATAAGCCTTTTCAAAAATGAACCATACATAAAACTTGCCCATTAATTATAAAAAAATCAACATGCGTGAGTGTCGTGGAACACTCGATTGGAATGAAGTTCCTTTCGTAGTATATTATTATTGATAAATATATTATATTATTGATTAACAAATAGAAATAAATGAATTACTAGCGTCTATTAAAATGAAGTGTCATTTAAAATAATATTTTTTTACAGCTAGATAAGAAAAAGTGCGAGAGAGATGGATATCATTCTATCTCGCTCCCACTATAGTAAGGGTCGTGACGGCAAAATTTTTCACTTTTTCTCACCTAGCCTCCATCCGTCAAATTCGTAGAGTGCGATAAGGAACTTCGTTCTAAAAAAAAAACATACTGACCGTACCTGGCATTCGTATTTACTACACAATGTTCAAAATTTCCAATAACAATAATGCCGCATCGTTAAAGTTTAGGGACTGATGCTACTCTAATGTCTACGTATGTAAACGTTCTCTCTCAAAAGGGCTCCTAATTGTGATGATAACGGCTGAATAAAATCTAATAGACACCTTTCATGGATATGTATTCGTATTTCTCGTGCAATTTTCGTTATTAAAAGTCGCTATATGAGCAGAAACAATATGAAAATATTCAATTCATCAAATAACAATACTTGCACTTATGTTGTAGTGTGAGTGGATTACGCTGCCGTGAAAGTTTTTTTTTTATAAATCTAAAGTGACAAACGAACTTACAGTATCCCTGATGATAAATGGTTACAGCAGTCCATGCCAACTGCAATAATAGAAGGCTGCAGCTGTGTTGTCACTTCTGAGAACTAAGATGAAACGCTTCAAAACCTGTAATTACATTGGATGTCTATACCCTTCAGATCGAAATAGATACGAGGACCTGCTTAGACAGACTTCTAGGCAGATAAAGTATCGTATCTAGTGAATGATGATGGTAATATAAGAATTCAGTTTTGAAAATAAACTCAGGTCTAAACGCTTAATATCCTTCCTATCGGGAACTAGCGCGAACTATTCGAACGAGTGCTATTTACTAGTGTAGTGGTATCGTTTTACGACTTAATCTAAAAACGTTAACATTACACTATTATCATTACATAAAATATGCATTAATAATATTAAAAAAAGAACCTTTCTCAATTAGTTTTTTAATGATAGTAAAAATTGTATTAAAATCCCTCAAGTAGTTTTAGGATTTCAGGCGCGCATTGGCTTGCAGATGCACATACATATGCAGACGAGGACAATTGTTTTATATTATTTAGGGTTAATCATTGAGTTATATATACTACGTACTAGAGAAGCCATTCCAAACAAAAATTGTGTACTACTCTATGTATTCGCGCATGCGCGGGAGTAGTAGCCGCGCATGCGCGAAGAGTACTTTTTAATATAAAATAAGATATTAATATAAAATAAATATAAGAATTTAATATAAAATATCTTAATTTAATCTAAACAAACATATTTCTAAATAAAACGTAATAATAATTATCTTATGGAATTCACAAATCTTCAATTCACGCAATATTTAGTTTGTATAGATTGCACTACAGTTCAGTTGAACAAAGTCAATGTTCGGATTGGCTTCTCTAGTACGTAGTACACATAACTCAATGGGGTTAATAGATAATATTTTAGGTATAATTTTAATAAAGAACTGATGTTTATTTTTCTATTTTACGAACTTGCAAATAAAATGCTTGTGTAAGAGAAAGTAATTAATAGATAAATTAAATACCAAACATGTTACAGTACTCTCACTAGGGCAGTAGAAATGAATTAGAGGGTTTAGACCTTTCTTAACCCTTGTTCGGGACGCATTGTCTTCACGAAGATCTTTCAGCGTACTTTAATGAGGGAATGACAGCTTATTGTTGTGGAATACGAAGCATTATCTAATTACAGTAGCAATAGCTGCGGAAAGTTATTGTTACAGTTTACTTTAAAAATGCAATTGCAATTTTATTTTCTCTAAAGAAGCAGTCGATTTAGAACAAATCAGTCCACAAAGGTATATTATAAAGGTATTCCGTGTTCGTGAGCGCTGTAAATAATTTTAATACAAATATTTTTGGGGTTAATCTCGAAAATATTTCACTAATACTTTAGATATCACGACAGGACCCTAAAATATACCACAAACCCGGGTTACTGATGTTTTTTTTTATTACTATAAATAATAAAAAAATATTAGAATTGCGTTATTCATTAAATTATTTTTTAAATATATTTTGGGATAAAACTTCTGAAGTCGGTGATAAGACACAGTGTATGAATGTGAATTAAAACCCGGACTTCAGAAGCTATGATGATGTGGATTTTTTGAAAAAGTTTTTTTTTCTTTCGTTTTTGAATGAACTAACGAATATTACAAGTTTAAGGTAGAAGGCTCCGTGGCGCAGTGGCTTAACAATTGCAGCGCTAAAGACCGCGGGTTCGAATCCAGTACGAAAGAAGTATATGTAAGGCCTACAAGCAATTGTTCTAGGTCTGGATGGTTGTCCTTTTGAAATTTATGTATGTAAACTGCCCCCACGATACAGGAGAAAATCCTAGTGCGGAGGTAGGTTTATTTAAAAAAAGGAGAAGAAACATTTAAAACAAAGAGAATGACGTCTATATAGATAATTTTTATTTATTTTTCCCCGTTTACCTAAAGATTATATGGGACCAACCCTGAAGTATTTACGTTAGTAATAGTAGTTAAGTATATACTTATACATATATAAGACATAAGTAAGTATATAGTCTGTAAGTTTCCGAGAAATGAACTGAACAAGAAATGAACGAAAAAAATGAACATACATAAGTAAAACTGAAGTTTCTTTCGCTATTTCTTATACGATCAGAGGAACCATATTTCGTACTGTTAGTAGTAGCAGAATTAAGAAAAAAATACATTTGAAAAATGAAATTTTATTATTTTTAATCTAAAATATAACAAAAAACATTTATTTTTTAAATAAAATACGGTTAATTCTTAGATTTAAAAATTACTAAGCATTTTACAAAATAAGCGCGCGCATTCTGTAATTTGTCTCATGGCGACTGTGAGTAACTGTAGCCGTCTTTCGATAGCTAAGAAAATTGAAAACTAGGTACTGGACACGCTAGATGTGAATCAAACTTTATATATTAATATCTATAACAAATCACTCTTGTACTAAGCTCAATTTAAAGATGATTCGAGGCAATGTGAGCAACATTTGTTTTAATTTATAATATAACATGTTTTCTTTTAACTATATAATTAAAAAGTTTTATAGGTTTGGTCCTTTTGCAAATTGTCTTTTTTGACAAATTGAATTTCAGTGCTCATTCATTTGGCCGTCTTTAACGATCATTATTATTAAAAAGACGATCTTAATGTAATGGGAACAATAACATTTTCTGTCAAAAAGCCAAAGTGCACAATGCTATTAACAGAACAAACCGCTAGCTCTTTAAATGTATAACTTCGTACAAATTAAATACAGAATAGAGTTAGATGATAAATATTAATAATACGACATTTTCGGAAAAGTGTTCATAGACATAGCTATATATAAGCTACTGGACATTTTTCTTAAGATCCTTACACACACCTGGTACTGCTATAAGTAAAGAAACGAATTTGATTGAACGTCAACAATGTCAGAATGACATGACAGAATGTGGCGCGAGCACAATATTAATCAATCATCAATAGCTAAAAAAGACGCATGACTTCGACAGGGCCCGTTCATCATACCACATTTAGCTAAATAGCGTTTATATTTTTGTAACGCCAAAGAATGCAATCACTTTTATACTGAAAATTTCAAGTAGTATTTTTAATTGAACACCTGTTCAGTTGCATGCATAGAGCAACACGCACGACCGGCTTAGTCGTTCCCCTCCGTGAAAGTACAAGTCCAACCGGTCCTGTGCGTACAATAAAACCAACCGCAGCCGAACTGCTCACTAGACTTAATCTAGTTGCGCAGCCGAGTCGACGTCCTACAAAAAAACCAAACTGTTCGTTTTTTTTTGCTGCAAAAAAAGATGGCGTTATCTTTTATATAGTAAATAATTTTAATTCATATTAAGTATTGCTATTTATTTATCTTTAAACTTAAAAATCACAATAATAACGGTCGTGTTGTTTCGCATTTTGTTTACCAACACAGCCACATATAATATAAGTGGATCGGTCGAGCGATTTATCCGAGTTGTCGCTGTTCACGAAGTGCTGTTCATTTTCCGTTAGAGGCTTATCTTTAAATTTAGGGGCCATCCCTGAAGTTTATTTAATAAATAAATAATAATTTAAATAGTAAAAAAAAAACCTGAAAAACTGTTGATCCTGCAGGCTATCCCTGGAACTTCCTGCTTATATTCGAGCGCAACTTACGGAAATCTATTTCATTTTTCTTTTTATCCTTAGAAAATCTTGGAAACGGCTCGACCAATTGACTTGAAAATCTAATTAGCTCGAAGTCCCAATAAACACTTTCGAACGCTGTGTTGCCCATTTCGATCGTTTGATTTGTTCTCAAGATATCGTACGACAAAATTTTATTTACATACATACATACATACACACACACACACACACACACACACACACACACACACACACACACACACACACATACACACACACACACGACCGGACGTCCAGCCAGGAATAGTCGGCTTCGTAGGACCTCAAAACTTGGAGATCTGATAAAAACTCGTATTCTCAAAACCGGACCGAAATCTATAACTTCTTACTTTTGAAAATTATTAATTTTCAAAGCGAGATGTTAAATTTACGCGTCGAAATATATCTCAATAACATTCTCAAATATATAACACGGTCACAAATAATAACCTGTTTATACGTGCATGTCCACAGCATGTAATAAACTCTTACAATTTACAACAAACAGAAGCAACACAACAAACTACACAAGTTTTTAGTGTAAAAAGAGATCTCAACATTTTTAGTGAAATTAGTTTTATCCAGGAAATGGTAATGGCTTGAATGGCTGAAAGTTTCAAAGATATATCGAAGAAACATTGCGTCGGAAAAGGTCGTTCAATATAATTTACTGAACATTGGTATGTTACTGTCGTCTTGAGGCAAATTCAATAAATACGTTCCCAATCTAAAATATTAGCATTTGTTGTAGTGCTCTACTATTGTCTTTTTAAAGGCTAAATAAAGCTACAAAAATATTATTGAATGTTCTTTGTATGCCTTGTAAGTTTTTAATATATTGTATTAAATTTGTAGGGTACAGGAATAAAAAGAACTTCGGAACATGTTCTGTAACTGCGGCTAAAGGGAATGTCAATAAAAAAGACAAAAAGGAAGATTGGCAAAAGTTTTAGGAAACTCAAACAGATGGATTAAGGAGCTACGAAAAACCGAGAATATTACGTTTTTACTGTTTCAATTTAAGTACAAAGCCTTTTTGCGATTTATTTTCAAACATTACGACACAGCGAACTCGTCAAAACTGGCTTTCATTGTTATCAAAAAGTAAAACAAATTTTACTTGTCATAAACCCGAAAACAAATTCAAAGGAACACTGCGGAATTAGAATCGGGCATTCAGATACATTTTGTAAGGAAACAAATAATTTAGACAAAAGAGTCAAGAATTTCTTCTCGATTGAACACGACGCGGGGTTCCTGAAAGCGAGGAACTAGAACATAAATCAAATTGAGTCAGACAGTGTTACTGTTGAAGTATTGTCAAATTCATAATACGATATAAGATTTATTTAAATATATTTCAAAAAAACTTTAATGCATATTAAGTAGAAATAAGTAATTTACAGAAGGAAGTTAAAAACTCAAGTTTTTAGAAGTCAAGTTTAAAAAAATGACCACTTTAACTTATTAAAATATTATGTGCAATGTAAACACTTTTTTAATAAAATATTGAAAAATGACTTGGGATATATTATTTTTATAGTTCAATTGAGATATTACTTCCTACTAGATGAGGAAGTGGTTTGTGGCAAAAATTCAATTCAATCTATACTATTCGTACAAAGATGTTTTATAGGTCCAGATACCGTGTACGCGCGCCTAAAACGCTTCCATTTCAAAGGCGCCAATATTGGCGTATTCGTTCGATCGTTCCGCCATTACGCCAGCGATGTTCGCTGTGAACATACGTCACGCACCGGTGTTTTTAATTTCGCAAAATGACTGTTTGTGCTGTGAAATCATTTAAAAATTACTCTTGGAAAAAAAATAAGGATAAGAACATCACTTTTCATAAGTAACTATACAATTTTATGGTGTATTTCTTTGTAATAGAATACGAAAGCTAAATGTCAATACAAGTAATAATACTGCGCAATAATATTCGAGTGTTGCCTAGTCTATGAAATGTTTTTACCATTTTTTAATGTCATGATCAACTACAAAGGTTATCTGTATAGGGGTTTTAAACAGTCTAATTTTACAGATTTTACCCAACCTATAGAGTTAAACCGTTTTAAGGGTTAGTGTTGAACTACATCTGGCAGCATGAAATTGCACTTTCCTGTGCTTCTATCCTTTTTGGTCACTCAGAACCGTTATAGTAGTAACCGGTATAGTTCCACCCTCAAAAAGCCGATTGTAAACCGGTTGCAAAAGCTTATCTGTCATTCTTGACAATCCATACTAATATAATATTATAAATGTGAAAGTGTGATTTTTTTGTTTATTTGTTTTTGTCCTTCCTTCACGCAGCAACGGTACGGAGCAATTTAAAAAAATTAAACATTTTGCTATCTCTTGGCTGAAGTTTACGCTTAACCAAACTTACTTTTTTTCGTCATTTTACTTAGGATTGAAAAATAATTTAATGTCTTCGTAAAAAGCGGCAATATTTTGTGTTCTACAGTACAACAGTGTAGTACTCTGTATATATTTAGTAATAATAGATTATAAATATATGTTACATACATAAATATCTACTGTGTTTTTTATTTATTTTAACTGTTACATTAATTATAGGTTTTATTACATATCTTAAATATTTTAGTGCGATGTTCGTACCTACATAAAACACACATAAGCAACCATATCCCCATACACACACACACAAATGCACACGCCACGCACACACATTTTATACTCTTAGAATCAATAGGTACGTCAATAGGAATGAAATATAAAATCTCCCACATTTTTTGGGTAATCGATTCGCACTGTTATTACTGAAGTCACGCACATTAATGCAGCCATGGTGCGTAAGATATGGGCGTCACGTGGTACTCACGCACACATGAATCAAAGACTGTCTTCACTATGAACGTTGCGGTGTGTTAGCAACACGGTATCTGTACCTATAAAACATCTTTGTATTCGTAGTTTTGAATTATGTGTAACACGTTTTATAATGGAGGAAATTCAAAATTTATTATTTTTATAGAAATGTGAATTTACGTATCGCACTTATAGAACATACATTTGTATTGAATTTAATTTTGTGCAGTGGCAGAATACGCAGTCCCATAAGGACTTAAAAAATCGATTACATTATCTCGAACCTAGTAGTAGGTATTAACTCCACTTAAGGAAAATAGTCCGATTTTAAAATCTTTCATATTACGTAATCAAATATAAAGTACTTTAATTAAGCTAAAAACGAAACTAATGAGGTAATGAGCATAATATATGAATGATATGAAAATAAAATAAACAAAACATCCAACGTTTATAATTATGATTGATAAATCACAAGTTTTTATTTTACAAATAGTTCCTTGAGTTTGTCTAAGTAAAAAAATAAAAAGTGAAAAGGAAGTACCAAAAGGCAACTGAAAGAAAGTTCTTTTCTACCGACTTCAAAAAGAAGCCGGTACTCAATTCGACTGTATGTTTTTTTTATGTGTGTTACCTCATAACTTTTTACTGTGTGAACCGATTTCGATGATTCTTTTTTATTTGAAAGCTAGTGCTTCACATGTGGTCCCATATAAATTTGATCAAGGTCTAACCACAAGCTTTTGAGTTATTCCTAATAATTTATATTGAAGTCGGTTGTACAAAATTTTTAAATTTTAATTATTGTATTTTGTTAAAGTAAGTCTTAAGTTGCTTACTATTAATTTTATAACATTTATTTAAAGAATCTCCTGTTTTGTAAGTAAACAAGAGATGAGCAGCACAATCTTCCTGATAACAACTTAAGCAAGCGTAGCAACCATGGAGAACCTCACTGTACGATAAGCTCTGACAGAGGCCTACGTTCAACAGTATTTTTTTTTATAGGATCGGGTGACAAACGAGCACACAGTCCACCTGAAGTGGATACTGTGACCCATAGACATCTATATCTATCTCAATAAAGACTCAAGTTGCAGATGCGTTGTCACCCGTGAGGACTAAGATGGAATGCCTCTTTGCCAGTAAAAAGGGTCTCCGGTTCTCTGCACTCACCATACGAAACACAACAGCGTTAAGCTGCTATTTTACGCTGGTTTTCTGTGAGAGCGTGGTCCTTCCCCGGTCGAGCCGACCCATTCGTGCTACAACCATAATATAGCTGCAGCATGGCTCTACCACGTAGAGAACTTAGAAGAGTAGACTTTTGATATGCAGTAATGAATGAATAAATAATGATAATTTAATGAATTATAATAATAACAGCTTGGTAACGATGACCTCGTTCTCAGGGGTTATTCTCACCCTTCATAAACAGTTTCTGTTTTGGGCTTGTTGATTGACAAGTATTGTACGTTTTCTAGGACTTTGTTGTAAAAGTATATATACATTGTCCCTTAAATGATTTACAAATGCTGTGGAGTCGAGTAGCTAACTTTATTAGTTTTTTCCTAGTATTTAAAGTATGAATATTTATTTTCTTATTAATTCTTATTAAAGACTAGCTGTCCACTGCGACTTCGCCGGCTTGGAATTTACTACGATTTCATTTTTCTAAAATAAAAGCATCCTAAGTTACTCCTTATAGCGTTAGCTATCTGCCAGTGAAAGTCGCGTCAAAAGCGGTTCAGTCATTTTGGAAATTAGCCGGAACAAACAGACAGACAAAAATTAAAAAAAAATTGTCTTATTAGTTCCGTATATACTATCATATGCATTTAGCTAAAAGCTGTTATTTTAACATTACAAACAGACACTTCAATTTTATTTATTTGTATAGAGAAATATATAGCGAGGTTTAAGTGCATAATATTTATTTAAGCTTTTCGTTAAGAGACAACACTTTTAGTAAATTAATTATATTATAAATTGCTATTACTCCTTTGCAAAATAATGTGTTACTAAGACATAATATTAAAAACAAAATCGACAAGCATATTTAACAATTTAATATTATACTTATAAGTACCCAAGTAAAACTATTTATAGAAGTCATGTTTTAATCAGTTAAATATAGTGTCTTTTATCTGTGGATTATAGTCAATTCAATTGGCCCGTGAATGTGCCCTGTTTTTAATAAATGTCTTTTGACCCTAGTCTCTGTTTGTGAAGTGGAAATACTTCTTTATTTAATAATAGTTTCCTTGTATTGTTTCCTCACATGTTCACACATTCAACGTGTATTTTATTTCGCAATGTATTTTCTTTAAAGAAAGAATGTGTAATTTTGATAAATTATGATTAAAAAACGCCGTCTTAAGGCTACGTTACACAATCCATTACCCGATTTCCATTCCCTTAGGGGCTATAAAGGGTACTATGGGAAACGGGAAAAAAATGTCTTGGTCACCATATGGTCTCCATCTCGTTATGTCTAACGTAATAATGAAAAATTGCCGCTAACGATATAGGCTATTAAAAAAAAAACCTTTAACATATTGTGAAACGTACTACATTTTAACTATAATTTTATAGATGTATACCAGTTAGCTAAGTTTCTAGAGATTCAAAGAGAGTAAATCTATTTATTAAGTGTATAAAGATATTGCTTATAAGAGTACATAATATAAAAAATATATTTTTATAGAAGAGTGTGTAAACGTGCATGACTACCGCTGATCATGAACATCTGCAAGACGAGAGGAACCGTAAATATATTACCGGTCTGTGCGGAGGAACACTTTCTTGAAGGTCCTGAAATCGCATAGTACTGAAGTGTCAAGCACTTCAACTTGGCAGCTGGAACTAACCCAAACAATTCCTCTGAGTACTCCCCATGGTAAATGCGATTCTTAGAAACCGCCAATGATTACAAAGTGATTTACATAACGAAACTTTGAATTGCGTTGGTTAAAATATTAAACGTTTCAATGTTGGTACAGGCAGGGATCTCATTCACGGAGACTAATAGAGTTAAAGTGATATAAAAACGCAACAGTTTTAAACACAACCTCCACTCTCCTCCTTCGATGACTAACGCAATTAAGCCCAAGTCTAGTTTCACCACACTGTTCCTAACAACTCTTAAAAGTTGAAGTTGTTTTAAATCTCGTCACAACGAGTGTGTACTTAAGGGTATTGACATTTTGTTAAGGTTTGAGCGAGAGGGCGTTTCTATTAAGCGAGGTTCTTGTTACTGGGAAAATATTCCTTCCTCTGATCTTGTAAGGTCTTTTTTTAAAAACGTCGGCTAACCTCAAATTTATTTGTTAAATCAATACAAATAATTACATAAATGTTAGGTTTGTTTCACAATTATAATCATTTAATTATATTTGATATTAAATGTTAATAATGTTGTTCATGAGTAAACATTAAGCGATACTAAGAAAATTATCGCAGCGTATTAAAATGAATGAGTTTTAAAGCAACATACTAAGGGCCGACTTTTTAATCGTCAGATAAAAGTTATTCATAGGATAAAATAAATAAATATAAAAGTACAGTTGTATAAGTAAAATAGGTTCACATATATTTAGTTAGGTTATAATTTATTTGGTGGATCACTTTTATTTGACGATTGAAAAATCAACAGTCCGGCAAATATCGTAAGAGGCGATTATAGAGGGCTGGATAAAAATCATGACCTTCGATTGATAGTAGCACTGCCTGTTTTCCTGATCCCAACGTTTGTCTAGTCTCTAGATTAGTTATTAGGTAAAAAAAACCAAGACTGTTATTCTAACTGGGTATATAAATATAAAAACCGCTAATCTAGCGTCTGACATAACCCAGCATTATATTTAAATATTACGGCTACTTATGGTCTTATTTCAGGTATCGACAAACCGACTCGTTACTCTTCCCAAACAATTCTTGATCATTTTATAGTTAAATGCAGCTCTCCTTGGAAAACTATACATATAACGTTTATATAACGTTTATACATATAAATAATATAATAGAAGTTAGACTGACAAGCATCGGGTGCAGTGTCTAAGTGCGACAATCCGCCCGCTAAACGCGGCGATAGTTGCAAACCTTTCCTTCGATGAGGAAAGCATGTATTTAAATTTTACAGGTTGATAAAGAAAAGCGAAATAAATAAAGAAGCAGCTAACAGCTTGACCTGTAATAACGAATGCTTCAGAAAGTAATTTTACATTCAATAATTTAATGTCAAAGTCGCTTAGGAAGAGAAGGATCGTACACGTTTATGTTGAAGTTGAAATGAACTTTTGTTTATAAACTTTTATAGCCCCCATAACAGAGTTGAATATTTAAAAGAGTCGGTTGTAATTTTAGCTTGCCCAATTCTGAACTACAAAAATTGTAAATCACATCGAAATTGTAAAATAATTAGTAGTATTAGCGCGTATAACAAGAAGCTCAAAGTCGTTCAGCAAACTATTCAGAGAGATTTTACCTAAGTTTCTGTGATTGAATTCATAATGAAGTTATCCGCAGTAGAAGAACTAACAATCGATGGCGAAGAATGGTATTCCATCCGATCCCCCAATGAGGGCTAATAATTTTCTGCTCACCAGATGTCGCTAGTTGACAATGAGGTAATTTTTTTTAAATAAAAGTCTATCAGTTTCTATCAGTATTATATTAATACACAAAACAATGCGTCAGTGGTTTTCTCATTTTAAACTTTTTTTTAAATTTTTCTACTTTTATGAATATCTTTGGTTTAAGTTATTTATTTTTAATGTTATTAATATAAAATATAGCTAATAGTACAAAAAGAAACAATAACCTTTGCATTTTTCAAGCAAATTAACTTCCCCACTATGAAATCTGTCATTTATTATAACTCAGTTTTAAGTGGCGCCGCCCTGGTGGCAGAAAAACTCGTGGATGGCCTCATTAATTATGGTTGTAACATGACTAGTCAGTTCCACTCAGGAAGGATCACGCTGTCACTCTCCCTTACTGATTTTTCCGTTCGTATCCTATGATTATCAGTCGAAAGAAAAAACATTAGCAACTATAGCGATACATTAGATATTGGAATTTAATTAAATTGTAGGTCCATCGTTACGTTATTCTTTAGAAAATTAAAAGGAACATAAATTAAAAAAGAATATAAAAATTGAACATTAAATTTAGCTTAAGTTTCTTTTTATGACTAAAAAGATATCTCAGACGGCAAGTAATTTTATATTCCAAAGCAAAACTGCTTGGGAATTCACAACAGGCTCATATTGCAAGAAACGCTTTTTGTTTCTACCAGTAAAACGTTTTAAAGGATATTTTACATATTAAAAACATTACATGAAAGGATATATAAGAATATTTCATGTAATTTATATATTATATTCCGAATTGATTTAAAGGTATTCAAAAAAAAATTACGTTTATAATTCTATAAATTTAGGAATGCTTCAGCTCAAAATGAGTGAACAAATTTATATTTTGGAATTTTTTTTTCTCTGAGCGGCCCATGTCCAGCTGTGGACGTTTACCAACTGGCGAAGGAGAAGAAAAAGAAAGAATCGATCGTGTAATTATCACGTTTTTCAGTTATAATACCCGTGTTAAAACTACTAAAGGAGCGAACTGTAAAGGCAAAATATTAATGATGCTCATTTTCAAGTAAGAGATTTCAATGGAGTGGAAACATTATACCATGAATTTTCTTTTCCGTAGGTGTTGTGACTTTGTAAAAATCGTGACTCCATATTCACGTTTTAGAGGCCCATATCGAGCGGATGAGTGTTACTGGCTGATAAAAATGTTGAAGAAGAAGCTGTTATCCCTCATGCTCTGGTGGGTTCGAATTCCGGGTCGGGACAAAATCAGTTATTGGGCTTTTCTGTCAAGAAATTCTCAGTAGCAGCCCGGAGTTAGGAAGATAGCGATGTTTCACACCCGTGCCTCAGAAAGCACGTAAATCCGTTGCAGGACCAACGTTGCCTGACCTCACTCCGGTCGTGCCGAATTACCGTCCCATCGGACTATGAAAGGGAGGGAATAGACTTGTGCTTACGCACACCCTTGGTCACTATAATCCTGTCCTGCGCAGATGGCTAGTCTCCGTTAAGACTGGCCGCCGTTACCTAAATTCGGTCTGGAGGACATTATATTTATCCCTCACGGTACGTTGTTTTTATTAATGACGTAAACACAATAAAACCATTAATTCCAGTATCGTTTTTTATATGTTATATTAAAACGGATTATTTAAAAATATTGGGGCGTTTTGCACTCATATTGGATTCATATTCTCTTTTTATGAATGCCATAAAAACAGATCGTAAATTTACGTATGACCGTTTATGTACTTGTATGAAATTACTTAACTCTCCGTAAGCAGAAATCACGTTTAAAATAATAAGTCTTTCATAAGTTTAGAAAGGGTGTGTGTGTATATATATATATATATATATATATATATATATATATATATATATATATATATATATATATCCATTACAGCCTATAAAAGTCAACTTCTGAAATCCTATGCCTCTCTCCTCTCATCAGTTTACTATAGCCAAGCGGGATCGCAACCGCGGTATATTATTTTTAAATTGTTATCAGGAAGATGCTGCTGCCCATCTCCTGTTATAGTTTCCGTCTGTCGTCTTTTACGACACCCAAGGGACGATATGGGTTTGTAGATATTCTCACTCCGCCACTATATGGTGGATGTTCTTCATAGACAAAGCACGGTTCTGAAATTTTATAGTCACTCCACCTAGTGGGCATCGCTCAAAACTAAATATACCAGTAGGAAATCGTTACTCGATAATCATTCTTCCCCATCGGTGATTTGTTCTCGGAGTTATGTGGCGACCCATTTCCACTTTAGTCGACTGATTTATTGAGGTATATGAGCTACCACTGCCTGAACGCGTGACTGCAATGGTAAATATTCCTCATATATGTAAAAAATGAGATTTTCAAGAATTTCACATAAAGATATATTTTAATCGAATAAATGCAGTGAAAGTTACGTACGTACGTGGTAGAGCCATGCTGCAGCTATATTAGTAGTAAATTTGTAGCACGAATGGGTCGGCTCGACCGGGGAAGGACCACGCGCTCAGAGAATACCAGCTGAGAGAATAAACACTGCTGTGTTTCGTATGGTGAGTGTAGAGAACCGGAGATCCTTTTTACTGGAAAAGAGGCATTTCATCTTAGTCCTCACGGGTGGCAACGCATCTGCATTTTGATTTGCAAACAAGGATAGATGTAGATGTCTTTAGGCCACAGCAACCACTTACCATCAGGTGGACTGTGTGCTCATTTGTCACCCTATCCTACGAGTATAAAAAAATAAAATAAAACCACAACACTAATTGGGAAAGTTACACGTATTAGCTATCGTATTTTCATGAATAGAAAAAAGAACTGATTATGAGGGAGTGCACAAAGTTCTTACAGAGAAAATTTCAAACGTATATAATTCACAATTCGTGATACTATTACTCGACAGAAAAGTTGAAAGTCGATTTGCAAAATCACTTTACTTCATCGCGTTTTTACGTAGCGAAGTTAAATGAAAGCGAAGTAGTTTAAGCAAAGTTCCCAGTATCGTCGGTACTTTCCGAAATTAAGCTCAGGTCCATTCCTACCGCACTACTTCTACATACACTTTTGATAGTTGTCAAGGTGGAAGCGGTTATAAATTACGAGTTTTCTTGAGAAGAAGTTGAAAACGTTTTCTTGAAATGATGTTTGTATGCAACCGTTTTCTCGTCTACCAATTTTATTACCTCCCTTTGTATTATTTTGTTACTGTATTTCAAAGAAAAAAATATAAGTAGCAATATTATGTAGGAGTACTTGTATTATTAAAATTCAATTTAATATTGAGATATGTGTCTGTGTACACAAACATGAATATTAAATTTTGTTCATATAAAAAGAATAAAGTAGGAGAGCAATTTCATCTTCCCAAGCACTACAGTCTTTAATACGCTGCATGATCACATCTCAAGCAATTTTTGGAATATACAAGTACCTACAAATTTTAGTATCTTAATAAGGTGTTATTTTTATAATAGTAGAGCCATGCTGCAGCAATATTATGGTTGTAGCACGAATAGTTCGGCGCGTACCGGGGTAGCACCACGCTCTCACTGAATACCAGCGTAAAGTAGCAGCTTAATGCTGCTTTGTTTCGTATGGTGATTGTAGAGAATCTGAGCACCTTTTTACTGGAAACGAGATATTCCATCTTAGTCGTCAGAGGTGACAACGCATCTGCATTTTGATTCTTAATCGAGGACAAATATAGATGTCTATGGGCCACAGCATCCTCTTACCATAAGGTGGACTGTGTACTAGTTTGTCACCCTTATTCTATAAAATCATAAAAAAGGTGGTTAAAAGAGCTTTTAATTGATATAACGCATACGATACACATGTTAACACTTAATGAAGGACATGCAGAGTGTGAGGACCACAACAATGTATAACAAACACACGTTTTTGAATTACAGTGTCCTAAATAGACGTGTGCTGTCGTAATAATATAGAATCAGTCACCTCATACTGTCCTGTGGTTGTCGGAAAAGTAGACTATGGGAAACCCCAGAAATATCGTTTATTATTATACGTGATAGAGCCATGCTTCAGCTATATCATAGTTGTAGCACGAATGGGTGGGCTCGACCGGGGCAGGACCACGCTCTCACGGAACAGCAGCGTAAAATATCAGCTCGATGCTGCTGTGTTTTGTATGATGAGTGTAGAGAACCGGAGACCCTTTTACTGGATACGAGGCATTCCATCTTAGTGGGTGGGTGTCAGGGGTGACAACGCATTTGCATTTTGATTATTAAACGAGGATAGATGTATATGTATATGGGCCACAGCATCCACTCACCACCAGGTGGGTTGTGTGCTGGCTTATCACCCTTATTTTATAAAAAAAATCAAATGGCTCTAAATCTAAACCCGTTAGATGACAATATAACTATCTCGTTTACGTTAGACGTAAAATATCTAGGCCAGCTACAGGTCACAGCGTCAAAGGTACGAGACGGCTTTACTAACGGCGATTAATACAAACCCACACAATTGGCTGACGAAGAGGAATAAAAAAGGTGTCCACACAAACAAAACAAATTTTTAAAATCTGAAAAGTTTCAAGCGAATAACAAAAATGGTAATTTCGAAAAAAGCTCATATATTATGTTCTGTTGCAACCAATTTAGTATATTTGGATACGAAAGAGGTAGGGCTCCAAAACTTTTGGAATCTGGATCTGTTTATAATGGACTTGTTTTAACTACGACGCTAATACGTTAATTTATTCTGAATGTTTTACCATCAACGTTGTTTTAATATGTGTAGGAAAGTATATTCCTATGCTCTATTCTACGAAATTTACTGACGTTTTAAGAGTTTTAATGTTTTTATGCGAGGCTTATATATTTAGAGCTTATATATAAATAGAAAATTAGTTTTTTCGTGGTGCAGTGGTAACGTAATAGAATCCACCAACTCATATCATACCGAGGGTGTCGTAAGACGCGACAGAGGGAAACTAAACAGGTGATGTGCAGCAGCATCTTCCTGCCAACAAATCAAAATAACAATAAATTGCGTTTGCCAAACCGTCAGCCAAGTGTGGCAACTATGGCAAATATCCCTCCTATGATTTAATCTTTGGGGAAGGCCTATGTTCAGCAGTGGACTCTTGATAGGCTGTAAGAAATAAATGATTAATTGATTTCTTACTTACCGCAATCGTCAGTATGAGGCTAGGCTACCTGAGAACATTTCTTCACAATCAGTAATCAGGTTGTCAGATATTCTATCTAAATAGCCGGCCAATCGCCACTTTACCCTACTCATCCTTTGGACTATGAAGAATATCCTTTCGAATTGCTGAATCTAGATTGTTGGCGTGGAGCAACATTATAAGCGAGGGGATTTGTACTCGATATAGGAAAATCTATTAAATTATGCATGCTCGTTAACACATACTTAAAATGTCCTTTTTATTACAGTATATTAACAAGCCTAATGATTAAAACAGTAACATAAAAACCAACTGCGCAAAAACTTTACTGAAAATATAATAATTTTGTAATATTATGTCACTACCACAACTAAGACGAAATCTGACGACACACTATATGTTAAAATCTATTAAGCCGTTTAGGCTACGTGTCAAAATATATAATTACATACATACAACCATATATACATGTTAATAACACTGAAAAATTATTCCTATCCTTCTAAGATAATAAAATGGCTGATAAAGACGAAAAGTGGCTTCAAAGTAAATAAAAAATAAAACTAACAAACAATTTGACAGGCTTGAATGAGGATATAATATCTGATGTCACGTTATCGGAGAGGAACAATAGGCGATGGCTAAACATTCATCAATCATCGAGCAACAAAAAGGGAGGCGCTGCTGGCGTCAATAGGGCACAACACATTCCGCTTTGTCATGATATCTAACGCTGTATTGACGTATATCGACGTATCTCTCACATTACGTCTTCAATGCCTATCACTCATCCGAGAGACAGAGTGAGAAAGCATTTTGAATTAGCTCATGGTGAAATGAAACCACGTTATTTTGTATTATATTGAATTAAATTATTTAAACGATTTTCATCGCGTTTAATTTACTTATTTTTAATTTCCGATGAGTCGGGTGCTTTGCAGCGCCCACGGTCACGGGGGAACTGAGGAGATTGACGTTCTGATGTTAAAATTAACACAGAGTACCTTCAGCTTATAATTAAACGCGATAAAATCCGTAAAAATAGCTTTATGCAAAGTTGGCGTAAATATGTATAAGAAATAATTATTGTAGTGAGTGAACATTTGAATCTTTATTACAATTGAATGGTTAAGACATCCTGTTGCCGATAAAATGGATCTCTGCCTTCTGGCTATAGAAATTAACTACTGTATAAGTAACAGGGACAAACACGCTAACAAAAGTCGAATAGTGTCGAGTGAACCCGAATGTTTCCCGAACCGACTGAAATGCTAAAAGTCAAAGAATCTGAAATTAACAAGATTTTAAGGAAATGACAGAAGAACGTATGAAGCGACTACCCTTCGGGTCAGCTCTGTCCCTAATAACTATTTGTTACCAAACATTGGTAATCAAAACAGCGTAAAGTCAGTTGGACATGTGGATACATTTATTATTATTATCCCACACAAAAACAATGTACCTAGTTTATTTTTTCTTTATACAAAAGTTTAGTAGCTTCACTGCTAGTTTAAATTTATATTTCAAAATAAATTCCAAATTAAAATTTCAATTACGTAAAACTAATAACCCGTGGTTAGAAGCTAAGCACTCTTCGTAAATTTCACAGTATGCGAGCTGTCCGGGTTCGTGCTCGTCAGCACCAATTAAATGTTAACTACAATTGTAAGTGATGGTACCACGTGTTTGGGAGTAAAGGGAAACATTGTAAGGTAACCTGCATCTCTGAGAAATAAAAAAGTTCAAATACATAATATGAAGTCCACCAACAAACATTTCTTGAAGCTGTGCGGCTGACACTTCTTTCCGTAAAAAGCCTCTACAAATGAGAATAGTTATGCCCAGCAGCGGGACGTACTGGCATTTTTACTTAACTATTGACAATAATCACGCATTCATGTTATAATGATATAAATATACCTTCTCTCTAGCTAGCTTCTTGTAATCACTGCTATGCGTAAATACTTGTTAAACAAAATAATTGCATTAGAATGTTTCAAAATCAAAGAAAAAATAAGGGTGAATAAATTTAAACATTTTGAAATAGGGACGGGAGAGTGATTACATGCTGACAGTTCTTGTTAGCGGGCATTACACAATGAGAACGAGGCATTGTATCGTTACTTTGGGGTACAGTACTTCAAATGTAATTATACCTGCAGCTGTTACAGTTCGCAGTTGTTAAGAGTTGCGAACAAAGAGATGTGTCAACAAAATTTATTCTTACGTAGAACCATAACGTGGTAGAGCAATGCTGCAACTATATTAATTGTATAGTTGTAGCACCAATGCGTCGGATCGACCGAGGAAAGACCACTATCTTACAGAATACCAGTTTAAAATAGCAGTTTAATTCTGCTGTGTTTCGTATGGTGAGTGTAGAGAACCGGAGACCCCTTTTTACTGGAAATGGGGCATTCTATCTTAGTCTTCAGGGGTGACACAACGCATCTGCATTTTGATTTGTAATCGAGGATAGATGTAGATGTCTATGGACCACAGAACCCAGTTACCATCAGGTGAACCATCAGTTGGTGCTCGTTCGTCACCCTTATCCTATAAAAAAAATTTAAACAAATTAGTTCTCTAACATTCAATTTTGCTACTAATATTACAAACAGAAAAAGTATATGTGTGTGAGTGAGAACTTAACTTAATCAAGTATTCATTACACATTCATTACACACACATTCACAGATACAATAATGATGGTTTAAGTGATGATAACATGATCCTATATGAAATGAAATAAGTCACTAACGTATAAACCTACATACACGCACAGCAACTTTTAAAAAGCAGTAGATTATATTATGCACAGTAATAATGTGGAGATACGTTGATATTAAGACTTGCCAAATATCCAGACGCATTAAAACAACATGCAAATGGAAAATTAAAAAAAAATCACACATACTTCTTTTCTGTATCATAATATATACAATATTAAATTTCTGTACTGTCTAGAATCTGTGCAAAACCACCTTGTTTGTAAAGAAAAGCTTGATTGACAGTTCGACAATAATACGTATTTGGAGTCGTCCATTGTTACCAAAAAGAGAAACAAATTGCACTTGTCATTAGCGACGAAACAAACGCAAAGAAGTGCGAAATTTCAAAGGAGCTTTCGTCTTTATTTCGTTAACAAATGAAAGTTACACAAAAGCGCCGCGAATTTCTTATCGCGAAAGCAAGGAAGAGGAATCCTGAAGAAACGAAACACGAAGTCATCCATCAAATAGTCACACAAACAATAACCTACTTTTTCTTTAGCGTAGAAAGTCGATATTCTATTAAAAAAATACAAATATCATATTAAAAATCTCTAGTTATAGAAATGGTTTTATATTCTGAGCTGTAGTGATTGTCATTATTAGAAAGATACATCTTAATTATAATTACAAATTAATTAATGATAACATTCAATTTATATAAGCTGCTAGCATCTGATGTGTCTTTAAGGCAAGAGTGGATAGGCATTTCTTAAGTAAAGTCTTACCACTTACCATCAGGGGAGATATTAGTTAAGTAATGAGTTTGGAAAAAAAAATTTAATTTAATTAAATATCGTAATTATATTTCCTTCACAGAATTAACTTTTTATCATGTTTGATTAGAACATCATCATCATGCCTCCTCCAGCGAATGCCACAAAGAAATGTCCTGAGCCACTTGCACCATCGACTTCCTGCATATAGTCCATTCCATCTATTGGGGTCGTTTCTATCTAGTGGGGAGCCGCCCTACACTTCGCCTACCGATACTAGGCTGCCACTCGAGAACCTTTCTTCTGTCTAATTAGATATTTTATCTAAAAACCACTAAAGCTAACGGTACGAAATAGGTTAGTAATAATATGACTGACAAACTATTTGTAATATTATATACAATACTAGCTGGCCAGGCAGAGGTTGTTCTGCCCTTTTTGACGAATCTCCCTATGAAAAAGTCCTTAAATTAGCAATAAAAAAATATTGAAGGTCACTTATCGGGATAAAAATTACCCTATCTCTTGAGTTGGACCAACCTGCACACAGTGTGCAAACTTTCATTGAAATCAGTTCAGTAGTTTAGGAGTTCATCGCGGGCAAACAATATGACACGTAATTTTTATATATAAAGATTACAAATAGTTATATACCTATAATATTCATCATCATCATTATTATTACAGCCTTTCATAAGTCCACTGCTGAACATAGGCCTCCCCCAAGGAATGCCACAAAGCACGGTCCTGAGCCACCTGCATCCATCGACTTCCTGCATGTCTTACCAGGTCATCACTCCATCTCGTGGGGGGTCGCCCTACACTTCGCCTACCGGTACGAGGCTGCCACTCAAGAACTTTTCTTCCCCATCGATTGTCGGTTCTTCGAGCTATATGGCTGGCCCACTGCCACTTCAGCTTACTAATCCGTTGGGCTATGTCGGTTACTCTGGTTCTACTGCGGATATTCTCATTTCTAAGTTTATCACGCAGAGAAACTCTGACATAGCCCTCTCCATAGCTCGCTGAACGACCTTGAGCCTATAATATTACCTATATATATATATATATTAAACAACTTTAATAAAAAAACAAAATTCCACACTTACCGATATGAAGACGCTTAGTTGAATAATTAAACGTTTACCTGAAAAGACCAGTCCATTAATTTAAAAATAAGCACGAAAAGTATACAATAAGATGAATTAAAATAAAACACGATGTGGACTAGAGACTGTGGCTAGAATAAGTACGTTATCGACAGAATTCAATACTAGCAATTTGGGTAAAATTGATTAATTTTCATATATAAGTATATAGTTTTAATATTCTAAATAATAAACTATTGTATATTATGTTACGTAAATAAAGAAAAAAATATAAGTATATTTTCAATGATTCAAAGTGCACATTAAAATCATACGAAGTGTGCATGCATGGAAAGCATGTAATATACTAAAAATATCCTGAAAGTTGTCGAAATATCTTTCACTCCATTTCTGGGTGATTTATATTGCAACTTTGTTGGTGCTTGATGTTTTTCGATACCTAGTTTAATAAAATCTTGAAAATCATAATAAGGCAAAAATATTCTTGAAATACTTTATAATTTAAAATTAAAAATTTTGTGCAACCGACTTAAATATAAATTATTAAGGATAACTCAAAAAGTATTGGTCAGACCTTGATCAAATTAAATGGGACCACATGTGAAGCACCTGCTTTCAAATAAAAAAAGAATCATCGTAATCGGCTCACCCAGTAAAATATTATGAGGTAACATACATAAAAAAACATAGAGTCGAATTGAGTACCGTCTCCTTTTTGAAGTCGATAGAAAATTAAATAAAATTCAAAGTTATTCAAATTTGTTGAGTGTGCCATAATCACTTTGATATTTTTGCTTTTTATTGTTTATTTTTTTGTTCTTTTAAAGTGTCAAGGGACCTTATATTCTATATATTATATTAATATCTACGTAAAGACAAAACTTTGTACCCCTTTTTAAGCATATTGGAGTTTGAGATTTAGCATACATAGTTTTTTTTATAGGATAGGGTGACAAACGAGTACACAATCCACCTGATAGTAAGTGGTTGCTGTGGCCCACAGACATGTAGATGGTTATCCTCGTTTTACATTTATCCTCGTTTGCAAATCAAAATGCACATGCGTTGTCACCCGTGAGTACTAAGATGGAATGCCTCTTTTCTAGTAAAAAGGGTCTCGTAAAAAAGTAAAAGTAGTTAGTTTATATGGAAATAAAAAAAAATTACTCAAAATTCCCAGTTATACAGCTGTTAGAGATTTAACAAAATTTAAACGGACATAAAAAAAAGATAAATTACAGGCAAATGCATTGAATATATATTTGAATACATTGAATATTTAATAATGATATACTCACAAATTGAAATGACTGTAAGCTCACGTACAAAGCAATAGATATTGGAGTCTATCAAGCTAATACTCCACTTACGAAAAACAATAAAGGGGAACCCAAACGCATGGAACCAAACAATTATCCTAACTAGCAAACATTCTTCCAAGTAATGTTGCGTCTTTAAGAGTAATGAATAAAGGACGTGCGAGCAACATCGACCCTAATGAGGCTAAGAGGGTTCTCTGAGGGACTTTCCGTAACACCAATGATGATGGCTAAATATAAAACCTATACAGGGGCTTCGGACGCATAACATAATTTGTGATAATGTTATGTAGGTACGTATAACACAATACTGTCAGGTACACCTGATGTTGGCATAGATTTATTAGTTATTACAAATTAAAAAAGAAGAATCTGGTTATGTATAACAGCAACAGATTTTAATTCAATTTTTTTTCATATTCACAAGGTGTTGGTTGTTTGTGCGTGTAGTTTAACTCGTTCATACTAACCGTACAGACTGCTACAGCCAGCTTTAAGCTTAACGTCTGAAGTACACATTACACGAATCGGAAGCCACAACATTATTCTAGCATTTTCCATAGCCACCTCATACAACAACCAGGAGACGATGGGATGATGGATTATTTTACATAACAGCCACACTCCATCGTAACTAGTCAATTTAATGAAATTGAAATGGGATGAGGAAAACATATAATCAGAAGACAATCTAAACAATAATCAAGTTGTAATCAATTGAGAACTCTTAGTTAAAATAAAATATTTTTAAACAAAACGAATTTCACGGATTTTATCGCGTATATTAACTCATTTTATATTCCCGACGTTTCGAGCACTTTCCAGCACCCATGGTCACGGGGGGGACTGAGGTGTATGACGTCCCAGTGTCATAGTTAACCACGGCTACCTCCAAATTAAAAATTATTAATTTTTGTTCCGATCTACGCAGTATGAATTTACAGTATCTTGAAGTCTTACAGTTGTATGCTTGGGTTGGCATTTAATTTTATGAATTATAGGATCCCAAGCAGGTGGTAGTACCTAGGCCAAACGGTATTCGCTGAAGGTTATACAGGTTTACGCACCAACCTCGGCACACCCCGATGAGGATGTGGAGGAAATGTATGAGGATATCTCTAGAGCCATGCATCCCTCCAAAACCCACTATACGGTGTTAATAGGAGACTTCAACGCAAAACAAGGCACAAGAGAGAACGGTGAGCTGAAAGTAGGGAATTTCAGAATAGGGCAACGGAATCCAAGGGGCCGACTTCATGGCGAAAGAGGGACTCTTTATGATGAACTCTTTCTTCCAGAAGTGGCCCCACAGGAAGTGGACCTGGTCGAGCCCCGACAGTTCGACAAAAAATGAGATTGACTTCATTATGACGACCAGACGACAACTGTTCAGTGATGTGTCAGTGATCGCGAGGGTGAAAACCGGCAGCGATCACCGAATGGTGAGAGGCACACTGAACCTAAACGTTAAGTTGGAGAGGTCACGTCTAATGAAGTCAACGCTTCTTCCCCCTCGTGCTCTAATCCAAAGTCCCGAAACCTTTCAGCTCGAGCTACAAAACCGTTTTCAGTGCCTAGAAGATTGCAATGCAGTGGACGATATGAATGACAAGCTCGTGAAAACTGTCCATGCGGTCGGAGCTAAGTTTTGCAAGACCCGCCGCAGAAGAACACAAAAACTCTCCGATCACACTCTTAATCTCATGGCTGTTAGACGGAACATTAAGCTGCAGTCTTCAGTAGATTTGACAGCATACAGGCAACTGAACAGACAGATCTCCAAATGCATGCGGCGGGACTTACGCAACTTTAAAACTGCTCGTATTAAAGAAGCGATCGAGCGGAACCAGGGCTCCAAAGTCTTTGCTAGAGATCTGTCTGCCAGAAAGAGCCAACTGTCGAAGCTGAAGACCGAGTGTGGCGGCGTCGTTTTCGGGACACCTGAGATTTTGAGTGAGATTGACAGGATCTATGGGCAGCTGTACACATCATCGTTGGAACCACACGTAAGTGTGAGTAACGATCCAAGAGCGAGTCTTATCCGACACTATTCCGACGATATCCTGGACGTCAGTCTGAGCGAGATTAGAATGGCTCTCCAGCACCTTAAAAACGGCAATGTCCCAGGCGAGGATGGAATTACAGCGGAGCTTCTGAAAGCAGGTGGAAAACCGGTACTTGAAGTCCTGCAGAAGCTCTTTAATTCCGTCCTCCATGGTGGCACTACACCGGAGGCGTGGAGCAGAAGTGCGGTGGTCTTATTCTTCAAGAAAGGTGACAACGCTCTCTTGAAGAACTACAGACCGATTTCCCTTCTGAGCCGCGTCCACGTGCTGTTTTCGAGAGTCATTATGAATCGTCTCGCGCGCAGACTTGACGACTTCCAGCCTCCCGAACAAGCCGGTGTACGAAAAGGCTTTAGAACCATAGACCACATACATACTCTTCGGCAAATTGTACAGAAGTCCGAGGAGTACAATTTGCCACTATGTATGGCGTATGTGGACTATGAGAAAGCCTTTGATTCCGTCGAAATTTGGGCGGTGCTGCAGTCCCGTCAGCGATGCCAAGTTGACTGTCGGTATATCGAAGTGCTGAAGTGCTTGTACAGTAGAGCTACGATGGCTTTCCAAGTACAGAACCAGAGTACGAAACCTATCCAATTGCAGAGAGGTGTAAGACAGGGTGACGTCATATCCCCGAAACTCTTTGCCGCTGCATTGGAAGATGTTTTCAAGCTTCTGGACTGGAAAGGATACGGTATCAACATCAATGGCGAGTACATCACGTACCTTCGATTTGCCGACGATATAGTCCTTATGGCAGAATCGCTGGAGGACCTAAGCACTATGCTCAATGACCTCAATAGTGTTTCCCAACGGATAGGTCTTAAGATGAACATGGACAAAACAAAGATCATGTTTAATGTCCATGTCACACCTATGCCGGTAGTTGTTGGGAACATTCAGCTCGATGTTGTTGACGAGTATGTTTACCTGGGACAAATAGTCTGACTAGGTAAGTCCAACTTCGACCGAGAGGTCAATCGACGGATTCAACTCGGTTGGGCAGAGTTCGGGAAATTACGGCACATCTTCTCATCAGGTTTATCTCAAAACTTGAAAACAAGACTGTACAACCAGTGCGTGTTGCCAGTGATGACCTATGGTACTGAGACGTGGTCCTTCACTGCTGGCCGGATGAGGAAGCTCAAGGTCGTTCAGCGAGCTATGGAGAGAGCTATGCTCGGAGTTTCTCTGCGTGATAAACTTAGAAATGAGGATATCCGCAGTAGAACCAGAGTGACCGACATAGCCCAACGGATTAGTAAGCTAAAGTGACAATGGGCCGGCCATATAGCTCGATGAACCGAGAATCGTTGGGGAGAAAAGGTTTTTGAGTGGCGGCCTCGTACCGGCGGATGAAGTGTAGGGCGTCCCCCCCCCACTAGATGGAGTGACGACCTGTTAAGATATGCAGGAAGTCGATGGGTGCAAGTGGCTCAGGACTTGCTTTGTGGCATTCCTTGGGGGAGGCCTATGTTCAGCAGTGGACTTGTGAAGGGCTGTAATGATGATGCGTAAATATAAGAAATCATTATAAAATATTTTTCTGAACCTGGTAATAAAAAAATATTATTTCTACTCTCTCGGGAACCACCGTGTATTTTTTTTTCCAATAATAGCATTAACCATTCATAGGATGCAATGAGGACATCCACGACTTTTTCTGCCACCAGGGCAACGCCACTAGAGAGTGAGGTATAATATTTGACAGATTTCATAGCGGGGAAGTTAATTTATTCGGAAAATGTAGAGGTCATTGTTTATTTCTGTACTATTAGCTATATTTCATATTAATTAGAATAAAAATAAATAAACCGAACAACAGATATTCATAAAAGTAGAAAAATTTAAAAAAAGTTTAAAATGCGCAAAAAATTAAACAGCAAACCACCGAGGCATTGTTTTGTGTATTAATATAATACAATAGAAACTGATAACCTTTTATTAAAAACCAACTTCTCAATTAAATTACAGTGTAACAAAATAACTTTACCTCAGTGTCAACTAGCGACATCTGGTGAGCAGAAAATTATTAGCCCTCATTCGGAGTGTGCCCAAAAGTAGTATACCTTAATTCTTCCCTCCACTTTCCAACACCGTATATTAAGGTGCCCGGGACGATCTCACCCCTTTGTTGTCGGTACATTTGGACTAAACTGTTTGCTTCATTTTCGTAATGGTAGTAGTTTTCCCGTATGAAGTAATTTTCCCGCGTCCGTCTTTTCGTCCAATTATAATATGAATGTCTTCAAGGCAAAAGTGAAAAGAAATTTTTACTATCTAGGGCTCCATCATTTACCACCAGGTGGGATTGTAGACAAGCACTGGTTATAAGCCAGATCTAAGTTGCTACCCAAGATCAAGTCTTGCAAATAAACTTAATGTGTCAATTTAAAGTCTGTTAAGCCATTTAGGCCACAGATAGTCATAAAGAAATTCACTGACATACATAAAGACAAACATAATATTATAATAACCGAAAAACATGGTCCTCCTTCATTTAAGTCGGGTAAAAGAGAATACTAAAAGAAACTATTATATTAACTAACAACGATTAACATTTATCTCGTTTCTTGCACAAACAAAAAGAAAACGTCTTAATTTTGTGAAAAGGGCTTAATTTCTGTTTTGTCATGTTTTGCTTATCTACAGCTTATTACAGCCTTATATTATCTTTGCCGGGGTGACCTAGTTACTTCACAAAATTATTTGGAGCGCATGTTACAGGACGTATATGGCTGAACCGAAGATATTTAATCATAACCTAGACACCGCCGACGACATGGCATTTTATCTTTGTAAGAGATTCAAGCCATGCCTTCTGTTCGCTTTAATTTAATTATTATTTCTTTATTTTATTATATATTAATAGTTTTAATTAAGTTAATTTTCTAAAAACTTTAAGCAATTTTTAATACAAATGTTAAATATTTTTTTTTTATAGGATAGGGTGACAAACGAGCACACAGTCCACCTGATGATAAGTGGTTACTGTAACCCATAGACATATACATCTATCCTCAAGAAAGACTCAAGATGCAGATGCGTTGTCACCCGTGAGGACTAAGATGGAATGCCTCTTTGCCAGTAAAAAGGGTCACCGGTTCTCTACACTCACCACACGAAACACAGCAGCGTTAAGCTGCTATTTTACGCTGGTTTTCTGTGAGAGCGTGGTCCTTACCCGGTCGAGCCGACCCATTCGTGCTACAACTATACTATTACTATAGCTGCAACCTGGCTCTACCACGTATAAATAAACAATATTTGTGCAAAAACTCGCAACTGGTTTCCTAGTCTATGTGTTTGGTGTTCCCATTGTTCCGATATTGCATACAAATTTACTATTTAAATGTTTTTTATGTACTTAAATCAAATAATATGAAATGCAGAGGGCGGTGCTTCTCGATACCGCCCGCATCATCCGCTGATTTCTTTCCCTTTCCCCCTAACCCTCGGCCGTTAGATCTCCCCTGCCGGGGGCTTCCATTTGCTTGGATTTTTATTTATTTATTAATTATATATTATATGTAACTATATTTAATGTATATTTATGTAAGCCAGTGCTCGAGTACTGTCCCTCAAGATGGTAAGTGATGATTCACTTGAAGATGGTAAAGCAACTGACTCAGGTTTATCAAAGCAAATACGCTCTTGTCTTGAACTATACCTATACTATACGATACCTACATTATAATCGGAGGGTAAACAGATAGTGGAAAATTATTCCACTCTCATTGTAATAATATGTATTTGTTAGCCAATTTAATAAAAAATAAAAAGAACCTACTTTGTAGAGGTCTTTCTCTAGTCCATGGTTTATGATTTTGTTTTCAGTTCTATGAAAAAGAATAAGCCTTAATCGTCACATCATCATTCCAGCCTTTCATAAGTCCACTGCTGAACATAGGCCTCCCCCAAGGAATGCCACAAAGCACGGTCCTGAGCCACCTGCATCCATCGACTTCCTGCATGTCTTACCAGGTCGTCACTCCATCTGGTGGGGGGTCGCCCTTCACTTCGCCTACCGGTACGAGGCTGCCACTCAAGAACCTTTCTTCCACATCGGTTGTCGTTCTTCGAGCTATATGGCCGGCCCACTGCCACTTCAGCTTACTAATCAGTTGGGCTATGTCGGTTGCTCTGGTTCTACTGCGGATATCCTCATTCCTAAGTTTATCACGCAGAGAAACTCCGAGCATAGCCCTCTCCATAGCTCGCTGAGCGACCTTGAGCTTCCTCATACGGCCAGTAGTGAAGGACCACGTCTCAGTTCAGTAAGTCATCACTGGCAACACGCACTGGTTGTACAATTTCGTTTTAAGGTTTTGAGGTATGTCTGACTTCAATTGTCAACCAAGAGAATTGACGATCGCAATACCAGATTTATATATTTCAGTAACCGGTGTCCGTCTGGGTATTATACGTCTTGTTTAACGTCCGCACCGTAATATATTGGAAATCATAAGATTTTGTTGGCATTGTCCAGACACCTGATACAAAAATACATATGATATAAAATGGCGTGCTGCCTTCCATAAAATACGATTAAAATCAAATCGTCAAGCCCAAGTGAATATGGAGTACATAATTGGAATGTTTGAACGAAAACACAATAGAGATGTACACAAGGACGTTTAAAAAATGGGATTAGAAAGATTAAAGAAACGTCCATTTTAATCAACCCAGAACAAGGGTCTACTCGTTTATCACTGCCATGTTTTTCTACCTCGCATCCTTTTTGAAGAGGAAACCCATATGTTTAGACAAATTTGGTTACACGTTCGATAAAGAAAAGGATACGGATCATAGAAAAGTTTAAATTCGACACTGGATAAATTCGTTGTCTATCTTTAACAATGTCAACTTTAATAATGTTTTAGTTCAAAAAAATGTTCTGTATCACATTTTCACATACACATTAAGTATGTACCATTAGTGATAATTACTTGAGAATTAAAGTAATACAAACTGTCTTCCGCATATATGCAGACAGAAGTTGCAATGAGCTGTCTACACTTATCGCAGAAGTGACAAATGTTCACTACCGTACGGTCCTTGTTGGGCCGTGGAGTTTAGTAGCTGCAGCTTTTCAATCACTGGTAAATTAAAAGAAATCCTAATTCTCTTAATTTACCTTTGATTGAAAAAAAAAATTCTAACGCGGTTGAAGTTTGGTCGGCGACAGATACATCGCTGGGGTCGTGAATGCTGCTGCTTCCAAATGTTTTATTTTTCTAGCTCAATGGCCAGCACAGGTAGAGACCACTCTATTGTACTTTCTTATAAAAAAAGAAGTCTGTTCCGAAAGTACAATAGAGTGGTCTCTACCTGTGCTGGCCATTGAGCTAGAAAAGCAGCAGCATTCACGACCCCAACCGACAATTCAGAAATTCATAGTATAAACATAAAAGATAATGGATACAATTTTTAACATAATGCGTTAAAATTATACAATAATAACATTATTCCTACACTTCTTAAAGGATTTATGGATCCTAAGACCTGATTACTTATACAGCCCAGAAATACCACAGACTGCTTAGGGTAAAAACGTAAAAAGAGGGTGATTCGAAAGCGAACAAAAACGTTGATATAAACGCAGTAATATTTGAGTTTATGCTAAGTATGACAGAACATTAAATATGTACCATAGATCTGAGGAAAGAAAACCATATTAAATATTTTAAGTACATGTCGAACCCTCCAAAAATCTCTCCAACAATCGATGAGCGTTGTATAATTCGGCTGTGTTTGTTATGCGATTGACGGTGGTGGCGGTAAATGTGTGATCGTGTTTACCAATTCGTACGAGCTCTGGGTTGAGTGGCAAAAAAAAAACAGCAATAAAGAACAAAAAAATAAAACCAGCACTCAGCACATTCTATATTTTGATTTATAATTAACATCCACCTCTTTCGTTAATGGTCGTTAGCGCGACTGCTGCTAAGGAGGTTCCATGGGGTCCCGGGTTCGAATGTCAGGTTGAGCCAAAATCAGTTGTCGGGGTTTTCCGTCCAAAAGTTTTCACTAGCAGCCCGGAGTCTACTACTACTACTAAACTACCTGGCGCCTGGAACTTCATGTTTAAGGTCGTTACCACTGATAGCAATTATGAGACCGTTACTAGATATGTATATAAATATTGCATGTGGTGGCTAGTAGTATACTAGTAGTAATGGTAGTCCCATAACATCTTGTGGATGTCGTAGAAGGTGACAGAGGGAAACAAACCAGTAGATAGCCAGCAGCTTTTTCCGAATAACAACCAGAAAATAAAAAACTGCGGTTGCATTCCCGTCTACCAAGCGTAGTAAATAGGGCAAATATCCCTCCTGAAGCAATCTACGAGGAAGCCTATTTTTAGCACATATGCATCCCACTGCTGGGCTCAGGGCTCCTCTCATTTCTGAGAGGGTTTTATCACAAGGAAATGTCCGCCGCGCTGCCCCAATGCGTGGTGGCCAACTTCACATATCTGCGAAATACTTTTTTTCTTATTTCTCAGACATTCCTTCGTTTCCTCACGATGTTTTCGTTCACCGCCGAGTACAAGATAAATCAGCACTTAAAATTGCAATTAACAATTTCAATGGTACCGGTGGGGATCGAACCCGGATTTCTCGCGTACTATGAAATTTACCGCGAGCGCTAACCATCCGAGCTAACACGGCTCTCAAGTCACTAGTTATTATGATGAAAATAAAAAAAATACCCTCCATATTATAACCCTCCCAGAAATAAGAAGAAGCCTTTGCCCAGCTGTGGGACAAATGCAGACTACTTTTCTTCACTTTTATATAATTAATAAGTCATTTATTAAACAGTAAAATTATATTTCATAGCATTATTCAATCCACAGGTGGACGTGGGATTCTACGAAGTTGGGAAGATAAAAAATTTGAAATTAAAAAAGCCGACTAGAAAGTATATGCAAGAACTTTTCAGTCGGTTTTAAAACGTTTCACTAGTTAGATTTATAAAAAAATTGATTTGCTGGGAAATACAAAAGATGAAAATAAAAGTACTTTTGCGTCGATGATCGTCCTCGTTGCCCCATGCGATTGAGTTAACAATAAAATTACAACTGTGGAAATTCATTTCTTACTCGATCTCTATCGATCGATTAATGACTCCACTATTTCCCGAGAGTGATTTGCAAGAACTGTGCTAAGGGAAAAATGAAAATTATTAATTTATTACTTTTTATTAAATGATTAATTTCTTTCTGTGACTTACTAAATTGCTAAAATTAAGGAAAGTTTCCCTGTGAATGAATTCAGTTATTAAACCAAAGTTTGCATTTGATTTGTTAATAAAAAAATTATTAGCGATGTAAATTTTTCCAAACCTTTCAAATTATACCCAATCTGTCTCTCTCGTTTTAGTTAGTAAGGACACTTCAACTAACCGAAAAAAAAAATGGTTACCGTTCTAGAAACGAAACATATTTTAAGTTGAAACTTATTTATGTTAAGAAAAAAGTGCAAATAGGGAAGGAAACAAAACGGCTGCCGCTTCTCTTAACTTTATGAAAATTATCAGCGAAAATGTAATCTTCTTGCAACCTAATCAACCATAGAAAACTTCAAAAAGAACCTTCGCTTTTGAAATCTCTTGAAACACGCTCAAGTGGAAGACCTTTACTTTGAGCTTTAAAATGTCTTAATTACAGAGAATTCAAGGCTGCGACAAAAATGTATAATTTAATATAATTCGTATATAACGTCATGGGTATGCTTTGTAGAAATAATCTTAAGTTACGAAGTATAGGAAAACTTTTTGTTGATAATTTACACAAAATAAAAAGGTGTATGTAGGAAGGAATCCTTTTAATAATTTCTAATAATATATATTCTTCGATCGAAGAATACATACGTATTTTAGCCATGTTGCAGCTATATTAGTACTCGTAGTACAGTTGCAGCACGAATGGGTCGGCTCGACCGGGGTAGGACCACGCTCTCACAGAATACCAGCGTAAAATAGCAGCTTAACACTGTTGTGTTTCGTATGGTGAGTCTAGAGAACCGGAGACCCTTTTTACTGGAAAAGAGGCATTCCATCTTAGTCCTCACGGGTGACAACGTATCAGCATTTTGATTCGCAAACGAGTATAAATGTAGATATCTATGGGCCACAGCAACCACTTACCATCAGGTGGACTCTGTGGTAATTTTTTTTTTTGTTTTAACGGTGGTAGAGCCCCGCAGCAGTTTTTTGCTGTTGCACGTATGGGCAGGCTCGAGCCGGGTTGGTACCACGACCTCACAGAATACCGGCGTGAAGTAGAGGCTCTGCTTCTGCGTTTCGTCTGGTGAGTGCAGGTGGCCGGAGGCCCAATTCCCCCCCCCCCCCATCAACATGGTAGCGGAATTACAAAGTAGACTACCCCAGGAGGGTACCAGTACCCCTGGAGAATCCCTCGCTGAGCATCCACGACCATGTTATTCCAATCCTGAGCGTGGGTGCTCAGGCTGCCCCGCGTATTCTGGGGGGGGGGCAAAATTCCGCTCAAAAACAAAACTGCTTGGGGCAAACTGAGCAACAATACCAAGGCGACCCCTGCCACGCTATCCGTGAATTTCTGCAACATCAGGGGACTTCACTCTAACCTAAACGCCGTCCACTACCATCTCGAGACGGCGAAGCCGGCCTTGCTCTTTCTGACCGAGACGCAGGTTTCCTCTCCGGCTGATATTTCGTATCTCTCCTGCCCGGGGTACAAATTGGAGCACTCCTTTGTGCCTCGGGCTGGAGTTTGCGTGTATGTCAGAGAGGACATCTGTTCTCGACGCCTCGGCAGTCTTGAAGGTTCGGACCTGTCCATCCTTTGGCTACGCGTAGACAGCGACGACCATCCGCGCGTCTACGGGTGCCTCTATAGGTCCCATAGCGGTAATGCCGAAACAGACCGACTCATCGACCACGTCCAAATGGCTACAGATTCCTTGCTACAACAGGTCCCATCCGCAGAGATCGTGATCCTTGGCGATTTTAACGCCCACCATGCCGAATGGCTCGGTTCACGTTTAACCGATCATGCGGGGAGATCTGTTTATGACTTTGCTTTGGCATATGGTCTGACACAACTGGTTACTTCGCCTACGCGGATTCCAGATGTGGAGGATCATACACCTTCCCTGTTGGACCTTCTGCTGACCTCTCATCCGGACGGATATCAGGTTTCCGTCGATGCCCCTCTCGGCTCTTCGGACCATTGTCTGATCCGGAGTATGGTGCCACTCACGCTCCCTTCGCGGTTGCGTTCTGCAGGTTGCCGCCGTGTTTGGCATTACAGGTCGGCAGATTGGGACGGAATGCGGTCTTTCTTTGCATCCTACCCATGGGGGCGGGTTTGCTTCTCGCCGGATGATCCCAGCGCTGTTGCTGACTCTGTCACTGATGTGGTGCTACAGGGAATGGAACTATTTATTCCATCATCTGTGGTACCCATCGGAGGCAGGTCTCAGCCTTGGTTTGGTCGCTCCTGTAAGACTGCATTGCGCAGAAAGCAGGAGTGTTATCAAGCCTGGGCTGCGGCTTCGGTGACTCGGGATGTAAACACCAGCACACTTAAAAAGAAGTATAACTTCGCCTCCAGGTCCTTCAAAAGAGTTATTGCCAAGGCAAAGTCAGAGCACATAGGCAGAATTGGCGAGAAACTAGTTCGCCTTCCTTCGGGAACCCGTGCATTCTGGTCTCTCGCCAAGGCTGTCCAAGGGAATTTCTGTAAGCCATCACTACCATCTCTGCACAGGGAGGACGACTCACTGGCCCACGACGCAAAAGAGAAGGCCGACCTTTTAGGCTCCCTTTTTGCGTCCAACTCGACTGTTGATGACGGGGGGAACACACCGCCGACCATCCCGCGGTGTGAGTGCTCTATGCCGGATGTGCTATTCTCACAGCGCTCGGTTCGCAGAGCACTCCTCTCCCTTGACATCCACAAGTCGAGTGGGCCTGACGGAATCCCCCCAATTGTGCTGAGGACGTGTGCTCCGGAGTTGGCACCGGTTCTAACGCGTCTTTTCCGGTACTCCTACTCCCACGGCGTTGTCCCGAACTCATGGAAGACAGCTTTTGTCCACCCGATCCCTAAAAAAGGCGACCGCTCAGACCCGTCCAACTATAGGCCTATCGCGATCACCTCCTTGTTCTCCAAAATAATGGAATCCATTATTAACTGCCAGCTCATCCGGTACCTTGAGGATCACCAGCTGATCAGTGACCGCCAATACGGTTTTCGTCGGGGTCGATCAGCTGGTGATCTTCTAGTCTACCTGACCCATAGATGGGCGGAGGCAGTAGAGTCCAAGGGGGAGGCGTTGGCCGTTAGTCTGGACATTGCGAAGGCCTTCGATCGGGTTTGGCACAAAGCGCTTCTTTCGAAGCTCCCTTCCTATGGGCTTCCCGAGAAATTGTGCAATTGGATCACCAGCTTCCTTGCAGATCGGAGCATCAAGGTCGTTGTAGACGGTGCATGTTCTGACTACAAGCCTATTAACGCTGGTGTTCCACAAGGCTGTGTGCTATCACCAACGCTGTTTCTTCTGCATATCAATGATATGTTGCTAACTGGTAACATTCATTGCTATGCGGATGACAGCACTGGTGATGCTCTATACACCGGCCGGGCCAATATTTCTCGGGAAAACGTCGCCGAGTACCGGAACAAACTTGTGTCTGAAGTCGAGTCTTTGCTGGACAAAGTCTCGGATTGGGGGCGACTAAATCTAGTCCAGTTTAATCCTCAGAAGACACAAGTTTGCGCGTTTACCGCTAAAAAGAACCCCTTTGTCGTATCTCCTCAGTTTCAAGGCACTCCCCTTCTTGCCTCAGCCAGTATCGGTATCCTCGGAGTCGACATATCGAGTGACGTGCAGTTTCGTGGTCACTTGGAAGAGAAGGCCAAATTGGCCTCTAAAAAGCTTGGCGTGCTCAGCAGAGCGGGACAGTATTTCATGCCGGCACACCGCCTGCAACTTTACAAGGCGCAGGTTCGGCCTCACATGGAATACTGTTCCCATCTCTGGGCAGGGGCTCCCCAGTGCCAGCTCCTTCCACTTGACCGCATCCAGCGCAGAGCGGCTCGAATCGTCGACGACCGAGCCCTTTCCGATCGGCTCGATTCATTGGCACTGCGAAGAGATGTTGCATCTCTTTGCATTTTCTTTCGCATCTACCATGGGGAGTGCTCTGAGGAATTGTTCGGATTAATCCCAGCCGCCAAATTTCATGAACGCACATCGCGGCAGAACTCCCGATACCATCCACACCATCTGGATGATTGGCGGTCCACCACTGTGCGATTTAGAAGATGTTTTCTTCCTCGCACGACTTCCTTGTGGAATCGATTACCATCAGCGATTTTTCCGGACCGATACGACTCAGGGACCTTCAAGAAAAGAGCCTACTCCTTTTTAAAAGGCCGGCAACGCATCTGCAATTCCCTTGGTTTTGCGGTTGTTCATGGGCGGCGGTAGTCACTTACCATCAGGTGAGCCGCATGCTCGTTTGCCCCCTCTCCTATAAAAAAAAAAAAAAAAAAAAACCCTATCCTATAAAAAAATGCACTAAAAGACTTAGATATGCACATGAAATTTTGGAATGAACGTTGGAAACTGTTGCATTAGGAAAATCAAAGGCACATCGCTAAATAAACATGGAGGTATTTCTGTTTCCACGCGAGTGGAGCAGCGGGCTGAAGCTAGTGAAGAATAAACGATATAAATTTGAAAAACACACGAGAAAGTTTTGCACTTTTATGCTTTCATAATTTAACTGTAAAAATATTAATGCTATCACCATAAAAATAAATGATATAAAATACATTAAAAGCGAAAAAAGCAAAGGAATAACTAACGAACATTCAATTAATGCCACGACTTTTACGGCAATTATTACAAATTATATAGGGCGCGCTAACAAGCAATGATCTCTTAAAAGGGTTGGAAAGAATTGCCAATGGAGTTTTGAATTGATTTTGATGATGACTGAATAAAATTTTTACGTGGTAGAGCCATGCTGCAGCTATATTACTAGTATAGTTGTAGCACGACTGGGTCGGCTCGACCGGGGAGGGACCACGCTCTCAGAGAATACCAGCGTAAAATAGCAGCCTAACGCTGCTGTGTTTCGTATGGTGAGTGTAGAGAACCGGAGGATTAAAAAATACTGGCAGTGTTATTAACATTACTATAATTCCCCTTAACCACTGTGATAAAGATGAAAATGCTTGTATTGTAAGATCACGACTTAAGGACAGTAATCAAATGGCGGATTCGAACTCACTAATTTTAACTACTGTCTAATATCTCTAACTAATAAGCTACTGCTACTTCAAGTGGACTTCAATTAGTCATATTTATTTTTATATACGGTTGCCATCCCGCCTGCCGAGCGTGGCAACTATGGCAAAATTCCCGCTATGAGGCAATCTATGTGGTATTGTAGGAGGCCTATCTTCAACAGTGGAGTTTTATAGGCTTAAGGGATGGATGGATGAATGGAATTTAATATAAATTTATGTACTTCTAATATGTTACAGCATTCAAAGTGTTTTTAAATAGGAATGAGTTGAGCTTGTGGATACCACTGTTTTTCTTGTTATTACTATTGACGCGAAGCTTCAATGGGGCACCATATATCTAAATTAGCAAGCAGACTTAGTTCTGCAGCATATGCTGTAAGAAAGATTAGAAGTCTCACAGATGTTGAGACAGCTAGATTAGTATATTTTAGTTAATTTCATAGCGTAATGTCATATGGAATTTTGCTATGGGGTAATGCGACTTATATTGAAGCTATATTTGTTTTGCAAAAGAGAGCGGTACGGGTGATTTATAACCTAAATTGTAAAGAGTCCCTCAGAGAAAAATTTAAAGAAATAAACATATTAACTTTGGCATCGCAATATATTTATGAAAATGTAATGTATGTTTTAAATTTTTAAAAATTGTACGTGGTAGAGCCATGCTGCAGCTATATTAGTAGTATAGTTGTAGCACGAATAGGTCGGCTCGACCGGGGAAGGACCACGCTCTCACAGAATACCAGCGTCAAATAGCAGCTTAAAACTGCTGTGTTTCGCATGGTGAGTGTAGAGAACCGGAGACCCTTTTTACTGGAAAAGAGTCATTCCATCTTAGTCCTCACGGGTGACAACGCATCTGCATTTTGATTCGCAAACGAGGATAAATGTAGATGACTATGGGCCACAGTAACCACTTACCATCAGGTGGACTGTGTGCTCGTTTGTCACCCTATCCTTTAAAAAAAATGTACATAAAAACATAAATAGCTTTAATAAGAATAAGGATGTGCATACTTTAAACACTAGGAACAAACATAAGCTTGTAATGTCAGTTACTAGACTCCACAGAATCAGTAATTCATTCATGGGGCAATGTATACGCTTTTACAACAAAATCCCAGAACATATTCAAAGTTTGTCAATAAACAAGTTTAAAAGTTTTATTAAAGAAAAACTGTACAAAAAGGGTTATTATAATATCAAGGAATACTTGAATGAAAATAACCCCTGGGAATAAGGTGATTGCCGCCATGATGGTTCTATGAAAAATAATTTAAAAATTGTATAAATAAAATTATTGTTAAGTGAAATATGTTTGAATAAAAAGTCCCGCTGGGTTTCTTGCTGGTTCTTCCTAGGACAAAGGTATTTTCCGAACCAGTGGTAAATAAAAAATGACTTTCAATAAGTATTATGCAATAATCAATATTAATATATAAAAAATTATTCTATTCTGAAGGTTTTTCATTAGATCTTTTTAACTGGTTATAAAATTAAGTAGGTAGTAAATTAATTTTATAACTAATGGTTTTAATGATTCAGAGCTTATACATAACATAACTGCACAAGAGTATTCTGGATCCCTGCAAATACTCCGAAGGGTTGTCTACATATTCGGAATAGTTAGAACAGAGGTATTATTTAATTATATCCTTATATCCATACGGTATACCCATTATATACGAATATTTTAAGTGATTTTCCTTTTGCTTTCTACGACTATGTTTGATTGGAATACCTTATTTGCGTCTTTAAACATTTTAATGAATAAAAATGCTTTGTGGCATTTCTTAACAGTGTTATATCGATATTCGGTAATAGACAAAACGTTACATTTAATTTCTAAATGTAGAACTTTATATCAATAAAGTCGTTTGCTATATTATGGTTCTAGCACGAATGGATCTGCTCGACTAGGGTAGGCTGCTATTTACACTGGTATACCAGTGTAAATAGCAGCTTAATGCTTCTGTATTTTGAGTTTTGTATGGTGAGTATAGAGAACCGAAGATCCTTTTTTTTCTGGAAAGGAGGCGTTCCATCTTATTCCTCAAGGGCGAAAACACATCTGCATTTTACCACAGCATAAGCTGGAAATTTTACCACACCATTAGGTGGACTGACCTTGTCAACTGAAGGAAACAACTGCCGTTCGGACTAATCACGCGTGATATGAAGACGTGTTATGGAAACTGACGAAAACATTTCGTATCATTTTAGACATCGTAATAATTTTTTCAAGAATAAATAAGAAGGAATGATTTTCTTACATTTTTATGTTCGTTAACTTTATTAGCCAGACTGCTTAAAACGACGATATAATTTAGTGATTTTAAAAGATCACCAGTTTTATAATAAAAGATTTATGAAAAAAAGAAAACGTAAAACAAAAAAAATACGGCAATAATAGATATTGATTACATACTAAAAATATTTGTCCTAGTTTAATTATCTAGAGAGAAAGCAGAGGAATACATTAGTATGAATTAAACGCCATTTGCTCTTTTATTTGTCGATATTTTTTATAGAATAAGGGTGACAAACGAGCACACCATAGGTGGATATTAAGTGGTTGCCCATAGACATCTACATTTATCCTCAATTAAGAATCAAAATGCAGCTGCGTTTTCACCCCTGAGGACTAAGATGGAATGCCTCGTTTCCAGTAAAAAGGGAATGAAATGTCAATGTTCAATTCCCCGATTCTATGCAAAATACAATGTACGTATTGTAAGTAATTTATTATGTTGTAGAATGACTAATCGTTTTAGGAGTCCGTCAGGGTGAGTACCACTTGCTTACCTATTTCTGACAAAAAACAACAATGCATTCATTGCTGTGTTCCGCTTTGAAGACTATGGAGAGTCAGAGTTATAAGAGAAAAATTACAATGTACGTAGTATAAGTAATTTATTATGTTGTAGAATGATTTATCGTTTTAGGAGTCCGTCAGGGTGAGAACCACTTGCTTACCTGTTCCTGACAAAAAGCAACAATACATTCATAGCTGTGTTTCGTTTTGAAGACTATGGAGAGTCAGAATTATAAGGACAATTTACAATGTACGTAGTATAAGGAATTTATTAGGTTGAAGAATAATATATCGTTTTAGAAGTCCATCAGGGTGAGTACCACTTGCTTACCTATTTCGGACAAAAGGCAACAATACATTAATTGATGTTTTCCACTTTGAAGACTATGGAGAGTCAGAATAATAAGAGGAAATTACAATGTACGTAATATAAGTAATTTATTAGGTTGAAGAATAATTTATCGTTTTAGGAGTCCGTCAGGGTGAGTAACACTTGCTTACCTATTTCGGACAAAAGGCAACAATACATTAATTGATGTGTTCCACTTTGAAGATTATGGAGAGTCAGATTAATAAGAGGAAATTACAATGTACGTAATATAAGTAATTTATTAGGTTGAAGAATAATTTATCGTTTTAGGAGTTCGTCAGGGTGAGTACCACTTGCTTACCTATTTCTGACAAAAGGCAACAATACATTAATTGATGTGTTCCACTTTGAAAACTATGGAGAGTCAGAATAATAAGAGGAAATTACAATGTACGTAATATAAGTAATTTATTAGGTTGAAGAATAATTTATCGTTTTAGGAGTCCGTCAGGGTGAGTACCACTTGCTTACCTATTTCGGACAAAAGGCAACAATACATTAATTGATGTGTTCCACTTTGAAGATTATGGAGAGTCAGATTAATAAGAGGAAATTACAATGTACGTAATATAAGTAATTTATTAGGTTGAAGAATAATTTATCGTTTTAGGAGTTCGTCAGGGTGAGTACCACTTGCTTACCTATTTCTGACAAAAGGCAACAATACATTCATTGATGTGTTCCACTTTGAAGACTATGGAGAGTCAGAATAATAAGGGGAGATTACAATGTTTGTAGTATAAGTTATTTATTAGGTTGAAGAATAATTTATCGTTTTAGGAGTCCAACAGGGTGAGTACCACTTCCTTACCTATTTCTGACAAAAGGCAACAATACATTCATTGATGTGTTCCACTTTGAAGACTATACAGAGTCAGAATAAGAGGTTGTGAAACAATCTTAGACCTCAGTTGTGACTACACATATGTAACTGTATTTTTTTAAATTGGATACAGGTGCCCATTTCGAGTTTCCTAATTTATTCGTGATTTTTATTTAATTTATTAATATTTTTATTTATATACACGAACAAGAGTCTTTTTAAAATCTCGTATTTTTTAAACAAAAGAGCTTTCATGAATTTTTATTTTCATTTGAATCGGTAGTGTTGTTAGCTGCTACCTGTACCTACACAAGCATTTTTAAATGTTGTAGATTTAAATGAAAGTGTTTTTTAAGTCAACAACCTCGCGAGGGCAGGTAGCGAGAAACTCATCGTTGTACAAATTCTTTTGTTACTCGGTTTCCTTCGAACCGTTCATGAACGCGTCGGTCGCTAGAGAACGAAATGCTTTTGTTGGTTTAATTAAGAGCTGTACTTACGGATTTAATTACTGTTACATGAATAAAAACTTAAGCGCTTTTAAACTCGTTAATTTCAACATAAAAAATCGCATTTACCGAAATGCTTCACGACTTGCTTGCAATTTGCCCATAAAATCCACTCCTCGACAAAGGTGGTGTTGTAGAGTGTATTTGCTTTAATCACCGTGCCATTCAGAAGCATTGGCGCATTTCTAGACGTTTGAAGCTGCTCTTCTTCGCAGGTGTGGATTATTGAACATTCATTCATAACAGCTTATCAAAAGTCCTTGCTAAACAAAGGCCTCCCGCATTGATAGATTGGGTAGATTTTGCCATACACGTACGCACATATGTACGCTTACTTAGTAGCTTCAGTGTTTTATTGTTATTTCCACTTTTTAACAGGAAGATGCTGCTGCATATCTGCTTTATCAGTTTCTCTCTAACACCTCTACGACACCCAAGGGATGATATGGGAAAGCGGATATTCTTACGCCGCCACTACACAGCACCTATTGCTATATTTTGCAATTAGTAAATTTTGCCATGAACTAATTATTTTTGCTGCCATTTTCAGCGCATAGGCATAGACTGGTTGAAAATATTCGTGCTTGGCATCTATTAACCCCGTAGTATAAATTTCTGCCCTCAATCTCGTTCTTTCCACATTCATTTCAAGACACTGTCGCATTAGTAATTAAAATTATTTAACAAACTGTTTACAGTGGTATTGCGTAAGCTTTTTTAATTAAAGTTTCAAAGTCATTAGAAATTGTAAACAAACAAATATCCTTAATGTTTTTACAGCATTCAGCTACGAAGATTCTCAACTAAAAGTCTTACAACAGTTGAAACTTTGTTAAACAATTTGCAAGCTCGGTTGTAGTCTCGTTGTTAAATGGAAACGCGGTAGGACGTACTAGATGAGATTCAGGATGAAATTCATTCAAAACAATTTTAAAATATATATATTAAAGTTCAAATTGTTTGCCAGTGGAATATTAATGCTAAAATCTACTTTTTACTAATAGTCTATATCGTCATGAATTCTATCATCCACAGCTTCAGAAACTCTTCAGCATAGCAGACATTCCATAGCAAACATTGGCGATCTTACGCCAATGTTTGCGTTGTTCCTTTGGGCAAACTCAGAAAAAGAAATCTAGGGGGCAGCACAATCCACTCGTAGTGACACAATTCCAACACAATGAGCTGGGCAGCCGTCGTACTGAGATAGGAGATCTGGAATTGTTTCGGAGGAAATTTAAATAGGTTTCGCCAGTCAAATTTTGCGTCGTTCAAAAAGTCTAATAAAATTGCCATACATTATTTCACATCACAAGTTCATTACAAAAAGTTACTGAAAAAAATTATTCTGCATAGGATGCGGATTCTCAATGCTTAAAATGCAAATTGTGCAGATATAAGTACCCGTCTCATTTGCATGTTATTTCGTTTCCATTAAATTCTATCGAAGAATTGTTGATCTTAATTTTTTTGGACCATCGTCCTACAAATATCGACTGGACTGTCATGGGGTTAAAGACAACACTCATACACTTGGTATGGGTGAAATCTGTGACGTTGCAAAATGAGATGTGCAACACATTTGCGCATGTTTACTTCGATGACATGTACTGAAATGCTTGAGTTAGTTTCAATTTCTTGTAAAACCTCCTCATTGTATTTTAGTAAGATTTTTTTGTGTTTCTACATGTTAAATGACTCTCTGAGTATGCCGAGTGGATAATGGATATTCATGAACACTGATGTTCTGTAAATCAGCACTTAAAATTACAATTAACGATTTCGTTGGTGCCGGCGGGGATCGAACCGGGTTTGCTCGCGGACTGTGAAATTTACAGCGAGAGCTTAGCCCCTGGGCTACCACGGCTCATTGCATGCCCACCTGCAACCTAACATACAAAATTTGCTTGTCAATTTACTAGCTTTCTATAAACCGGAACACAGCAATGGCTATGAATGAAAATGTGCCGGAGACCCTTTTTACTGGAAAGAGGCATTCCGTCTTAGTCCTCACGAGTGACAACGCATCTGCATTTTGATTTGTAATCGAGGATAGATGTAGATGTCTATAGGCCAGAGCAACCACTTACCATCAGGTGGACTGTGTGCTCGTTTGTCACTCGATACTATAAAAAAAATGTGCAGTGCTGCCTACTACCCTATATAATATTTGCAAATGTTAATGACATTATTATTCTATTTAACCACTTCTAATATGCTTGTTTTAAGAGCGGAGTACGGCGGATGTTATGGCTTCTGTCGCTTAAAAATTAAGCATACTTTGAATTGCTTATTAAGTGGCGAAGCTTGCGAAGTCACTTATTGGTTTCACGATGTCTGTCCGTCTGTCCGTCTGTCCCACGATTATCTCGAGAACGGTTTTGAATTTTCAAATTCTGTTTTCAGCAATCGATTACTGGTCACCCAGGCATCTGAACCTCCTATTTTGAAACTGATTGCTCAACGGCAACCGTTAGAAACCGCTACAAAGCTGATTGCTTCGCCACTTTGCTATGCTGTTAGCTTGCTAGGTTTATTAAAAGATAGATTCTGATGATAAAAACTTTCTCACTTTACTTATTTACTTTACTTATCCTAGATAGACAACTGCTGTCACAGACTCGTAACTGGAGTTATTGATTTATATATTTCAAAGTAATAAAGTTCGAAAATGGGCTCGTTACCTTTTACTTTTCTTGATCACGTATTCATCTTTCTTTTCTTGCTGCTTAATGTATGCACTTGCGATTACGGGGCTACCAATCGAGAGCCTTTTTTACCTCTATGTTGGTTACTCTTTTTCTTTTGTTATGTCTCCATCATGGATATTATCAAGCAGCGAAACCAGATTTATGTGAAATATAAAAAGGCTTTATTATGTATAGTATTCACTTGCTTGTATAAATAGGATAAAATAGGATAAGGAAAGATAAACACAGATCCATTTTAATCAACACAAAAAGGGCTTCACTCGATTTTCATTGCCTTCTCTTTTACACAACCTTTTATATACTTGCAAATTGTTACTATTACAATGTATGCTTTTTTATATCGCTGCGCACTAGACGGCAAAAGCTTTTAGCTGCTTTTGAATTTTGAAATAAAATATTTGTTATTTTTATGTTTATTAAGTATTTAGGAATATACAAAAAGATTACTTATACAATCACCTAAAAACGCTCATAATGATTTCTTATATTTACGCGAACACTACACATTGAATAAAACTAATTTTTACGGATTTTATCGCATTTAATTAACTTATTTTATATTCCCGACGTTTCGGTTGCTTTCCAGCAACCATGGTTACGGGGGACTGAGGTGACTGATGTACCGAGTCAGAGTTAACTCAGCTGTCAAGTACCTTCAGCTTTTTAAATATTAATTTTGGTCCGATCTACGCAGAATGAACTAACTGTGTCCTGAAGTCTTGCAGTGGTATGCTTGGGTTTAGTTTTAATTTTATGAATTATAGGATCCCAAGCAGGTGGTAGTACCCAGACTCCCTCTCTATTGAAATTAGGATGTTTTTTAATTTGAATAGCCTCACGTATCATCCTTGGCAGGAATCGATGTTTTTCGCGAGAATTTGTGGTTTATCAAATCTAACGTAATGGCGGGGGCCGTCGAGGTATGATCACAAACTGCAGACTTCCCGGAACGTAGGTGCTTCACGTCAGCTATGTGTTTTACTAAAAATGCTCGACAAATTTCGGGTTACATTTTGTTACTACCAAAATATTGGCTAGATTATTTTCCAGGGTGACCTAAAACAATTATTGAAAGAATACGTTTAATTTCTTATTAATATCCTTAGGATATTCAAATCGTTTGTTATTTGAATAATTCTGTAGCGACCGGAAAAGATGAAGATCTGTGAAATGTTAGTGAGTGGGGATGGGTGTGTTACCAACCCTCCCCCACCCTTAAGTAAACTTGAATTTTTTTTTTATAGGAGAGGGGGCAAACGAGCATGCGGCTCACCTGATGGTAAGTGACTACCGCCGCCCATGAACAACTGCAACACCAGGGGAATCGCAGATGCGTTGCCGGCCTTTTAAAAAGGAGTACGCTCTTTTCTTGAAGGTCCCTAAGTCGTATCGGTCCGGAAAAATCGCTGATGGTAATCGATTCCACAAGGAGGTCGTGCGAGGAAGAAAACATCTTCTAAATCGCACAGTGGTGGACCGCCAATCATCCAGATGGTGTGGATGGTATCGGGAGTTCTGCCGCGATGTGCTTTCGTGAAATTTGGCGGCTGGGATTAATCCGAACAATTCCTCAGAGCACTCCCCATGGTAGATGCGAAAGAAAATGCAAAGGGATGCAACATCTCTTCGCAGTGCCAATGAATCGAGCCGATCGGAAAGGGCTCGGTCGTCGACAATTCGAGCCGCTCTGCGTTGGATGCGGTCAAGTGGAAGGAGCTGGCACTCGGGAGCCCCTGCCCAGAGATGGGAACAGTATTCCATGTGAGGCCGAACTTGTGCCTTGTAAAGTAGCAGGCGGTGTGCCGGCATGAAATACTGTCCCGCTCTGCTGAGCACGCCAAGCTTTTTAGAGGCCAATTTGGCCTTCTCTTCCAAGTGACCACGAAACTGCACGTCACTCGATATGTCGACTCCGAGGATACTGATACTGGCTGAGGCAAGAAGGGGAGTGCCTTGAAACTGAGGAGATACGACAAAGGGGTTCTTTTTAGCGGTAAACGCGCAAACTTGTGTCTTCTGAGGATTAAACTGGACTAGATTTAGTCACTCCCAATCCGAGACTTTGTTCAGCAAAGACTCGACTTCAGACACAAGTTTGTTCCGGTACTCAGCGACGTTTTCCCGAGAAATATTGGCACGGCCGGTGTAAAGAACATCACCAGTGCTGTCATCCGCATAGCAATGAATGTTACCAGTTAGCAACATATAAAGACATAAAGACATTTATTCCAACACTTACATCTACACACATGACAAATTACAATTAAAAATAAAACAAGTGACTTATAAACAAACAAACAAAAAAAATGAATAAAGAACAGTGCGTCCATTCAAAAAAAAAATAAATAAAAATAAAATAATATAATAATAAAATGGTGTGCTATGATGAAGTGGTGGAAGGGACCGTCTCAGCATATGCCGCGAGCTTGCAGCGCTGATTTTCAGCCGGCCCCGAAGAAGTTCTGATGGTCAATTTTATGCGAGCGAGTATTTTTTTTTAAATTCTTATTCTATACCTCATGCGAGATGTGCCATAGACGGTAGTATGCAGAGTCCCTACGTTTTACTAAAATGTTAATGATAAATATATCATTATATACATATACATACACACACACACACACACACACACACACATAAATATATATATATATATAATATAGACAAGTATTATAAATATATATAGATGGTAATAAATACAAAGTAACAGGTACATATTAGATATACATTAAATAAACACTTAGTAATCAGTAAATTATCATTAAAGGTATAATTTAAATTTATGATTAGAAATACTACATAAGTAATTCTTAAATAAAGTATGTTCAAACATTTATACTTCCCTTCTATTCGTTTAATAAAAAATTCTTTAAATGTATTTATTCATATCATTGATATGCAGAAGAAACAGCGTTGGTGATAGCACACAGCCTTGTGGAACACCAGCGTTAATAGGCTTGTAGTCAGAGCATGCACCGTCTACAACGACCTTGATGCTCCGATCTGCAAGGAAGCTGGTGATCCAATTGCACAATTTCTCGGGAAGCCCATAGGAAGGGAGCTTCGAAAGAAGCGCTTTGTGCCAAACCCGATCGAAGGCCTTCGCAATGTCCAGACTAACGGCCAACGCCTCCCCCTTGGACTCTACTGCCTCCGCCCATCTATGGGTCAGGTAGACCAGAAGATCACCAGCTGATCGACCCCGACGAAAACCGTATTGGCGGTCACTAATCAGCTGGTGATCCTCAAGGTACCGGATGAGCTGGCAGTTAATAATGGATTCCATTATTTTGGAGAACAAGGAGGTGATCGCGATAGGCCTATAGTTGGATGGGTCTGAGCGGTCGCCTTTTTTAGGGATCGGGTGGACAAAAGCTGTCTTCCATGAATTCGGGACTACGCCTTGGGAGTAGGAGTACCGGAAAAGACGCGTTAGCACCGGTGCCAACTCCGGAGCACACGTCCTCAGCACAATTGGGGGGATTCCGTCAGGCCCACTCGACTTCTGGATGTCCAGGGAGAGCAGTGCTTTGCGAACCGAGCGCTGTGAGAACAGCACATCCGGCATGGAGCACTCACACCGCGGGATGGTCGGCGGTGTTTTCCCCCCGTGATCAAGAGTCGAGTTGGACGCAAAAAGGGAGCCTAAAAGGTCGGCTTTGTCTTTTGCGTCATGGGCCAGTGAGTCATCCTCCCTGTGCAGAGATGGTAGTGATGGCTTACAGAAATTCCCTTGGACAGCCTTGGCGAGAGACCAGAATGCACGGGTTCCCGAAGGAAGGCGAACTAGTTTCTCGCCAATTCTGCCTATGTGCTCTGACTTTGCCTTGTCAATAACTCTTTTGAAGGACCTGGAGGCGAAGTTATACTTCTTTTTAAGTGTGCTGGTATTTACATCCCGAGTCGCCGAAGCTGCAGCCCAGGTTTGATAACTTTCCTGCTTACTGCGTAATGCAGTCTTACAGGAGCGACCAAACCAAGGCTGAGATCTGCCTCCGATGGGTACCACAGATGATGGAATAAATAGTTTCATTCCCTGTAGCACCACATCAGTGACAGAGTCAGCAACAGCGCTGGGATCATCCGGCGAGAAGCAAACCCGCCCATGGGTAGGATGCAAAGAAGGACCGCATTCCGTCCCAATCCGCCGACCTGTAATGCCAAACACGGCGGCAACCTGCAGAACGCAACCGCGAAGGGAGCGTGAGTGGCACCACACTCCGGATCAGACAATGGTCCGAAGAGCCGAGAGGGGCATCGACGGAAACCTGATATCCGTCCGGATGAGAGGTCAGCAGAAGGTCCAACAGGGAAGGTGTATGATCCTCCACATCTGGAATCCGCGTAGGCGAAGTAACCAGTTGTGTCAGACCATATGCCAAGGCAAAGTCATAAACAGATCTCCCCGCATGATCGGTTAGACGTGAACCGAGCCATTCGGCATGGTGGGCGTTAAAATCGCCAAGGATCACGATCTCTGCGGATGGGACCTGTTGTAGCAAGAAATCTGTAGCCATTTGGACGTGGTCGATGAGTGAGGACCTATAGAGGCACCCGTAGACGCGCGGATGGTCGTCGCTGTCTACGCGTAGCCAAAGGATGGACAGGTCCGAACCTTCAAGACTGCCGAGGCGTCGAGAACAGATGTCCTCTCTGACATACACGCAAACTCCAGCCCGAGGCACAAAGGAATGCTCCAATTTGTACCCCGGGTAGGAGAGATACGAAATATCAGCCGGAGAGGAAACCTGCGTCTCGGTCAGAAAGAGCAAGGCCGGCTTCGCCGTCTCGAGATGGTAGTGGACGGCGTTTAGGTTAGAGTGAAGTCCCCTGATATTGCAGAAATTCACGGATAGCGTGGCAGGGGTCGCCTTGGTGTTCTTGCTCAGTTTGCCCCTAGCAGTAATGCTTTTGAGCGGAATTTTGCCCCCCCCAGAATACGCGGGGCAGCCTGAGCACCCACGCTCAGGAGTGGAATAGCATGGTCGTGGATGCTCAGCGAGGGATTCTCCAGGGGTGCTGGTACCCTCCTGGGGTAGTTCTTCGTGTAATTCCGCTACCATGTTAATGGGGGGGGGGGGGGGGGGAATTGGGCCTCCGGCCACCTGCACTCACCAGACGAAACGCAGAAGCAAAGCTTCTACTTCACGCCGGTATTCTGTGAGGTCGTGGTACCAACCCGGCTCGAGCCGGCCCATACATGCAACAGCAAAAACTGCTGCGTGGCTCTACCACCGTTATAGAATCTCCAGACATGCCATTCATTACCAACATACCAAGGAAAACTGTAAAGTAAAAGTAAAGTTGCAGCCTATTTACGTCCCACTGCTGGGCACAGGCCTGCTCTCATTTCTGAGAGGGTTTTAGGGCAAGGAAATGTCCGCCGCGCTGCCCCAATGCGTGTTGGCGAACTTCACATGTCTTCGAAATATTTTTTTTTCTTATTTCTCAGACATGCAGGTTTCCTCACGATGTTTTCCTTCACCGCCGAGCACAAGGTAAATCGGCACTTAAAATTGCAATTATTTTAATGCATTCAGTGGTGCCGGCGGGGATCGAACCCGGGTTGCTCGCGTACTATGAAATTTTCCGCGAGCGCTAACCATCCGAGCTACCACGGCTATAAGGAAAACTGTGGAATTTACAAATTCAAGTATTAGCCTTTAATATTTATAAAGATTAGGAAATTTAAGAAATTTATTTTTAGCATTCAAAAGTAAGTTATTTGTTAGCAAGTCAGTAAGCAAGTTTTTACTAGTAACTATTAATTTTAAGCACCATAGAGGTCATCATAAGGTAACAATAGCGTTCAAAATACTTTTAGCGTGGAAAGAATGAAATTTCATATAATAAAAAAGAGCTACGGTCCCAATATTGATCCTGGGCTCGCCCATAATTAGGGGTGCTCCAGAAAGCTTGGTTCCATTAATAACTACTTTTTACAACCGATCAGACGGGTATGATTTTAAAGGGTTAACAATTTCTTTGTGATTATTAAGAAATTTCATTGATAATTATCTGATAACTTTCCAATAATTATTATTAAATGGACATATAATAACGTTGTTATTTTTTATTTAAGTAATTTTACTAGCCAAATTCATAAACGAGGAAATTCTCAATTCGACTGATTATCTTTCTCGTTTTGTTGTATGCATGTTACGTGATATCTTTGTCGACATATACATGTATCCTCGATTACAAATCAAAATGCAGATGCGTCGTCACCCGTGAGGACTAAGATGGAATGCCTCGGTTGCAGTAAAAAGGATCTCCGGTTCTCTACACTCACCATACGAAACACAGCAGCGTTAAGCTGCTATTTTACGCTGGTATTCTGTGAGAGCGTGGTCCTTCCCCGGTTGAGCCGACCCACTAGATAAAATTAATAAGCTTTTAAGAAAAAGCTTATTAATTTTATCAGCTTAAAGCTGACTTCTAAGATCTAAAATGAATAAAATAATGTCCGCATATCGAACTAATTCCTTCTGCTAAATTCCACCATCGCACATCGCGACAAGATTCGCTATACCATCCATACCACCTGGATGATTGGATATCCACTACTGTGCGATTTACTAGAAGTTTTCTTTCTCGTACAACTTATGAAATCGGTTATCACCAGCGATTTTTCCGATTGGTAAAATGAAAGGTAGGCCTAATTTCAATAAATACAAAATAGATTTTCTTACGTATTGGTTCTTTTAATTTAATTTGCCTACGTTTAATTCTGGCTCTGATGTGTGGACGCGCATAGTATACTTGTACGAACTGACATAGAACCACGTATTCCATATAACCATGTCTTAGCATCGACTCCAGAAGCTATAAAGTGGAAATTATGTTATTCTTTTTAGTTCTTTCAAGTCGGTTTTTACTTTTTATTAATAAGTTAATTTTTATTAATTACCATTAGAGTGAAGGTTTAACAAAAAAATACTTGACAAATGGTTTGAAAAGGCTTATTTTTTAGCGAGGACGCTGTGAGCTTCGAGTTCAATTCTCACATGGAAAAAGTGTTTCAGTTAAATATTACGAAATTGGTTAACGTTAATAATCTACATTTAAACGGCAAACAAACTGAAAGTAAATAACTTACAACACCAAATGCTATAAATTTGAATACCAATGTGTTTTAAATGGGGAAGAACTGAGCCCTGTCAATTCCACTGTTTTATTTTGGCAACACTCTCGACGCAGCTTCAGCGGGGTCCCCATATATTAAAACTAACAAACCGACTTAAACTCTACAGCTTGTGCTGCAAAAAAAACAAGAAGTTTCACTAGTTTTGAAACAGCTAGATTAGTTTATTTCAGTTTTTTCCACAGCAATAGTCTTATGTGATTTTGCTATGGGGAAATGCGGCTGATTTAGAAACTATTTTTGTTTTGCATATGAGGGCAATAAGAACTATTTATAACCTAAAACCAAGGGAATCTCTCATAGAAAAATTTATGGAAAAGATATATTAGTATATGTATGAAAATGTAATGTATGCCCACAAAAACAAAAGTAGTTTTACTAAAAAAAAAGCGATGTACACTCCGTCAACACCACGAACAAACGCAAGCTGAGGCAATGTATACGAGACAGTCTATTAAAGTGCACTGCTGAATATAGGCCTCCTTCTGAGATTGCATCACAGAGGGATATTTGCCATAGTTGCCACGCTTGGAAAACTAGTTCGCAAACCGCAGCTTTTTATTTTTGTCGTTATTAGGAAAACGCTGCTGCCTACCTTTATTTCCCTCTGTCGCCTTTTACAACACCCACGGGATGATATGGTGATAATACGTTTAGTAAGTCGTTTGTACAACCTATATTTTATTGTAAAATTTTAATTTGAAAAAAAAAATCCCGCTGGGTTTCTTGCTGGTTCTTCCCAGGACAGAGGTTTTCTCCGAAACAGTGGTAAAAGTAAAATTATTCTATTCTATCCTATTGAGTACTTTGTTAATTTATAAATTGTTTTAATTCATAAAACTTTAAAATGAAGCTTTAAGGGCCTAAGAGCGGGTGTAATGCCTAAATTCTTGGATAATGGATTTAAGTTATAAAATCACAATAACTGTTAATTTAATCCGCAAAGAAAAAATACAGGGTGACAGAAGAGGACTTAATAAATGTTTTCAATTTAACATAATTGTATTTTTGTTAACCTCTTATTAGAAAAAAAATCCCCAAAGAGTACCTATCTTTGTCATATTTCGCAAAATTTCTCCAAAACGGCACAAGCTCTTTAGATAGTTTAGACACTAAAAAAAAAGTCAAAACAATATTAATATTTTAATTGAGAGTTATATTTTTACAATGTAATTGAAGATGCTTAACCACGACATAGCTCTCAGTGATGCGCAAGCATATTAGGCAGTATATCACTTATATAGTCGTCACCTCTACAGTCTATTAATGTTTGAACTTTTCTATGTAATACAGAAAGTAGTCGCTAGACGGTGTTGACGTCGACTAAAATCTCTGCGGTCGCCGTTTCGTCAAGGTCATTCAGCCTTCTCAAATTGTTAATGAATTTAAGAAGCCTGAATGACCTTAAATATAATAAAAATGAAAACAATATATAATATTAACGTAGTGCTACCGCGTAGCAGTTATGCCTTTCTATAAATATACTAGCTGGCCAGGCAGACATTGTTCTGCCCTTTCCAAAGGCCCTTCCTATAAAAATCCTTAAATTCGCAATAAAACATTTTGATGGTCAGTTATCGGGATAAAAACTATCCTATCTCTCAAGTTGGACCAAAATGTACACAGTGTGCAAAATTTCATTGAAATCAGTTCAGTAGTTTAGGAGTCCATCGCGGACAAACAACTTGACACGTAATTTTTATATATTAAGAAGATTACATTCTAAAAAGATATACTCAAGGTAACTTATATGTCATTAACACTGCTCGACAAAACGGTAACACATTACTACTGTTAACCACATATATATATCTAACTCTTATTTCTTTCGTCAGTTTGAGGCGATGAGTCTAAGAAAAATTCCACGTACGACGATTTATTCCTATCACGAATATCGTACGAGTGAGTTTTGTGTATCTGTGATAATGGTCGCTGAGAAGAATATTCCTTAAATACAAAAAATATTTCGGTTGGGTATATTTATTTTTAATATCGTTGTCCGTGTGGATTTTTTCAGGATATTAGTTAAATCTCTGTTAGTGTTAAAGTATTTTATGTTTTAAAGAGATTGTCATTGGGTATTTATTTAGTTTAAAATTAAAGTATAGGAGGTATTGCGTTTAATCACAGGCCTTCTCCTTTTTTTAGCATTTTCCAAAATGCGCCATCAGCTATTACAACGCTAGTCAGAAGGGTTTGTGAGCGGAGAGTCAATTCGAGTTCTGTAGTTTTGGATGAAATTAGATCATCAGTCTTTCATCAAAGCCTCGTTCGTCAATCGATAGGGCATGTTATTTGAAGATAAGGATAAGGTCAGTTAATTTCGCCGTACACTTATTTATTATTGTGTACGAATAATTTGAATGCATGCCTAGCAAACGTTCAACATATTATTACAATACCGCCATCGTGGCCTACTGGTCCTGGTACCTCGCTTACTATGTCTTGAACATCATTTGTAAAAATATAATGTATATTATATTTCCACATTTCGTTTTCATATTTATATATTTCTACATAGTATAAAACAAAGTCGATTTTCGCCGTCTGTACGCTTCGATTTTTTTAACTAAATAATGGATTTTGATGTGGTTTTCAACAATAGACAGAATAATTCAATAGAAAGGTTTATTTGTTTTTATAATACACGAATATTATTATTCTTCTGTCCGCGTATGAACTCCTCTTAAACGATTGGACCGAATTTGATGATAATTTGTGCGTGTGATTAAGTTGATTAGAGAATGGTTTAGATTCACAATTGAACCCGGTAGGTGGCGTTGTTGTCGAGATTCAAAAACCAACCGTGAGAAGCCGGGACGGATCGCTAGTAACACACTAACTATTGAAGGTCTCTAATCTATTATTTGTGGAAAACTATACAAATTAATAAAATCGAAGTGTCTGTTTGTAATGTTATAATAATAGCTTTGTATTAAATGCATATGAAAGAATATACGGTTATAATAACAAAAACACAATTTTTTTAATCTTTTTTTGTCTGATCCAGCTAATTTTCGAAATGGTTGGACCGATTTTGACGGGACTTTCACTAACAGATAGTTGATGTTATATGAAGTAACTTAAAATACTTTTATTTAAGAAAAAGAATTAGTCTTCCGAGAATAAAAATTAAAACCCTTCAAATCCAATTGTAATAAATTAAACGCGGACGAAGTCGCAAGTAACAGCTTGTTTCTTATAAATTGATTGTAAGTGTCTACCGAAGTTCATGGACAACAAGCATATTCGAACAGAGACGTCTACAGAAATCTCATCACTCCTGAATGAAAAATATTCTATTGCCTGTAATACTCGCTGTCTTACCCTGCAAACTGAAACAACTGCTTTGTGGCAGGTTTTTTTTTATAACTGGCTTTAAGGCTCTGGGTTCTAGCCCTTCTAAGCCTGAAGTTACAATATATAATTATCCTTCAGAGTGCACTGCTTCACAATATGTTGATGCGTCACATTGTGCAGCCCTTGGGAGATTTTGACGACACTTGAGTCAGCAGACAGCTTACAGTTGGCGATGGTATCTCAAGGTGCCTAAGCAGACAGACCTTATCTTGAGAATCATATCACCATCGGAGCACTTGTTTCACTGTTTCAACTAATAGTTTACATGCGCAGACACTTAATATACAAAATCGCACCACTTTTACAATCCACTTCAAACCATTATTTAAACAATAATACAGGAGCAGCAAACCGCTGCCGCTCAAGTTCCCGCCAAAACTCCGACGTTTCCTTTGTGACAGGTGAGAGGACGGTACCAATCCATACTGACTTCTAGACAGAAGACATGCTCTACGACCTGATGAAAACTAAATTCGTAAGTATAATTGAATTGTGAAATAATGACTGTTAGATTAGTTAAAACATTTTTTTTATTAGCTATTATATAAAAAATTATTGTTTTTGCATACGAAATAAGTTTATTTAGTGGTATTGTAGTGGTGGTGTGACTTAGCATTTAAGTATTAACACAACAAAGTGATGAGTAATCGATCGCCAACAAACGGAAAATTAATGCAGTTTTGATGTTTATTTATCATAAATTATTTTTTTACACCACTAAAGTGGCAAACGAACTTACAATTCACCTGATGGAAAGTGGCTACTGCTGTTCTTGAACACCTTCAGTCATCTTCAAAGAAAGAAAGCTACAGATGCGTTGACAATTCATAGGACTAAAATGCTTCTATATGCAGAGCGGAGCACATAAGATACACATGTTTGATGTCAGAAACAAGTAAGAGGATGGTACGTAACCAAATGAAATTTTTATACATGGCAGAGCCATGCTACAGCTGTTACTGGTATAGTTGTAGCACGAATGGGTCGGCTCGTCCGGAGAAGGACCACGATCTCACAGAATATCAGCGTCAAATAGCAGCTTAACGCTGCTGTGTTTCGTATAGTGAGTGTAGGGAACCGGAGACCCCTTTTTACTGGAAACGAGGCATTTCACCATAGTCCTCACGGCTGACAATGCATCTGCATTTTGATTCATAATCGAGGATAGGTGTAGATGTCTATGAGCCGCGGCAACCACTTACCATCAGGTGGGCTGTGTGCTCGCTTGTCACCCTTCTTTCTTTCTTCCTATATATAAACTAACAGGCAGAAAAGGAGGCCTACTATGAGCATGAATATAAAATGTAATTATTTTGACAAATAAATAAATCGACATATACTTTAATGTTTATTTTATTATAATTCACTAGGGACTTGCACCGGCTTCGCCCTGGTTGAACAATTATCTGTTTTAAATATTAAGTTAGTATAATTTATTTTAAAACTTCAACAATAAATAGCCCATGTCCATCTGGAATAATGTACCTTTCAAATGGTAAAACAATTTTTAAATTGTTGCAGTGGTTTCTGAGATCACCCTCCTCATACGAATATACACACTACACAGTCACAAAATCTTAATAATATTATATTTCATTATCATATAAATATTAACGTCCGATGCAAGGTCCACGCTTTACGCTTTACGTGGTAGAGCCATGCTGCAGCTGTATTAGTAGTATAGTTGTAGCACGAATGGGTCGGATCGACCGGGGATGGACCACGCTCTCATAGAATACCAGCGTAAAATAGCAGCTTAACACTGCTGTGTTTCGTATGGTGAGTGTAGAGAACTGGAGAGCCATTTTACTGGAAAAGAGGCATTCCATATTAGTCCTCACGGGTGACAAAGCATCCGCATTTTGATTCTTTATTGAGGATAGATGTGGATGTCTATGGGTCACAGCATCCACTTACCATCAGGTGGACTGTGTGCTCGTTTGTCACCCAATTCTATATAGGTATAAAAAAACTGAAATAATGTACCTTGCAAATGGTGAAACAATTTTTAAATTGTTGCACATACAATTTACATACAAGTCACAAAATCTTAATAATATTATATTTCATTATCGTATAAGTATATATTAACATCCGATGCAAGGTCCATCGCCCTATTTATAAATCGCCATTTTGAGCTCTGATCATGCAGGGCAAATAATATAATGAAAAACGAGTATTGTAACAAGTTTTCAACTTATTTTTCGTTGTCGATTTTTATGATCCAACGCTATTCATTAACGGCTGTAAGAAAATGCAATTCCGAAGTGAGAAGTTTCAAATTCTGATCAAATCACAACCCAGCTTGATTAATGCAGATCCTGTTAAATCTTTGAAAGAGTTAAACGTTAACGAAGGGAAAAGTATTTCCACTCATCGTATCATTTCTTAAATAAGTAAAAAGGTTTTCTAGGTGAGTGACGTCCTTTTTACTTTTCTTATTCGAAGTTCGTCTGTGTTGGTAACAACCTTTTACACATTTCTAACGACGCAATTCAAAGTTAACAGAACCAGTATAATTTTAGGCACTACGGAGAATTTACCTAGGAATTTAATTACTTAATACCTACACCCTCTTTTCCACATTAAACGGTAACTTCATCTTTAAGTAGTACAGAGTAAATTAAATTGTAGTAAATTAAGGTAATGCAAACAGTAAAGAAGTGGAATAATTTGCCAGCGTCAGTCTTAGCCTATTCGCACACGGCGTCGTATCGTAACCGTATGGTAATACGCGCGTAGAACGAGAGCAATACGAGCGCGTATATGTTCAAACAAGTCCGCACACAAAGCGGTGCTGCAGCGAATCGTAGGGGATGTTTATTGTCATTACGATAGTCGTAGTAAAAAATTAACTGTTCATTAATTTCTTTAAAAATGTAATTGAATTTTAATTTCTTTTAACTACTTACGACTTTTAATTTCAATAGGTATGTATAGGACCGAAAAAGTGATTGAATTCGTGAAACTGGATGAAGCATTCCCTTGCCTATATAATCATTCATTAAGGGAATATTCAAGGATAGATGTAACGGATAAAGCTTGGGCAGAAATATCGTCATAAATATCGTTTTCTACTTCTTATATAATCAAACAATAAAAAATTCTCTTCATCTAAAGAGAAAGTAAGATAATCTATAAATTCACCCAACACATCTGATACCGTTGCCACCATGATTTCAACTGAGATCTTACAAAATGATACGTCTACTCTACGATTCGTTTATAGAACATAGCAGGTCTCGTACGCGTTGCGTCGTAACGATACGCTTACGATACGACTACGCTTACGAGTGTGCGAAGAGTCTTACCATCCGTTTGCAATGTCGTTTACAAGGCATGTCTGAATACGATTTTGTTGCTCTAAGACGGTGCGATTTACTATCTAGCGCTTCATCACCACTTTCCACGGAATGGAATTTCATCTTAGGCCCTGTGCGTGACAATGCATTAGGGTTTTTAGATTAAAGTCAGGTGGGCTAAGGTATCCAATTCTGTTAAGAAAGTTACAGCTCATTTCTGAAAAAAAATGAAACGAAGACAGAAAGTCTGCCAACCGTGATCACTAAGGGCACATTTTTTACGTGGTACAGCCATGCTGATTTCAACGCATCCGGATTTTGATTCTTTATTGAGAATAGATATAGATGTCTATGGAACACAGTAACCACTTACCATCAGGTGGTTTGTCACCCTATCCTATAAAAAAAATCCGCACTACGCGGGTATCCCCAATGCGGCTAGCCGTCAATGCAACCGCAACCTTCGGTTGAAGAACTATTGCAATTTGCGGTCATATCGATTCATTTCAAAGCTGGATTTTAAAATTTTAACGGAATGTTCTGGCAATTTGGTGTTCCAAATTAATGGTAGACTGGATTTCAATGGTAAATTTTTCGGTAACTATCATAAACATACCACGTGCACATAATCTCACTCAATGGCAGGCAGCCGCAAACCATGGGGGGTCAAGTCTCTATGGAGCCGATGCAAACATCGGGCAAAATAAGCGAAACAGAGACAGCGCTATACGCAAGACAGAGAAATCACTATTGAACCATGTTACGCATTGTATTTCAATTACAGTTTAGGAACTTTTATTTTTGCATTTTAATATCTTTGTCGCCTTCCCATTAAAAATTATCTTTAATAATCTTATAAATTATAAACTATGAATTTTATAAGAAATAAAAATTGTTTAATCCATGAAAGTATAAATTAAATTATACGTTCCGATTATTTTTATGTCCGATTGAAATGATTACTCTGTGCAACAAGCTCTGTAGCCGAAAATATAAATGTATCTATGGCTGTTGTGAAATAAAAACTTAAACTAGATTATTATTTATTACATATTCATAAAATTAAGAAAAGAACAAGTTTCAAAGTACATTTTACATCAATTAGTTATTATTTTAAACGGGAATGTTTCAAATAATTTTCAAATTAAATGGAGTTAGTTTTGTTTAACGTTTCTAAGCCAAATTCAAAACTGATGTCGATTTAGTATATTTCGTAGAAAAATAACTTAAGTGTGGTGTTACTAGCCAGTGAATATTTAATTTATGGTGATTTATTAGAGTTGTTTTACTTAATGACGATGTTTAACGAATAATAATGGATTACTGTAAACGGTGTGTTCTAAGATGCGTCTATAATCATCTAAAATTGAGTGCCCAAGTTTATTTCTGTGTCTATAAGATTACTAGTCAATAATATATTTAAATCTCTATGAAAATAATTGTTTTATTTCTGAAATACTATTAACCGTGTTCCATTCCAATTTTCTACTTATGTATCAATGCATAGCTAATTGTTAACTTTAATCTTCCTCTTAAGGTTTGTGCTATTAAATATTTAAAATTTCCAATATGTTATTCATTTATAACTATTTCCATTCCAATTTTTTACTAATGTTGAATGTAATTTCTACATTCGTAGAAAATTGGAATGGAAATAGTAATATATTATGATTAAAGATAGAATATTGAATGTGGGGGTGGGCAATGAGCATTATACATATACACACGCACACATTCACATCTGTTAGTTCATGGATCAAAAACTGGCGCGCTAGTGTCGCAAGCTGTTGGCATTTTTATTGTATGAAGTTTTCGTTCTTCCCGTCAGGGTACATGTATTCTGTGCCGCAAACTGAGACGCGCAGTGCGAATAGCAATAGCAACCGTCAGGCTAGCCGTCATTCAAGGCCGCAATCCTCCGCGCGACTGGAGGTGTTTGCCGTAATCGCGTTACGTGTAACCGCATAGTTCGAAGAGTGAACCTTTAAGAAAATATTCTAGTAATGGAAAAGTTATTCGAGAAAACCGACGTAAATTACATATATGAGTTTGTGTAGCTTTAGTGAGAATTGCATAAGGGATCAGTAAAGCAATGCAAACCATTATTCACAACCAACTTCTTCGAGATGTGTGCCGTACAAACTAACTCATGAGCAGAAAGACAAACCGTCGGGTTACTGGTGCGAATTCATGACAGAGTAATTCGACGCTGGTAAAAAAATGAACTGTCTGGCGATGAAACTATAATTTCTAAACAAAGCCATAGTCAACTGTACGGTGTTTTGAAGGTAAGCCAATTCCAACAAAATGTGGCCTTGTGCAGAACACACAGAAAGAAATGGTAGCCTCTTTTTTTTACAAAATAGATCTTATTTGCTTGTGTGGTGCTAAAGGACCAAAGTACGGTAAACACCGAGTGGTATGTGACAGTTTGGCACGTTATCTACATAGTATCACAACAACATAGCACCGCTTACGTCAGTCAGCATTCTTGACTTAAAAAAAATGATGTGCACTTTGATTCTGATTTTGAAGCAAAGAAGATGCACTGGCTGCTTATAATTTTAAAAACTACAGAAAAGAGGTCAGAGGTATTTTCTAAGTGATTAAGGGCTGATCACTGAATGTTCAATTGTCAGATAAAATGCCTAATAACTATCTAACGAATAAAATTAATAATTGGTTGTCTATTGTTCAAATTTAATTTATTTCACGAATAGCTTCTGGGAGGTGAAATAAAATATTACATAAACAAACGTTAAACTATATCTATTTTCTGTAAGGAAAAAAAACGTTTTAACAAGTATCGAGTGTCAGTTATATTAAGTTCGAGGTTAGCTTTTCCTAGTTATTGTTTTAAGCTCATTTTTTAATTTGTAACTTAATAATCGCAATGGAATCAAAGAAAAAAAATAAATGAGCGTATTTTCAATTTTATTAGTGCTAAGGTTTAAAAGGTACCGACATTATATAGTTATTTCTTGTGTTTTTAAACGCTTAAAACTTACTTTTGTGTTTTGTACTGGATTTTATTTGTTACTAAGGGAATTACATAATGCGTAGACTTTTTTTAAACTCTGACTAGTATAGACGATAAAAAGTTTTAGTAGTGGCGATATAATAACATTCACTTTCCTTTATCGTCCCGTGAGTGTCGTAACAGGCGAGAGAGAATCACTTACCAGGAGATGGAAGACAGCGTCTTTCTAATAACAACTAAAAATAATAAAACTGCGGTTGCCAAACCGCTTGCCAAGCGTTGCCACTATGGAACATATCCCCTCTATGAGGCAATCTATGGGCAAGAGCTATGTCATATGCGGTTTGTTTATGAGACTAAACAGTTTGCCGATTGAGTTGGATCCTTTTCAAGCTTTGACATTGTTATCGTCACATGCCAGCTTGCCTAGCCGGTATCTCTACTGCACAAATTAATGTAAATACATTTAAAGTTAAAACATATGTATATATATACGAGTATATGAAACAAATTCCAACGTATTTCTATACGAAATAATCTAGTAAAGGAGTTAAAATCTTTGTAACAAGATTCCTCTAACTTTCAATAGCAGTTTCGTGATTCGCTAGAAACGCAACCGAGCGGAACTAAGATTTAGGTTTTGAGTCTCTATATGGAATTACGCGGATTCGGTACGAAAACCCGTTCTTGTAATGGATTTTCATTCTAAATCCAGATCTGTTATTCAGGATTTGTATTTTTGTAGAAAAATTACAACTGAAATATTTATGGCTATTTTATTATTTTGCAAAATATCTTCTAAAGGTATACATACATTCTAGAATTTACTAGATGTTAAGTATATGCTGTGGGCCATAGACCCCTACATTTATACTCAATTACCGATATTTAAATATCAAAACGTAGAACTACGCTGAATGCTTCATTATAAGTATAGAGGATTTTCGAGTATTGTTACTCGCTATAAGAAAGACAGCACTTTTAGGTATTATGTCTCAGCATGGTTCTTCTCAAGTCAAGTCGACCCATTCGTGCTGCAAGTGTAACGTGGCTGTACAGAGTTCGAATCGTCGACGACCGAGTTCTTTCTGATCGGCTCGATACAATGGCACTGCATAGAGATGTTGCATCTCTTTGCGTATTTTATCGCATTTACCACGGAGAGTGGCCTGAGGAATTGTTCGGACTAATTCCAGCCGCTCAATTTCACCATCGCACATCGCGATAAAACTTGCGATACCATCCATACCACCTGGATGATTGGCGTTCCACCACTGTGCGATTTAAAAGATGTTTTCTTCCTCGCACAACTTCCTTGTGGAATCAATTACCACCAGCGATTTTTCCGGACCGATACGACTTAGGGAACTTCAAGAAAAGAGCCTACTCCTTTTTAACAGGCCGGCAACGCATCTGCAATTCCCCTGGTGTTGCGGTTGTTCATGGGCGGCGGTAGTCACTAACCATCAGGTGAGCCGCATGCTCGTTTGCGCCCTCTCCTATAAAAAAAAAAGGTTTAAGAGTTTTTGGCATTCTGGTAGCAAGTTTTGTTGAAACTACAAAATATAAAATTTATTGATCAAAATGTTCATAAATGTACAGTGTCCAGTATAAGGAAATGTATAAATACCATTAAAAGATTTAAGAAATTGTGGCAGTATTTGTCCAAAAAAACATAAAAATTATGAGACTCGAAAACTTTTTCATTCAAATAAGATTATACAATTTTATGGACAATAGCCCGACTTGCCACAATTTCATTAATGCTTCTAAATCTTTAGTGCACAAATATTAAAAATAATGAGACTGTGTAAAGGACATGAAAAGGAAGTGAGTAACGAAAGTGGTGAAACTGGGGAATCTTATATTGATGCTTATCCATTAATTCTCGAAGCAAGGGCGTCTAAAAGTACAGTCCCGTGCTCACACTGCAGAGTGGGTCATAAGAAAACTCGTTTCAAAAATCAAGTGCCACGTGCAGAAAGAACCTCACCACAGAAGAAAATACCAAGGTTCATAAGTGGATAACACATAGAGAGTACAAAAATATAGCAAGAAAAATGTTGACCTATTCAGCAGCATAGATCAACTGTTTTCTTTATTTGCCATTGTCAGATGTTTTTTTTTTATAGGAGAGGGGGCAAGCGAGCATGCGGCTCACCTGATGGTAAGTGACTACCGCCGCCCATGAACAACTGCAACATCAGGGAGGGAATTGCAGATGCGTTGCCGGCCTTTTAAAAAGGAGTACGCTCTTTTATTGAAGGTTCCTAAGTCGTATCGGTCCGGAAAAATCGCTGATGGTAATCGATTCCACAAGGAAGTCGTGCGAGGAAGAAAACATCTTCTAAATCGCACAGTGGTGGACCGCCAATCATCCAGATGGTGTGGATGGTATCGGGAGTTTTGTCGCGATGTGCGTTCGTGAAATATGGCGGCTAGGATTAATCCGAATAATTCCTCAGAGCACTCCCCATGGTAGATGCGAAAGAAAATGCAAAGGGATGCAACATCTCTTCGCAGTGCCAATGAATCGAGCCGATCGGAAAGGGCTCGGTCATCGACGATTCGAGCCGCTCTGCGTTGGATGCGGTCAAGTGGAAGGAGCTGGCACTGGGGAGCCCCTGCCCAGAGATGGGAACAGTATTCCATGTGAGGCCGAACCTGCGCCTTGTAAAGTTGCAGGCGGTGTGCCGGCATGAAATACTGTACCGCTCTGCTGAGCACGCCAAGCTTTTTAGAGGCCAATTTGGCCTTCCCTTCCAAGTGACCACGAAACTGCACGTCACTCGATATGTCGACTCCGAGGATACCGATACTGGCTGAGGCAAGAAGGGGAGTGCCTTGAAACTGAGGAGATACGACAAAGGGGTTCTTTTTAGCGGTAAACGCGCAAACTTGTGTCTTCTGAGGATTAAACTGGACTAGATTTAGTCGCCCCCAATCCGAGACTTTCTTCAGCAAAGACTCGACTTCAGACACAAGTTTGTTCCGGTACTCGGCGACGTTTTCCCGAGAAATATTGGCACGGCCGGTGTATAGAGCATCACCAGTGCTGTCATCCGCATAGCAATGAATGTTACCAGTTAGCAACATATCATTGATATGCAGAAGAAACAGCGTGATAGCACACAGCCTTGTGGAACACCAGCGTTAATAGGCTTGTAGTCAGAGCATGCACCGTCTACAACGAACTTGATGCTCCGATCTGCAAGGAAGCTGGTGATCCAATTGCACAATTTCTCGGGAAGCCCATAGGAAGGGAAAAAAACTAGTAATTATCTAGAAAAATACCCCTATTTTAAAATATTGGTCGTAAAATAAAGAATATAATATTAAATAAATATCGCTTTGACCATATTACATGCCGAAAGAATAGGACGGAAGTAATAGACGCCTTTTTATCGATAATAATAAAACTAGCAATAAATAAATATTTTTTTACTCTCATCTTTATAACCACCTTTCTACACCTTTTAAAAATTTAAAAGGAAAGAAAGAAAGCAGATCCTTAGAAAGAAGGCAGCTGCCAGAAATGCAAGGTAAAGCTCTGTTAAAATATAAGAAAAAGCTGAATAATGAAGTGAATAAATAGATTTCAACATTGTTTCATGTGTATTTACCTCGTTTTACTTTCAATTTAATCAAATAAATTTTGCAAGTAATTAATAAATAAACTTATTTGGAAAGTCTTTTGTCTGATATAGCTGCTTTAATTTAAAAAAAAAAGAAATGTCATATATCATTTTGCTACAACCAATCAGGATGCAGAAGCTAAGTCGAGTAAGTTTAGTTCGTGAGATGTGATTCGGGTAGAATCTACTAACTAGTCTGTGGACCTGTCGGCTGCGGGACGAGCGCAACGAGTCTAAATGGTGATTATTACCTTTTAATCGTATTCCCCGCCGAACAAATTCGTTTTGCCCGCCCAGGTTAGGCAAAACAGATATTAGCATGATTTCAAAAAACAATGTTATTTAAAGAATAATTAATTTTAGTTTAGTTTTTTTTTAGTTAGTTGGTTTTTTGTTTAAGTTTTAAACTTTAGTAACTATTGTTCCTTATTACTAAAAGACTGATTAAACACGTTGATTTTTTATACCTTTTTATTAATGTCAAACTTAACCAATTCTTATTGCATATATGCATCTAATTAATTTAACTAAAAGCATTTCCCATACTAAAATCTACAAAAAAGGAGCATTGTTTCTTTAGTAGACTGTGTAATATCATAAGCGAAGTTTTACCGGGTAATACACAAGTTATTTTGCACTGCTGTTTAGTGACAGGAGTAGGTAAGTCACGCCGCAAGTCGTAAACGGACCGTACCACTACTGACGCCTAAATTATGCAATCGAAGTTTTCGAACAACTCTGCAATATATAAACAAGCTGTGTACTACAAAAACGTAGTGTTGCTCTCTACTCAGGCCAAACACCTTTCCCAAGGAGAGACGCCCTTACATTGGCAAATTTGAAAAAAAAGAAAAATAAAGTAATGGAGAAAATATGGCCAGCGCGAAAACATTACTTTTAACCTGCCAATGTGAAGTTGGGGGAAGCTTACAGTAGTGCAAATCTGAATGGGACTTGATTTCATCGATCCGCACATAAAAGCAGATACTGTTACGAATGTACGCCGTTCTGTTAAATAATATTAATTGAAGAACTAAACAGTATTATACATACTGGTATCTAAAGTTTATACGTGTAAAATTAATACTTTTATGAAATTGTAACTTTAATAAATAGCTGGTTCCAATAGATAAATAAAAATAGATTAACATACATTCTGTCAAAAAAAGTATCAGGAATGGATGATCTGTTTATGGTATTCCAAATTATTTTTTTTTTGTTGTTGTTCATCAGTGATATATGATTTAGATTAAATACAGTGCTGTTTTTAACATTAAAAAAGTTAAAGCCTATATACGTCCTGCCGCTGGCCTCAGGGCTCCTCTCATTTCTGAGAGGGTTTTAGGGCAAGAAAATGTCCGCCCCAATGCGCGTTGGGGAACTTCACATTTCTTCGAAAAATTTTTTTTCTTATTTCTCAGACATGCAGGTTTCCTCACGATGTTTTCCTTCACGCCGAGCACGTGATAAATCAGCACTTAAAATTGCAATTAACAATTTCATTGGTGCCGGCGGGGATCGATCCCGGGTTGCTCGCGTACCTACTGTGAAATTTGTACATAATTATATTGAAAAAAAAGAACATTAGAAATCACACAAATTCACAGATTGACTGAACAATTTGCCAATAATTACTCGTATATGTATTTTGTTAGCAACGTTTTAAAAAGTTTTGGCGATAATCTCTACTATTTACGACTGTTTGACCATAGACTATTATTACATGTTTGACAATTGTTGACATTGGCAGTATGGACGTAAAAAATTAATATTTTATTTAAATTTTAGCTTTCTGTATTCGTCTTTCTATATATTATGTATAAATATAAGAGATTTCTACTGACTCATCACGATATCTCTGGAACCATAAGTCACAGAGACTTGAAATTTGGTAGGAATATTCCTTTTACGGAGTAGAGGTCAGCTAATAACAAATTTTACGAAATTTCATCCGCAAGGGGGGTTGCTTTTGTATGTATAAAACTTGGTCCGTATATTCTTTTTGTATGTTTTTGAATGGTTCCATAAATGGTTCTAATTAAAGATTAGAACCGCTAGGTGGCACTGTAGTCGATATCCAGAAATCACATTTGCGAAGCCGGGGCGGTTCGAATATAGGATATTTTTGAATTAATAATTAATCAGCATTGGTGGCGGGACATTCTCATTTGTCCTATAATATATTCTAAATATATTTTTATCATATAATTCTACTGTCCGTGTGTATGTGACTGAACTCCTCCTAAACGGCAGGACCGATTTTGATGAGATTTTGTGTTTGAGTATATGAGTGTGTGTGTGTGTGCGTGTGTATGTGTGCGCGCGCGCGCGTGTGTGTGTGTGTGTGTGTGTGTGTGTGTGTGTGTGTGTGTGATTAAGTTGATTCGAGAGCGATAGGTGGCGCTGTTGTCAAGATATAGAAATCACCAGCGCGTAGCCGGGGCGGATCGCTTAACCTTTAACTATGTCATATCTTACCACTCCTCTGGGCACGCACAATTTGCTTAAAATTGGTTAAAAGTTTTTTCTTCAAGTACCTAATGTGTGCTGAATTTAGTCAGTCGCATAGTGACTAATCACTATGCGACCGACTAAATTCATCATTTTAAAAATGTGTACCTAGGTCCGTTTTAATTATACATTTATTTATTTATTGTTATTATTTTAAAGTAGGTAACAATAAAAACAATTTAAAAAAATAATAGTTTCTTGAATATTTTGTTACTGCGATTCCTTTCATTCATTGCATGTTATCATTTTTTTCAATTATTTTGTATATTCTATATTTTTCATTTTATGTGTGCTATATTTTAATATGAATAAATTTTGAAAAATAATAAAGCTTGAAAATTACAGAAATAATTATCACAGCTTTTATAAGATACAAATTAAGGTAAGAACCTACCTACTTTACAACCATAAACACTCGTATATACACGAAACAAATCATTCGCTTACCAAAAAACGGTATGGTTCTTTTCGGTCAATAGATACTTTGTATCCCAAGGGAGCGGATAATGCTCCCTAAGAATAAAAAGTAACATCCCATTTTAATCATCCTAAAAGCACCAGCCTACTTGTTTTTTACCACCGATACATTTATCAATAAGCTTCTGAATGTACCTGTACGATAGTGACCCAGTTCACTTTGTGAATTGCATCGAGGTTGTGTCAAATATACAAATGACATTCTGTTATATGATTACAATGACATTTTGAATTTAAAAAATCAAATAATTGCATAGTTATATAAGACTTTTTTTACCGAGGAGTTCGTCGGGTTAAATCAACAAATTATCTAGTTATATTTGACTCCGTTTTTTACCGAGGAGTTCGTCGGGGTAGAACTACACTATCACCATTATCTAACAGATTATGAAATAAGTATGGTCTAGTATTAGTGGACCTCTGTATTTTTTTGAGATTTTTGTCGCAATGACATGTCATTACCGTCACAAATACTTCATATATCTAATAATATTACACAGAGTAGAAGTCTCCTTATGCAGACATAATTTAAAATTAAAAATTTTCTGCAACCGACTTCAATATAAATTATTAAGAATAACTCAAAAACTATTGGTCACACCTTGATGAAATTTATATGAGACCACATGAGAAGCACCAGCTTTAAAATAAAAAAAGAATCATCAAAATTGGTGCACCCAGAAAAATGTTATGAGATAACACACATAAAAAAACATACAGTCAAATTGAGTAATTGAATTGGAGTTTGCCGCTGGACGAGCCGTGGTAGCTCAGGGGCTTATCGCTGTAAATTTCACAATACACGAGCAATACTGGTTCGATCCCGAGTGGCACCAATAAAATTGTTAATTCCAATTTTAAGTGTTGATTTACCACGTGCTCGGCGGTGAAGGAAAACATCGTGAGGAAACTTGCATGTCTGAAAAATTAAAAAACATATATTTTGGGGACATGTGAAGTCCGCCAACAAGCATTAGGGCAACGCGGCGGGCACTTCGTTGTCCTAAAACCTTCTCAGAAATGCCCCTCATTCTCTGTCTCTGCCCTGCAGTGTATTTGCAGGTTGCAACTTTACTGTACTTACTATCGGAGTTTATAATAAGAAGGCTACGTTACTTGTCCCAATATGCCAAATTTTAAGGTCATGATTTTTTACATATTTGGTATTAATTATTCACACTTCATAATTGTATATACGTTGAATCGCCCGCAAAATGTCGATAAAGTTACGATGGTTCTACGTGGTAGAGCCATGCTGCAGCTATATTATGGTTGTAGCAAGAATGGGTCGGCTCGATCGGGGAAGGACCACGCTCTCACAGAAAACCAGCGTAAAATAGCAGCTTAACGCTGCTGTGTTTCGTATGGTGAGTGTAGAGAACCGGAGACCCTTTTTACTGGAAAAGAGGCATTCCATCTTAGTCCTCACGGGTGACAACGCATCTGCATCTTGAGTCTTTATTGAGGATAGATGTAGATGTCTATGGGTCACAGTAATCACTTACCATCAGGTGGACTGTGTGCTCGTTTGTCACCCTATCATATAAAAAAAAACTTACTTTAAAAAAATTAAAACTATTTAAATAAAAAAGATCATGATGTTACAGAATCCAAGAATACGTTGATGATACATGGCGCAATAAATATATGACGTAAATAATACTTAGAATAATTAAAAGATAATTAGTTATTATTAGATACCTTCCTTTGATACATTACACAAGATATAATGAAAATTATTAATAAATAATAATTATTTTTTTATTAATTAAAACATTAACAATTTATAAAGCGATCAGCTATAATAATAATGATTTAAAACATGAAAGCAGCTTCAATTTCCATTATATAACGTTAGGAGAATTGTAGTCTGCAGTCGTGGATGCGGAAGCTTTGAAATTCGAGGTGAAGCCAAAAGATCGAGTTCCCGTTGAGACCACAACAAACACAGTAGACGACTGCGCAAGGCGACGAATAGAGAAAGCAATTTGTTGGCTGTACAGTTAACATTTGTAGCATCTTTATCGTACGTAAAAAATATATTAGCGACAAATTACATAAAACTTTTATTCAATAATTAAAAGAAAAAGGCATTTTAGTGATGTATATTAATACAAACATCTTGTGTAAATTATAGGAATAGGTTATATTTTTTCACAATCGAAAATCGCGACAAAACTCGCGATACCGTCTGACCATCTGGATGATTGGCGGTCCACCACTGTGCGATTTAAAATAAGTTTTCTTCCGCGCACAACTTCCTTGTAGAATCGACTACCACCAGCAGTTTTTCCGAACTTATACGACTTACGGATCTTTAATAAAAGAGCCTACTTTAAAAAAAAAAGCCGGCAAAGCAACTGTAATTCCCTTGTTGTTACAGTTGTTCATGGGCGGCTGCTGACACTTACCATCAGATCAGCCACATGCTCGTTTGCCCCCTCTTTTATAATATATATATATATATATATATATATATATATATATATATATATATATATATCTTTAAATCACAAACCCAGTGTAGTAAATATGTTGTCATATTATGTTCGGATATTGCAGAAACTGAAAGAAGATGGAGATATATACAAGGACATTTAAAATTAGATAGAAATTATAAAAGAAAAGTCCATTTTAATCAACTTACAACAAGGGTCTACTCGTTTATCGTTGCCATGTTTATCTACCTCGCATCTTTTTTGAAGACATAACCCATATGTTTCGACGCATTTGGTTACAATTTCGGTAAAAAGAAAGAATACGGACATAAGAAAAATTCATCACTGGCTGAATACATTCTCTATTCGTCCTGAATTCACTTTAACAAAGTCAACTTAAATAATGTACGGTTGAAAAAAAAGGTTAAGGTAGAGTAGACGTATCACATTTTCAATTATCATAATCAATCATCAATACAGCTTGTCAAAGTCCACTGCTTAACTTGGGCATCCCCTATTTATGCCCCCCACCTACTGGGTGGAATATTTGTTATAGTTGCCTCGTGCAATGGGTACATATTGTATCCATGATAATTTCCGCAAACTGGAATATCTTATCTGGAAAATGTATACATATATACCGTATTTATTATTAATGCTACATAAAACTATACACATATACACATATTTTAGATTCGTATTATTTCAAAAGACAAAAAACGGTTTTAGCTCATTCATAACCATCCGATATTTTTTCTAATATAAGCGGATATAGGAAAATTTCTTTCTGGTTTCATTTTTTTATAGAATAAAGGTGACAAACGAGCACACATTCTACCTGATGGTAAGTGGATACTGTGGATCATAGACATCTACATTTATCCTCGTTTACGAATCAAAATGTAGATGCGTTGTCAGCCATGAAGAATAAGATGGAATGCCTCTTTTCCAAGTGAAAAGGGTATCCGGTTCTCTGTACTCACCTTGCGAAACACAGCAGCGTTAAGCTTCTATTTTACGCTAGTATTATGTGCGAGCGTAGTCCTTCCCCGAGCCGACCCATTCGTGCTACAATCGTACTACTGTAGCATGGCTCGACCAGGTAAGTAATCATCCGGATGTTTGATTTTTCAATTTAGTAACTAGAAACATGTTACAACAGGTCTTATATTTTCTTCCGTACCTTAAAAATCTTCTTTATTTAAAAGCACTAATAGTTATTGCTTTACCTGCAACAAAGAAAAAAACATTTGAATTTAAGTTTTCAACAAATTGTAATTGCACACACAATATCATTTCATCTAGCGGTGAAGGAGAAACTAACTTCAAAATCTACTTTGTCCCATGGCTATCGTAAGAGGCGACTATTGGATTATTCCTAATGTATTTTATGAAACAGTTCACGGATCCCAAAATCGGCAAATTTTAGGTAAATGTTCTAAAATCATGAAAGATATCTGGAATAAGTTAAAGAGATTCCTGATACGTCTTAGATATTTGAGATTAACTGAAGAAATACAGAATATTCCTTAGAGAAATAAAACAGAAAGCCCAAAATAATGGATAGACGAAACAGTAATTAATCTATGTGACATATCGTTTTTGACACCCCATTAGAACAGTTGGTAATACTCGTATATATATAATACGTCAAATGTTTTTGCTCCTTCTGAGCATCTCATGACAGACACATTGTGTGAGCTACCGACAATTAATTCTTGTCACAGATGTCGTATGAACGGTATTCGTGTATGGCTTGACACAGGTTCAAGCTTTAAATGGGCATTTTTAGTGTTAAAAGTTTTTTGCAGTGAATTTTCACATTATTTTCAAAACGTCGTAAAATTTTGGAAGCATATCTTGTGTAGGCCCTAAACGTTAATTCAGTGTAATATGTTTTACTTGCTAAAAAGAAACGAAAAAATATATTTGTCGATGTAAGGTAATTTGAAAAGCCTTTCACTAAAATAGATAGCCACTTGAATTCGGTGTACCATAAATTTATTTGAACACGCGGTGAAGAAAAATTATTAATCCAAGCATTTATATTGTTGCTGTGGTCAAGTGTTGTTATTGAAATAGCACCAGTGCACGTTTCAAAGATGTAAGTATGTAATTATATTATGTATGTACAATATTATAGTGACAATTCTCATGAAGAATTAGTCGTTTTTATAGAAATATTTACATGTATAATTAATATTAAAACTTATATAATAACCTACACATCTCATATAATAAATTAACTATGCCCGTGACTTCGTTAGCATAGAATGATTTTTTCTATTTTATTATTATACTTCCCTTATTTGAATTTTGTTCACAACTTCATCGGTTTTAATTTTTTTGCGCGAAACTGATTATTTTTATATAATAAAAGTGGTCTATGTCCTTACAACATCAGGTATCTGCCAGTGAAAGTCCCGTCAAAATAAGTTCAGCCATTTCGGAGATTAGCCGGAACAAACAGACAGACAGACAATAATTTAAGTTTTAAATTTAAGTTTTTTTTGTCATAAGTACCGTATATATTTTATATGCAGTTAAAAGCTGTTATTTTGACATTACAAACAGACACTTTAATTTAATTTTTTTGTATAGATTTGAATAGGTGTCATATAAATAGTGAATGGCGTAGTCTCAATTAGTAGACAGAAAAACACACTTTGCCTAAAATTCTCGTAAAATAAATGTCTCGATGTTATCCTTGTCACTTAATTCTATTGACAATTAGTAAAAATATTGCAGAAAAAACTAAACAATACTTTAAAGTCAATAACCTCGTAGTATAGAAGGAGAATGGTAGAAATTCACAATGCGCAAATTCTATTGACGCTTTTATCTATCTGTTCACGACTGCATGCCATTCATTTCATAGCTAGCTTTGTCGAGTGACTCGACATATTAGATTGAAAGAAGTTAAATAAACATTGTAATCTATTAGTAATTTAAAACATTCTAGAATAGTTAAAATCGTTTAATTAATTAATTTATTTATTTAGGAACGTCAACTGTGCTCACATTTTTACAAATTTTACCATACAGTTTTACACTACTATAAAGAAATTAAGTAACGAAATATTTTGTTTTACACATGCGTAACAATAAACTTTAAAATACTATAAAAACTATAAGGTTTATCATATACAATCAAAAATAATGGTAAACTTAATGTTCAGAAAAATATTTCAGTACTTACTCTCTATTTAAATGGTTGCAGAGAATCACAAAAATTTTAATGGTAGAATAATTCCTTATCGACGTTGTTGTGTTCTCTACAGATTCTACGTACATACCATGCATCCTAACATTTGTTTTAAAATGGGTATATAAAAAGTATTGATAATTGCACGTCGGGGAAGTTTCTAATGTCATTAGAAACTTTTTACAAGAAGTTATATGATAATTTTATCACAAAATACTGGTTTATTTCCATCGACTGTTCACCTTGAATTATGTAAGTCATATTTTTATGTACAAATATAAGATTTAACGTGAATTTTGCGGAATAAAGTCAAGCGCTGCTTGTAAGGATGTAGTTTCACTCTCACAAAATACCAGCATAAAATAGCAGCTTAATACTGCTTCGTTTCGTACGGTGAGTGTAGAGAACCAGAGACCCTTTTTACTGGAAACGAGCCAATCCATCTTAGTCCTCAGGAGTATATATAATACACATCTGCATTTTGGTTCTTAATCGAGGATAAATATAGATGTATATGGGCCACAGCATCCACTTACCCTCAGGTGGACTGTGCGCTCATTTGTCACCATTATTCTATAAAAAAAACTTAAACGCTTAACAAAGTTTTAAAAAATAAAAATAAAAATTATAAGGTGTAAACTCAGTGTGCAGGCAGCGTCAAAAAAGAGACCCTCACCCTGTGCTTCTTCATGGGTGCTGTAAGAGGCGACTAAGATCGAAAATGCCAGCAGGAACATGTCATGGTATCTGATAGATAGTGGTATAACAAAGTCTATATTATAGTCGAATAGAAAACAATCGCTGAAAAATCGCCTAGATCATTACCCGTGTTTATTTAAAAATAATCATCGCTTACGTCATCTTCCTAAGTCCGTAGAACAATAATGCTTTCTTAAGATTACGCGAACACAACACATTTTTGCCATTTACCAACCATTTCTGAACATGGTTGTCTTATTATATCATAGCTTTAATACTATTAAATTTTAAATCTGCAGAAGTTTTAACGTGGTAGAGCCACGCTACAGTTTTGGCTATATTATGGTAGCAACACGAACTGCTCGGTTGGAAGGACCAAGTTCTCACTGAATACAATCTTAAAATAAAGCTTAATGCTAGTTAGATTTGTGCAGTGAATGTAGAGAACGTCCTCATGAGTGACAATGCATCAACATTTTGATTCTTCGTAGATGATAGATGTGACTGTGGGTCACAGTATCCACTAACCATCAAGTGGACTGTGTGCTCGTTTGTCACCCATATTCTATAAAAAGCCTATGTACGTCAAATAACTGACAAGGTATGACTACATCATACGTTAAAACGTTCGAAAACGAAACACGCGTTCAAATGTTAGGGACCCCGTCCACGTAGACAGCACGCAAGCGCTTGTTGGACGTTGTAAGTACCTGTCAATAATATTTCGCCTTACAACGCAAGAGACCAGGTAAAGTGGAGAAATCTTAGCTGCAAAGCTAACTCAGACATAAGCTGGGTTAACGGCTGACGAAAGGGGAATTATAACGGTAACGATGACGGTTTCCAACGGATTTTTATTTAATAAAATAAGAATAAGAGTAACATATTGAAAATGATAAATAAAGTTGAAAGAAAATTTTAATTAACAATTAAAAAAAAAGTGAAAGCAGCCAGGTTTAAATATGACATCAGAATATTGATCAACTCTGTCTCTCGGGACCATGAGTGCTAAAAAGCCCACGAAACTTCGGAATTTTAAACTAGTTTTAATATATAATACAATACACTTTATGAATTTTACTCATTTTGTCAAAAGTAATTGAAAAATCAGTTACGTTGTAAGAATGAAAAACATGTATTAAACAAAAATCTAACGGAATAAGAACTGCGTACTATTAAACCAATGCTAATGTTCACGATCAAAGAGTGCTTATAAAATATTGGTTGGTGAAATACGACTGTACTAAAAGTAGTATAGAGAAAATAAAACAAGAAATGTAATAAATAATTCAAGCGCTCCTAAATAACATGGCTTCGTCAGATAGCACCAATGTAAGGCGGGGCGTGTGAGGGAGTCCAATCAAGTGAGTTAGGGCAATATCCGACCGGCACTTGAGAATTTATTAAATTGCGCTGGGACAGGTAACTTGCACGGACGGACGGCTTAACACCTCAAAGCTTGTAGGTATTCCTGTTGATAATTACTCTTCGTAATTTTCAAATTGCGTGACAAAACGTGGTCAAATATATATGCTCTAAGTTGATGCTATCATCGTCATCATCATTACAGACCTTCACAAGTTCACTTCGGAACAACGGCCTAGGTTCAACAGTTAATGCTATATAATACAAAAAATATTTCAAAATAAATTATTGTCATAAATTCTTCTATAATTAATAGAAACAAATTTTTTTCAGGAATATGTACCTCAAGCTATTTCTTTTAATACAAGTCAAGATGTATTAAAAAAATTACTGATGGGCTGTGTGCCGATGAGAATCATGTAGACTAAATGGAATGTTGACCTGGTAACAGAAAGTTTAGCTAGGGGCTTTATGTGAGCCGACGAAAAATAAAATGATAATTTTAACGTCGTGGCTATTTATTCAGTTGAACGCTATTAATGTACCTATCTATTACTAAATACGTCTCCCTCTACATTTTGCATATATTACCAGACTTTGAAAACTAATGCTTTTAAAAAGCTTTCAAGTTGAATTGCCTATATCGTATTTGTAAAGAGTGAAATAAATGTGTACATATAAAAGGAAAGTTTACTATCCTTGTTACTATATAAAATAAAAACATTTTCAAATTAATTTGTATCGATTTTTCGATAGCATTGATTTAGATAAAAAAAAAAACAAAACACAGCCTCGTGGTATTACATCCCGCGACCAAACAAAATCCAGCAAATGAAAAAAACGAGGATTCGAATCCTGATCGGATTACGGACGAGTTGATTAATGTCTGCAGCGAAACTTTCATGAATACAGCCGGACTGAATGGTAAATTGTTTTTCAAGTCCTTTTGTTAAAATTAAAAAAAAAAAGTTTTGTATTTAAATATTTTCATGGTAAGAATATGCATCACCACGTTTCGTCCGGTGAGTGTCCTAAGTATAGATATATCTATCTATCTAGATGACGATATACCTGCCATATATGTAGTATAATTAGACTAATAAAATTAAAAAATATCAAATATGCGATACATCTGGTAATGCAAAGCGTTTCCAAACTATAATGAGAGACGTTTAAACTCAACAGATGCCTGTTACAGACTGATAAAGGAGAACTCAATTCCTTGATGGATTTTTAATGACGCGGACACTCAAATGCAGACAAAAAAGGATTTCTGTAAATACAAGTTGTTTTTTTGCTATAAACTAAAGTGACATTGAACTTACTGTCCACGTGATGGTTGAACTTGACTGCAATCCATTCACACCTGCAGTCAAATTAAAATAGAGGGCTACCGGTGCTATCATCTCTGAGGACTAAGATAGTTTGCCTCCTGCCGGCCCCTAAGCCAGTTGGCTTTCTAGACCGGAACAAAGTCGTGCAAGCACTGCTATTTGGGAGACAGATATACAACGTGTAACAAAAACACTGTGGTTCCCTTTAAGGGCGTTATAAGAGACAGTATTCAAACGTAAGGGAATAACTTTTTTTTTCCCAAAAAAATTATACATTAAAAATTTTATTTTAATTAAAAAAATTAGTTTGCAAATTGTATGTGGTTTTGTTACCTCTAACTGAGACGAGTATCGGTGAAGGGGGGTCTTTCACAATCCTCTTATTCTCCGGATAATGCAGAGGTAATAAAACCACATACAATTTGCAAATTATTTTTTCTTAAATTAAAATATATTTTATATGTTCAAGTTTTTTGAAAAAAGTTATTTATTTACGTTTGAATACTGACTCTGATAACACATTTAACGGTAACCACAGGGTTTTTGTTACATATTGTATAGGTAAGAGTGTAGTAATTACACAGACGGACTATTAAGCTAAAAACCTACCACCTCTGTTACCACAAGTGTAGGGAACTCACAAATCACGCATTTCACCATCGCACTTCGCGACAAAACTCGCGATACCATCCATACCATCTGGATGACTGGCGATCCACCACTGTGCGATTTAGAAGAAGTTTTCATCCTCGCACAACTTCCTTGTGGAATCGATTACCACCAGCGATTTTTCCGGAGCGATATGATTTAGGGACCATCATGAAAAGAGCCTACTTATTTTTAAAAGGCCGGCAACGAATTTGCAATTCCCCTAGTGTTGCAGTTCCTCATGGGTGGCGGTAGTCACTTACCATCAGGTGAGCCGCATGCTCGTTTGCTCCCTCTCTTATTAAAAATGTATATAAAACATTAATTCATACACTTACACTTACTAAAACACAAACAAAAATATAAAGACCCGTGACCCGTGACCATGGGTGCTGTAAAGTACCTGAAACGTCGGGAATTTAATAAAAATAAGTAAATTAAGCGCGATCGAATCCGTAGAAGTACTTTTATTCAAAATATATATTTATATCACTATATTATGTATCAGAAACACAACATTATATCACCTACCAGTTGATTGATGTTCATAGGATCGATCTCTGTGGCACCATTGATTACCAATCGTATAAGGTAATCTCGTCAAGTACTAAGTATTTTAGTAATGTATGTACATAAAATAAAAATAGTTTTATTAAAAATAGTGATGTATATTCAGTAAATACTACAAAAAAAAAACAAGTTAGTTATACCAGTTACTCGACTCCAAAGAGTCGGTAATTCCTTCATGGGGAAATGTATACGCTTTTACAACAAACTCCAAGAAAATATGGAGACCTTATCTATCAAAAGGTTTAAAATATTCACTAAGCAGAAACTGTCTACTAAGGGTTATTATACTACTAAAGAGTACATGACTGATGATAACCCCTGGTAATGAGGTGATCGCTACCGCGCCGTTTCTAAATGTTTTCATAACAATTGTGTAAAATATTATATTGTATATAAGCTGGATTTAGAAAGGGGATGGGGTGTACGGATCAAGTCTTTTCCATGCGCATGATTGCGGAGAAGTTTTTGGCCAAAAACCAGAAAGTTTTTTGTGCGTTCATGACCTTGGAAAAGGCTTATGACAGAGTGGACAGGAATGTGTTATGGCAAACACTGAACTCATTTGGGTTGAGCGCTGGCTTGATACAGGCATTGAGGTCTCTTTATAGGGACTCTAGTGCTTGTGTTAGGATCAACGGGGTCTACTCGGACTGGTTTGACATTCATAAAAGTGTCAGACAGGGATGTGTGGCTTCCCCGTGGCTGTTTAACCTATTTATGGACAGTTGTTTGCAAACTTTGAAAGTTGAAGAATGTGGGTTGAGAATGGGTGAGTTAACCGTCAAATGCCATTTGTACGCCGATGATCAAGTCATATTTGCATCGTCGGCGGCCGAGTTGCAAATGATGGTTAGTTTAATGAACTGGTCATTGAAAGAAAGGGGTATGAAATTGAACGCAAGTAAGACGAAAGTGATGATTTTTGAAAGAGAAGAAAGTAAAACGTTATGTGAAATAAGAATAGAAGGGGATTGAGCAAGTGGATGAGTTTGTATATTTGGGATGTTTATTTAGCAGGGATGGTAGATATGATAAGGATATAGAACGACGAGTAAACGCAGGAAATAGAGTGAATGGGGCTCTGCACGCTATTATGAGGAGTCAGAATGTGTCAAATAAAGCATGTATGGCAATTCATAATGCTGTGTTAGTCCCTACTTTAATGTATGTTAGTGAAAGTTGGGTCTGGCAGAAGAAGCATGAGAGTAGAATAAATGCTGTAGAAATGTGGTACTTAAGGAGTATGCTAGGGCTGAATCTGAATGACAGGGTGAGAAATAGTGTGATAAGAGAAAAGTGTGGTTTGCAAGATGACGTTGTGACAAGGATTAAGAAAGGAATGCTTCGGTGGTTTGGTCATGTAGAAAGAATGAACGAGGAAAGAGTGACAAAGCAAATTTATGTTGCAGAAGTGAATGTGCTTTTTTTTAAAAAGTCCCGCTGGGTTTCTTGATGGTTCTTCCCAGGACAGAGGTTTTTTGCAAACCAGTGATAAAAGTAAACAATGACTTTCAATAAGTATTACCGTAATATATGTTGAATAAAAATAATTCTTTTCTATTCTATTCTACTTGTAGTATCTGCCAGCTGGCTGCGCCAGCGCGCCGCCTTTTTCGCCAGTCGCATATACATTACGAGGTGTGGTGCCTGTCGCTTGCTTATCCAAACGCTTACGTGCGTACTGATAATATATTATACCAGACCGAACCAAAACGTGGTCCTTCACTGCTGTCCGTATGAGAAAGCTCAAAGTCATTTAGCAAATAATGGAAAAGGCTATGATCGGATCTTATTTATGTGATAAAATCCGTAACTAGAATAAACACAGAAGACTAACTGACATAGTACAATGACAAAAGAGGCAATGGGACAGCCATAGAGCTCGAAGAACCGACCACCTAAGAGGAAGAATAATGTTTTTTCAAGTGGCAGCCTCGTACTGGCAAGTGCAACGTTAAGCGACCCCCACTAGATTGAGTGACGAACCAATAATGAAGGTTTCTCAGAAGTCTACTTTGTGGTACTCTATGGGAGGGGCATGTTACGTTTAGTTCATGATAATGATGACTATAAAGAATTTCTCTATATACACACACAACCACTACACAAACATAACATAGGTAAACATAAATAAGCAATTCCTTAAAGTCCTTGCTACCCGCTAAGGCAGGTCTGTGTAAGCATTCTTCCGCAGAAAGTAGTACAGATAACAATATAATTTCTTATTTAAATTATTAGTATATATTTCAAAAACACAACTAGAGCTTATCTTAAATGCAGGCGACACGGAAACACACTTGGCACTCCGCCATTCTGCTGTACCATTTTATTGAAAAAGCTTATGACTTGCAAGATTTACCCAACTTAAATTTAAATATAGTAACGTAAAATATCGAAGAACCTATAACTGATGGGGATAAAAGATTTTCTAGTGGCAGCCTCGAACCAGTAGGCGAAATGTAAGACGGCCCCCTTACTAGATGGAGTAACGACCAGGCAAGACCAGTTTTAGTGTGAGACTATGCTTCTTGCCAAATTTCACGATTCTAGGTCAATGAGAAATATACCTTATAAGTATTGATGAGTGAGTTTGCGAGTATCAAAATATGTGATTTAAATGGCCGTATCATTACATAAGTTAGATTTTTTACACTTCAAGAGACCATATAGCTTGATATTTGATATTAATTTTAATTTGATAACTCTACCAGGCCGTGCCTGCGTGCAGTACGCCTTAAAATAGTCTATGCCCAGAAGACTCCTGAAAGTTGATAATTAATGCAATGACGACTATGCTTCCTTAAGCATACAATAGCTATGTTTTTTCATACAAGTAATGGTGACAAACAAGCCATAGCTTACATGATGGTAAGTTGAAGCTACGACACGTTGACATTCTAAATTTATTCTCGGTTATGATTCTTTTTATTTATAGAATGAGGGTGACAAACGAGCACACAGTCCACCTGATGGTAAGTGGTTGCTATGGCCCATAGACATCTACATTTACCCTCAATAAATAATCAAAATGAAGATGCGTCGTCACCCGTGCGGAATAAGTTGAAATGTCTCTTTCCCAGTAAAATTGGTCTCCGGTTCTCTACACTCACCATACGGGTACACAATAGTGTCAAGCTGCCATTTTACGCAGGTATTCCGTGAGAGTATGGTCCTTCCCCGGTCGAGCCGACCCATTCGTGCTACAACTATACTACTAATATAGTTGCAGCATGGCTCTACCACGTATAAAGAGTGTTCTAGATGCAGATCTATTGTAACCCTCTGAAGACTAAGATAGAATGCATCGTTACCTATAAAAAATTCCCCCTTAAGGAAACACAGCAGAAACAGAGCAACATTCTACCGGTGGTACTTCACCGGTGGAGACAACCGTTACTCATGCGTGCCGTAATAATATAGTTGCTGTGTGGATGTGGCTTTCTGTTAAATTCTCGTTTAACAATTAGGCAATATAATATAATCTTAGATATGACTTAAATATTTTAATAAGCCTTTATATAAAGTTCAGTTTTTGTGTCAATACCGTCCGTCCTAAAATCAGATTTATGTTTATGACACTAACGCCGAGGGACAGTGCAAGCCCATCACACGTTTCAAATGAATACAATACTTTTTTAAAACTGCCTTTTAAAATGTTTAGGTTATTATAATATAAAAGTGTATGAATTCTACATATTATGCATGTTATATCAGCTTCGAAAGGATTAAACTCGGATATAATTTAAACAATACGCACTTAATCAGATACAGTGAGATGGAAAATTTTATTATTGCGAGTATTTTAAATGGTCACCAGTAAACATTTTATTGCGCGATAGATCCATTTCACGTTTATAAAACGCATGGGCGGTTTTTATTCGGTTATGAATTTAATTATTCAGCATATTTTCTCATATATAGTACCAACTAGCCACAAAATGAGAAACTGTATTCAAGTAATAGACAAAACGCATAATGGCGTGGAATATTACCAATAACTACTAGAAATTAGAAGTGCCAACCTGAAAAAAAAAGACATTTTTTACATAACAAAGGCCTCACCCATGGTAAGGATACTTTTCCTTAATCGCCACGTCTAGCGGATTGGCGATCGTAATACAAAACGCCTGTTTTCTCTTGACGGTGCACCTCCTCTACCTGCAGCTAACCGTGTGGTGACGGTGTAAGAATATCCACTACCTCATATCATCCCGCATGTGTCGTAAGAGGCAACAGAGGGAAACAGATGGTCTCTCTAATTACGACTAAAAATAAAAATAAACTGCGTATGCCAACTCGCTTGCCAAGAGTGGCAACTATAGCAAATATCCCCCCTACGAGGCAATCTATTGAGGAAACCTACGTTCAGCAGTGACCTTTAATTGACTCTAACGGTATCGGTGGACCTCGTCGCTAGTTTGACCATTGTACGTCTGGTGTAAACGAGATGGTTATACTGTTAATTAAGAAAGAAATAGAATAAAAAAGCGCATCCAGCCCATTCGGTTTGAATTTATTTATATATATAAAAATCAATTTTTTTATATTATTCTAAGCCAGCGCCTAACTACAATCCCACCTGATGGTAAGTAGTGATGTAGCCTACGATGGTGAAGCGCACTGACTTAACAAAAGCCTATTTATTCACTCTTCCCTTTAAGACACCCACATTGTAACATAATTAAATTATAACATTGGTGCGCTACTCACTCTATAACCTAGAGAGGTTTCGGAGAGTGTGCTAGCTAGAGAGCTAGCACACTCTCCGAAATACATCCTATAGAAAAAAGAAAAGCTGGCTACTTTGCGCCTGTGTTCCAGGCTGGTAAGATTGATTCCAAATTCGGGTCACCAATAAGTCTCTTAGCACGTATTTTCATTAAGTCCAAACCTGCTAGGTGTCATTTTGCAGCATCAGCCCATATATGGCAGCAATACTCCAAGATCGACCGGCTTCGCGCTTTATATAAACTAAGCAGCTGTCCCCGCGTGAAGTATAGCCGCACCTTTGCAAGGACTCCTAGCTTCCTTGCAGCTGATTTGGCCATGGACTCAATGAACTGCCCGAAGAAAGAAGCATATTTGGGGATATCTAAACCCCTAACAACTGAAGGCGGTCGGTGTATTCCAGTGACACATTTCGGAAAGAAGGAGCCAAGGTGAGCTGGCTCCTTTTGGCCGTGAAGAGACACGCTTGTGTTTTGGATGCGTTGAATTTCACAAGATTGGCATCGCCTCCTTCGGAGACTGCCTGTAGTGTGAGATTCACACGCTCTACCATAATTTCTCTTTCGGACTGGATTTGAGCCCGACTAACCCGACGACTTGGTTGGTCTCTCCACAACTGTGCTATCGTCTGCATACCCATAGATACCGGGCATAAGCAGATCATTAATATGCAGCAGGAAGGGAGTTGCGGAGAGAATGGACCCCTGAGGATCACCGGCGTTAGTCACAACAGGATCAGATGAGCAGCCATCGACGACGACCCGGAGAAACAGTTCACTCAGAAAGTCCTTTACCCAGTCAATCAGATCAGTGGATAAGCCGTACGCTGGAAGCTTACCCAAAAGGCTAGTGTGCCAAACTCTGTGTGGCATACGCTAGAAGATCCCCAGCTGAACGACTTCGGCGAAACCCGTATTGGCGGTCACTAAGGAGGTCATTCTGTTCTAGGTATGCCATTAAGCGTGCGGTCAATATACGCTCCATAATCTTGCAGAGATTGGCCGAATTTTGGCAGAGTCGGCACGGCTGCCTTTTTTTGGAACAGGCTGCACGTTGGCCAGCTTCCAGGATTTCGGCACTATTCCATTCCTAAATAAGAGGCGGAACAAGCGTGTCAGCACAGGAGAAAACTCAGGTGCACAAGCCTTTAGAACTATAGCTGGAATACCATCTGGTCCATTAGCTTTATTAATGCTTGCGCTTTTCCGCTTGGGTGCATTCAGCGTTAAACCATGAGCGAGCTTTGCTACTGGTGGGAACGTCAGAGAAGGGCATAAAATGCTCCATAGCTTGACGCAACACATCGGTTAGTCTGGATGGCCGTCCTTTAGTCTCACTAAAACTAGAAAACACCTCAAACGATTTTGAGTGGGTCCCTGGATGGTTTAGATTTCCAATTAGGCTCGGTAGGTGGCGCTGTTGTCAAAATTTAGAAATCACCCGTGCGAAGCCGGAGCGGTTCACTAGTATTCAATAAAATAATATAAAGTTAGATATTATTATTTCAAATGTTATATTATTAATACAAAATGCTTAAGCTGCCACAAATTATAAGCTACAATATCTTCTAGACCTAAGTGCACTCTTTGATATCCATGGGATGAAATGGAGACGCATTCTCTTGCTATCACAACCACAATTGAATTCGAAGACAATGTCAATGGTGAAGTAGTTAAAGCCTTGTGTTGGCGGTGTAAGATTATCTACCCCGTGAGTTTTTTTTTATTGGTAAGGGTGACAAGCGAGCACACAGTCCACATGATGGTAAGTGGTTGCTGTGGCCCATAGACACCTACATCTATCCTCGTTTGCGAATCAAAATGCAATGCGTTGTCAACCGTGAGGAGTTCATTTTTTCATTATTTTTACTAGGCGATAGGACTCTTCTTTACTAACTGGTAGTGCGTATTGGTAGGTACCATCCTTTTGCCTATTTGTGCCGTCAAATAGCAGTGCTTGAACAGCTGTCCCCGGTCTGTGAGGTATATAGAGAGTCAGTATAAACAGGATAACCTCATTTTTAAGTCTATCACGCTGAGTAACCCCGAGCATATCTGACTTAAATAGATACCAGAACATAAAATAAAACAATTTAAAAAAAATTAAAAATTATAAATATACGTACATTAATTACTCGAACTGTCCGAAAAACATATACTTTACTTTACTTATCTTCACGCACAATCCCTGACGGGGTAGCCAGAGAGAACAGATCGCCAAGTGTCACGATCCTTACATATCTCTTTCGCTTCTTTCAGATTCATTATCTTCTTCATACATGCACGTCTAGGTATCCGAGTACTCTTGACCCTACCCTCTTCGAGCAATTTGCTCACATGGTCTTCGAAAGTTAGTCTCGGTCTACCTCGACACCTTTTAATATTAACTTTCGCGCTATATATTTTCTTCACCATTCGGTCTTCACTCATTCGCTCAACGTGCCCAAACCACCGAAGCACGCCCTTATCAATTTTTGTGATAAGGTCATCTTTCAAACCTGCCATATTGCGAATCTCTTCGTTTCGCTTTCGGTCGGCCATAGTAACGCCGCACATTTTACGAAGAGATCGCATCTCCACTGCATTCAACTTACTTTTATGCTTCTTCTGGCATACCCAGGTTTCGCTGCCATATAACAAAGTCGGTACCAACACTGCGTTATGTATTGCAAGGCGTGCACTCTTCGCTACACCTTGCCTTTTGACTAACGCAGTCAGGGCACCATTGACTTTGTTCCCGGCAGCGACACGCCTGTCCACATCTAAATCACATCTTCCATCCCGGTTAAAAGCACTCCCCAAGTATACAATTTCATTTACCTGTTCTAGACATTCCTGATTTACCCATATTTCACACTTCGTTCTCTCTTCGTCCCTTTCAAATACCAGAACCTTAGTTTTATTAGCATTCAAACGGAGACCTTTAATTTCACATTCCTCTTTCATACACGTGACTAATGCCTGCAGTTCTGCCTCTGATGGTGCAATAAGCACTGCATCATCAGCATACAGCAGACAATTTACTTTTATGTCACCCAATTTCACACCCAAACAGCTATCTTTCAGCTTTTGTAAACAGCTGTCGAGATACAGTATGAACAGCCAGGAAGACATGACACAACCCTGTTTTACGCCCGTTTGGACGCTAAACATGGGTGACAGGTCATGCCCTACCCGCACACAGGCTTTACAGTCACAGTAAAGAGACTGCACAGCCCTTAGCAATCGACCATCCACACCATACCCCGGCAACAGTTCCCACATTTTCTTCCTTACAACCTTATCAAATGCTTTCTCAAGATCCACAAAAGCACAGAAAATCTTCTGATTAACAGCCAGAAGCTTTTCCGTGATCATACGGAGAGAAAACATTTGATCCGTGCATCCTCTTCCAGGTCTAAATCCGCATTGTGCCTCCCATAGAAATCTTTCCGATTTCTCTTGCATCCTACGTGTCAAAACCTTCGAGTAAACTTTACTTGCTAAACTGGTCAAGCTGATCGCCCGATAGCACCCGCAGTCAAAATGTGAACCTTTACCTTTATATAAAGGCACAATGACTGCGGATCGCCAATCATCCGGGACATCCCCCGTCCGCCAGCACAAATTGCACAGCAGATGAAAGCTGTCCCAGACGCGAGGCCCACCATACTTGACCATTTCAGCAGTAACTCTGTCTAGTCCCGCATCCTTACCACATTTCAAACTTCGAATCGCACGTTCAATCTCTTTTATACTGATGACCTCAGTGTCATCGAGGTCCGGGTCTGGCGTGCCAGTCACGGCGTCATCCCCGGATCCCTCACTAAGATCATCACACGCATACATTTCTCTATAAAATTCGCTCCATCGCTGCATGACGTCCGATTTTTCTGAGAGGACGTCATTAGTTCTCGAAAGCACTTTGTTCATTCTTAAGGCGGTCGCACCACTTCGGGTCCTTCCAACCTCTTTCCAGAAGAGTTTGGAGTTCTCCTTAAAGTTGTGCAACAACCTTTCATCCGCTTCCATTCTACACCTTTCACGCACTTCCTCAATCAATGCTTTCGTGTGAACTTTCTGCAGCCTATATCTTTCTTTCATCTTCTCTCTCATATCCTTATCATTACTAGAGGCCAAGTAGTCTAACCATGCTTTCTTCTTCTTCTTTACAGCTTCTTTCACTTCATCAGTCCACCATGTATCTCTTCTTTTACTACTGCCTCTTTTTATTGTTCCACACACATCTTCCGCTGCACTTACCATTCCATCCCTAAGGTTCTGCCATGTTCTTTCTACACCTTCGTTTCTGCCATCGATGGTGTCAAGCTTTTCGGCTACCCTCGCATGATATTTGTCCCTAGTATCCGCTTCCTGAAGCTTCCAGCTTCGGATGCGACAGACCGACTGTGGTTCTGTCACTGTCGTCCGGTAGCGCCAACCCGCGAACAGACCCCTAAATCTAGTAATCACTAGATAGTGATCCGTTCCCAGGTCAGCACCCCTGAACACTCGCGTATCCATAACCTGTTTTCGCAGTCGGTCATCCACTAGGAACAAATCGATCATACTTCTCTCATTCTTTCTTTCTCTAGTATACATATGGATTTTCTTGTGATTAAACATAGTGTTTGTCACAAGAAGACCCTTTTCCTTGCATACCGCCAGTATAAGCTTGCCAGCATCATTAACCCTTTTATCGCCAAACTTTCCAAGTACCGACTCGTACCCTGGTCGAGCGGTACCAACCCATCCATTCAAATCACCACATACAACAATCCTTTCGTTTCCCCTAGCCAAATCTAGAACTTCTCTTACATTCTCCCAAAACTCCTCCAGCTCAGCCCTGGACGACGAAGCCACCGGCGCATAAACAGCCAAAAGGAATAACTTCGTCAGTCCCAATTTAAAGCGAACCCAGAGAAGTCTTGAGTTCACAAACTTATATTCAGTCATAACATCGACCAACCGAGAAGACAGCAGCACCCCCACTCCCTGGCAGGCGTTCTCGCTCTCCGGGACTCCGGACCATAGAGCAAACGCCCCGCCAGGGACATATAGAAGCGTCTTATTATGTATGTCGTTGCCGCTTTAGGCGTGACCCAGTTATTTTAGAAATGGATTGTCAGTAGCCGCTCTATATACAGTAGAGCAGATAATTTTATCGAACCTGGCAGTATTCTGAATTTCATCTTCACAAAAGGTTCAAACTATGCGCTATTTGTTTTAGTTTGGTCAATTCTTTACTATCTTTGTAGTGGATTTTGATTGAATTACATAAATTATTTGGTTTGGGTAAAAAAATATTTTTATAATAAATTGACCTTTACTTTGAATTGCAATACAATACACACTATGTATAGCTTCTACTTTATAACAATTAAGGAAATATATTAAAAAAAAAGTAATAGTAGGTATAGACGTTATCGGTTTACATAGAATTATTTATTATCACTTATTTAATAATTATATCTCTGCCTGTCGCTTTCTATCGTGAAGAGACAGAGAGAGACAGAGAGAGACAGAGAGAGAGAGAGAGAGAGAGAGAGCGAGAGAGTGAGAGAGAGAGAGAGAGCGAGAGAGCGAGAGAGAGAGAGCATTTAAACATTTCTTAAATTGACGTCGATTCTTATGAGTATCTATATGGTTTACATAATATAAAAGATTGCATGTTTTATTATTGAGAATAAATTTAACGAGGTCTATAGTGAACGTAAATATAGAAAAAGGTAAAATTTATTGACAAATCCAACATAACTAGGGTAGATTTTATTTTATTGCTAGCGATCCGCCCAGGCTTCGCACGGGTGATTTTTGGATCTTGAAAACAATTTCACCTACCGGGTCCAATTGTGAATCTAAACCATCCAAACACACACGAAACGTTTCATCAGAATTGGTCGAACCAGTTTAGAGTTTTAGCGAGATTAACAGACAGCAATTGATTTTAAATACTCATATATATAGAGATACTTAATAATTAAGTAATCGACAATTTGAAAAATTTAATTGGCGGTTTGAACATGGAAACATAAATTTTAATTTATCTTAACGTTTGAAAATTTGTCACTCGGACTGTTCACACTGTAGAGGATGCAGGCGACATGAAAACACAATTGGCACAGCGCCAAAGTACACTTTACCGATTTATTGAAAGAGCCAATAACTGCAAGATTTAGCCCGTCTGTTATGGTCGGCCTACTGTGTAAAGTGAACTCTAGCTTCGTAGTCCTAGTTTAACATAAAGAAAATGGGTGTTCAAAATGAATGGAGGTTTGTACGTATTTGGATTATATGTGGATAACTAAATTATTTCTAATATGTCTAGCGTGGTCCGTTAAAAAAAATCTTAAAATGGAATGATAGTTCTTCGATCTATAGCGATCTTTAATTATACAGAGCAAGTTAAAAGCTGTTAACTAAACAAGTGGTAAAACTATACATTTCGTTTGATCGACCAGTCACACCTTGATCAAATTTATATGGGACTACATGAGATGCACCAGCTTTCAAACAAAAAAAGAACTTTTCAAATCGGTTCAGGCGTCTTTGAGTAATCGGTGAACATACATAGAAAAAATAATCCGACGAATTGAGAACCTCCTCCTTTTTTGAAGTCGTTTGATAAATTAATTATTACGCCTTATATTAATTTGCACCATAAAATTACACCTGCTAACATTTTTTGTTATTCCAAAGCTTGAATGGCAGAGAATACCATAGAATAAAATGAAAAAGAATAGAAAATACACTTATAAAACATAACGTCGCCCAGTATACAATTTACTTTAAATTAATTTTACTTTAAAAATAAATAAAAATAACTCGGATAATAGTTGTAACCTCCTGGCGTTCCACTTTCGTCGTTACAAAAACCAAGGTTATTAAATGGCTTAACGAATACTCTTACACCGCCAGTATGTAGCTTTAGGCAAAAGAAATTTAGCGTGTTAAAGTGTATAACAATGATCAAGAACTTGACTATACATCTTTTAAATTTTAAACATAACGTATTATATTTTACTTTATAGACAATATTAAAAAACTATAATGAAAAAAATCTAAAACTAATAACTCAATTATCATACAGTCCTACTCCCCGTGGTATCGTGCCAAGAACGCTTGCAGCGTTTCCTCGCTGAATGGTTATACTTACGCGTGTAGGGCTTTATAAAAGTCGCAACGAACATTAGTGGGCAGTATTTGCATACTCTATAAAAGATAGTTATCATAAAGTGCGATTTAGTGTAAATGTTTGGGCCGGAATTATTGATAACATAATTGTGGGCCCGTACTTTATACTTATACTATATATACTTTAAGACGATTAATGGGTGGTAATTATTTGGACATGTTACAAGGTGTTATTCAAGATTTACTGGAAGATATACCCGTAGTGTTACTGAATAATTTTTATTTCCAACACGTCGGCACAGTATAAATATATAGTAGCGGTCCTCCGCTTCACTATTCAAGTGCAGTGCGTGATTATTGGAATAGCGAATACGAAAATAGTTGGATTTGGCATGGCGGCCCTATACCATGGCCTGCAAGGTTTTATTCATTGGGTGAAATAGAGACAAGTTTACGTCGAAGAGGCCTAAAGCTATGACGATCTCCGCAGCAAAATAATTGCTGCATTCATGGAAGTGAAAAGTGATTAATGTAAATAAAGTAATAAATGTGAAAAATATTTTCAGGAAACGTGCTCAATTGTGGATTTTGCGAAACAGACTCCATTTTGAACACCTATTAAAATACCAGTAAGTTAGTTTTATTTTAAGTGATTGCTTATTTAAGATGTAAATAGTTAATCGTTTTAAATTGGTAATAGTTGTAAATACTTGATTTCAATTTTTAAATACGCCATAATAATGTTAGTCATCAATGGTTAGGTATCAACATCAATGGCGAGTACATCACTCACCTTCGATTTGCCGACGATATAGTCCTTATGGCAGAATCGCTGGAGGACCTAAGCACTATGCTCAATGACCTCGAGTGTGTCCCAACGGATAGGTCTTAAGATGAACATGGACAAAACAAAGATCATGTTCAATGTCCATGTCACACCTATGCCGGTAGTTGTTGGGAGCACTAAGCTCGAAGTTGTTGACGAGTATGTTTACCTGGGACAAATAGTCCGACTAGGTAAGTCCAACTTCGACCGAGAGGTCAATCGACGGATTCAACTCGGCTGGGTAGCGTTCGGGAAGCTACGACACATCTTCTCGTCAGACATACCTCAAAACCTGAAAACGAAATTGTACAACCAGTGCGTGTTGCCAGTGATGACTTACGGAACTGAGACGTGGTCCTTCACTGCTGGCCGTATGAGGAAGCTCAAGGTCGCTCAGCGAGCTATGGAGAGGGCTATGCTCGGAGTTTCTCTGCGTGATAAACTTAGGAATGAGGATATCCGCAGTAGAACCAGAGTAACCGACATAGCCCAACGGATTAGTAAGCTGAAGTGGCAGTGGGCCGGCCATATAGCTCGAAGAACCTACAACCGATGGGGAAGAAAGGTTCTCGAGTGGCAGCCTCGTACCGGTAGGCGAAGTGTAGGGCGTCCCCCCACGAGATGGAGTGACGACCTGGTAAGACATGCAGGAAGTCGATGGATGCAGGTGACTCAGGACCGTGCTTTGTGGCATTCTTTGGGGGAGGCCTATGTTCAGCAGTGGACTTGTGAAGGGCTGTAATGATGATGATGATGATGATGATGAATGTTAGTCATCGGTTACGTCTGTAATACAACAACATACAATTTCTCTCAGTTTTGAATTATTGAATATGCATATTGAACAGCGTACGCGCCGACGAGACGTTTGTGTCGGTTGAGGTCGGCAATGCTCGGCACACTGCCTTGCCTTCGTAGCGGTCCGGGCGACTTCGTTTTCACTGGCCAGCGCCAATATCCATTAATAAATCGCATAACCTATCATTGGCCTTCCAGCTCAACTGTCTTTTCTACAACTAATTGTTTACATTTATTCTCCTCCTCTTTCCCTCGCTCTGTAGTCTAAACTTGTATTTCGAACTAAAGTGTTGGAGTAAAAATATTATTTAAATCGGGGTGTGCAGAACTTTTTATTTGCAAAGCTTCTATTACAGTCGTCGATGAAATATATTTATTTTTATTTTATTTATTATGTCAGTTAGCACTTATCAACTAAATAGCGAGCGTGTCATAAAGGAAGTAAATATTAGGCAAAAGCTCCGTGCATTGACCTCGTACACACACGAGTGCGCCTCGTTGTTGCCCTTTGAAATAAATGTAGAAACCTTATTTACGCGTACTTTTCAAAACTGCAAAAAATGTATCTCCAATCTTAAAATTGACTGGTATTTGAAAAATAACCCTGTATATATATACATACACATACACACACACACACACACACACACACACACACACACACATATACACATATACATATATATATATATATATATATATATGTGTGTGTGTGTGTGTGTGTGTGTGTGTGTGTGTGTGTGTGTGTGTGTGAGTGTGTGTGTGTGTGTGTGTGTGTGTGCGTGCGTGAGTGTGTGTGTGTGTGTGTGTGTGTGTGTGTGTGTGTGTGTGTGTGTGTGCGTGAGTGTGTGTGTGTGTGTGTGTGTGTGTGTGTTTTGTATTTTATAATGTATTTAGTATAGTTGAACTGTTTTCATTTATAAGTTATGTTTATTTATTTCATTTTTCGTCGAATTGACTGGTAGAGAATGCTATAGGGCATTAAGTCCGCCCAGTTGGTGTGGTGCAATAAAAGATAAATAAATAAAAGTAAGATCACTGAGGACGTCATCTGCTCTACCTCCCAGTGTAACGTCGTCCAAGTTCTAGACATTTAGCTTATATTTCAATTATAATAATGGTTAAATTCCACAAACTGAAAGGTGGTGGACATAGTGGGTCATCCTGCTTAATACCGACAGCAGAATCTATAATATGGTATTCGTAAAACAAGTTATTACTTTGCCTAACGTAATGATAAATTTCGGGGGTATTGTTAGCCACTTCTTTCAGCAGGGTTACACTATCGATAAAGTTAAAAGCATTCCTTAGGCCAACCTTCACAAGAACATCTGCATTACAGTTTGTTAAAAATGTACGCACTGAATGTACCGCGGCCTCACAGCCTAGTTGAGTAGGCTGAAATTTTGTATTAAGGTTACAGGTTATGTGCATGTAAGCTAATTTTGAAGTTAAGCGTCCAAATGTGGCACCAACCGCAATACCGTTATCCTTATTTTTGTAGGCACATTATCTGAAAACATAAAATTACATAATTTTGTAATGTCACTAAGAAGTACTCCGCTGGCGTCACCGGCAGAAGTGCTTACAAGATCTTTAATATGTTGAGGCGTAATTCCATCAATGCCACCAGCAGACCCATTCGAGAATGAGATAATTGCTTCTAAAGTGCCTTTTTCAGAAATTTGTAAAGGTTGCATAGAAGTCATGGGAGGCAGCGGTATACTTTGAGAAGGATGGAAGAAAGGAAGAATGCTTCTGATGAAGGACGTCAAGAGTTTCGACATTATGAGGAGCCAAGATATCGTCTGAAAATAAAATATGGGATGCATTTTTTAAGTTGCCATCTTACTTTCGACTCAAATACTTTTTAAAATCAAATTTAGGACGAGATAAATTAGTACTAATTGGGTAATGTAAATTTTGAAAAGATGTTTCTTTTTGTTGAGACGTAATTGATTTATTTATTGTTTTATCAAAATGAAAATGGGAACGCGAAAGGAAATAATTTTTGAAAACTATTTTCACTATTAGTGAAACAATTTTGAATAGTACATGATAATGTTTAGCAAGCTGCATCCTCGCACCTCTAGAATTCCTTTAACCACTGGTATTATTACGATGATAATTGTTGTCACGAATATAATTTAAAATTTAGATGTCATGAGATAGTCTCGCAATTTTAGACTGCACTAGGTTTTACAAGCACTACACATATATGGTGAGAATGAGGAGCCTTAAACTGGAACCACATGCTAATTATTTTTTAATCGCAATCATATTATATTAAGATGAGGGCAGGATTAAATTAAAGGACAGACAAGACAATATATTATACGTAAAATAACAACACAACAAAAACCAAAACTAGGCAATATGCACACGCATATGAACAGCTTGAGTTTAGACAAAGGGGCCGTTGTTAGCAAGAAACAAAAGATCAAACATTGAAAATGGAAACAGCGGGATGGAAACGCAAGCAGACGGATTGCTTGTTTCGGGTTAAGATCAAGTTTCTTTGTTTGAAATAACTCCCTTTATCATCTGATATTTACATGATTTATACAAACTTGTTTACCCTAACACCTTTACAGCCTATTAAAGTCCACTGCTGAACACAGACCTCCCCTATAAATTGTCTCATAGAGAGTCGATTTTTGCCATAGGTGGCAAGCGGGGTGTCAACCGCAGTTTTTTTATTTTTAGTCGTTATTAGGAAGACGCTGCTCTCAATCTCCTAATTGTCTCCCTCTGTCGCCTCTTACGACAGCCACGGCATGATATAGGGTAGTGAACATTCTTTCACTACCATTACATGGTAAATAAGGTTAATTTCGTGACTTATTTCTCGAACGTGTAGTGGCAGTTTGTGGCGGTGAGAGAATCCTTCCATCATTTCGTTCCTTGGGTATTGTAAGATACGGCTATAACATATATCAGAACAGTCTCATGGCTTCTGATAGAGAGCGGTATACTCATCTCGTCTACGCCAGTCGTAAAGTATACAAACCGACGACGGAGATGAAGAGCAGCGGCAAAGGTATGAAGCGAACAGCATCAGCCATGTATGATAATAAATACAAATCCCCCCTACAATATGGTATAGGCCTGTAAAGGATTATTGCGTGCTGTTGAAGCAGTAAAGGGTCACTGTAGAGGTGAACTTGCCTGTTATATTTTGACATATTTTCTCTTTCACATACAATCCTAATATGAAAATATAGCACCGCTATGTAGTCAAATATCCGATGTTTAATGAGCAGAACTTTTAAAAGCAGTTAGTACAGATAATACCCATCGTACGCTCGATGCACTATGCAGATTGTAAGATTCGCTGTGGGAATGCCGAATATTTCCAATCGTTAACTCATTCTAGCAGTCAGTCGTTTGCATTGTTTGATCAACATGTTTGACTATTGATCAATGTTCAATCACGCTGCAGTGTTAGCATTTCCAGATTTGCATTGCTCGATTATTGCTTCAACCTATCTTTACTATCCAGTTCTAGCTGTCATATAGTTTCCTTTGATAATTTAAAAATTAAGGATTAAGAGCACTTAACACTGCTAAAACAATAGAGTTAATTCATTGTAATCAGTGGTATTTGAAAATAAAAAAACTGGAGTGTACAATATAGTAATAAAATATCGATTTTTTTCACACCAAGACAATTTTGTGGAAACAGAAATAACAAACTAATAAAACATGATATATGGATGTTGGCGGACTATTTCAACATTTTCTCCAAACAGCAACTAACCCACATTTCAAGCAGCCTGCGAATATGTGTGACACTGTGACGACTGACTGATTGCGGACAATTCACCGAAAAACAGTGAAATCAAGTTACAGTCTTGTGGAAAGCATTATAAGCCCTTTAAACATGAAAAAAAGCTGATAGCATAGCTCGCGTTAGTTAGTAGCTAAGCGATTTATAAATTATAATTATATTACTACTAGCTGTATGAGAAAGTTTAAAGTTACTACTATAGCTATTAGCTAGCAATAGTACTATAGCAGAAGGTGCTTTTCAAACTAGGTACGACACATCATTTTATTTTATTGAGCGGATATGGGCGGCGTAATTTTTTACTAACTTATTTTATTAACTCGTTTTGGCTCTACATATTATTCAGTTGCATTTTCTTCTATTATGTGCTCTTGTAAACGTAGCAGACGGGGTAATTCGTGCAATTTTTGGCAAAGCTTCTATAAAATGTACGCCAACACATTAATGTAAAGAAAATAACGCATATAAATATTAACAACGATTGAATTTCGATTAAAATATACAAATACAACTTTAAAACACTTAGGGATATAATGTAAACTATATATTTAAATACCCCCGAAAAATACGAGCTGATGATCTTCAAACGGTTGAACAGATGTTCTTGAAACATAGCTAAGAAGATCACTCTCGATTAAGACACCTTTTAAACGAAAAACCTGAATCAAAAACGGTTTATCTTTTGAGGAGGTATGATGCCACAGACCATCTCATCTGTGGTACCCATCCGAGGTAGATCTCAGCCTTGGTTTGATCGCCCTTGTAAGACTGCATTACGCAGTAAGCAGGAGTGTTATCAAGCCTGGGCTGTAGCTTCGGCGGCTCAGGACACCAGCATGCTTAAAAAGATGTATAACTTCGTCTCCAGGTCCTTCAAATGAGTTATTGCCAAGACAAAGTCAGAGCACATAGGCAGCATTGGCGAGAAACTAGTTCGCCTTCCTTTGGAAACCCGTGCATTCTGGTCTCTCGCCAAGGCTGTCCAAGGGAATTTTTGTAAGCCTTCACCACCATCTCTGCACAGGGAGGTCGACTCACTGGCCCACACCGCAAAAGAGAAAGCCCAACTTTTAGGCTCCTTTTTTGCGTCCAACTCGACCTTTGATGACGGGGGAACACACCGCCGACTATCCCGCGGTATGAGTGCTCCATGCCGGATGTGCGGTTCTCACAACGCTCACTTCGCAAAGCACTCCTCTCCCTGGACATCCACAAGTCGAGTGGGCCTGACGGAATCCCCCCAATTGTGCTGAGGACGTGTGCTCCGGAGTTGGCACCGGTTCTAACGCGTCTTTTCCAGTACTTCTACTCCCTAGGCGTAGTCCCGAAATCACGAAACACAGCTTTTGTCCACCCGATCCCTAAAAAAGGTGACCGCTCAGACCTGTCCAACTACAGGCCCATCGCCATCACCTCCTTGTTTTCCAAAATAATGGAATCCATTATTAACTGCCAGTTCATGCGGTACCTTGAGGATCACCAGCTGATGAGTGACCGCCAATACGGTTTTCATCGGGGTCGATCAGCTGGTGATCTTCTGGTCTACCTGACTCATTTATGGGCGGAGGCAGTAGAGTCCAAGAGGGAGGCGTTGGCCGTCAGTTTGGACATTGCGAAGGCCTTCGATCGGGTTTGGCACAAAGTGCTTCTTTCGAAGCTCCCTTCCTATGGGCTTCCCAAGAAATTGTGCAATTGGATCACCAGCTTCCTTGAAGATCGGAGCATCAAGGTCGTTGTAGACGTTAAATGCTCCGACTACACACCTATTAACGCTGGTGTTCCACAAGGCTGTGTGCTATCACCATCGCTGTTTCTTCTGCATATCAATGATATTTTGCAAACTGGTAGCATTCATTGCTATGCAGGCGACAGCACTGGTGATGCCCTATATACCGGCCGTGCCAATATTTCTCGGGAAAACGTCGCCGAGTACTGGAAGAAACTTGCGTCTGAAGTCAAGTCTTTGCTGAACAAAGTTTCGGATTGGGGGCGACTAAATCTAGTCCAGTTTAATCCTCAGAAGACACAAGTTTGCGCGTTTACCGCTAAAAAGAACACCTTTGTCGTATCTCCTCAGTTTCAAAGCACTCCCCTTGTTGCCTCAACCAGTATCGGAATCCTCGTCGTCGACATATCGAGTGACGTGCAGTTTCGTGGTCACTTGGAAGATAGGGTAAAATTGGCCTCTAAAAAGCTTGGCGTGCTCAGCAGAGCGGGGCACTATATCATGCCGGCACATCGTCTGCAACTTTACAAGGCGCAGGTTCGGCCTCACATGGAATACTGTTCCCATCTCTGGGCAGGGGCTCCCCAGTGCCAGCTCCTTCCACTTGACCGCATCCAGCGCAAAGCGGCTTGAATCGTTGCCGACCGAGTCTTTTCCGATCGGCTCGATTCATTGGCACTGCGAAGAGATGTTGCATCCCTTTGTACTTTCTTTCGCATTTACCACGAGGAGTGCTCTGAGGAATTGTTCGGATTAATCCCAGCCGCCAAATTTCACGAACGCATATCGCGTCAGAACTCCCAATACCATCCACACCATCTGGATGATTGGCGGTCCACCACTGTGCGATTTAGAAGATGTTTTCTTCCTTGTACAACTTCCTTGTGGAATCGATTACCATCAGCGATTTTTCCGGACCGATACGACTTTCGTTTCGTTTACGATTACGACCACGAAGAAAAGAGCCTACTCCTTTTTAAAAGGCCGGCAACGCATCTGAAATTCCCCTGGTTCCCCTGGTGTTGCAGTTGTTCGTGGGCGGCGGTAGTCACTTACCATCAGGTGAGCCGCATGCTCGTTTGCCATCTCCTATAAAAAAATACAAACACACAAATACACAGATACACACTATGAAGATGAAGAAGACACCTCTCTGATTTCGCCGGGGAACTAATAGACAACTCCAAACAAATAAGGGTTGACGCCTTAGAAGACTAAGATGCAATGCCTCACAGAATGTAAAAGCATGGGCTCGCCACACCCATGAAACCAAAACACAGTGGAGATCCACTGTTTCTTGGCGGCAGTTATAGGTGATAGGATGGCACCTAGTAACCGTGTTGTTTAAAATATATTTCTTGTTTTCTAGAGCCGGAAGGGCTCCTGAGTTAAAAAATCGCCGTTTACACAGTACACGAGCAACCCGGGATCGATAGCCGCCGGCACTAATAAAAATTGCATTCAAACTCACAAATTGAAGGTATAATTTACCACGCGCTCGGCGGTAAAGAAAAACATCGTGAGGAAAGTAAAAGAAATATTTTCGAAGATTTTATTATTTTATCATCATTACAGCCCTTCACAACTCCACTGCTGAACATAGGCCACCCCCAAGGAATGACACATAAGGCACGGTCTTGAGCCACCTGCATCATTCGACTTACTGCATGTCTTACCACGTCGTTACTTTGTCTACCGGTATGAGGCTGCCACTCGAGAACCTTTACTTCCCTATTGGTTATCAGTTCTTCGAGCTATATGGCCGCCCCATTGCCACTTCAGCTTACTAATCGGTTAGTCCATTAGTTTACTCTGCGGATATCCTCATTTATATGTTTATCATGCAGGGAAATCCCGAGCATACCTCTCTCTGTAGCTCACTGACCGACCTTGAGCTGACGGCAGTGAAGAACCACTTCTTTAACTCACTCTTAGATCCATAAGTTATCACTAGCAACACGCACTGGTTGTACAATCTTGTTTTTAAATTTTGAGGTATACCTGACGAGAAGAAGTATCTTTATCTCCCGCACGTTGCCCAGCCGAGTTGGATCCGTCGCATGACCCCTCGGTCGAAGTTGGACTTACCTATTCGAACTATTTGTGCCAGGTAAATATACTCGTCAACAACTTCGAATTTAGTGCTCCAACAAATACTGCCATTGGTTTCACATGGACTTTACACATGATCTTCGTTTTATGCATGTTCATTTTAAGACCTATCCGTTAGGAGTCACTATTGAGGTCATATAGCATGGTGCTTATGTCCTCCAACGATTCTGCCTTAAGGACTATATATCGTCGGCAAATTGAAGGTGAGTGCTGTATTCGCCATATCCTTTCCAGGTGGTCAACACCGTATCGTTTCCTGTCCAGTAGCTTGAAAACCTCTTTAAATGCGGGGATGAAGAGTTTCGGGGATATAACGCACCCTGTCTTATACCTTACTGCAGTTGAATAGGTTTCGTTATCATTTATAAAATGTAGAATAAAGTAAATATGCTAACATTTACTACAAACAATAGAAAGGGTGCAAATTTAGATTCAATAACAGTTTTACGGTAAATGTTACAAAATATACCAAAAATACAACAGAGGCTAGAGCTTGCTGAATACCTAAAAAGAAGAAAATTTATTTACTTATTTATTCTTCATTGTAATCACTACGATGGGCTTTATATAATGCCTGGCATTTTGTGCCTTTCACTCTGGAAGAATAATAAGTGTTGGCAGATACAGACTGACGAAAAGAAAGGGAAAAACCAATAAACAGGTATACATAACGTATATACACATGTATACATCTATATATAAATATCATATATCAACTCTGTCGGTTATACCGATAATTATACAGAATTCATACGATCACTTTGATTTAAATATGATGCTGATATTATCATTAGTTTATAATGTCCTATCGGATATGAACCTTAACAACATTTTAACGATTCTTTATAATCTTTATGCTTAGTAGATATAACTATCCAATATAGATAATAGAAGTATTAGAAAATAGAAACCTCTACGTGTAAGCTTGTAAGCAAGAGCAAGAAAGCTTTTATTATCAAAGCTTGTTAGGAGGATATTATTTACTTATTATATTATTATTCTTAAAAAAACCACAAACTTTTAAAAATAACAATAAACTCTATCTGATATTGTACTGTATTTCGGTTGAATTCGGTTTAACATACGTTATACTTTAGCATTGTGCTTGAACATTTGTCACCAGAACGGTTCTGCATGCAGGCGACGCCAAAACACAATTGGCGTTGCGCCAGTCTGCTATAGCGTTTTATTGAAAGAACCAATAACTGCAAGATGAACCCATCTTTTATATTTGGTTTTGTATATAAAGTGAGACCTTGAATAAAAAAATTATTTTGAATTTCGCGGTATATCACATGTCGATCTTCCTCAATCAGCTTACGCACATCATCAACGTTTTCTTGGGTGACTGCAGTTTTTGGACGACCTTGACGGGGATCATCACTGAGCTTGACACGTCCACGTTGAAATTCAGCAAAGCAGCGATAAATTGTGGTTTTGGATGGGGCTTCATCACCAAATGCAAAAATCATCCGGTCAACACACTGTTTTTGTGTAAAATCACTTCGAAAGTCATAATAAATCATCGCTCTTGAATTTTCACGAGTCTCCATTTTGAACGAGAATTCCATTTTGTCAACGACTAAACAAGTTTGACAAAACCTTGTGACAATACCGAGAATCTTTTTTTAAATAAATAAATGGTATTTAATTTTAAAAAACCAAGGACTTTTCAATTAAAAAGATTTTAATATGACAGGAACAGTGGAAATATTCCATTCCCGATACTTTTAGTGCAGCCTATGTACAAGTAATCCGTCCTGGCTTCGCACGGTTGATTTCTGGATCTCGGGAACAGTGCCATCAACAGGGTCTAATTGTTAATCTAAGCCAACTACTCAAGCACACAAAAACATTTCATTAAAATCGGTCCAGCCATTTTAGAGGAGTTCAATGATTAACACGCGTATGTACAGAAGAATTTTATTATATATAGAAAAGTTTTGCGTGCGATTTTGGCTCTGAACGTATTGTAACTTGTTTCAATTTTTATTGACGGAAGTATTGATGCCCGCTCAATGCTTTGTTTTAGTGGCGGTATAAATGCCATTGTCTGTTTGCATTCCAGGCATACCTAAGTAATAATGATATTGTAAAATGAGCTGGATAGAATGTTTGGGCTTCCCGACAATCTAAACGACTCGGAAGATGAGTACGAGGGCGAAGATGGCGTAGAAATCGGTTTAGATGTACATGCAATGTCGGGAATATCAAGGAAGTCCAATGCCTGGACTACCAAGACGCAGTTCTGAGAGTTTCCTTTCTTCCTGTGATGGTGTAATGAGAGAAAATATTGATCCTAACATAGGAGTACATTATATTGAACATAGCAATAGAAATAAAATATAACTTTATATATAACAATAAAAATAAAAATCTGTATTAGAAAGATGACCCGATTATGTGGCAATGCCTCCAAGTGAGTCCGTATTGAATAAAATAAGTATTGATTTTGAGATTTTATATTTAAAATATCTTTTATTTTCGTACGTTTTTAGTTTCAATTGTTATAATTTAATATTCAAAATATTTATAGTATGTATCATCATCATTACAGCTAATTACAAATTCATTGCTGAACTCGCCCTTATATTGCCATATAGAAGAGATATTTGCCATAGTTGTCAAGCTAGTTTAAGTGTTAACAACTGCCTTTGCATTCTTATCAGGAAGATATTCTTTCTAATGTTCTGCTTCCTCTCCCTTTGATGTTTCTAACGATACCCAAGTGAAGTTGTGTAGTATTGATTTTTTTTACCGTGTAGTGTTTAATAATTATTTAGTAGTGGGAAAGTAAACTAAAATATAGTAAATGATTTATATATCACCAATTTGATCACAGTAAATGGATACCAAAAGCGAATAAAACGAAAAGGTTATTATAGACAATGGAAAAGAATTTCCATAAGCTACGTACTATAGATGTTTGAAAAAATGACTCATAAATATTCAAGCAAATTTCGAGGGTTCCAGATTCATCGTTAAGTTTATTTTCGATAAAACGTTAGAGTGCCCTCTTCTTAATTTAATGGTGAATCCATTTCATCTTTTATTCGCCGTCCTAGATCACTTCCTATATTTCAGATTGAGAGGTTAATTCAATTGAATTCTTAGCTGTTGAATGTCAGTAGGCCGACGTTGGATTTAGTAAATATTCTTTTGTTGGACTGACAGCTCGTTTGTCGCTCTAATAATTTTGTAAAAAAAATACAGCCCATAATTGTTTTAAATGACGTATTAAAATAGTGATTTTAGAAACAAAAGGTGATCGAATACCAGACTATAAAAATAACAAAACAAAATTATCAAATTTCCTTTATTTCCAGCCGCGGAATATTAATAGGTCTTTTATATTCCGTGTTTCCAGCCATATTTTCTATATCAAGTCCACAAATATAATTTATAATCAACAATTTTAATTGACAATGTGATGTTATTTAATGCTAGTTTCATGTTGTGGCCGAATTTACTTAATGAGTTAATATTCAAATGGAAATTCATCTGTGTAACGAATATATTGTCAATTTAAAATAATTTACGAACTTGTAATTTAATAACGGTATTATTTATAGTATTGGGTACATTTAATATTAAATACTTTATAAACACAATTTTCATTTATCTTCCTTCGGCTCTTTTGTAAAGGCTGCAAGCGCACACAAGGTCACTGGCAAGTCGCCAGTCGCTTCTCGGCAAAGAATTTATAGTCACCTACTTCCTCATGCCATGATGCGCTGGGGCGCATGGCGCACCTTTTTATCTAGCCTCTATCTCCCGGCATCCAGGAACAAATGAGCTATCGACAGTCCCAGCAGTCCAGTCGCCAAAATTAGTGTGAGCGGCTTAACGCAAAAAATTAACAAAATATCATTTTTCCTTGCGTAACCACCACATCTGCGTCAACGTTGAATGAATTCTTCATTGCAGGGATAAGACACTCGTCAAATTCACTTTGGATCTAACTCTTAGCTTAACTATCGGTTATCAAGCTACGGCTACTAATAACTACAGCTTAAAGCTACCAAAAGAAAACTTATTTGTTATCCTTTTTTAGTCTTATCGGATTGTTAGTTAAAATATAGTAGATGTTGGATTTACTAAAACTTAAAATAGATGACGTGAAACTAGATTTGGCGTCGCGCTTTAATCTGTTGTATATTTAATCGAAGCTTTGCCAAAGACCTCAGGACTTATCCCATCTTAAGCCTTACACTAGCTTAATATAATATAAGGTGACAGCCAGAAAATCAAGTCTTACAACGTAAAGGCGAAGTTCAGAAGAAATTCTGTATCCGTAAAATACAATAAATTATTTAGAAATAGACTAGCTATCAATAATATTGTTTGTAATTCTTTGTACAAATTTATACAAATTTACTAATTGAGTATGTGTTGGATAGTACTTACTCTACGCAAAAATTGACGTATGTTTTATGAGAAAAACGAGCGCAAATAATTTTTTTTAATTAACTTACAATGAAAAGTCTACTGGTTAAGTACAAGGTTGACTAGAAATTAAATTTTACGATATGACAATATATGACGGTAATTAATAAGCCATGGCGAATGTACTAATTGTAAGACTAATGGCTAATGTACTAGGGTTATCTATTCACTAAAAATAATTTATTGTCTTAGGCTTTACGTTTGTTTTTTGAGATTTTCAAATGGATTCAAATGCAATCTTATGAAAAGAAACAGACATATAATTAGTAGAATCAGGCGTTACTTTGCGAAAATACATTATATAAAAGCTTTTAGAAAAATTTACTTCGCAAATATCCGCGTTACAAAATAAAATGATGTGTCTTACCTAGTATGAAGAGCACCTCCCGCCCTCCCTCAATTGCGTGCACTATCCCCGCCACCACTAATCCCAGCACCGCTACTCCCAACACCATTACACTAGGCAAGACACACCACTGACGATAATACGACACGTGTTTCGCCTCTACACGAGGCATCCTCAGGTGATATAGACTCTACGGTGGCCAGCCGCTAAGTGAGCGGCGAGCCAAAACAAGTGCCTTTTATACAGACCGATGACGCAACCGCTCTCTACTGAAGGAGCGAGCGACTGCGTCATGCGATAAAACATGCGACCAATCACCGCTGGACTTACGCAGCCGTTTGTAAAATTAAAAACAAACCGCCGCGCAACGCCCACCCTCTAACCACGCAACCAATCGCCGATCACCGTGAGGGTGACAAACGACCATATTGCGAGGCTCTCTATTATTAGAGAGCAGGCTTAAAGATATTTAAGAGAGGTGAGTTAATAACATTTGGTTGTTCATTCAGCAATGCAACGGTATTATTATTACTTTTTAATATCTTTAACTGTTCCAGCACACACAGCCGCAGCCCTTTATTACACGTATGTAAGACTTTAACGGAGTGGTCGTTGGCTATGTTGTGTCCAGTGTCCAAAAGATGTTTGGCAAAATGGGATTTATCGGGATTGCAATTCCTGTACGCGGCTAAATGCTCTTTATAACGTGTCTCGAAATTGCGACCAGTCTGACCCACGTAAACGGCGTGGCAAACAAGTTTGTAAACATCTGACTTTTGACGAAATATCTGTAATAATAAAGATAAGTTGGTTGGGAGTAGCGGTGCTGGGATTAGTGGTGACGGGGATAGTGTACACAATTGAGGGAGGGCGGGAGGTGCTCTTCATACTAGGTAAGACACATCATTTTATTTTATAACGCGGATATTTGCGAAGTAAATTTTTCTAAAAGCTTTTTTTGTAGAAACAGACATATTCATTAGCGACGAATAATACAGACAGTGATAAAGTTGACAGGGGCGTGATAGATTTGAAAATTCCAAGTTCCTAAGGGTCGGAGTATGGTATGAGCGATCAGCAATAAGAATAGTAGTATAATATTAAACAAAAAAAGACAAAGAATTTACATAGGAAGCTTCATTCGCCATCAAGTGTAATAATATATCTCAATATATAAAGATCATAATGATTTCTTATATTTACGCGAACACTACACATTTTTAAATAAAACTAATTTTACGGATTTTATCGCCTGATCACGCGCTGAACAATAAGTTAATATACTCGATAAAATCCGTAAAATTAGTTTTATATAAAGATCAATTGTTGTCCGATTTGAAAAGATTTTGATCAAATTATTTGAGTGTGCTTGAATAGGTCCCTACATGGTTTATTATTTACGTTTGGCCTCGGTAGGTGGCGCTGTTGTCAAGATTAAGAAATCACCGGCGAAACCAGGACGGATCGCTAGTATATAGCAAAATAACTATTTTATTCAAGGTCTCACTTCATATACTAAACCAAATATAAAAAATAATCTTGCAGTTATTGGTTCTTTAAAAAAAACGATATAGGAGACTGGCGCAACGTCTATTGTGGCGTCGCCTGCATGCAGGACCGTTTTAGTGACAAATTTTCAAGCACAATGCTAAAGTATAACTTATGTTAAACCGAATTCAACGGAAATACTGTACATTATCAGATAACGTTTATTGTTATCTTTAAAAGTTTAGGTTTTTTAAGAGTGAAATCTTGTTTTTAACAACAAGCTGTAAATAATACCCTCCTAAGAAGGTTTGATAATAAAAGCTTTCTTGCTCTTGCTTACAGGCTTACACATAAAGGTTTGTATTTTCTTAACATCTATTATTTATATTGGAGAGTTATATCGACCAAGCGTAAAGATTATAAAGAATCGTTAAAATGTTGTTAAGGTTCATATCCGATAGGACATTATAAGCTAATAATAATATTCCACAATAATATTCCACAACTATCAAACAACGCCATCTAGTCCCAAGCTAAGCAGAGCTTGTGTTATGGGTACTAGACAACTGATAAACATACTTATATATTTCTAAATACATAAATATTATAGATAAATTACACCCAGACACAGAACAAATGATCGTGCTCATCACACAAACATTTGTCCTGGGTGGGAATCGAACCCACGACCTCCGGCGTAGCAGTCAGGGTCACTAACCACTAGACCAACAGGCCAGTCGCAATGATATCAGCACCATATTTAAATCATAGTGATCGTGTGAATTCTGTATAGTTATCGGTATAACCAAGAAATATTAACTCATGTATGATATTTGTATATAGATGTATTAATGTGTATAAGTACGTTATGTATACCTGTTTATTGGTTTTTCTCTTTCTTTTCGTCAGTTTGCACCTGCCATCTATTATTATTCTTGTGAAAATTTTTAGGTATTCAGCAAGCTCTAGCCTCTGTTGTATTTTTAGTATATTTTGTCACATTTACCGTAAAAGTATTATAAAATCTAAATTTGCACCCTTTCTATTGTTTGTAGTAAATGTTAGCATATTTAATTTATTTTACATTTTATAATTGATTACGAAACTTATTCAACTGCAGTGAGGTATAAGCCAGGGTGACATTATATCCCAGAAACTCTTCATGCCCGCATTGAAAGCCGTTTTCAAGCTACTGGACTGGAAAGGATAAGGTATTAACATCTAGAAAGGATATGGCAAGTACATCACTCACCTGCGATTTGCCGACGATATATCCTTTAAGGTTGAATCGTTGGAAGACATAAGCACCATGCTACATGATCTGAATAGTGACTCCTAACGATACTAAGGTATTAACTATGGACATCCTATGACTTCATGTAAATGTCTAAACACGACAAGACGGTATTTTTCTTCACGAAGGAATTTAAACGGAACATCCATTTATATAATATGCATTACAAATCCATTTTCTAATTTCTTATTTAAAAAAAATCGAGTACGTGGTAAATCGTCATTTAATTTGTGAGTCTGAATGCAATTTTTATTGGTCTCGGCGGGGATCGATCCTGGGTTGCTCGTGTACTGTGAAAACAGCGATTTCTTAACTCATGAGCTCTTCCGGCTCTAGAAAACTAGAAATATACCTATTTTAAACAATACGGTTACTAGGTGCCATCCAAAACACAGAGGATATCAACAAAATTGTCTTGGTGTGAAAGTAATCGACATACTATCCCTATATTGCACACTATGCAGTTTTTTTTATCTTCAAATACTAACTGATAACGATGGTAAAAGCCAACAATCAATTAACTATTTTGTTTTAGCAGTGTTAAGTGCTCTTAAACCTTAATTTTAAAATTAATAAATGAAACTATATGACAGCTAGAACTGGATAAGAAAGAAAGGTTGAAGCATAATAGAGTTATGCAAATCTGGAAATGCTAACAATGCAGCGTGATTGGACATTGATCAATAGTCAAATATGTTGATCAAACAATGCAAACGACTGACTGCTGGAATGAGTTAACGATTGGAAATATTCGGCATTCCCATAGCGAATCTTACAATCTGCACAGTGCATCGAGCGTACGATGGGTATTATCTGTACTAACTGCTGTTAAAAGTTCTGCTCATTAAACACTAGCATCAGATATTGGACTATATAGTGGTGTTATATTTTTATAATTGGATTGTATGTGAAAGGGAAATTATGTCAAAATATAACAAGCAAGTACACCTCTACAGTGACCCTTTACTGCTTTAACAGCACGCAATAATCCAATACTGGGCAGAGGTCATTCCCATTGCGGGGAGGATTGGAATTTATTATCATACTTGGCTGGTGCTGTTCCTTTCAAACCTTTGCTGTTGCTCCTCATCGCCGACGTCGGTTTGTGTATTTTACGACTGGCGTAGACAAGATGAGTATACCGCTCTCTATCAGAAGCCATGAGACTGTTCCGACATATCTTATGGTCGTATCTTGCAATACCAATATTACAATCACCGCCACACACCGCCACTACACGGTCGAGAAATAAGTCAAGAAATTAACCTTATTTACCATGTAATGGTGGTGTAAGAATGTCCATTACCCTACATCATCCTGTGGATTTCGTAAGAGAAGACAGAGGGAAACAATTGGTAGCAGCGACTTCCTAATAACGACTAAAAATAAAAAAAAACTGCGGCTGACAACCCTCTTGCCATCTATGGCAAAAATCCCCTCTATAAGGCAATCTATAGGGGAGGCCTATGTGTGAGAGTGTTAGGGTAAACAAGTTTGTACAAATCATGTAAATATAATATGATAAACGAATTTATTTCAAACAAAGAAACTTGATCTCAACCCAAAACAAGCAATCCGTCTGCTTGCGTTTCTATCCCGGTGTTTCCATTTTCAATGTTTGGTCTTTTGTTTCTTGCGAACAACGGCCTCTTTGTCTAAGCCCAAGCTGTTCATATACTTGCGAATATTGCCTTGTTTTGTTTTTTGTTTTGATGTTATCTTACGTATAATGTTAGTGTCTTTATAATTATCTGATCTATAACTATCCGGATCGCTAGTTTTTTTTTAACATAATAGAATACAACAGTAACCTATATAAGTAGAGATGGCAGAGAATTTATTTAACTTTGTAACAAAATTAAACAAAGCTTACGTTATTTTACTTTCAAAGCAATAAAATGGAACTGTGGTACTTCCAGTAACAACAAAACTATTCAGTATATTCTCTTTGACCGTTAACCTATATTTATTGGTCTTGCTTTAATTTGTTAAAACAAAACAGTAAACAAAACCTAAAAGAGTGGCTGAAACTTAAAATATGAAAAGATAAGAAAACCTAATATATCTATACAGATAAATATAATTGAAGTATCTATAAAAGTATATACGGTACTAATAACAAAAAAAAAACAAATTTTAAAATGTTTGTCTGCTTGTTTACAAACGTTGTAAATAAACGTTGTGTAAAAAAAAATGTTTGTTCTGCCTATTGTAAACGGCGGGACCGATTTTGACGGGACCTTCACTCGAAGATAGATAATGTTATAAGGAGTAACTTAGGCTAGTTTTGTTTTAAAAAATAATTAGGGTTCCACGCAAAACCATTAAAAATCACGAGGGCAAATTCGCGGAGATCAGCTAGTTTACTATATTATTCATTGTCGATTATTATTTAGGCTGCTTACTAATGACATATCGTTAGCATTACAGCTAATCAAAAGTCCACTGCTGAACTTAGACTTTTCCATAGATTGTTCCATATTTGCCATAGTTAGACGTGGTATAGCTACATGGTATAATATAGCTTATACGTGGTAGAGTCACACTGCAACTATATTATGGTTTTACGAATGGGGCGGCTCGACCGGAGTAGGATCACGCTCTCACCGAATACCGCTGTAAAATGGCAGCTTAATGCTGCTGTGTTTCGTAAGGTGAGTGTAGAGAACCAAAGAGCATTTTTACTGGAAACAAGGCATTCCATCTTAGTCCTCAGGAATGAAAACGCATCTGAATTTTGGTTCTTAATCAAGGATAAATGTTAATATCTATGGGCTACACCATCCACATACCACGAGGTGGACTGTGTGCTCGTATGTCACCTGCGAGTGAGTGAGTCGTTAGCCGCAGTTTTTTTTTTCATTTTTAGTTATTATAAGGATGTCACTGCTTATCTCCGGTTTCAGTTTTCCTCTGTCGCCTCTAACGACACCCACGGCATGATATGAGGTAGTGAATATACCGCCACTACAAGAAAATAGACTGAATCTAATCTTCTAATTTGCGTGTAAATTGCACAATGAATAAAGCGGTCTTTTTTCAATATGGTATATCATTGTTTCTTTTATTATGTGATAGTAGCTATTAAGTTCTTTCAAGATCATTATAACTGAAATCAGTATGATCTATTGCTAATGATTGACAGGAGTCGTTTAGTTTTGAAGGCTTTCACATCCTCTGGACTTAGTAATTTCCAGATGGATGCCACATTAACACATTAAGAGCATGGATTAAGTTAAAGGTGCAATGATATTTCGTCCACTAAGAAACAGATTTTGCACATTCTTGAATTGCTGAGCTTTTTTACCATAATGCGTAGGTTTCACTTATTGCTTGATCTTCAGTGATCAATCAAATGATATTTGGATGCAAAATATAGAAAAACAGGTAGGTTTAGGAAAAGATTTCGCCCAGCACTTAAACCCGTTTTCAAAATTATCCAAGTAACTCTAAGAGAGCGACGACCTGACTAAACTTTATTGTGATTTATATTCATGTTAAAAACAAACACTAGAAAAAATTCAGAGAAAGTAACACTATGTTTGATGTAGTAATGTGATTTGATAATAATATAGTAAATATGATAATATCACCAATTTATTATAATTAAGACACGAATAGAAAGGTAACTGAAAAAAAAAACGTCTACTTTATCTTTTTTTAACTATTATTCTTGTCACAAATTTTGTACAGAATTAAAGTACGCTGAAATGTGGATAGTTTGTCTGAAATCTTTTAAGTGGCAACCCTTTTCGTAATCCTCCTTCTGTCAGACATAAAGTTGTCATCTATAAAGATCACCGCAATAGTAAACAGAGTAAACAGGATTAGTTTCTAAGTATTATGTACCATGTCAATACGTCGCAGATCCTTGTAAAATATATGGGTGTAGTACACAGAGATTTTAAGATATTTACCTAATTAAAGCGATACTTTCTCGGAAATTATGTATAAATAAATATATTATTATTATTATTAAACACAGAGTTTATACTAAGCGACTGGAAAAAAGCTCACCTTAAAAGGATGACTAAGGAAATTCAAAGATTTTCGTCGCCGTGTAGTTGCGACGTAAGAGAATCCATCGCCATCATCATCACCAGATGATTGTAGTTAGAGGCAACGTAGGGAAATGAAACAGAACCTGATAACAACTCTAAATAATAAAAAAACTGCGGTTGCCAAACCGCCTACCCAGAGTAGCAACTATCGCAAATATTCCCCTGTGAGGCAATCTATGGGAAAGGCTTATATTGTCCTTTGATACGCTGTAATAAAAAAAATGGGTAAAAGATTTTTGATCTGTTTTTGTTTTGATTTTAGAGTAAAAACTGCGCGCTGCTTGGCAGAATAACTATTGTGAGTATAATTATTACATTCACAATGATTATTCTGCCCCCATCACCAGCACATGAGTAAAGAATCCGTACACCAGTCTGTGGGATTTAGTTATGTCATTTTTAGGATTGTCGACATACTGTCGTCAGTCTCTCAGACTAATATTTTGCAATATTTCTTTAGGTACATACTAACACGCACATTAATAATTGTTGTACACTATTATTTTTATAAACAAATATTCCCTGACAGAAATGAGACTTAACTAAAATTAAGGTTATTATCATACTAGCTGTTCCCCGCGACTTCGTCCGTGCGGAATTTATTACGGTTGGATTTCATGGGGTTTGAGTTATTCGCGCGGAACCTTAATTTTTTTTCTAAAATAAAAGTAGTAAGAAGTAACTTAACTTCTTATAACATCAGCTATCAAATCTATAAAGTGTAGTCAAAATCGGTTTAGCTATTTCGGAGATTAGCCAGAACAAACAGGCTGACACACATAAATTTTTAAAATTATTTTTTGTTTGTTGTAAGAACTGTATTATACTTTCATATGCATTTAGTAAAAACATGTCACTTTTACAGTACGAACAGACACTTCAATTTTATTTATTTGCATAGATATCACCTTATAGATCGTAAAATTGATTATCAATACTAACTCATATTTCCAAATATAGATACTAATTAATATTTCGAAAGTTATTTCATATTTACCACATATTTCTCGGAATTACTATTGATTCCAAGCTCCAAATCAACCTGGTTATTATTAAACTACATATTACTTTATTAATATGTGCTCACTACATATTGGCAAACTAGCTTCGAAGTTAAGTTCTGCAATCTTCGCTATTAGAAATATGAGAAAGATGACTAATGAAACAACAGCTAGATTAGTCTACTTTGATTACTTCCAAAGTATGTATCATGTCTTTTGGTGTATTACTGCAGGGATCTGCGGCTGGATTGAAAATAGTACATATTCATTTTGCAAATGCAAGCAAAATGTGCCATTGAACTCCGTCCTCTTCAAGGAGACCAATATCGTTACACTTTCGGCGTTATTTATTTTTGAGAATATCGTGTATGTACGAAAAAATATAAATTTATTTAATAAAAATGGACTAACTACTGTAAACCAGACGGAGTGACGACCTTACCAGGTCGTCACTCCGTCTGGTTTACACTCCGTCTCGTCATGCAGGAAGTCGATGGATGCAGGTGGCAAAGGAACATGCTTTGTGGCATTCCTTGGGGGAGGCATATTTTATTTATTGGATAAACTGACAAGCGAGCACACAGTCAGTGGGTGATGATGGTAAGTGGTTATAGACATCTACATCTATCCTCGTTTGCGAATAAAATGCCTCTTTTCCAGTAAAAAGGGTCTCCGGTTCTCTACTCTCACCATAGGAAACACAGCAGCGTTAAGCTGCTATTCTTTGATAGCGTGGTCCTTCCCCGGTCGAGCCGACCCATTCGTGCTGCAACCACAATATAGCTGCAGCATGGCTCTACCACGTAAAAATATAAATATTTATACTAAAAATATAATAATATATAATATTTAACATACCAACATTTTCGTGTATTTGTGTGATAAAGGAAAGTTTACTTTAAATTTTATGAAAACCGTATCTATATCGCTTCGAAGTGATCTCCGCGTGTGTCAGGCAAAATGTTGCTTTAAATAAAGATTACCTAGTTTCCTTAGATAAATAGGGTGTGCCGCCAAGTACTTCATCTATAGGATTACAACGCGACACGGATTCTTGCGGAGCGTGTAGATTTAGATACTTATCTTTAACTGCTTCGGTTTGAAGCTTTAACTGTGCACATCAGTTTAGAATTTTAACATTATAAATCCGAAATTAACATTATCGAAGTATATATATATATATATATATATATATATATATATATATATATATATATATATATATATATATATATATATATATATATGTGTGTGTGTGTGTGTGTATGTATAGTATTTCATAAACATAAATATACACAAACAAAATCTAAGATAAATGGATCTTTATGTTCATACGAAATGCATAGCATTGCGTTATAGCATGGTGCGTGTGACAGGTTGACAGGTCACTAGAACGTAACTTGCGTGCGTTTGCATGATTATTTTTTAATTTTCTATATTCTGTTATGACTATTTAATTAACTTTAACTTTAAAAAATCTCACCTAATGTATTTTTTTTACCAATAAAAATATAAAAGTTTAACTTGTTTCACTTGCATGCGCAGTTACGTAAAATATGCTTACTGGAGCTAATTTCTTTTAATTAGTATAGAAGTGCCTCATAATCAGACGTAAATATTGTCAAGCGAATACAATCGTATAAGAAAAATGGAATTAAATAATTTTATATTTATTCCGCAATTTTTTTATTCTCGCTTAAAGTTATCTCGAAGGTGAACCCTCCGCTTGACCCGCCTTAACAATTTTTTTGTTTGTTTTGGCATCTTAAATAAACAAAGTCAACAAATAGCAAAAATTTACTTGACAAAACATAACAGTAAAATCAATAATTGGAAGTAAAAGCAATATAAACTCAACTGAAAATTACAAAATGGCCGATAGGTACTTCATACAAAGTCCCAGGCACTAGCATAGATTAATACACGTTAGTGTTGCCAGGTGTCCCGATTTTCAGAGGTCTGGTGACACGTCCTGATTCACCTTGATCGGGACCCCAAATGTCCCGATTTTTTACTAACCTTACTCTGTACTTCGATCGATAATTATGACATCAAAAATGAATACATCTATAGTCTGTTACTGTGGCTCTTACTACATTTAAATATTTTAGTTTTCACATTTCCTATTTTCTCACCAAGCTCGGGCTAAATTTCAAAAATCAAATTTTTTACGCGTATTGTATTGGTGAGATACAGACTACATCATGCATGCTGTTTCGTTTTTTCTCTCACCGAGTGATGCCACCCGCCCAACCAAGCTATGCATTGACGCTGTCAATTCAACCACTATTTATTATTTAATTCTTTTAGTAGTAATTAATACAATACCTAATTTACATGCTGCGGTTTAGATAAGAACATTTAGTAAAATGTAAGTCTTGTGGGTTAGTTCTTCCATTAGTCGATTTCTAAAAGCGGTTGTAGGTACTGTTGTTTTCAATAAATAAAGTAACATTATGAGTGCGATGGAAGGTTTTTTGTAACCATAATGTCATAATTTATATTATATTGTAACTAAAATTAAGTAAGTAAATGTAAGCAATTTATATATAAAGAAATATGTTTCGGTTGTAATTTTTTTATCGATAGCTAATCGATAATTTTTGCTTTGCTTTGTATATCGTCAATCGTCTTTTTTAAATCGATTTAACATTGTTCTATCTCTAGAGACGCTAAACTGTAAGCTGTCACCCCTACCATATTTTAACGCAAAGACTATAAGTGTTAAACGTCTAATAGACGATCCATCTTGCTGTACTTTCCAAGGTACAGCAAGATGGATGGCCAAGGTCATGCTTGACGCATGGCGCAAAACGACAATGAATAGTCTGGACGTACGTAATTATTGAAGTGCGTCGTGCATGACCTTGGCGGGACGTACAGAAATATGGAACATGTTTTTTACCTGGTAGAGCCATGCTGCAACTATATTATGGTTGTAGCACGAATGGGTCGGCTCGACCGGGGAAGGACCACGCTCTCGCAGAATACTAGCGTAAAATAGCAGCTTAACGCTGCTGTGTTTCGTATGCTGAGTGTAGAGAACCGGAGACCCTTTTTACTGAAAAAGAGGCATTACATCTTAGTCCTCACGGGTGACAACTCATCTGCATTTTGAATCGTAATCGAGAATAGATGTAGATGTCTATGGGTCACAGTACCCACTTACCATCAGGTGGACTGTGTGCTCGTTTGTCACCCTATCCTATAAAAAAAACATGTATAAAGCGTCTTATACGTAGGTGTTAATTTAATATATTACGTATCTTACAACTTAACGAACTTTTTCGGGTATAACAATATTCGATATATTCCATAGGAACTAGCCTATGATACATAATGAATAAAATTTATTAATTATCTATATTGGGTTAAACAATTAATTAAAATCATAAAAGAATATTATTTTTAGATGAGTAACGTAATAAAAATAAACAATTAATTATAAATAAACAAATTTACTGTACGGTTTAACTTTAATGTACTACCATTTTAACTTTGTTGGTTAATTTAAAAAAATCAAAATTATTATTAAATGAAGGCAATTTTTTTTTCATATCTTATATACGGAAGGAATTTATTAAAAGTTTTAACTTCTAAATATACGGATGTTAAAAATGTAAAAAGTTGTACTAAATTAATCAACAAGAAAAAATTTACAGGATTATAAAAATTCAATGCAACTTTGAAAAGTGGTCACAGTTATCCTTAAACGTGGACGAGACCCTCAGAATAGGCAGTGTTAAATGACGTCTCTTGTCTATTGTGACAGCGGACGTGCCTAATATCGGACAGGACGCCGATACCACACACACCATTTTAATCTTCATCAAGTGGAGGCAGGAAATATATTGAAGTGACGGATTTATATATGCTTCTGTCAAGAGTGATTTATTACTTCGGGGAAATTGGAGTCTTTATTTAGAATTTACGTAAAACACATGGGAAAGTACTGTAATACAACCTAATATATAAAAACTAATATTTGTTTGTTCGTATTTTATGCGCTGTCATACCGTTCATCAGATTACGCTATAACTTTGTCAATGCATTGCTTGCACTTATGTAAAGGCATAGTGCAATTAACTTACAATTGGTGGTGCGCGTATCGCAACAACAAATTTATTTTAAAATTAATATCATTCAATTACAATGAATGTATTAGCATTCATTATTTAAAAAAGTATAACTTTTCCAAATTTAACGATATTTCCACAATTATTTCTTCTGCGGCAGCAATGCGCCGGGTACCACGCTACCACGGCGGCACGTACGTGCGGCTAGTTATTAATAAAATTGTTTAGTAATAAAAAATTAAAGTTGATATACATATTATTGTACATTTGATATCGCAATAAATTCAGTACACAGCTTATTCAGTCAACCTGTCAGTAATAATTTATTGGCAAATTCTTTGGCGACCATCTCTACTCTGTGCGACTGTTTGACCATAGGCCATAAAATGTCGACTTTGGCCTAAGATTTATAGCATATGTACATATTATGCAAAATACAAACGACATAATTAGTCCAAACTACAATGAAGTGTTTGACGTAGACGCGTAGGAAGACACGTAGGCGTGACGCAGTAGGACCGTAAACAAAGTACGAGTATGTTTTATTTTACTTAACATACTGAATTTGTAATACATATTATAGGTATACAAATTTTAATTTTTTAATTCACTCCACTCCATATAAACTTCAACTATGCCAAATGGTACATGTATAAAAAGGGGTATAAAGCTTTCCCTTCACGTATTAATATATAGATTGCACGGCAGAGGATTCCTTCTATTACCATGTGATTTTAGAGTAAAAGAGTGGTGGCAAATTTATTACTGGAAAACACCGCCCGTCTCTCTTCGTGCGCCACTGAAGTGAAGTGAGAAGGGAAATGTTATATATAATAGAGGCTGCATCATGATTCTTGGGCATTCTGTTTTGAGAACACGCGTTGTGATTGTTGACGTGAAATTAAGTGTCGTGAATACAAACATTTTAATAATAAGGTTTTTTTTTAAAATATTTATAATACATATATGTTGTGTTATGGGTCCGTTTTTATTTATAATAAACTCTTACTTTCTTGTAAACAAGACGGCTGTAGAATATTATGTCGCTATCTTCCGCGTTTAAAATTGCAATTTAATTTTGAATTTGCGGGGCTTAAACGAGGGCAACTTACGCAAAGAAACCTTTATACCCTAGAAAAAGAAGGTGTTCTTTTTCCAAAAATTATGACCCTGATCCCAATTGTCTGATAGGCAGTCGGAAGCTTGCATTGCCTTTACTAAAGCAGAAATACTAAGTACTGCTTACAAAAGCTTTAATTCATATTCACGGATGATTTCCTAAATTTTCTAAAAAATAGAAAGAGAATCTTAAAAAGCCGGCCAAGTGCGATTCGGACTCGCGCATGAAGGGTTTCGTACTATCGTAAACACATTTCTAGTAGGGGGAACTCCCTTTAATTTTTAGTTTATATTTACTTTTATTATTTGTTGTTATAGCGGCAACAGAAATACACATTCTGTGAAAATTTCAACTGTCTACCGCTAGAAGATCTTCCTATATAAAAAAAATCTAAAACAATGACAAAAGTATGAAGACATGGGTGCCTTCGACACAATGCCGTATTAGTCAAGTTCGGAAAAAAGGGAGAACGCATCGGCAGTGCGAATATTTACAGGAATCACTAAGGAAGCCTTGTAAGGGTAAAGGGTGAAATTTAGATTTCTAGACATGTATATAAAAGCGCACATACGCGCATACAAAGGAAAAAAAATCTAAAAACTGCAAATTCGATGTTTACAGGTGTTGACAAGTTGTTGACAGTACTTGAAACTAACCGCAGCAGTAGCTTTGTCAACATTTAATTCATAGTTTAAATTAAAATTAGAAAACAGTAAAGTATTAACGCAAGAAATAAATAGTGATGTCTAATCAAAAACATAAATGTGAAAAAGGAGCCAAATTCGGTACAAGCGACAAACTACGGATTGTCGTCTTTGCCGATAAAAGAGTTGAGATATGATCGCGCCCTCAGCTCCTTAAGTTACAAAATAAACATTTTTTATTTTATTTTTGTATAGAATAATAAAGGTGACAAAAGGTGTAGTTGACGTTGTGACCCCCGTTTTCAACCCCCGACGTTTCGGGTGCAGTGATATGCTTGTGTTTGGGTTTAATTTTATTAATTACAGAATCCCAAGCAGATGGGTGGGCGTTACAGCTATAGTCTGTAGTGAAATTCGGATGTTTTCTTATTTGAATAGCCTGGCGAATCATCCTTGGTAGCAATCGGTGTTCTTTTCGAGTATTTGTGGTTTTTCTTACTAACATAGTGAAGATGACGATCTTGAACATGTTCACTGACTGCAGACTTCCTGGAGCGTTGGTGCTTCACATGAGTTATATGATTTTGTTATGTGGGTTTTTATTGATCTTTTTTATTGCAGATGCATGTTTATTAGAAAAAAGCGAAGACTTATTCTAAAATGGATTCGAACTTTTACATCTACGTCTATCCTAAATTAACACTTTCACTGTCCGGTTTTCAGACACAATAGTAAGACAATAGCAATGACCTATATGTAGTGCACGGGACAACGAAAGGGTTAAGAATCAAAATGCAGATTGAATAGAATGTCAGCCATAAGGACGGAGATGGAATATCTAGTTTCCAGTAAAAAGGTTCTTTACACTCACCATACTAAACATAGCAGAATTAAGGTGCCATTTTAAGTTGGTATTCTGTAAGAACGCGGTCCTCCCGACCGGTCGAGCCAACCCTTTCGTGCTTCATTTATAATATAGTTGCAGCATGGCACTATAACACGTATAAAAAAGTTAAATTTTAAGCCCCGGCGTCAGTTTCTTCAAATTATGTTACTGCACATAGTATGTTACCTACACAAATAAATAACATTGAAGTGTCTGTTTGTAATGTCAAAATAACAGCTTCTTACTGAATGCATATAAAAGTATATACTTATCTATAATACCAAAAAAACAATTTTCAAAATTGTCTGTCAGTTTGTTTGGTTGATTTTGATGTGACTATTACTGGCAGATAGCTGATGTTATAAGGAGTAACTTAGACTACATTTATTTAAGAAAAAAAGGTTTCGTGCAAAAAATTAAAGGCCGTAAAACTGTGAACAAAATCTGATTCCGAGTGTAACGAGTATAACAATAAATTACTAAAAATTATTCTATGCTAACAAAGTCGCGAGCACAGCTAGTAACAAAATAAGTTGTTCGTATCTTGAAAATAATTTAATATAGTTGTTCATAGACGACGGTAGTCACTAAACATCAGGTTAGCTGCATGCTCCTATAAAAAAAGTTGTGTTATGACGTGTCAAGAACAGTGCACCGACGGAAAATTGCAATTTTGTGTTCATTTGTTACGTGCTCGGCGGTGAAGAAAAATATCGTGAGAAAACCTGCCACAGTGTGAGAAATAAAATATTTCGAGGAAATATAAACTCCACCAACACTGCACTGGAACAGCGCGGCGGCTGCTTTATAACCCTCTCAGAAAACGGGGAAGCCTGTGCCCATCAGTGACGCGTATTTGATGTAACTGTAACTGAAAATAACGTATAAAGTATTCTTAAATTTATGTCTTAAGTTGAAATTAATTACTTTAATTAAACTTTTATAAGCCTGGCCTATACTGCCTGGTAGGTTTAGTGGTCGTATACGCGTTTTTTCTATCAAGAAGTTCTCAGTAGCAGCCCGAAGTAAGGAAGTTGACGGTGTTTCAATCCCGTCGGACTATGACAGTGAGGGAATAGAGAGTACACCTACATGGCTAGCAAGGGTTGGGGACAAAAAAAAAATTATCCACCGATTAAATCCACTGACAAGGGATAAAACTATCTTGTCCTTATGCCAAAGCAGGGCAACGGGGAGAAGTATATCCCCCGTTTGACGTAACGAGTAGACATATATATCCCTTGTACGTAACATGGAGCCAAATGAAAGATAACAAAATTATGCCTTTGTGATATTTGAAAGGGACAGTTTTATCCTAGTTCATTAGACGTGGGTTTAAAATACAATTCATACAAAAATCTATCTAAGTCTAAGTTTATCTCCCATTTTATCTACTGTGGATATTATATCCACAGGCGTGTTCATGCTCGAAGGGTGGATAAAACTAAGCGAGGGGATAACATTTTCTCCTTTACCCGGGGATAAAATTGTCTCCTGCCCATGCTAGCTCAGCTGTGTTTGCGCATACACTTGGGCACTTTAATCCTGTCCTGCGCAGATGGCCAATCACCGCCGAGACTGGTTGCCGTGGCCGAAATTCGGTCTGGAGGACATTATTATTACTATCCCCCTGATTGTAAGTGGTGATGCATCCAAAGATAGTAAAGCGCGCTGATCTTACTTAACAAAAGCCTATCCACTGTTGCCTTGGAATCAGTCACATTATAGTCGTATAGAAAGACAGATGCTGTCAAATAATTTCACTCCTTTGCTGTAGGCATTACGAACGATGAAGCAAACCATTTGGTTCGAATATATGGTATGTCGACAACAAAAGGACTACAACCCCAGCTAAGTTTCTGGTGGTCCGATGATGTAGCCAAAAGAGAAATTACGTCACGTAAATCAATTTAAATATGTTCTCGAACTATAAACGCATTTTAATGCACAGGAGGAACCTGAAGGCATTTTTAATTTATTTTCTTTTATTAAATTGAAGATCGTCATTTCTTTATATATAAAAAGTATGTGTCACATTGTTTGTCCGCGATGGACGCCTAAACTACTGAACTGATTTCAATGAAATTTTGCACACTGTGTGCAGTTTGGTCCAATATGAGAGATAGGATAGTGTTTATCCCGATAAGTGACTCTCAATTATTTTATTGCTAATCTCAGGAGATAGTCGTTTGAAAGGGCAGAACAATGTCTGCCTGTTCAGCTAGTAAATAATATATTATGATGACAGAAACAGAAATAGAAACAGAAACTTTTTTATTCAATATAGATTATAAATAATACTTATTGAAAGTCACTCTTTTGTTTGATTACCACTGGTTCGGAAAAAATCTCTGTCCTGGGAAGAACCAGCAAGAAACCTAGCGGGACCTTTTTTTTAAATAACAGCTTACAATCATGATGTTACACAAATTAACAACACAACAAATTAGAAATAGCTTGGTAGCGATCACCTCATTTCCAGGGGTTATTATCATCCATAAATTCCTTAATATTATAATAACCCTTTTTATACAAACTTAGTTTAATAAAGTTTTTGAACTTTGAATAGGTCAAACTTTGTATATTTTCTGGAATTTTGTTGTAAAAGCGTATACATTGCCCCAAGAATGAATTACTGACTCGATGGAGTCGAGTAACTGGTACTACTAGCTTGTGTCTGTTCCTAGTATTTACAGAATGAATATCACTTATTTTTGTAAAACTACTTTTATTTTTGTGTACGTACATTACATTTTCATAAATGTATTGAGAGGCCAAAGTTAATATATTAATTTCCTTAAATTTTTGTCGCAGCGACTCTTTAGGCTTTAAATCATAAATTGCTCTTATGGCCCTCTTCTGCAAAACAAATATAATTTCAGTGTCAGCTGCGTGTCCCCATAGCAAAATACCATACGACATTATGCTATGGAAGTAGCTGAAGTAAACTAGTCTAGCTGTTTCAACACTGGTTAGACTTCTAATCTTTTTACAGCATATGCTGCAGAACTAAGTCTGCTTGCTAGTATTGATATATGGGGGCTCCATTGAAGCTTTGCGTCTAGTGTGATTCCAAGAAAAATGGTGGTATCTACAAGACTCAGTTTCTCCCCATTTAAAATTACATTAGTATTTAATTGTTTGACATTTGGAGTCACGAATTTCATACATTTTGTTTTAGTGCCATTTAAATGCAAACTATTAACATCGAACCAATTTACTAATTTAGATATAGCATTATTTATTTCGTCATATTTTAGTAACTGTCGACTTAATATGAAAATTAAAGAAGTGTCATCTGCAAATAATACTATATCATGGTTATCCCCTACTATGTAAGGTATGACGATAATGTTATACATAATATTATTGTGGTTTTTAGCAATAATACGTTTTTAGTATTTTATTTAGTAAATCAAGGAACATAGGAGCATAAAACATGAAAATCCTTAAAGAAAAAAATTAAAGGCATGTAAGAAAATGGACCCGCTTTTCACGCGTAGGAGCGCTGAGTGCCAAGAATTTCCCTTTGAGTTAACAAGTGCGTGCCTCACGGTTCCCTGGCCACGTAAGCGATACCATGTCACTTCTATTTATACCCTTTTAAATTGTTCTTTCGGGAAATGTATATGAATTTTTTTACGCGAGTGCAAAGTCCAGTTGATAATTAAATGAATAATTTTAAGTGTCTTTCTAGTATGAAAAATAAAAACCAATTTCATCATCATCATCATCATTATAGCCCTTCACAAGTCCACTGCTGAACATAGGCCTCCCCCAAAGAATGCCACAAAGCACGGTCCTGAGCCACCTGCATCCATCGACTTCCTGCATGTCTTACCAGGTCGTCACTCCATCTCGTGGGGGGACGCCCTACACTTCGCCTTCCGGTACGAGGCTGCCACTCGAGAACCTTTCTTCCCATCGGTTGTCGGTTCTTCGAGCTATATGGCCAATTTAATGAAAGTAAAATAATTTTAAATTGAAATATTTTAACATGCATTGATTTAGACAACACATATATCACTTTCAAGTGGAAACACTTTTAACGTACTTTAACAAGGAGGAGGTTATACGATTTACCATTTTTATTTACAGTTAGAGAATACTCTCACAATTCATTCTTAGGAGTATATGAAAGTCCACTGCTAAACATAAGTCTTCCCATAGCCATAGTTGCAATGTTTAAAAGACGGGTTGACAACCGTAGTTTTCTTTCTAGTTGTTATAAGGAAGACGCCGCTGCTCATATTCTAATTGTACCTCTGTAACCTCTTACGACACACACTGGACGATATCGTGTAATGGATATTCTCACAGTGGTCCCATATAATTTTCGTTGTAACGTGAAAAGTATATTTATGTGAATATTTCATCAGCTTTAAGTTCACGATTTGTCTCACCAAACATCTCGCACCGTTGACATTGATTTCCGTCACTGGTCTGGGCATTTTGTATCTGGTGTAAAAAGATGGTAAAACCGCCATCTACCGGAGAATGAAATCTTTCTTGCATTTGTCACAGTCGTATTTAATGACTCCACGTGATGAAATGTGTTAATGAATAAATACTTTTACGCCACCTTCACACGGCAAATACAACGGATGTAATAGCAAGCGTATTTATTTTATAACGTAACATGATCAACTTCATATTATATTTCCACAAATTTTCACCAGTGTTTCAAACAGATTTAAAGTTTGATACTTAGCCAAAATTCTCTTAGACAGATAATTAATTATTCCAATTTATTAAATGGATCAATCAGAATTTATTAATTGAATGTATTAAAAAATGACTTACGCTACACCTCCATGTATTATTAAGAATGGAATTTTCGGGCATTTTTCATCGTGGGTAAATAAGGCTGCTGTGTTTCGTATGGTGAGTGTAGAGAACCGAAGACATTTTTTACTGGAAACGAGGCATTCCATCTTAGGGTGTTATCACACCAATCGATCAATCTTCGATCGATGCCATTGATGGACGTCAATTGATGTCGATCGATTGGTGTAGTTGCTTTAGCTGATCGATGGATACTGGTCGATAAAATATTGTTCAATCATCGATGTAGTTGTGAGTTCATCATCAGTATCATTCAAAATGTATTCAGAAGAGGACGCGTTATTGTTGGCCAGTACGCTTTTGCTCCTATTATTACAAAAGAGACACAAACGCAGAAGACCGTTTTCTGCCATCGATCGATTGGTGTGGTAATACCCTTGGACCTCAGGACAGACAACGCATCTGAAATTTGATTCAGCATCCACTTACTATCAGGTAGACTATGTGCTCGTTTGTCACCCTTATTCTATAAAAATACCTATGGAATGGTAAATCGAGTTTCATGACAAAAGATTATCTTTTTATACCAAAAATAGATATTTTCTACAACTTAGAAGAAAACCATATTATTGGTAAAATTTTTTTAGAGAGAAATCAATTTAGAACGATTTAAAGAAATTGAATATCAAACTTTTAAATTAGGTAAAATACCGCCCGGCACATTGGTTTCTAAAAGGATAATTTATTTTTAAACTATATAAAACATGAAAAACGAAGAAGAACTAACAAAAAAAGGGACTAAATTCTTTTAGGAGTGTATTTTACAATGAAAAATTATATTCTATGGTCGCTGTTGTTTAAATATAATTATTCAAGCAATGTATATTTAATATTGTACATCCAGTTAAACATAACGAAGTAAATTAACTTTAATTGCGAAATCAATGAGATTCATAATTAGAATGTATTACCGATACTGGATAATTCATTACGTAGATTACACATACACAGTAGCTTCAACGAAAACTAAACCATTTAATTACTTCGAGTTTTGTTTATTAATGATAAATAATATAAAATAATTAAAAGTTAAAAGTTTTGTACAATCGACTTCAATATATATTATTAAGAATATCTTACAAACTATTGGTCTTTCAAATATAAAAAGAATCATAGAAATCGGTTCACCCATAAAAAGTTATGAGGTAACACACATAAAAAAAACATAGAGTCGAATTGAGTACCTCCTCATTTTTGAAGTCGGTAGAAAATATAATAATGGTTTATTTCAATAATAAGTCGACCATCTGATCGATCTACACTTATTTTGCCGGTACGGGGATATCACTCGAGAACCATTGTTCTCCATCGGGTTTTCTGTTTATCGAGGTATATGAGCGGCACATCGCCACTTGAACTTACTAATATCTTGAGTTATTTAACTTTCGGTGGCATTACGCACATCCACATTATGAAGTCTATCACGCGAAAAATGTCCGAGCATAACCCTCTTCAAAGCTCGCTGAGTGGCCTTAAGCTTCCCCATACAGCCAGCAGTGAAGGACCACGTCTCCGGTCCATATGCCAACATACTTATACTCTTGTTTTCAAGTTTTAAGGAATACGTGTCGAGGAAATGTGTCGTTACCTTTCGGATGCTGCCGAGCCAAGTTGACCCTCCGGTCGAAGATTGACTTACCCTCAAATTATAGAGCTAAAGGGAGGACTTACCTAGTACACTTATGGCTCTATCATGTTGCAAGCACGGTTGGTAGCTTTTTGATTATTTGAAAGCCGTCACCTTGAATACAGCCAGAAGCGTCCACTAGTAGGGAAAGAGGTGCAATGCATTACATGTTGCGACTACCAATCCGCTTACATAATGTGGCATTTATGACAAATTCTACCAACATAGGAAATGTTTTCAGTGGACTAAATACGCAGATAATGCTGGGGTTTGCAAAAATGTTTCGTTAAAATCTACAGTTATTATTTTATTCCTAGGAGCCTTCGAAGCCTTTAAAGCTGGTAACTATGTTATAGCACATTTCAAAAAAAGGAGGAGTTTTATAATTCGAATGTACGTTCTATATATATATATGTATATCATGCGATTTTTGTCCATTTTGTAGAGACTTTGATGTTTCTTTTTTTTTAAATATGTAATCAGTGATGGTCCATATAAATTAGGAGAAAAAACTTCAATCACTAAGATTTAGAAAATAGAGGATGAAGTTTTTGATGTATTTATTTAGAAGATAGTGAGAATGGTCTATTTACTTCACTTACAAGGATAAAAAACTTTTATGAAAAAAATATTTATGAAATGTGAAATCGACTTCAAACAACTGAAAAAAAAACTAAAATAATTTCACATTCTCAAGTCAAGTATTTAATTTTCTATACACAATATCTCAGCTTAATAAGTAGGCATTAATCTCGTAAGGCAAGTGCATTCATATTTGACTATAAAGAATGTTGTATGAATTTTTTTTTAAGATAAGTGTGACAAGCTAGCACACAGTCCACCTAATGGTAAGTGATTGCTGTGGCCCATAGAAATTTACATCTATCCTCGTTTGCGAATCAAAACGCAGATGCGTTGCCATCCGTGAGGACTAAGATGTAATGCCTCGTTTCCAGTAAAAAGGGTCTACGGTTCTCTACACTCATCATGTGAAACACCGCAGCATTAAGCTGCTATTTTACGCTGGTATTCTGTGAGAGCATAGTCCTTCCCCGGTCGAGCCGACCCATTCGTGCTACAACTATACAATTAATTAGCTGCAGCATGGCTCTACTACGTATAAAATTAACTGTTATAAAAGTGAACCCTAATGCTAAATTGGTCATTCGTATGTTGCATTTCTTTCCTTTTAGTAGTAATCAACCTAAATAATTCATGATAAGCAGCCTCTTTATTACATCATACTTTGGATTTAAACATTAATTAGGATCTTGCACCCAAAGGGTAAAACGGAGAAAAAGTCAATGTTGCCAGTTTTAGACCGTTTTGCTAAGGGTTAATTTTAAAAAGTAACCTACTTAATAATTTAAGATGTCTGTATATAATTCACCATATACTATATTTACGACAAAATCATGACTTAGTTTGTAAGCTGTGACCTAAACAGAGTTATTTTCATGATCATGACGATGATGATGACCCAAAGGTTAAACCAGAGAAAAAGTCAAGTTCTTTTTTCTTCCTTTTATATATGATAGGGTGCAAACGATCACACAGTCCACCTGATGGTAAGTGTTTGCTGTGGCAGATAGACATCTACATTTGTCCTCGTTTGCGAATCAAAATGCAGATGCGTCGTCACCCGTGAGGACTAAGATGGAATGCCTCTTTTCCAGTAAGATGCGTCTCCGGTTCTCTACACTCAACATATGAAACACAGCTGTATCAAGCTGCTATTTTACGCTGGTATTCTGTGAGAGCGTGTTCCTTCCCCGGTCGAGCCGACCCATTCGTGCTACAACTACACTACTAATATAGCTGCAGCATGGCTCTACCACGTTGAAAAGTTGTTGTTGCCAGTTTTCGACATTTTGCTAAGGAGTCTATTTTGAAAAGTAACCTAGTTAATAGTAGTAGTATTTAAGACAATATCATGATTTATTTTGTAAGCTACGACCTTTACAGGATTATTTTTCAAAGAGTAGCCAAATTTTTACTTTTTGTTTTGTCTTGCGCATAGTTTAGTCTGTCTTTTGTCATGCGTACAGCAAAATTAGGTACAGATAAAGAAAGTTACAGTGCACCCGATGGTAAGTAGCTACAGATATTTTGTCACCAATAAGGACTAATGGAATACCCCACAGCCTGTGATTATACTGACTGTCTTCTCACTTCATTTCGCGGCAAAAATATGTATGAGGATGGTACCTACACAGACGGACTCAAAGGCAGAAAAGGAAGCTTATCACCTAGCCTAATGTCATAGACCACTTAGTATGCGATCACTATCTAGAATAAAATCTAAAGTAAATAAAAAACATTGGCAAAATTTAATGTAAACATATCATATATAAATCTTAATTAATGTCAGCGAAATATATTTACTAACTGCGAATTTCCTTTGAGATCAAAGCGACACGCTCTACAGTTCTATGATCATAAAAGTAAAATCATTCTCGTTCGTACCTCATACAGAATATACTTTTCTGGTAAAAACAAAATCCAGACTTTGTAATAATAAATTTACGTTCCCTTCGTCGTATATGGTCATATATTGGCTTGACTCTGGGTTCGTGTTCAAGCCGAATCTCCTATAAGTTGCTTTAATTTTGGGTATTTAGGAAAATAAATTAAATTACTATTGCTACACATCAAAAAATTCTTAACGTTGTTGTAATGTAATGTTAAACTAACAGCTTATAATATTTCTCTAATTTGAATATCGAAAGAAAAATGGAGATAGAAACGTTAACATATTTAAAGTTAGCTTCAGTTTCTATTAGGGAACAGTTTTTGGTTTTCCGTACTAATAAAGTAAAAAGCCCTATTATTGTAATGTTTATTTATCCGTCTGTCCGCCCTTACGTCATGGATCCCAAGTCGAAATGAGTTGGAGACTTGAAATTTAAATTTTTGGTGTGTAATGTTGACTCAGAATAGATATTAAATTAATTAAATTATTGAATTAGAAAATACATCAAATTCTTTTTCAGCGTTCCCACACATAAAAAAGAGCGGATTATTTTATTGGCCTAGCACGTGTTGTGTTATTGTCTACTTCTGACTCGTTCAAAATACAGTACAAACATATTTTTTATCTTAAAAAAATTAAAAAAATGAGAACGTCAACGTTGTCAGTTTTAAAATTGTTTTTGTTTCTTATTCTATTTCAAAAATTAGATTTGTTAGTAATTTTAAATTTTTGTATATTATGTGCTAAATACTATTTTTAAACAAAGCATATTGAAAACTTAGATTCATAATTTAATTTTTCACCCAAGACACAAAGAAGCTATTTAAACATCCTGTTAAAAAGCTTGGTTATAATATGTATGGAACTCTAATAGACGGAGATTCCAACCGGCACTTGACCTGTTTATTTCGAATAATTTTCAAACTAGCTAGTATTAAATAATGTAAAGGTAAGTAATTTGTATTAATGTCATGATAAATTAATATAGTTTTTAAAAATCAGTTTACATTTGTTTTCCAATCTTTCTTTGATATCACGGTTTCTGTAAAATATATTCGCGTTATTTTCTAAAACGAGATCTGTCTTTTTTTTTTTTCGCGGGTAGGAGTTGATTAAGTTAGACATATTTTAATACACAGAAATCTTTAATTTGTATAATATTATATCTAGGGACTATTTAATATAAATTTAATGTTCCTGTGATATATAAACTCCTGCCAGTCAAGTCTGAAATATATTTAGAATAACTTGAACTCTTTAGCACATTCACTTCACTACCACATTGTTATAACCTTAAAAACAAATGGAGTCAATTAAGAAAACCGTTGCGGACCTCACTGAACATTTCAATTTAAGGATGGCTGAGTTCCAAAAAGATCTCAGGAGTTCAATTCCAGCAACAAGCCCCACTTCAAATATTAATCACCAATTTCATTCATTCCGGTGCTTTGTTTTAACTGCTTTAGAAAATTTGCAACTGCAAGTTGAACTATTAGCTCAACAAAATGATAACATGGAGATGAGATCTCGAAGAAAAATCCTGCTTGTTCATGGTATAGCCGAAGACAAGAAAGAGAACACATCCTCTAGTGTTGTCAAGATTCTATCTGACCACTTGAAAGTCCCTGGTATTACCACTGATTCAATAGGCCGGTCACATCGTCTTGGTCAACCTGGCACTGATAAAACCCGGGCTGTGCTTGTAGAATTTAGAGACTATGGGACAAAAGAGAAGATATGGCTTGCAAAGAAAAATTTGAAAGGCACAGGGATTACATTGTCCGAATTTCTTACAAAGGGTCGACATACTACATTCCAAGCGGCGCGCCAACGTTTTGGAGTTTCAAGGTGCTGGACGAGGGATGGCATCATCTTCGTACTAGGACCTGATCAAGTACGCCATCGTATCCATTCTAGGCTTGATCTTGATGCTATTTCTACCTCTGAATCGGTGACTCAAGCCACATCTGCTGTAACCTCGGTTCCAAGTGTGGTGAAAGACTCCAGGTCTGCTCAAGTAAGAACCAAGAGAATTGGTAAAAAATGAATCCTTTTTTTTTGAGCTGGTTAAATCTGTTGTATCTCGTGCGACTACCGTATTTCTGGTTTGTTTACATTCTTCTATTGTAAAAATTTTTTAATTTATTTTTATTAATATATATCACCATTTTTCTTTTATATTTTCGATGTGAGGTAGTTGGTAGTAAGAGAGAGGGAAGGAAAAGAGAAAGAAAGCATTTCAATGTAAACAAACAATAAGTGAATTGACATGACATTGGATAACAGTTGCACATTTTTATTTCTTTCTTCGGCGTGGGCAAAGGTCTCATAGTCATACAGCCGTACCTTATGGTATTTTTGCCTTCTACATTTCATGTTTTTGTTTTTTTTCTTTTTTCTTATCACAAAGCAACATTTCTATAACAATTCTCTTTGTGCTTATTACATATTTTTTTTTGTAAAATGCTATTTGTTTACAGTTTTTGGTAGTTTTGTTTTGTTTAAAAATTGTCTCTTTTTATTTCAGTTATTCTGAAACATCTATTATTATTATTATTATTTTTGTTTCATCTCTTTCAGACTGCTGGCGGGATAGAGATCTGTTTAGGTACTTACTTATATATTTAATTTTACTATTTAGTTTTATATTTATATATCATATATATTATATATTTTATTTTATTTTACTATGTTGTTAGATAATTATGATGTAGGTAATGATTCTGACGATTTCTTGTCTTTATCGTCAAATGATAATGCATCTAGTGAACACAGCTTCCACAGTACAACATCTTCAATTCCGATAAATGTAGCACTTAATTCATATTTCTCAGATTCCCTGAAAAACTTTAATGTAATTCATATAAATGCCCAAAGCATTCCAGCTCATTATCCCGACATGCTTGCGTCCCTTGAATCCCATAACGTTCACGCCATTCTAGTCTCTGAATCTTGGTTGAAACCATGCTTGCCATCCACTTCTTATTCATTACCAGGATTCCATCTTATTCGCAACGACCGTATTGGAAGGGGGGGTGGTGGTGTGGCAATCTATCTCCGTTCTTATTTACCTTTTGCGGTAGTAAGTTTGTCCCCCCAACCATCTCCTTCTAATGCGGCTGAGCATCTCTTCATTGAAGTAACCCTATCCAATACGAAAATTCTTCTTGGCGTTTGTTACAGTCCTTCTCTTCATATTGACTATTTCTCTTCTTTCGAATTTTTATTAGAAAATTTAATCCCATTATATACTCACACTATAATCATGGGTGACTTTAACACATGTCTACTCAAGGGTGACTATCGGTGTGAAAAGCTAAAATCATTAACTGAGGCATGTAATCTACATATATTACCACTATCTGCTACGCATAAAATGCATGACTGTACTCCATCACTACTTGACTTAATTATTGTATCCTCTCCAGATTTTGTCCTGAAGCATGGCCAGCATGACGCTGATCTTTTCTCTCATCATGATCTCTTGTTTCTTGCATACAAAGTTCGTCCTCCTAAAGCAAAATCGAGAATTCTTCTGCAACGTAATTTTGGTGGAATGGACAAAGAACGTCTTCTGGAAGATGCTCGTCGCATGGACTGGTCAGCTGTTGAAAATGCTTCAACAGTCGACTTGAAAGTCGAGTTATTTAACTCCTTTCTTATCCAACTTTATGACATCCATGCCCCAGTAAAATCAATAAAAATGAAACATTTACCTGCACCTTGGTTAACTGATAGTCTAAAAAAACTTATTATAAAAAAAGGATTTGCTAAAAGTAAGTTAAAAGCTGATAAATCTGAGAAAAACTTACGATATTATAATAAAGTACGGAATCGCTGCAATACATTGTGTAGGGATGCACAAAGACGCCATATTCATAAATCCGTCGAAAACGGCGACGCAGCCAAAGTTTGGAAGTTTCTTCAGTCTCTTGGAGTTGGTAAAACATCCAATAATTCTCCTCATCATAATGTTGATGTTGAATTCCTTAACAAATACTTCACCTGTTCTAGCACATTAGATAGCTCAGATAAAGATCGGACTCTGAGTATTCTTTCTTCAATACCAACTCCTGATTTTCCACCGTTTAATTTCTCTCCTTTCACTGATAGTGATGTTAAAAAGAACATTTTGTCCATCTCGTCCAATGCCGTGGGTGATGACAATGTTAGTCGTAACATGATCTTACCTATCCTAGAATTTGTTACTCCTATCCTTACCCATATCTTGAATAAATCCATCTCCTCTTCAAAATTTCCTGATGTTTGGAAAAGTGCACTTGTAACGCCTCTCCCAAAAAAACCCCATGCTTTGCATTTTTCCGACTTTCGTCCTATCTCAATTCTCCCGTTTTTATCCAAACTCCTGGAGAAACTAGTTTTCTTTCAGTTAAATCTCTACCTAAATAGAAATTGTATCCTGGATCCTCTCCAATCTGGTTTCCGATCGGGTCATAGTACGACAACAGCGTTGGTTAAAGTTACTGATGACATTCGACGAGGTATGGATAACAAACAGCTCACTGTGTTAGTATTGCTTGATTTTAGCAATGCGTTTAACACTGTTGATTTTGACATCTTATTGAGTGTGTTACGTTCTATTAACATATCTCCTCCGGTGATTGGCTGGTTTCATAGTTATCTTTACGGCCGACGGCAGCGTGTTCGCATCGAAGATGAGTTCTCATCTTGGTGCGAATTACGGGCTGGAGTGCCTCAGGGTGGTGTGCTGTCTCCTTTACTTTTTGCTATATTCATTAATTCTATCTCTCAAAATATTACTTCTCTCTATCACATGTATGCAGACGATCTCCAAATCTACACTCAGTCAACTCTGTTAAATCTGCCTTCTGCTGTTGCCACCATCAACAATGACCTAGCGGCGATAAACCAGTGGAGTCAGCGTTATGGTCTAAAAATTAATCCGTTCAAGTCCCAGGCTATAGTTATTGGTGGTGGAGGGATGGTCTCCAGAGTTGACTGGAACAACCTACCCTCGGTGACACTAAATGACGTTGTCATACCCTACAGTAAATCTGTAAAAAATCTGGGAATATATCTAGATTCTACCTTGTCGTGGTCGCAGCAGTTAAAACAAGTGAGCAAAAAGGTGTTTGCTACTATGGGTTTACTTCGTCGTTTACGTTCTTTTCTCCCCATTCCCACTAAGATTATGTTAGCACAATCCTTACTTCTCTCTATTCTCGATTATGCGGACGCAAGTTATCTCGATTTAACTGAAGACCAACTGAACAAACTTGAGCGAATTCAAAATATTGCTATTAGGTTCATATTTGGTTTGCGTAAATATGATCATGTATCCGAATATCGTTTACAGCTCAAGTGGTTACCCATTCGCTTTCGCCGGAATCTGCAAACTGTATCTCTTTTGTACTGTGTGTTGTTCAATCCTTTGACTCCAAGCTACTTGAAGGAAAACTTTAAGTTTCTTGGTCATGATCGACCTGATAGAGTTCTTCGGTCAGCCGGTGAACTAATTCTAGAACCATGTTCATTTCGAACAAAATTTATGAAATACTCTTTTACGAGCCAAGCCATAAGGTTATGGAATGAACTTCCACTCCAAATTCAACGTGCTCAAACTTTGGAAAGATTCAAAAGTGACGTCAAGAAGCATTACCTAACACTTTGTGGTTATTGATAACCAATTCTAGCAATATTTATTATCTTTGTATATATATGTATGTGTATATATTTATGTATATATATATATATATATATATATATATATATATATATATATATATATTTATATATATATTTATAAATATGTATGTTTATTTTATTATTATTTTTTATGTATTATTGTGGTATTTTAACAAAATATAGTTTAGTTTATTTAGATATTAATATGTAAGTGTAACATAAAGCGCACCACCTCCTACTGTTCTTAATTCCAGTTTCTCTTTAGCCCAAAGGTTGTCTGGAAGAGATCGCTCTTTAGCGATAAGACCGCCTTATTGTACATACGTATATATTAAGTTTTCTCTGTAATGTATTTATTCGTTGTATATGTGTGGTGTACAATAAAGTATATACTACTACTACTACTACTGTCGCGATACTATTGAAATCAAATCGCAAATGAACACACGATACGTTGTTGGATTGATCGCTTCCGTTCTGTAAATAATACCTACTTCAATAAGTAGCCCCGTGGACAAACCGGATATTAAAGCTTATAAAAACAAACTGAAAGCTATATAGGAAGCGAATGTATATCAAACCACACCGTAAATTGCCTTTAACGTAAGAAACACATATTGATTCATTGGTGTCAAATAAAGAAGCTAGAAGTAAACTTACTGAAGGACACCATCAAATACGAAGCTTTTCTCAATCTATTGTTTATAAAAATAACATTTCAATTTTTTGGCATTTTTATATTTATTTAACATTTAATACTGAGCGGTTTCGTTTTAAGCATTTTAATTGCAAGGAACGTAAGGTTTTGGGATTAATCAATTATTACAAGCTTCAACATATACATTATAATCAAATACATACATTCTCGTATAATATAGAGTATCAATTAATCATCAATGAAGTTACATAAAAATAGGTAACTGCTAAAACAAAACATAAACTGTTCTGAAACCATCCTCAGAATATATTCACTTTGTAATTTTTACTCATTGATAGTGAACATGGAGACGGTAAACAACCCAAATGAACGATTTTCTATCTCAAAAGGAAAACAATAGAACCCTTATAGGATTTCTTTGTTTACCGCTCGTTCGTGTATCCATCTGTTAACAAAAATTATCTTAGAAACGGATAGGGATACCAAATAGGAATTTATAACAAATACTAACGTCTACAATTTTTCACATCTCCAAGACACCAGTATACAGGTGTAAAAAATTCTAAATTCTATGTCAACACAATCAAAATGATACTTACGGCCATTTATGTCACATAATTTGAAAACAGAAAATTTACATTTGCAGTTGGAACATCAATCGTTGGACCAATGTATGTGAAAACATTTTTTATAATGGCCCCTCTTCACGTTGGCCAACACAGTGGCGAATGTGTTGGCAGAGTTATTGGCCAAGAAATTGGGATCGCGTCCACACGTTGGAAGGTCGTTCAGTTTGCTTCGGTTCAGGCCAATGTGCGGACGAATTTATTAAAATGATTATTGATGCGCTAACGGCTGCTGCGGTTTATTTATTCACAGCACACCACTATTTTTTTATTTAATTTTCACTATTTTTAATATTTAATATTTTTAATATAAATTTTTAATATTTCTTTATTATACACTAACATTATACAGATAAGTGAACTATATAAACATTAACACACCTAGACATAGATATAATTAACTCTTTTACAACTAAGGCCTGGAAAATATTCGAAGCCTGTCTATGAAACTGTTGTCAAATTTTATTAAACAAAACCTTTTTAAAAAGCGTTATTCTTATTATATAATTATAGAATAAAACTTAATAATAATAATAATAAATTTATTTCGTCAAACATTAAAGTTACATTATATGATCAGTGATCGAGGTCACCTAGTAAGTAATATAATGCCTGTAACAGGTGACTTCGCTCTTCCATAGCTAAAAATTCAGTATTATTAACGAAATAAAGTAACTAATAGGGAATAATAAAGACAGTAAAAACATGATTTTAATATCCTACTTTTTTATTTGATTTTAATATATATAGAGATCTCTTCACGGTAAATGTTGATCAGACGCGACTTCACGCGAGCACTTTGTTGATCCGAAAATGTATGTTGATCCGACGCCTTTTCTTGATCCAATATGCATCTCTGGTAACTAATGTTGCTCCGACAGGATCAACATCTACACTCACGGGACTACTTACTAGCGTTCCCCGAAGTTGATCTGATATACAAATCCACCTTGCGATAGTTACGCAAAATGTTGATCCGATTTAAATGAGCCAATCAGAGCACATCAAACGATCGGATTGGCTGAAAAAATCCGCGACGTTGCCGTTTCGTTTCTTTGGCGGTGGCAGCGACGATATTGTCTAAGGTGGACTTCAAAAACAAAAACACTGCTTCACTATATCAAAATAATAATCACAAACAAAACTAAAATATCTATCAAAGAAACATAGAGTAATCAATAACATTGCAACCTGACTTACTTATTAGTCGCTAGTCACTAGAATTAAGGATGCATTTGCAAAATTGATAGTTATAGAATCGAACTATTATATAATTTATTATAATAATTTTATATAATAATTTTACAAGTCCAAGAACATCTAGTTCGACATTTCCTTGGACCTGCAGCATCAACCACAGAAAGTAATCTTCCTCAAAGATCTTTAATCTCCTGTAGCTTTCCAAGATCTTCAATTGCTTCTTCAAACAATTCTGGACATTCTCTGGAAGAAATACCACGAAAGGCCGACAATAAACTCGTACGAAATAGATGCACTGCTATGTCAAATTGAAAAATGAAGGATTATTGGCTAGAAACGCTAAGCAAGTACACACTGAGTGCAAAAGGTGTGAAAAGGCATTCAGTTTAGAATGTTATAATGAGAAACATGCTTGATTTTATAATATTTTCTTTGAATAAAATCCTCACCTTCAGTATTTGAGTTTTATTTATAGCAAGTTTATTGTAGTTATTAAATGACAACTTTAAAAAAAATTGCGAAGTTTTCTTTTATTATTATAAACAATAGGTTTTTTACTATACGTCCACGTATGATTTAAAACAATATCACGTCACGTTCATACCAACAAATGTGCCTTAAGTTGTATTGAGAAATGAGTCACCTGTGACTCATGAACTTATTCTAATACGTTCCTGTGAGTCATATATGACTCATTGGAGAGGGAAGTTGAGTTTTCCCCGGGTGTTCATGCAGCGATCACTCAAGAGTTCACGACGCCGACACATGAACTTGAACAGTCATCGCAGTTTATGTCCGTACTAGCTGTTGCCAGCGGCTTCGAACGCATGTAACTCCAAAATTATGCAACAGAAACGAAATACCTGAATAAACGGTATCATATGTGTTATATAAACCTATCTCTGAGCAAAATATCATCCAGATCCCTTCAACCGTTCTGGCATGATTGAGTAACGTACATCCATTCATCCATCCATCCAAACATCCAAACTTTCGCATTTATAATGTTTAGATAATAATTATAATTAATTCAGCCTATCTATAAATTCTTTTCTAATAAATAATTATAACTAAAATACTTTGTATTAAAAATGACAACCGTAACTTCTAAATTCCATATAAAGACTAGTCGTAGGGATAACTAAACTTATAAATAAAATAAACGTTGGCAATGTCGTAACGATTTAACGGTCTGTGGAATTGACAATTGCTTCAAGGACGTTACGGCACACGAGGTATTTGTTTTGGCAGGATTGATTATAATAAAATACTTACTAACCTGTGTTCTTACTTTTTTTATGTACAAAATCTAACGTAATTAACGCGCATCCTCAGATACCCCAATTAGTATATTATGTTATAATCGTAATACATTATTTTTAATTATTATTATATTCTTACTAAAACATGTTTATGCATTGATTATTTATTAAATTAGTTATACTAATTCCGGAAGAATGTTGTGGTCACCGTACAAAACCACGAACGCTAGGTGTAGGTACTTGCTAGTTTTTTTTTGAATTTGCATAACATTTTAATTGTATTTGTAAATAATAATGAACTGCTAAAACTAACATAATTCAAAGACGGCGTGTTTAAAAGATGTGAATCAAGATTACAATAATTTTAAGAATCAAATATTTAACTTAGTGATAGCCTAAACTCTCATGCAACGTTGTATTTAAACCACAACGGCTCCGTGGCGCAGTGGCTTAGCAATTGAGTTGCAGCGCTAAGGACCGCGGGCTCGAATCCCGCACGGAACAATATTTGTATGGCCTACAAATAATTGTTCCGGGTCTGGATGTTTGACCTTGTGCAATTTATGTTTGTACACTGCCCCCACAATGCAAGAGAAAATCCTAGTGTGGAGGTTACGTTTTAAAAAAGAAAGAAAATAATTTAGAAAGCAATTCAGTGTCATTTTTCACTATTCTAAAATCGTCACAAAAAGGTCCTCGGCACTTGTTGGCTCACTAAAGTAAACTAATGATTTAATACATCCCCATAAAAAAAGTCAAGAGGCGTCAAATCAGCTGATCTGGGAGGTCAGTGGCCTGGCCGCCGCGACCTTTATAAGGCACTCCAAACTCTGTATTTGTAAAGACTTTAACATACTTGAAATAAGGTTCAATTTTCTTTATTTTGTATTGAATGACGGAATTTGTATTAATACAAGTAAAACTCACTTTTAAAAGTCTTATTGCCTTGAGTTACGGTCCATTTCAGTTTGTTTTGACTGTACAGGTTTAGGCGTGACTGTAAATTACGTAGTTTCAATTATTTTTGGGATAAAAAAATTACCTATATTAAAATGATAGAAACCGATTCAGTAAACGATTCTGAACAAACTACTTTCACAAAGTGCGTTAATTATGTTACGTGTTGTCAGAATGTGTCAAAGAAGGTACGTATGGCAATTCATAGTGCTGTGTTAGTCCCTACTTTAATGTATGGTAGTGAAAGTTGGGTCTGGCAGAAGAAGCATGAGAATAGAATAAATGCTGTAGAAATGCGGTCATTAAGGAGTATGCTAGGGCTGAATCGGAATGACAGGGTGAGAAATAGTATGATAAGAGAAAAGTGTGGTTTGCAAGATGACGTTGTGACCAAGATTAAAGAAGGAATGCTTCGGTGGTTTGGTCATGTAGAAAGAATGAACGAGGAAAGAGTGACAAAGTAAATTTATGTTTCAGAAGTGAACGGCAGAGTCGGGAAGGGACGCCCTAGACGAAGATTTATCGACCAAATCGGCGATACATTGAAAATGGGCCAGATTAGGAGTACCCTTAACCGACGAGCGTGTATGCGTAGCTATATGGATGTAAAGGAGGCGAGAGAGGTGTGTCAGGATCGCGCCAAATGGAAGTCCGTAGTCTCTGCCTACCCCTCTGGGTGACAGGCGTGAGTGTTTGTGTGTGTTTGTGTTGTATACTCAATATCACTAAACGTAAACACAGGTTTTTATCAAGACAAGTGACCCATCAAAATTGTTTTCTTAGTACCGACGTACCTACCTAAAGTTTACATTTTAGTGTCCACGACGCAGCAATGATTTGTGACAGTTTGTTGTATTCATAGAATTATTACGCAAAGAAACGCAGTCCAGTACAAAACACGAGCGTTAAAATGATGCAAAGTCATTATGTTAGTGGGCGCGAGTCGAATGTGCCTACGCTCGTCACACGCACACATACACGTCATTCAGTGATACCAGTTTCTGGCGTTTGCAATCAAATTGTGCAAATAACTATTTTTTGATCAATTTTAAAAAACCGATATAATAAAGATTACGTATTACGTACGAAGATCTATTTTATGAGAATATAAAATGGAATAAAATAAACACGATAATAATGGTACTAATATAACTTTATTATACATATATTAATGGTACAAAAATGCAGACGTAATAAAATTTAAGAATATTATTAAACACAATTAATTTGCTCGAATATAATAAGCACATCGGGTAATGTTTAATTTTATCCGACTTCAAAAAGGGAGGAGGTTATCAATTCGGTGTATTTTTTAATGATTTTTACCTCAGAATTCTACAATTTCTAAACCGATTTAGATTTTTTATATGAAAGGATATACACACAGATTGATCCAATATACACGCTGAAATTTTAATGGTTGTTTTCCCGAAGTAAAATGATTTAGCCTTAGTAGTACAATAGATTTAATAAAGTAAAAATTATTAGGATGCAAAAATGGCAGATTTACAATCGAGAAAAACAAAACTCGAATGCGATCATAAACCAAACAGTAATATCTCGCAAGTAGGTCGGGCGTGCAGGCTGGCTTATACCGAATTACTATAATAAAGTCTGAAAAAAAATTCACTGGACGTAATGTTGTGTTAAGTTTTTCACACGCGCTACCGCTTCCTACAAAGTGAAGGGCCACTAATAAATGTTCATAACATGAACTCTCAAGCGTAGTGACACGACATAAACTAGTCTGGACGCCCGACTAGTTTGTGAGGTATTACTATTGTAAATCTGCCCTTTTTTAATTGTAATGTTTTTTAATTTAATAAATTGACTCTACTATCGAGACAGTATAATTTGGCTGCGGGACAACAACCACTAAAATTTCAGCATGTATATACGAATTGATCAAGCTTAGAAATCAGTGTACATACATATTGATAACCTTTCTTTTTGGGAGTCGGTTAAAATAGGCTATGTTTGGGTCTAACGTAACATCAGGTTAATGTTTGGGTGTAAAGTGGCATCTGGTTACTAAAGGCGTTCTTATTAATAATCTCTTGATGTTGTAAATAAAAAAGTTTTTATTCTGTACTCTAAAACTTAGCCTAAGTAAATAAACAAAACAATTAAAATAAAATAGTTGCGTTAAAATGGCGTCGACGAATCGCGATTAGCTGATCACTCCGTATTAGTTTTAAATAGGCACCCATTGTTAATATAATGTTAACACTTAAAGAAGTAGGTATCTATATATAAACATTTGAGTTTTACACAGAGCGTTGCGATTAAACGTTTTAAACACAAATACAAAATAAATATTTTTAAAAGAAAATTGTGATTTTTTCCCCACAACTAGCAACATTTGTATTATGAGAGCTTAGGTAAGTATTTTTTTAGTTTTACGTACTTATAATGAATTAAATGTATAAACTTATATGTGAAATGTAATACCATCACTTCTTTTATGTTTATCATCATCGTTGTAATAATATTTTACAACACAAACGGTAATTTTCACAATTCTTCGCGAGCTCTTCTCCGTAAGACGTGACGTTGCGCACTGACGCGTCGCTGAGTCAACTAACGCGGTTTCGCGTTAGTTTGACTTGCTTCACTTTCGGTGCGCGTACTAGTATTCTATGCGTAATAATTCTATGGTTGTATTGTAGGTTGTAGGTAAAGTAACAGTAGGTATCTATGATAATCCTACATAATATACCTAGTTTGTCCGCCGCAAAAGTCGTCGAATAAATAATTAAACTGTTTTGTAAATCTTTATTGATTATTTATTTATTTATAAGATGTTCATTGAGAGCCGTGGTAGTTCAGATGTTTAGCGCTCGCTGTAAGTATCACAGTACGCGATGAACCCGGGTTATATCCCCGCCGGCACCAATGAAATTGGTGCAATTGATTTATCACATTTTAATTATTTTTATAAATACGTTTAAAAATTAAAATATAAGTTTTGTAATTAAATTATTATTACTGAATTAATTACACAATTACTGACATTGTTTCCTTTTACGTCTGCGGTTTGTAATTACCGCCTCTATAGCTCAAAATAAATTATTCCTAATACACAGAAAAATAGTTAGGAACTTATGATACTATGTGGAAAGTTGGTTTTTACAAACTCGTAGACGAATCTAATCCCAATTTACGCATGTGTGTCATACAACGTTTTTCAACACATTTGCGAAAAAACAGTACCTACTATAGGTAACGAAACAAACTTTTTGTTCTTAGATATTAGTTGGAAAGTCTGTTTTTCTGGGCTGTTTTGTTTTGTTAGACTGACATCTCGCAGGTCAACCTAGGAGGTTGTCGGTTGCTTATTTTTTATTTTTATTTAAAATTTCGTATGTAATATAATATAATTATAAAAGTAAAAGAAAGTAAAGTCTATATACGTCCCACTGCTGGGCACAGGCCTCCTCTAATTTCTGAGAGGGTTTTAAGGCAAGGAAATGTCCGCCGTGCTGCCCCAATGCGTGTTGGTGAACTTTATGCCGGGTTTCCACGCTTGCCAAGTCTCGGCAAGCATCCACAAGCACAAGTGTGTAAAGAGGGCGTTTGGCTTGGCTTGCGTGAGCTTGTGGACGCTTGTCCACGATCCGGGCTAGTGTCGGTTTTTGGACACAGATCAAAGGGCGCTTGCGGCAAGCGCTTGCAACGCATTCACACGTTGGTGCGCGTTTAGTAGAAATTGTGATTTCGCGATAAGCGCATGTTTAGTTCTTTGTTTAAAATGAGTGACTGGTCGAACGAAGAGAGTTTATCGTTTCTGGAATATTACCAGACCGAATCGTCTATCTGGAACCCCAAAGACGTTAATCATAAAAATAAAAAAGAAAGTTGCAAATGCTTGGAGTCGTCTTGCCGAGTTAACGGGAAAGCCAGTAAAAGAATTAAAAGCCAAAAATTCCTTGTTTTTGTATTACTTTGCTTGTATTTCAAATAAAAGTATGTTAAACTAAACGCAATAGCCGACACAAGTTCGGTTTCCGCCATGCTTGGGTTTACGTAGCACACTGACGCATTCACAAGCATGGAAACGACTTCCAAACGCCAAACGAGATTTGTGGACCCTTGGGGCTTGAAGACGTTTGCCGAGGCTTGGCAAGCCTGGAAACCCGGCATTACTAAATATATATTTTTTTTAAATTCTCAGACATGCACACCCGGGTTAGATCCCCGCCGGCACCAATGAAATTGTTAATAATAATAAATAATCAATGCATAAACATGTTTAACTAAGAATTCAGTGTATGTATTATGATTATAACATAATATACTATTGGGGTGTCTGAGGATGTGCGTTATTTACGTTAGATGTTGTGTATATAAATATAAGGGGGTGAAATGCGGTTTGAAAGGTTATATGAGTCCTATATTTTTGAAGTTAGACATATGAAAATCGGCATTTAGATTATTAACTTTAAATAATAAAAATCTGTGTAAATTATTTCGAAGTGTTTTAATTTTTTTTAATTTAAAGCACTTTAAAAACAAAAACACTGTTTCACTATACCAAAATAATAATCACAAACAAAACTAAAAATATATATAAAAAACATAATAATTGATAACATTGCAACCTGAACTACTTATTAAGTCGCTAGTCACTAGAATTAAACAATTAAATACAAAAACAAAACACACATTTTAAAACAGAATAAAAGCAGAATAAACCAAATTTTTACATTGTAGAGCCATGCTGCAGCTGTATTACTGGTATAGTTGTAGCACGAATGGGTCGGCTCGACCGGGGAAGGACCACACACTCACAAAATACCAGCTTAAAATAGCACCTTAACGCTGTAAACGAGGCATTCCATCTTAGTCCTCACGGGTGACAACGCATCTGCATTTTGATTTAGATGTAGATGTCTATGGGCCACAGCAACCGTTTACCATCAGGTGGACTGTGTGCTCGTTTGTCACCCATATCTTATAAAAAAAAAGAATAATTTCAAACAAGATTCAAAAATATACTTTAAAGAAACATAATCAATAACATTTCAACCTGACTTACTTAGTCCTCACAATTAAATAATCAAAACAATAACCACAAATAAAATTTAAAAAAATATTAAATATATATATTATAAAAACATAATAACATTGCAACCTTGTTGCAACTTGACTTATAGGTACTTTTATGTCACAACTCCCTACTTAATAAGTTTCATTTCAGCATTTGATTTATGAACTATAAAGTATTATGGTAACCGGGTAGGGTTAATTCGTATTGACATGTTTGAATCTCCTTTTGTAATTGTTCTGTGCGATTTCATGCGGCGCGCCCGGTCTAGATCATACCTTAGGGCTCATTTATGTACAGGCGGAGCTCACCGCTGAGCGGGCGCGGAACACAGCAATGTAATCGTATTCTACTTAGTTAAAAATCATCGTATTCTACTTAGTTAAAATTATGATAAAATATTATGTAGTACATCGATTTCTAATAGTTTAATCATCCAAGTTTTCTAATCATCATCGTCATTACAACCTTACACAAGTCCACTACTGAACATCCTCCTAGATAGACTGCCGCAAAGCCTGGTCCTAAACCACATTCCTTGTCATGAGTTTTTCATCTATTTTCAAGTTATAATTAGTATTACTAAGTTATGGTTTTTGCTTGTATATACTATATTTATTGCTAGTTTTTTCTTCTTTCTCAAAAAATAATTGAATAATTACATAAGGTGTTCTTAATATACATCGAATGTCAGAGAGAAAAGCTAGTACATCTTTTGCTAAACTTTAAAATCTAAAACCAATTTTAAAACAGCCGAATTGATCATAACTCCCTTAGGTATAAAATAAGTTATGATCTAATTAATGGTATTTATTCCAGTTTATGACAGCCCTGATTTATATTACGCCGCTGAAATTAGGCACATACTTCTTATTAGGTACATTACACCAAATAATAACAGCATATACAAATAATAAATAAATAACAGCCTGACGGCTGACATTGTGCACTCCATACATTTCGTATATCTAGTTACAGCCCCATTAATTTCCGCTAAAAGAAAAAAAATAACTTGTAAATTTAAACAAAAATAACTGCATTACTATGTCATAGTCATATTCATACAAATCAAAAAGCCTATATATGAGATAATGTAAAGTAAGCGTTTTTAACGTGGTATAGCCATGCTGCAGCTGTATTACTGGTATAGTTGTAGCACGAATGGGTCGGCTCAACCGGGGAAGGACCACGCTCTCTCAGAATACCAACGTCAAATAGCAGCTTAACGCTGCTGTGTTTCGTATGGTGAGTGTAGAGAACCGGAGACCCTTTTTACTGGAAACGAGGTATTCCATCTTTATCCTCGCGAGTGACAACGCATCTGCATTTTTGTCACCCTTATCTTAAAAAAAAAGCATAATTTTACAAGGATTACAACAAAATGTTTAATATCGCATATTTTATATAATAAAATTGATTTCATTCTTTTTAGCAGAGTTTCAAACACGACAATCGACGCGCATGTTTTTTTATGTATATCCACTGATTTCTTGGAAACTCCTGAACCCATTAAAATGATCTTTTTATTTTAAATGGAATATATTTCAAGGGTTTTTCTAAATTTAAAGATTTAAGGTATTATTTAAACCACAAAGCCGTTGTAGCTCAGGGGCTAAACGCTCGCTGTAAATTTCACAGTACGCGAGCAACCCGGGTTCGTTCTCCGCCGGCGCCAATTAAAATTTTAATTGCAATTGTGAGTGCTGATTTACCACGTGCTCGGCGGTAAAGGAAAACATGTTGAGGAAACCTGCATGTCTGAGAAATAAGAAAAAATATTTCGAACACGTATTGGGGCAGCGCGGCGGACATTTCCTAGCCCTAAAATCCTCTCAGAAATAAGAGGAGGCCTGTGCCCAGCAGTGGGACGTATGCGTATATAGGCTGTAACTTTTACTTAAAACATTTAAAAGAGCAAAACATTAACGTTTATTAAAGATTAAAAACCGAATAAAATAACTTCCACAGAACAGCTTCTGTAATCAGTGCTAAGACATGCATTGGCATGCATTGGCATCTTTCGTTTGCACAATGCAAACGAAAGATGCCAATTAATTTAATCTTGCAACTTACTCCGGGCTTCCCCATAGGTTGATTGATTAATATTTTTTTTAAAACTTACTTTAATTGATTTTACTTCTCATAATTTAGCACTTATATAAACATCTATGATGCCAAATTATTCGAAATCCATTTCTAAGTAATTCTTTCTTAATATCTCATACCATTTAATGTTAACGTCCAAAAGACGAAATACTTCTACATTATACTGTTTATTTATTTTTTTAAATTGAGGAATACAGTAAATTAGTTCAGTTATTAACAAATACTATAATCAGCCTATGACATAGTTTCGTATAAATTTACAAAAATAGTCTATAAGAGTCCAAAATGTTGTCTGATGGGTTACCATATAGTTTTCTTTGTAGGGCATATATCTATGCCCTACAAAGTCGCCGCCGAACAATGCATTGATTGGAGTGGCAAGGATGACTCGAAAAAACCAGGTAATAACGGAGACAAGAAGAAATTCGAAACATGTTGTAACTCTTGAGATATTGTAATATGTACATTATAGTTCTCACGGCAACGCATTGATTGCAAGGCACGCCGAAGTCCTTCCTAATCAGTGATAATTAAAATTCATAAGACGAACGAAATTATAATTTCACAAATTACACAACCTTGTGTAATGAAATATGTAAAAGCGCATAATTACTTGTTCTTTTGTTGTCTAAATTTGATGCGACCATAAATACTAGGGGCTTATGTTCATAAGATGGAAATTAAGTTTTATACGTTCAAACAATTTTTTTATAGGATAAGGGTGACAAACGAGCACACAATCATCCTCATGGTAAGTGGTTGCTGCGGCCCATAGACGTCTACATCAAACAAAATAAAGATGCGTTGTCACCCGTGAGGACTAAGATGGAATGCCTCATTTCCAGTAAAAAGGGTCTCCGGTTCTCTACACTCACCATACGAAACACAGCAGCGTTAAGCTGCTATTTTACGCTGGTATTCTGTGAGAGCGTGGTCCTTCCCCGGTCGAGCCGACCCATTCGTGCTACAACTTAAAAAAGTCTTTATGTAATTACGGAGAATTTTTTAGGTGACAATATTTATAGTTAAGACTACTAGAAATCTTATTTACGAAGTAAAAAGGCGAAAAAGCTGGAATTAGGGGCATAGCTGGGATTAGGGGCACCCACCCTATAATTAATTTTTACATATAAAACCAACATGCACGGCCGTAAGTATACCTGAGTATATGATTTTAATTCTAATTCGATACCTACACGCTTTCCCGAGATAAAGGGTCTTGACAGGCAGACGGACGGACGGACAGAAAGACGTACAAAGACGCCATCTTATGCTGCGACGTCATTAAACAAAACTTCTGAAATTTTGTAAATATGGTACCTATGTTTAGTCTTTTTACGTACTTAAATAAAATAAATAAATATCCTGGACATTTCACACATAAGTAGTCCCTGATCTCCCTTAGTGTTCTGTGAAACCTACTGTACTAGGTATGGAGGCCTGAGAAATACATAGATAAGTAGGTAGTTATTTAACACCTAGACACAGAGCAAACATCAGTGTTCGTCACACAAATGTTTGGCATGTTTGGACATCGAACCCACGACCTCAGGATCCGCATCCAGAGCTACTAACCACAGAGCGAAAAGGTCAGTTAAATAGTTATTGGTTATCTACTTTTATTATTCTGATTCGGCTTCTGGCAGGCAGCACAGTTATTTAACCTACCTAAACACAATCACAACTCTTTTGGTGGTAAAAAACTGGTAGGTAGGTACTAGGTAGTTAGGTAAGTCCTTAGGTATTATTATGTGAATACCTATTTATTATCATATGTGTCGATCATGGATGAGGGGGTGCGTTTCCACTGAGGCGGTCTTTACTCCGCATGAAGGGGTCATTTGAGCCGGGATCACATCCGGATTAACTCATTAATATAATACCTACATAATATCGAGTTTCTAAATAGATAATCAAATATAGATAATAAAATACTCACCATCATCTTCTGATTGGAAAATTTACTCCACTCACACGATAACAAAAACCCGCGCAAACGTCTTGCCGCAATCAAATTTGCCAGTTTGATCCTCAAACGCAACGTATCAGCTAACGCATATTTCTTACCTTCTTACTCTAACGAAATAGTTCTCTGTCACACGCAGAACGCGACGTTGCCGCTTTGTGTATGCGTACCTATATGTCAGTTTAGGCTCTGGATCCACTTAGCTTAGGTAAATGTCGCATATAAGTTAAATATATTCTGGATGTAAGAAATCGTATTCAGTATGATTTTTTCGACCGTTGATGGACCAACAAATATTGGTCAAATCGCTGACGAGTATGTTGAAAATTAGTAACCACAGATCCACCGACGTCACACGCGCATCAAGGATTGATCAAAGTATATTATTTTGCGCGACGCAGAGCTGAGTATATACGTAAAATAGGTGGATCAATATTTGTTCTAACTTCTCACTGGAGCAACATTTACCGTGAAAGGTTCTATATATATATTATATTACAGATTTTAAGATATCTAATAAATCAATTAATACATCAATAAATAAATGAATACATCAATCACTACAACGTGAATGTGTATAAGATAAGGGTGATCAAAAAGAAATGGAAAAAAGAAATTTTATTTCTTGACGGCTCCGTGGCGTAGTGGCTTAGTAATGAGTTGCTGCCCTGGGGGCCGCGGGTTCGAATCCCGCACGGAACAAGTATTTGTATAGCCTGCACATAATTTCTCCGGGTCTGGATGTTTGTCCTTATGCAATTTATGTTTCTAAACTGCCTCCACGATACAGGAGAAAATCCTAGTGTATAATAATATTTTTTTTTTAAAAAGACTTGTGTTTTACAAACAATTTTCGGCTTAGTAGGGCTCTATAAAGCGAAAAGTTTTTTCATTGGTCATTGTTACTGCCGTTATGTAGACACTATTGCGTGCATATAAAATTAAAACAGGTGCGTGCATTCACCCTGGGAGCTCGTAGCAAACTGAACGTGCGGCCAACGTGTGGACGCGGCGGCCAATACTCTGCCACAGCCCTTTGATCTTTTGTAAAAAACCGACACCAGACGGATCTCGCGCCAACTTGTGGCCCATCGTTCCAATACGTACCAACGTAGCTTAAACACCCGCTCTACACGATGGCCATCGTTGTTGGCCAACACATTGGCCAGCGTGTTGGCCAACGTGAAGAGCCGCCGTTACGCAAAGTGAAATTTGTCCTTCAATCTTACCTTTTTGCCAGCGCAATGTTCGGTGCTTCCCTTACCTATGACTCTCCAAATGGGTGTACTTACTATCTTTATACATAATTAAGTTTATATGGAACCCCCAGGTCGCAAAATCTCAGGCTTACTAGCACTTGTCCGGTTTCATTAATAAGTGCTACGACCGTTAGCGAACCGTTATAAAATGTAACATCGTGACTGGAGTCCCTAATGGCCACAGCAACAATAATTGCGTATTTTATGTCAATAAAAAGCTAACATTTGCAACGCGATCGAACATTAAACATGAGACAGATATGGAAATAAAAGAAAAACGAACAAATGGTTATTTCAGTGACTTACCAGCCGAAAATATTTGACGTCCCCTTCGGTCATGTTTATAAATCAAATGAAAATGGATAACCTGGCTGCTGTTTCAAAATATAAAAATTCTGTCATCCGTATAAAACAGATTGTTGATTTTTGTAGATTATTGATAGACTAGTGTCCAAATACTCAAACGTTGCTCAATTTTAAAATGCCGTTAGTGGTATAACAGTCACTTTGCCTTAAAACAATAGAAAGAGCATGGACAAAATTAATTATCCCGCCCGGAGTGATCCAAAAATTGGTTAATAAATTATAATTCGGCGATAAGGCCCAAAATGGTGTGTTGGTTTAAATGACCAACTGCTGGTTCAGAGTTATTAAAAGGATGATTTTACGTAAATTAATGCATGAATGTGTGTGTGTGTGTGTGTGTGTGTGATGTGTGTGATGAAGTGCACTCACCTGGACTTCTGCTAATCGGCCTCGTGTCTAAGGGCTGCGGTCATGTTGGTTGGAACCCAGATTTCTTCACACATATACACTTCACAGATTATCGCGAAATATAGCATTATAGCAAATGTCTATATATTTTACTATATTTTTGTATAGTTTAATATCTAAATTCTAAAGAGCCGTGGTAGCTCAGATGGTTAGCACTCGCTGTAAATTTCACAGTACGCGATCAACCCGGGTTCGATCCCCGCCGGCGCCAATTAAATTGTTAACTGCAATTTTAAGTGCTGATGTACCACGTGCTCGGCGGTGAAAAACAAATATCGTAAGGAAACCTACATGTCTGAGAAATAAGACAAAACATATTTCGAAGACATGTGAAGTTCGCCAATACTGATTGGGGCAGCGCGGCGAACACTTCCTTGCCCTAAAACCCTCTCAGTAATGAGAGGTGGCCTGTGCCCGGCAGTGGGACTTATATAGGCTGTAACTTTAACTTTTAACTTTAATATCTAAATTACATAACGGCGGTAGCGATGACACGAGATATAGGCGATGCGGTTGGTTGCGTGACTACTGAGGTTGTTAGAACTCCGTAACACAGGAATGCACAAGCTAGGTATAAAAAGCGGTAGATAGGAAACCCGTAAATGGGCTTTGCAGTACTCTTATTGGATGATAATTAACGAATCTCATAAGCGTTAGGCAGCAGTGCTAAGTGACGCAAAAACAGAACAAGAATTAACGGCATCTTAAAATTGAGTAGCGTTAGTTCATTTGAGCATTAGTCTTTAAAAAATAGATTTATATTCTTTGTAATTAAGTGACTATTTTACAAAAAGTAAATTAATGATGTTTTTTTTTATTAATAATAATTTGGTGATTTCTTATATTTACGCGAACACTACACATTGAATAAAACTACTTTTACGGATTTAATCGCTTATATTAACTTTTTTTATTAATTCCTAACGTTTCGGGTGCTTTACAGCTCCCATGGTCACGGAGAACTGAGGTGATTGACGTCCCGATGTCAAAGTTAACTCGGAGTACCTTCAGCTTTTTTAATTATTAATTTTGGTCCGATCTACGCAGAATAAACTTAATGTGTCTTGAAGTCTTGCAGTGGTATGCTTGGGTTTAGTCTTAATTTTATTAATTACAGGATACCAAGCAGGTGGTAGTACCCAGCCATCCTCTCTATTGAAATTAGGATGTTTTTTTAATTTCAATAGCCTCACGTATCATCCTTGGCAGGAATCGATGTTCTTTCGCGAGAATTTGTGGTTTATCAAATCTAATGTAATGACGGGGGCCGTCTAGGATATGATCACAAAATAATTTTATACGTAGAATATTTCATTTCAGTGGAAGCCATGTATATATATACACGTTAGAATACCCTGCGATCGACCTTGGAAGGAAAGACATCACGTAGTGGGTTACAACATGTAGTAAGTCAATGGACGCAAGTTATTCCCGTACATGTAAATTGGGCAATTACGAATTGGTTATTAAATATTATTATCTATATACTCCATGCGAATTTAATGTCAATTTCGGATTTGTTTGATCTAGTTTAATACATAGAGATAGATAGGTACAAGTACAGATACAATTAAATTAAAGCGTCCGATTTGGTGACGTAAGTTTATTCTCGTCACATATTGTAAAACCTAAATTACTTAATTTTTAGTAATGCTTTATATGAATATTAATTTGTTGATATATAAGGTAAAAAAAGTCACAAGGAATTTAATATTCAACTTTGGCTATCGTTACAACGATAAATGCACCTTTGGGACATTCAAACGTTTATATTTTGGTGAACATGCTACCTACACTTACTGCAATTTAAATACCAACAGGGAATTTTAAACGATTTATCCAAAATTGTCATCGCTTCATTTAATATAGCGCTGAAAGCTCGCTGTTATTCCCAACCAAGCACAATAAAAAGCAGATAGTTGATTGCATATTGGAGAAAAGCGTTCATTGTAAAGTTAAATGAACTCATAATAAAGTTTAAATTAAAAATAACATAAGCTGGGATAAACTAAAAAAAACAATGATGAACACTATGTTAATTGAATATGAGACTGACTATTGCCATTTTTTATAGCAGTGATGGCAAACGTGCATGCGGTTCGTCTATTGGTAAGTGACTACCTACACCCATGAACAACTGTAACAACAGAGGAATTGCCGACCTATTAAAAAGAGTATGCTCTTTTCTTGAAGGTTCCACAGTAGAATCCGTCCGGAAAAATCGCTAGTGGTAGTCGATTCCACAAGGAAGTTGTGTTAGGAAGGAAAGTTCTAGTAAATCACACAGTTGTAGACCGCCAGTCATCCAGATGGTATGGATGGTATAATAATTAGAATGCAAAAGTAATGTGCGATTCGATTTATTTATTATTTTCATCCACAAATGGTTTTTGTCAATTCCTGCACGCGGTTTCTTTGTGAAACTTTAGTATCATTAGACTACTATAATATATCCCAAAGGGATCGTTATCCTATTACTGTGCAGTGGATAAGGGTATCTCCCAAGTTAGAGAAGATTTCCGCAATCCCAAAGCTTGGTAATTGAATTGGTGGACACAGGTTTTTTTACAAAACTCCATTGATAGGTAAACTAATAGTTCAACTGATGTTAACTTACTACTGGCGCTAATAGACACCTGCAATCAACTTTAAACAAAGAAGAATACAGATTCATTGTCACCACTTAGTGCTAAGATGCTGTGACTATACTGATGCAGACTGAAATCTGTCAGTGCCTGCCCGTCAGTTTGGGGTAAGAAATAAATAAGATGGTGGTATTTAACCTAGACGTATTTCTAAGCAGAAAAGGAGTCTTACAACTTATCATCATGTATTATATATTATACGTGGTAGAGCCATGTTGCAGCTATATTACTGTTATAGTTGTAGCACGAATGGATCGGCTCGACCGGGGAAGGACCACGCTCTCACAGAATACCAGCATAAAATAGCAGCTTAACACTGCTGTGTTTCGTATGGTGAGTGTAGAGAGCCGGAGACCCATTTTACTGGAAAAGAGGCATTCCATCGTAGTCCTCACGGGTGACAACACATCTGCATTTTGATTCGCAAATGAGGATAGATGTAGATGCCTATGGGCCACAGCAACCACTTACCATCAGGTGGACTGTGTGCTCGATTGTCACCCTGTCCTATAAAAAATAACTGTATCTCAAACATATTAAGATAACTATTGCGCCATGACGGTATATAAACTTTTCTGATTTTTATTTCTACCTTTAAGAAGTCCACTTGCCACAATAATGCACCAGGTACGCCGCAGAAAACGATATCAAAAATTAAAGTATAAAAAAGAAAAAGCAATCCGCAAAAAATTACATTAGTTTAATTGCTATAAGCAATTGAACTTATATAAAATTTTCTGGTAACAGTTATTTTCTTGCGTAAAATAGGAGTACGTAATAACTGACATTTCAATTGTTTGTATTGTCTAGGAACAACTAATGAGAACATTTCACTGTTACAGTGTAATTTAATAAACCCAACCATTTGCACGTACGTAAATGCTTTTAGTCGACAAAACAATTAATAATACCTTAATTGGATTAAGGTGAACGAAGGTAAGACCAGAGAGCAAATCAAAAAATGACTTGGAACCCAATGTTTACCTGAAACAAAGGAAAGATTACATTATTTTAATTTTACGATGAAATTCATAACAGTTCTTATGCTGAATAACTCATTTTATCTACATAATACATGAAAAATTACTTCATTTAATTCATCATTATACATACGAGTTTATATGTATTCAGCTATTTTTATATTTATGTAAATGCATATTGAAAACAATTTTTTGTCGAAGTCTAACGCAAAAAAAAAAGTTTTCAACATGCCTTTATTTAGAATTTAACGCCCTTAGTTTGTATATCTTTTTAAAACTCGACGTTTGAAACACGCACCGTCACGGCGGCAAGGCACTCGAAATATCGGCAGGATCGGAAGACATCTATGAGTGTACCAATTTTATGTTTCACTTTAAACGTAAGTGGTAACACCCTGTTCTACTTTTTCGTAGATATACTCATACTCCCCAGAATGGTAAATTTCAAGTTCTTCGCCCATTGAATATTATTCGGTTTATCTTTGGCTACGTAAATTCGCAGAAGCGTACGCTGGACGTACAGTATGATACCTAGGAAGCCTTCAACTCAAATACGTTATAGAATCAGTATTGTGGCTGCAGCATGAAAGATTCGGCTTAAATGGGAAAGGACAACGCTCGCACACTTACCACCGTTAAATAGCAGCATAATTCTGTTGATTTGAATGTTGATTATCGAGAAAAGAAGACCGTTTTCTGGCTCCGAGGCATTTCACCTTAGTCCTCAGGAGTTATATTCTTAATTACACTAATCATACATGTAGATTTCTACGTGCCAAAACATTCACTTACCATCAAGTGGGCTGAGTGGTCGTTTGTCAAGTTTAAAGAAGAAAAAACGTACATTTGTAACAGGAATATGCAACATAATTATTCTATTAAATTTACATGCAAGCTACTTATTAGGTAAACTTAGGTTCAAGGTTTTAAAACTGCAGCAATAGCCTAACTGGCAGACATTTTAAGCTGGGCAGGTTAAAGGGACTATTAGTAAAGTTATAATATTAAAAAAGAAAATCTTTTATCTCCTTTTTTCATTTACCAATTTCTTATTCTCAAACCACCAAAAGCCCAGCTTTATATTTCCATAGTGAAACGAGTTAGGGATTTAAGGAAAAGCTCAGAACATATTCTGGAATCCTGTATTTTGCCTTTATCTTTATGAATTCTTAGCAGGTTGACGACTCTAGATCTAGGTTTTGAAGAAATATATTATAACACAGAAGAATAAAAAACCAGTCGATCAGCCTAAAGCTTTTTCTCAAAACGGTGTCACTAATCACTCATCAGTGTAAAACAAATTCGCGTCTGTATACTTACTCAAATCTTTAAAAGTACTTATAGTGAGTTTTGTCGTGACTTTTACCATTATTTTAAGACATGAATTTCTTGGATAAGATTATTATAAATAATTCACACATGATATTTAAGAATAGTAGGGAAATAATATCGGAATCTGTAACAATTATTTTAATAAAATAATTTTATACGTGGTAGAGCCATGCTGCAGTTATATTAATAGTATAGTTGAAGCACGAATGAGTCGACTCGACCGGTGAAGGACCATGCTCACACAGAATACCAGCGTAAAATAGCAGCTTAACGCTGCTGTGTTTCGTCTGGTGAGTGTAGGGAACCGGAGACCCTTTTTACTGGAAAAGAGGCATTCCATCTTAGCCCTCACGGGTGATAACGCATTTGCATTTTGATTCTTTATTGAGGATAGATGTAGATGTATATGGGTCATAGCAACCACTTACCATCAGGTGGACTATGTGCTCGTTTGTCATCCTATCCTACAAAAAAAAATCAAGTCGAATCGCATCCGTATGAAGTCGGGTTGAGTTGCTAGTACTCTTATAACACAAAGTCCATTGGTGGATATGAGGCTCTTCCATTGTAGGGAAAGATTTGTATTAATCGTCAAGCTTGGTCAACGGATTGACGATCGCAGTACAACCTTTGTTTTTGTAACACGTTTAGTACCGTCAATGTCCCCATTATATTTTGGTAGGTTTTGGGGCAGGTAGCCCATAAGCATCTATATTTTTTTAAAAGCACAATTAAATGCAAATTTTCGCCTTAAAACTTATACGCGAAGAATTTGTCATAAAAGAAAAAAGCTTTTTCCTTAATTGAAAATCCTGTTCGATCTCGTTGGTTCGCAAGATTTAACAAAACAATTAAACTTTAACCATCCTAATTAAGTTACGCTGAAAATAGCTTCAGTTGACCGAGAATCGGGCAGCTACAGATACTGATGAGATATTTTACATGTATACCGGCTTTTAAAGACGAGCGCAAAAAAAAGTTATTGTGGCAAATATTGCCTATGTTTAGAAGTGGACTTTAATAGATTGTAACGGTAAAGTATGAAAGTACTATTAACTTAAGAGCACATTAATCTAAAACACTTGTTCTATTCAGCAAAATTAAAAGGCCACTGGCAATGAAAATGCCATCTCATAGGTCAGTGACTTCGGAACAAAATAATCGGGCCGATTCCCGTTTCGCGCGATGCGCTCCAATGAACCCTGATATTTCATGCACAAGCAATATGTAGCGTATTCCATGTTGGTGAATAATTTATACGCATTTGTCACTCGCAATCGAATCTTTCTTTATTTACGTGTGTTATAAGTAAACCAAAATAAAGATAATATTTACTTATATTTACGTTAACAGTACTTACATCGATGTATTTTAAATTAGTCTCCCGACGCGTCTGTTTGCGCGAACACACTTAGAGACGTAAGTGTGTTCGCGCTATTCTCAGAAACTACTGAGGGCATTTCCATTCGGTTTCAATTACAAATGGACAGAATAATCCACAAGGAAGGTTGAGTGGTTTTTGTACGCTAATTATTACACACCATACACTGTGCATTGCTAGTGATAGCCGAGCGTTCAAGAAATCTTCTCTTTTTAATATCAGCGGAATAGGGCCCAATCGGGCACATTGGCGAGGGCACACCTCTATAAAAAATCTAAATAAACTTGGAAACTAAAACAGTACCTACAAATAAAATTTACATATAACTAGCTGTGCCCGCGTTCTCACCCGCGTATATATCACACATCTGAGCCCCGCGACATGACAATTTGCTAGAAGCGTTCACTGTTGGTTTCTTGCAGCTTTTCAGGTGACTATGGTTATGCGTAGTTCGCGCGCCGAGCCGAGTGTTGAATTACTTTAATTTTTCATTATCTCTTAAACTATGAGTTCAAATAACCTTATATAAAGAGCAAAGTTTATCTTCATAAAGTTGTCTTGATAATGAAATAACTTTCGTTCGTAAATATTAATCTACCTTGCCTAATAATAACGCTCATAAATCACTTTTAAATTTTCAATATTTTTGTCACAATAAACCTTACTGAAGCTTATGTGTAAGAAGTAGGCATGTTCAAAAAAAGAGGAACGATGAATATTTTTGTAGAACATTAACCGTTACGCCAACGCACGCGGCAAAAGTAGTTCGGGAGCACTCTTTCTTCTGACTTGCTTAATAAAAATCAATATTTACGGCTACCTGAGACGTGTACCAGTAAAACCAGATAGTCTATACTGTATACTATCTAGCATTAGGCTACATTAATCTGGCTATCATATAAAAAATAATATTAAGATTTTTTAAATCGGACTGGTAGTTCCAGATATTAGCGTGTTGAAAGAAAACAAAAAAAATGCTTCTGCTTTATTATATTATATAGTATAGATATAAATTTCAACTACATCTCCAAGGTCACCACAGTTCATCCAGTTAGCGATAACTATTACATATGTACGGCCTGAGAACATGAGTTCTGCCAAGCACTCGAGGGGCTAAAATTAAAATTTTAAGAGATTTATTCCACGTAAATAAAAAAATATAGCTTGTGTGACGTGTGGTGGTGCTGTCAAGAAAACCATCACCCCAAATGTTATTAAAGTCACGCTCGAAATTTTAACAGGTAGTCTTTTTGATCTATAGACTTAAGACTTTTTAAACCGGACTGGAAGTTCCAGATATTAGCGTCTTGAAACAAATAAAAAAATGCTTCTTTTAGATAGTTTTTTCATTTATAGACATAACGGTTAGCCATATAATACTAACCAACACAAAAACATTTGACCTAAATCTTAACGTAAAGAATGATTAAATAGAGGCTTAGAGATATCTCGAGGGTCTAAATTAAACGAGAAACTTTCCTGTATCGCCGACATCCGATATAATCTCTTAAATGTATACATTCATATTGTTTGTTCGACTTATATAAAAACTCAACAAACTTTTTATTAGTAACATTAAATATCTGTCTATTCTTTTATCAAAATATAAAATACATAACGTCTGTCTTAAGACAACTTCTGTTTTAAAAACATTCACCTTTTTTTTCTAATAAGAAATACACAACCAAAGAAAAAGAAAGGCTTTTTATTCTATCCGACAATATTCTGAAAACCCTAAAAGTGCACGCTTCATGAGCGTTTCATTTAATTTTGATGAAAAAAATAAAAATAGTGACGATAATTTTTACAAGAAAAAAAAAAACAGAGGATCTGATTGACTTTCACTAATAACTTTTAAGCGGTGTTGAGTTCAATAACAAAAATTAATAGAGACCCTCCTTAGAATATATGGAATGTTATTTAATACTATATATCTCAATATATTGCTACCATTTCTATTAAACAAGAAGACTTATCGTCGCACAGACCAACGGTCAGCAGTCTATATTTTTTTTCAATTAAATTTTTTGTTATGTAATCTAAAGTAAATCAATTATAGAATAAACTAATCTTATAATTCAATGTCCGCAGTTAATGTAACATCAATAATAATATGGATTTGATGTCTAGCTAAAAGTATAAGAACGATTATTATAAATAGCGAATTTAAGGTATGGCCACAAATCGAGAGTGGAGCACTCTCTCACGTTGTGAGGCGTGCAATATTACATTGTTTTTAACTTGTTTGATGAGATGTTATATTATTAAGAGGTGCTACTACAAGTTAATCCGTTTACTTCATATCTACTTATTAAACTGAAGCAGATTTCCACCTAGCAATAATGTATGTAAAGTAAAGTAAAGTTACAAGTCTATATATGTCCACTGCTGGGCACAGGGCTCCTCTCATTTCTGAGAGGGTTTTAGGGCAAGGAAGTGCCCGCCGCGCTGTCCCAATGCGTGTTGGCGGACTTCACATATCTTCTAAAATTTTTCTTAATTTCTCAGACACGCAGTTTCCTCAGGCCGAGCACGTGGTAAACACTTAAAAAATAAAACGTGAAATTCCGCTCGCGACTAAAACTGCTCGGGGAAAGCGGAGCATTAAGACTAAGGCGACCTCTGTCACGCTATCCGTGAATTTTTGCAATATCAGGCGTCATCATTCCAATCTTAACGCTGTCCATTACCATCTGGACGGTGAAACCGGCCTTGCTCTTTTTAAACGAGACTCAGGTGTCCTCTCCCGCTGATACTTCATATCTCTCCTACCCGGGGTACAAATTAGAACACTTCTTTGTGTCCCGGGCTGAAGTTTCCTTATACGTCAGAGAGAACATCTGTTTTCGACGCCTCGGCAGTCTTGAAGGTACGGACCTGTCCATCCTGGGGCTGCGCGTAGACAGCGACGACCATCCCCGCGTCTACGGGTGTCTGCCTCTATAGGTCCCATAGCGTTAATTCTGATACAGACCGACTCATCGACCACATCCAAATGGTTACAGATTCCTTGCTACAGCAGATCCCATCCGCAGAAATCGTGATCATTGGCGATTTTAACGCCCAATACGGCGAATGGCTCGGTTCACGTTTAAGCGATCATGCGGGGCGATCTGACTTTGCCTTGGCATATAGTCTTACACAGCTGGTTAGTTCGCCTACGCGGATTCTAGATATGGAGGATCACGCACCTCCCCTGTTGAACCACCTGCTGAAATCTCATCCGTACGGATATTAGGTTTCCGTCGACGCACCTCTAGGCTCGTCGGACCATTGTCTTGTCCGAAGTGTGGCGCCACTCAAACTAACTTCACGGTTGCATTCTGAAGGCTGCCGCCGAGTTTGGCACTATAGGTCGACCGATTGGGATAGGATGCGTTCTTTTTTTGTATCCTACCCTTGGGGCGGGTTTGCTTCTCGCCGGACGATCCCAGCGTTGTTGTTGATTCTGTCGCTGATGTGGAACTTCAGGGTATGGAGCTTTTTATTCCATCCTCTGTGGTGCCCATCGGAGGCAGATCGCTGTTATGGTCTCCTGTAAAATAGCATCACGCTATAAGCAGGAGTGCTACCGGGCCTTGGCTGAAGCATTAATATCTAGGGATGTAAACACCATCACTCTTAAAGAGAGGTATAACGCCGCCTCCAGGTCAAGGCAAAGTCTGAGCACATCAGCAGAATTGACGAGAAGCTAGTTTGCCTTCCTTCGGGAACCCATGCATTCTGGTCTCTTGCCAAAGCTGTTCAAGGGAACTTCTTTCAGCCGTCTCTTCCATCTCTGCATAGAGAAGACGACTCACTGGCCTATGCCGCAAAGGAGAAAGCCGATCTGTTAGGGTCCCTCTTTGCGTCCAACTCGACTCTAGATGACGGGGGGAATTCACTGCCGACCATATCGCGGTGTGAGTGGTCCATGCCGGAGCTGCAGTTTACACAGCACTCGGTTCGCAAAGCACTCCTCTCCCTGGACGTCAGCAAGTCGAGTGGGTCTGATGGCGTCCCTCCCATTGTGCTGAAGACGTGTGCTCCGGAGTTGGCGCCAGTTTTAACGCGTCTTTTCCGGGACTCCTACTCTCCAAGGCGTAATCTCAAATTCATGGAACATAGCTTTGTTCCACCCGATCCCTAGGGCGACCGCTCAGACCCGTCCAACTACAGGCCTATGTATCACCTTCTTGTTCTCCAAAATAATGTAGTTCATTATGAACTGCCAGCTCATGAGGTACCTTGAGGATCACCAGCTGATTAGTGACCGCCAATAAGGTTTTCGTCGTCGTCGATCAGCTGGTGATCTTCTAGTCTACCTGACTCATAGATGGACGGAGGGAGTACAGTCCAAGGGGAGGCATTGGCCGTTAGTTTGGACATAGCGAAGGCCTTCGATCGGGTCTGGCACAAAGCGCTTCTTTCGAAGCTTCCTTCCTTTGGGCTTCCCAAGAAATTGTGCGATTGGATCACCATTATTCTGGCTGATCGGAGCATCAAGGTCCTAGTAGACGGTGCATGCTCAAATTACAAGCCTATTAACGCTGGTGTTCCACAAGACGTTCCACAATGTGGTCTTTCTTACATAGGACAAACAAAAAGGTCCATTAAAATCCGCGTGAAAGAACATATAGCTGACGTAAGGCACCGACGCTCTGGGAAGTCTGCAGTCTGTGAACATGTTCCTCGTATTACATTACATCAGATTTGATAGACCACAAATCCTTGCAAAAGAACACCGATTCCTACCAAGGATGATACGCGAATATGGATGAGTGCTGACATCTTCTTGGGATCCTATCATTAACAAAATTAAGTCAAAACCCAAACATCCCACTTCAAGAATTCATGATACTGTAAGCTGATTCTGCGTAGACCGAATCAAAAATTAATATTCAAAAACTAAAGGCAGCCGGGCTAACTGTGACATCAGGACGTCAAATATCTCACCCCCCCCCCCCCCCCCCCCCCGTGACCATGGGTTGCTGTAAAGCACCAGAAATGTCGGAAATTCATATAAGTAAATTAAACGCGATAAAATCCGTAAAAGTAGTTTTGTAAAGATAAAGAAGGCAGTGACTTCGTAGAAATTTAAGTTTCACATAGGGGGAACATCTGAACTGATCATCGTGTAGTGAGGGCGAAAGAATATCCACTACCCCATATCATCCCGTGAATAGCCGACAGAGGAAAACATATTAAGAGATGGAGCAGCTTCAACGACAAAAAAAAATAACTTCGGTTGCAAACCCGCTTGCCAAACGTGAAAACTATGGAAATTATCCGCCCTATAAGACAATCTACGGGGAAGGCCTATGTTCAGCAGTGGATTTTAATAGTTTGTAACAGACGGACTGCTGATATCCTCAAGATCGAAGTCAACTTCTTCGGACATTGCTGAAAACCAACGCAAAATGTTGAGTCAGTGTAATTAGTTTTTATGTTTTGTTTCAACTTTCGTTTAAGATTTCAACCAGAACCGCTGACAATTGAATTCGTTTTATGATTTCTTAAAAAATCCAATCATGAATTAATATATTTTTAGGTATTTAATTATTATTCAGTCTTTATTAGACTTTCACCATAAAAACGAGGCTGTCCGATAGCGATTTGACTAGAGAGGCTCATTCGAACCTAATTTGTCAAGACGACGCTTACAAGAAATCCGAACATTTTCTTTAAATATTTGCAGAATTTAATTTATGATCGTGTCGCTGGCGTAAGGTTTGTTAGGGAAATTCGTTTTAACATCACTGCAATTTGCGAGTTCAAATGTTTAATCATTAGGGTGTTTCAGTGGTAAATTTTCTTTTATAAATTGGGACTGTTTTTTTATCTTTTCGTTGAATCTGCGTCAAGTAAAACATTTCGTTTCAGGGAGCTTACGTCTGACGCCATAAGTATAAGCAATGTGTTAATGAAATTGATTGAATAGTCAGTCACTAACAGTACCTTTTGAATTGTGAGCCGAATCATCAGTTTTACATATTATGGATGCAATAAACTAAAGCCTTCAAGCGTAGTTATAAATCTCAAAGCTGAAGCATAATAAAATCTAGATAGTAATATATTTAAATTAAAATAGGAAAATAAGATCACAATTACAAACTAGAGTAGAAATCTGTTTATTAAATAAACATAACCTCATCGGTAGTAGTTACCTAATTGTTAAGCTAATTCAATTATTTTATGATAATGTAAGAAATATTTTAATGTATTTTTTTAAATTCCTCTCACTTAGAACTATGTAATAATAATAATAATTTTTATTGCTTGAATCAATACAATTTAAACTAAATGGTGACAGGAGTCCCCTTTTAAGCTATGGAGCCTGTGACAGGGGTTACCGCCCTTTCTTAAGTTTACAATTATATAAATTCGAGTATACATTACATAGGATAGTAAAAAGGATTATAAGATATAATTCGCTTACAGTCACACAAACAAAAAAATACCAATATATAGTGCAGGGCAGCCCCCCACTAGATGGAGTACGACCTGGTAATACATGGAGGAAGTCGATAGATGAAGGTGGCTCAGGATCGCGCTTTGTGGTATTCTTTGTGAGAGGCCTATATTCAGAAGTGGACTTGCGAAGGGCTGTAATTATATACATATCATAAACTTTTAAAAAACGATGTTGTACATTCACTTATCTGTCTGTATTTTATTAAATACCATTTAATTTGATAATTTATAATATTTAGATTTATAGGTCTGGTGAAGTTTCAAGCATAAAATAAAAAACACATAAGTTACCAGTAAAAGTTTCTTAAGGCTTTAAAAAGCCTGAATAACCTTGACGAAACGGTGACCGCAGAGATTTTAGCCGACGTCAACACCGTCTAGCGACTACTTTCTGTATTGCTTAGAAAAGTGCAAAGATTAATAGACTGCCTATTATGCTTGCGCATCACTGAGACTTATATCGCGGTTAAGCATCTTCAATTACATTGCACGATGTGGTGCTGTAGCTTCGTCCGATATGCATCACGAGCTATCAAGTGTTTAAGTTTTAAGTATGTAAGAGAGTTTTTATTATATTTGTTGAATCATATTTATTTGTTTCGTATTAGTAGTCTCTGAGTCTAAATGCTCGCTGTTTATAATAATAATAATAATATAATACTACCCGGGTTTGATCTCCGGCAGCACCAATTAAATTTTTAATTGCAATTTTAAGTGCTGATTTAACACGTGCTCGGCGGTGAAGGAAAACGTCGTGAGGAAACTTGCATTTCGAAGGAATAAGAAAAACATTTGAAGATATGTGAAGTTCGCCATTGGGGCAGCGCGGTGGACATTTCCTTGCTTAGGGCAACCCTTTCAGAAATAAGAAGAGTCCTGTGCCCAGCAGAGGGCCTTATATAGCCTGTTACTTTACTTTTGTATCGTATACATATGCAATATTATATTCGTTTCAGATACAGAAGGGTACCTAATGCTGAGAAAAATATCGTGTGAAGGCCACGAGAACATAAAACATCTTTGTACCTAGATAAAATGTTCTAGTGATTCAGCCATTTCATGCGCTAAATTTTTTATAGAGCTTAGAATGTTTCAGATAGGTCAAAATAAATAATAATACCAAATATTATTATACCTATAAATGTACATAATATTATAATTAATAATATTATGTACATTTATAGGTATTTATAATAAAAAATTATGAACAAGATGCAAGGTTCAACTGATAGTGTTTCCTTGTAAACATAATTGTAAAATCACTGTTCTCATTTTTATCAATGGTGAATTGATGAAACGTAGTCAAGATAACTTTATAGAAATTATATTTAATTAAATTAGCATATACTTTGTGGCAGGCCTCCCCCAGCCTATGTTCAGCAGCGGACTTGTGAAGGGCTGTAATGATGATGATGATGAAATTAGCACAAGGCGTATTTCGCATTCTACTTACAACTTAGCGGAAATTTAAAAGAAACATTTTGTCTGTTCTTAATTCTCTTGTGTACACCATTTTTCACAGAAGTATTGTTTACAACTGGCGTGGTTTCCAAAAGCGTGTCTAAGTGTCAGCTGTATATGATCAATTAGTTCCTGAACTTTTTTGATATTTATTTTTGTCTTTTTTTTTGTTATATCTCGTAAACTTTTTTAAAAACTGACGCAAACTCGGTAGTATATTATTTGTTATATTTTTTGGTAACGTAAGATAACCATCTTGGATAAGTTTGTATTTTTTTTTAATTTTATCACAAAATATTCCCAATAAATTATTACGTTTTCTACAGTGATACATACAGATCTATATTTTTGATTTACTTATTTATTAATTTTTGAATTTTGATTGATTTACTGAAAAGAATAAAACTCTCGATTAAATATATTTATATTTTTGAGACCTTTTTAGTGTAAAAACTATTTAAAGAAGTTTTGCCGTTTTGGAGAAATTTTGCAAAATATGACAAAGATTAGGTACTCTTTGGGGATTTTTTTTCTAATAAGGGGTTGACAAAATACTATACAATACAATACAAACACTCACGCCTGTGGTAGGCAGAGACTACGGACTTTCATTTGGCGCGATCCTGACACACCTCTCTCGCCTCCTTTACATCAATATATCTACGCATACACGCTCGTCGGTTAAGGGTACTCCCGTAGTTCCCGGGTTGACAAAAATACAATTTTATTCAATTAAAAACATTTATTAAATCCTCTTCTGTCACCCTGTATTTTATTTGCGGATTAAATGAACAGTTATTGCGATTTTTTACTTCAATATCCAAGAATTTAGGCATTTCACCCTAAGGCCCAGGCCCTAAGAGCGCCTGAACAGGACTTGTAATGGAAATAACTATTGGACGTCAATCATTTGTTTATTGTCGCTTATGCATGTAAGGTACTTCAAGAACTTTGAATGTTGAATCGGCCTGCATACCTTAAAACTTTTAACATTAAACATTCAACGACAAACCTATTAAATAATTCTACAAGTTTACAAGAACAAAGTCGTCTATAATAATACATTGAATTTAGGTAGCTATTGGCTGTTCTCCTAAAATTATTTTGTATAATAATTTAGCAACCGAAATTCCTCGTTTCAGCTAAAAAAAAATATTGAAATGGGTGGACCATCCACAAAAGTCCTGTAATATAGGAAAGGTGTTACTGAAAAGAGACGTGTTGTTGGTACTAGAACTATAATTGTACTGATTAAACTTATTCTACCTTAACACTAATATATATTGTCCTGGGGGCGACACTACAGTCCACTGCTGAAAATAGACCTGCCTCATAGATTGCTTCACAAGGAAATTTTGCCATAGTTGCCACGCTTGTCAAGTGGGCTGGCAACCGCAGTTTATTATCATTTTTAATTTGTTATCAGATAGATGCTGCTGCCAATCTGCTGTTTCATTTTCCCTCTGTCGTCCCGTGGGTGACATGGGACGATATGGGGTAGTGGATATACTTACACTTCCACTACACGGTTAATCCATTGCAAGAGCATATTTCTCAAAATGCTTAGACGGAAATATCATCCTCCATCCCGCCATCCGCTATCCCTAAAATATCCAAGATTCTTGAAGGTGGATTCGATGGAACTTCCATTAAAATGTTATGATCGTTTAGGGCGGTTGGGTTCATGTGCGTCAATCATGAGAAAATTTCCATAAAAATATATTACATCATCTTACACTCTTGGATTTGACTGTTCAAAAATGACAAAGAGAGGTGGACACCTGCAGTACTTGCAGGTTTTAGGTATAACAAAGTTCGCCATCACAAAACACTTCAGGTTATCCAAGATGGTTGACAATTTTGTTTATAAAAGGGAGGGGGGGGCAAACGATCATGCTACTTACCTGACGGTAAGTGTCGACAGCCACCCATGGACAACTGCAACACCAGGGAAATCACAGGAGAGTTGCAGGTCTTTTAAAAACATTGGGTTCTTTTCTTGAAGATCCTTGTCGCTGGAGGTAGTCAATCCTACAAGAAAGTTGTGCGTTGAAGAAAACTTCTTGTAAATCGTACAGTCATGGTCCTCCAGTTATCCAGATGGTATGGATGGATTGCGAGTTTTGTCGCGATGCGCAATGGTGAAATTGAGCGGCTGAAATTAGTCCGAACAATTTCTCAGAGCACTTCCCCGTGGTAAATGCGATAAAATACGCAAAGAGATGTATATACAACATATCTTCGTAGTGCCAGTGCGTCATGCCGATCAGAAAGAGGTAGGTCGCCGACGATTCGAACCGCTCTGCGCTGGATGTGATCAAATGTAAGGATCTGGCACTGAAAGTGAATATAATGGAGCATCCCATTCTACTTTAATTTGGTATTTGGGGGTGGTTGCGTCCACGTAAGTTAATGTTGTAAAAAAATATATAAAAATGTATTTACATCATCACATGTACATCATAGTATTTAAGCCTTAAAAATATGACAACAAAGTGGAAATCAACGGATTTAATAACGGCGTCGGTTAAACATATTTTTAATTTCTTACGTCAATTAAATAAAGATATTTAATTTCAATTAAACTGAAGTGATTTTTCGGCCTAACCGTGTCTAATGAAGAAAGAATAGCTTATTTCCCAATTGCCATATTCACATGCACAAAGTGTAGCCTAATAATTAATAAATTAAATTTAAAATAAATAAAAAAACTCGAAACAAAAAGAGCTGATGATCTTCAAACGGCTGAAAAGATTTTCTTGAATCAAGACTAAGAACACTCTCAATCATGTCACCTTTCAAACGAAAAAAAACTAAATCTAAGTCAGTTCATCGAATTGGGAGCTACGACGCCACAGAAAGACACACAGATACACATGTGCACAGATACACAGATACACACGTTAAACATAACACCCAATTGTTTACGTCGGGGGTTAAAAAAAACGGTTCTTATGATTGACAAATGGGATGTAGCGTGTAGCTCTTCGATAATGATGATCTCTACAAAAGAATTACCAGCTATCAATTCTATTCGCCAAATCAATCTTCAAATCAAATCAATCAAAAAAAATCTTTGTGGTGTCCCTGAGTAGATCAAAATCTCAATTTACGCATTCTAGATGTTATTAATTAATAATAAGTATCTATTCGACAGTGAATTAAAAATGGCTGTTAACTAAGACGAAATCAAAACCTTCAATATTCTACTACCGAACTAGGTCATAAGAAAACAATAAAACTTTGTTCAATTGAATCGTGTTTCCAAGAGAATAACAAAACCATCTAGCAAGTTGTTTTGTAAGTATCTTTACATTAAATAATACTGGTTATTTGTACGTAAATCTATTTTAATTAATTAATCAAGGCTGTTATTATACAAAAGCAGTAAATTATAGGCGTGAAACTTTTTCATAAATTTCAAAAACTTAAAGGAAATTTACAGTCATGATAAACGGTTTTCTTGAACCGACTAAAATAGAAAAAATATATTACGAAAACAAGTGAAGTTCACCAACGCGCATTACTGAACCGGCGATCTTGAAACACTTATGTGACCAAGAAATTCAGCAAATAGTCCAATCTAACAGGCATACCCAGGCTGTTGAGCGAACTGTGAAGTTGTCGACAGAAGCGGCCATTTCACAATGTAAGGATTCATCACGATTAGCGTCTATAAAATCCAAATTAGAATCCCGTAAGAAAATACCAAAATTAGAGACCTTTTTTTATGTGTGCTACTTCATACCTTTTTTCTGGGTGTACTGATTTTGATGATTCTTTTTTTATTTGAAAGCTGTTGCTTCTCGTGTAGTATATAAATTGGATCAAGGTCGGACCAATAGTTTTAGAGTTATTCTTAATAATTTATATTGAACTCCGCTGTACAAATCTTTTAATTTTACCACTTGTCCTTAGAACACTCTAAAGGCTAAAAAAATTCCACACTTCTTGCTTCTGAAGCACAGCTTCTGAAGTTGAGGCTTTACTCGTTACTCTTCGATACACTATGTCTTAGCTCCGACTTCAGAAGCTATTATGTGGGGTTTTATTTATTTAAGTTGGTTTTAAATTTTATAAAACGTTTAACTACTATAATATCGATAGTAACATGTATGTATTTGCTATAATTGGAGATACTTTAGTAGCTGAGTTATCTCAGATAAATAAGTGGTTCATAGCATTATACAACCTAACTCAAAATTAATATTTATAACGCACACCTTTTTTTAAAGAATAAGGGAGACAAACGAGCACATATTTCACCATACTTATTCCTTACTTCATAATAACAACCAGATTCGTTATCACTCTTGTGAACTGAGATGGAATACCTCGTTTCCAGTAAAAAGGGTCTCCGGTTCACAACACCACACGAAACCACAGATTAATAAATAGTTTACTAAAACGAAACACCGTAGCATTAGGCCGAAACCGCGAGAAAATGCACCTCCTTTCATCGAATAGTATAGGATTTTGACACGACTAACGAAACTGGAATTTTGATATAGGTAAATTCATGACTTTATCTTGAAGTTACTTGTTCAAAAAGACGATTGTATAATTATAACTCGATCCTAATTATTTGCGAAAACACCTCTAAAAATCACTATAGTTGAAATTACAACGAAATAACTTAATCTATATGCTTGGGAATCACTCAAATACATTAATAACATCAATATTCGTAATTTGCTTGCTCATTATTTTGATTACTTAAATCAATATTTTTTTTATATATTTTAAGATTCTAAACGATTTCTAAGCGGTCTTAATGGTCCAATTTTAGACCTTATGACGGCGTTTTTTAAGTTTTTATAGAAATTATGTACTAACTCGGATCAATCCGGCGATAGCCCACTTAAACGGTTTTCGATGTGTCTTAAGCTGCTATTTTACGCTGGTATTCTGTGAGAGCGTGGTCCTTCCACGGTCGAGCCAAAACTTACGTGCTACAACCATAATATAGCTGCAGCGTGGCTCTACTGCGTATAGAACGAGTATGTACACTTGACCACATATTTCAAATACATAAACATGCTAATGGAAATAAGTTCATAAGTACCTAATCTATGTTACAGTTTCTATGAAACTGATTCTTTATATTTTTGGTATAAAAATTTGGGCGAAAAAAACTTAATTTACATTATTTATAAACTAGCTTTGGCCGCGACTTTATCCGAGTGTTCGTCAAAGTTATAGGGTGAGTAGCTAGTGGCTCCGGTAGCTTTAGCAGTTGCCTAAAATTGCAGTAACGAACTCGTAAGATGCCGTATATCTGAATCACCTGAACATGAACAGCTTGATTATCGTTCTAGTTATTCCTAAAAATTCTGCACACAGGTGGTTTTGGTACTTATTTTTTTATTGGATTCTTTTATAAGTGCACAGAATATCATTATAACTGCAAATTATTTTTGTTAGTTGTATAAAACTAATTTTACGGATATTATCGCGTTTAATTAAACTTATATTTAATTACCGTCGTTTCGGATTCTTTATAGCACCTGTGCACTTCGGAAAGTTTATAGTCTGTGGACATGTTCAAGATCGGCCCCCCTGTTACGTCAGATAGATTATCAATCCTTGTAAAAGAAGACCGATTCCTACCAAGAACTTAAATTAAAAAAATCCATATTTCAATAGAGATGATGGACGGGTGCTACCATCGATGGTAAGACTTGGGATGCTGTAGTCAATAAAAATAAATCGAAACCCAAGCGTACCACTGCAAAACATCACGATATTGTAAGCTCGTTCGGCGTAGATCGGAACAAAATTAATATTCGAAAGCTGGAGGTAGCCGGGCCAACTATGACACGTGACGTCACACATTTCTGTTATTCCTAGTCACCTTGGGTGCTGTAAAGCACAATCATCGTGAATTAAAAATAAGTTTGCAATAAAATCCGTAGAATTGTATTTTATTCAATGTCAAATATTTTTGTTATAGTTTCTAAGTATTCTTAGAACCAACACGTATTGCTGTGCCTAGTGCGACCTGTATAGATAACATTTTTACAGATGTTAAGCCCTTGCATAAATCAATTATTCAAAATTTAAGTTCAGATCACTGTGGACAGTTAGTATCACTACCTTACATACACAAAAAACAGAAAAATAAGAAAGTTGTGTTTGTTCCAATAAATGAACATCGCTTGGAGAGGTTTAGAAGTAATATAATAAAAAGACTTCCATCACTTTCGTTTAAAAATAGTGCTAATTATTTGTATGCTACATTATTTGAATTCATACGTTGTGAATTTAGTAGAATATTTACTGCTAAAACTTTCTCTCTTAACAGTCGCAAATCATTTAATGAATGGGCGACAGTAGGAATTTATAAAAGTAGGCGAAGGATATACGAGCTTTATGATGAAAGATCATATAATAGTAGTGTTATATTTAGAGATTATGTAAAAACATATTCTAAAATATTTAAAAAAGTGTGCTCCACTGCTAAGGCTTTACATTTAAGCAACAAAATTGAAACTGCATCCGACAAAATTAAAATGACCTGGAAAATAATAAATAGTGAAACGGGCAAGGTCAAACCGCGCAACTCGGATTTTCAATTAAATATTAACAATAATATAACGCGATCTGATCAAGAAGTTGCTATGGCTTTTGAGAAACATTTTACTGATGTTCCTTTTTTGACAACAACATCATTAAATTCTTCTCCTACTGTCGCCGAATCATTGCTCAAACAAAATGTAAAGGCTTGTTCAAATACTTTTAAATTCCATAGGGTACTGCCAAAAGATATCGTTAAATATTTTAAAACTATTGATGTTAAGAAAACGGCAGACTTATGGGGGATTTCCGCTAAAGTTATTTTATCTATAATAGATACATTAGCACCTTATCTAGCCACTATATTTAATATAAGCGTCGAATCTGGTGTGTTTCCTGATTTAATGAAACATAGTAAAGTCATACCTATATTTAAATCTGGTAGTACATTAGACCCCGCCAATTTTAGACCAATTTCTGTACTACCAACATTAAGTAAAATTTTTGAAAAAATTATTTCAGATCAGATGTTAAGTTTCTTCAATATTAATAAATTGCTACATAAAAATCAATTCGGTTTTACAAGGGGTCGCTCGACAACTGACGCTGGAGTTGAGCTTATTAAACATATTTTTTGTGCATGGGAGAATTCAGAGGATGCTTTGGGTATATTTTGTGACCTTTCCAAGGCCTTAGACTATGTTCACCATGAGACATTAATCAGGAAGCTACAGTACTATGGTGTCAAGAACACAGCGCTTAAACTTATTATTTCATATTTAAGTAATAGAAAACAGAAGGTTATTATCAATGGTAAAAGTTCTTCCGGGTCACCTGTACTAATGGGTGTTCCTCAGGGCTCGATTCTCGGCCCATTCCTGTTTCTGGTGTATATTAATGACTTACCTCACCTTGTAGGGGATAGTAGAATATAGTATTATTTGCTGATAATACTTCCTTGATTTTTAAACTTAAACGTCAATCATTTAAATGTGACGAAGTGAATAATGCTATATCAAAATTAGTGCATTGGTTTAACGTTAATAATCTGCATTTGAACGGAAATAAAACTAATTGTGTTAAATTTACAACAACGAATGTTAAAAATCTGAATACCAATGTGTTTTTAAATGGGGAGGAATTGAGCCCTGTTGTATCCACTGTTTTTCTTGGCATCATTCTTGACGCAAAGCTCCAGTGGGGCCCCCATATATCCAAATTAGCAAGCAGACTAGGTTCTGCAGCCTATGCTGTAAAAAAGATTAGAGGTCTCACTAGTGTCGAGACAGCTAGATTAGTTTATTTTAGTTATTTTCATAGCATAATGTCTTATGGGATTTTGCTATGGGGAAATGCGGCTGATTCAGAAACTATTTTTGTTTTACAGAAGAGGGCCATTAGAGCTATTTACAATCTAAAACAGAGAGAGTCTCTTAGAGATAAATTTAAAGAAATTAATATATTAACTTTGGCCTCTCAGTATATTTACGAAAATTTAATGTATGTTCACAAAAACAAAGATAGTTTTAGTAAAAGAAGTGATATACATTCTGTAAACACTAGGAACAAACACAAGCTAGTGATACCAGTTTCTCGACTCCACAGGGTCAGTAATTCATTCTTGGGGCAATGTATACGCTATTACAACAAGGTCCCGGAAAGTGTACAGGTTTTCTCTATTACCAAGTTTAAATGTTTTATTAAGCTGAAATTGTATAAAAAGGGTTATTATAGTATAAATGAATACATGGTTGATAATAACCCCTGGGAATGAGGAGATCGCTTCCAAGCAGTTTCTAAAATAAATTTTGTAAATAGTTTGTAATCATTTATATTGTAAAATTTATTTAAAAAAAAGTCCCGCTGGGTTTCTTGCTGGTTCTTCCCAGGACAGAGGGTTTTTTTCGAACCAGTGGTAAAGTAAAAAATGACTTTCAAAAAGAATTACACATGTAATGTATATTGAATAAAAAATATTCTATTCTATTCTATTCTAAGTTTTATTTTCGACCGAATTTTATGAAGCTGGATAATTTAAAATATTTCACTTGTCACAATAGGGCTGTTAGCAGTGTGAATATTATTATTATTATGGTAGACAGACTTTTACAATATTACTATTCTTAATATAAGAAATATTACACAATGTAAGTAATTTTCGTAAACAAATGTCAAATTAACAAACTGTATTCAAGATTCGATTGACTGATTCTGATAAAACATGCACTAGTTTTTAAGTTCGACTTATATCTACTCAATTAAAAATGCGTGCAGTCATTTTCTCGTATTGAATTAACAAACAAATTTAGATTCCATTGCTTAATTTTAACCTAGATAACAAATTTTCGCGAAAAATGTCAATTTACTTACGATTTCATTAAAGTGCTATCTATTCCCCGCGACTTCGCCCGCGTGGAGTTCATTACGATTCAATTTCATGGGTTTTAATTTTTTTTTTGAAAACCTATTTTTTTCCTAAACTAAGTGTAGCCTATGTTACTCCTTATAAAATATGCTATCTGCCAGTGAAAGTCCCGTCTAAATAAGTCTAGCCGTTTCGGAGATTAGCCGAAATAAACAGACAAAAATTTTAAAAATTGTTTTTTTTGTTATTATTACCGTATATACTTTCATATGCTTTGGTATAAAGCTGATATTTTGACATTACAAACAGACACTTTAATTTAATTTATACGTTTAGATTAGATAGATAACATATATATTTTTCTTTTTAGAATAACTAATTACGTCTTTATAAGTCTTTATGACTAATGATTTCTTATAATTACGCGAACAATACACATTGAATAAAACTACTTTTACGGATTTTATCGCGTTTAATTAAGTTATTTTATATTCCCGACGTTTCGGTTGCTTTCCAGCAAGGTTAACTTTGACATCGGGACGTCAATCACCTCAGTCCCCCGTGACCACGGTTGCTGGAAAGCAACCGAAACGTCGGAATATAAAATAACTTAATTAAACGCGATAAAATCCGTAAAAGTAGTTTTATTCAATCTTTATGACTACTTTCAGATTAGTTGCCACTATTTTGATATAATTTCTGGTTAAGATTTTTACAATTATATATGAATGAAGGTTAAACGATCGCATTAAGTAAGTCATAAACGACAAGATTTTAAACTGGTAATAAAAAAAAACTTTTGCAAAGAACCACTAAGCATAATACGTAATAGTAAGCATAAACGTAAGGGCGGATATGATAATTTCAGAAATCATGCGGACGATGCGAGCGCTCCGGTCCTATTAGATTAACTATCCAATAACCACAAGTTAGTGCAGAGCGTTAAATAAATTTATTGGCACTTATATACAGTATGTAAACAAAAACATAAAACGGCGAGGCAAGACTAGGGACTCAAATATATAAATTATCATAATAAATAACTGAACATGAAAATTTGCGTAATTATTTGGTTCGCTCAGATTTATTATGAGTATTCTCAGTTTTTTTTTACAGCGAAAAAATATTTTGGAAAAAAAAACTACTAAAATTGCAGCTAATTATTAAGTATTTGGTGCTGGCAGAGATCGAACTCGGGTTAAGCGAATACAGTGAGATTTACAGCCTGAGCTTGGCGTCTAAGCTCTAAGCTCTGTCACCGCGAAATAAATTAAAAATATCTCTGGAAGGTTAATCTTCTTTTAATATTTAGTTACATTATTTATTTAAAGGTTTTTTTTATTAATCTGCCCGTAAATGTCCACCGCTAGACATGGGCACCTCATTGACTCAACAGTTGCTCTCAACATATTAATTAAAACTCTGTTTAAAACCGCGTTGATAAATTTAGAGAAGTCACTAGATTAGACGTTTCGAGACACGTTCTTGAGAGATACGTGTCTTAGGCGGAATACCATTAGCTAGTCGGTGCAAGCCTGATATAGGGTGCTTACATAAAAAAAACATGTTTCCGGTACAGACAAATCTGTGCTGGTTGGTACCAATCGGTGCAGGTATAATATTTCAATGTTATCTTAAGCCGCGTCTCCACCAAAGTTTTGTTGCCAACACAACAGTTGCCAACACGTATTGCCAACAAATGTTTCTGTCAACAAGCGTCTCCACCGAGGGAACAAATGTTGGCAACAAGGGTATTCCTTTGATGTTGCCGCCGAAAATGAAAACACGTTTTGTTGGCAACTGTTGTGTTGGCAACAAAACTTTGGTGGAGACGCGGCTTTATGTGATCACTTAAAGAAACAGGTTTAAACTTGCCGGTGCCGATTACCAGTACCGAGCCATACGGGTTTAAGCGTTTGCCGATGTAGGGTGTGTGTGTTATGAAAATGGATGTGGTTATTGAAGTTTTGATAGCCTTGGTATTTGATATTTTAACATGCCAGTTACACCATCTCTTAATTAAGAGATGTTCTATTTAATTTAATATGTAGTTAAATGTTACTCGTGCCATCCTGGCGTAGTTGTAAAACCTGTGTTTATTAAACTTTATGTCTTATAAATAAATAATAATATGACCCATATTTTTTCTTTTCCTGTTAATTAAGAGACAATAACGATTCCTTTCTTTCTAAATTTCAAATAAACACTTTCAAAAAGTAAAAAATCGTCGTCCGATGAACTGGAGGCCATGGTTGTCAATAAGAACAGATTTACCCATTTCTTTATGCAATTTAACCCTGTATCGTTCAGTACCGACCACCACAGATTTGTCTGTACCGGAAACCTTTTTCTTTATGTAAGCACCCATAGCCCGTCTCTGTCCCGAGAAGCGGGTAAGCGTTATTCATTTTCTCATGAACAAAAATGCTAATTTTATACGATACTATCACTACATAGATTGAAGCAGTATAAGATGAAACGATGAACTTAGTTCATAATCTTTCGCTTCTACCACAAACACAATTTTTACCATATTTAAATTAAATTTTATATTAAACTCAGTGTCATCGTTTGTGTGGTTATTATTTATTGTATGCATAATATGTAAGGATTTGTAAGCATATTAAAATTCAATTAAAACTAATGTTCGAAAGCAATTCAAGTTTTGATACAAGTTTTATCAATCTCAGTAGGGTGAATGCGCTGCTTTTATTGTTAGCGAAGTGCGGGGTTATTTTTGTCATTTTGAATTGGCTTTACGTTTCATTTTCATTTGCTTTTAATTAAACTTATCATAACTCTTATTTTGTGGCCAACCAGTGGTGTACTCGTATCGTAGCGTAACTTTTAACTTTTTTTTACTGTTTTCTTTTCCCGTTTCGACGGTCTTTTCGAAATTATAATTTCAGGTACTATTGTGTTCTATGAAAATAAAATATAAATCTATAAACATTATAAAAATACATACTAATACTAAAAAAGTGTATGGCAAGAATGAATAGGCTTTTGTTAAGACAGTGCGATTTACCATCTGAGGCTATATCACCACTTACCACCAGTTGGGGTTATGGTCAAGCACTGGCTTAAAATAAAAAATTAAAATTTGTTTCTAATCTGGTGTGTAAGTGGTCGCCACGTTTTATATACATACTTACCTGTTTGTATGCTAAAATTAGTGTATTTGTTAAACGTTAATAATCTACATTTAAACGGCAATAAAACTAAATGTATTAAATTTACAACAAGAATTGTTAAAAATCTGAATACCAATGTTTTTACAATGGGGAAGAACTGAGCCCTGTTGAATCCTCTGTTTTTCTTGGCATCACCTTCGACGCAAATCTTCAGTGGAGCCCCCATATATCCAAACTAGCAAACAGACTAAGCTCTGCAACTTATGCTGTAATAATTTAAAATTTAAAATTTTGTATAGCCGACTTCAATATAAGTAATTAAGAATAACTCAATAACTATTGCCCTGACCTTGATCAAATTCATATAGGACCACACGAGAAGTATCAGCTTTCAAATAAAAAAGTATCATCGAAATCGGTTCATCCAGTAAAAAGTTATGAGGTAACACACATAAAAAATGTCACAATCGAATTGAGTACCGTCTCCTTTTTGGAAGTCGTCAGAAAAAGACCACAGATCTCACTAGTATCGAGACAGCTAGACTAGTTTATTTCAGTTATTTCCATAGCATAATGTCTTATGGGATTTTGATATGGGGCAATTGCGGCTGATTTAGAAACTATTTTTGTTTTGCAGAAGAGAGCCATAAGAGCTATTTACAACCTTAAACCGAGAGAGTCACTTAGAGAAAATTTAAAGAAATAAATATATTAACTTTGGCCTCTCAGTATATTTACAAAAATTTAATGTATGTTCACAAAAACAAAGATAGTTTTAGTAAAAGAAGTGATATACACTCCGTAAACACTTGGAACAAACACAAGCTAGTGATACCTGTCTCGCCTCCACTGACTCAGTTCTTCTTCAATTCTTGGGGCAATGTATACGCTATTACAACAAAGTCCCAGAAAATATACAAAGTCTCTCTATTACCAAGTTTAAATATTTAATAAAACAAAAACTGTATAAAAAGGGTTATTATATTACAAAGGTTGATACGCCTGGAATGAGGTGGTCGCTTCCAAGCTGTTTCTAAAGTAAATTGTGTAAATAGTTTGTAACCATTTATTTATATTGTAACATTTATTTTGAAAAAAAAAAAAAGTCCCGCTGGGTTTCTTGCTGGTTCTTCCCGGGACAGAGATTTTTTTCCGAACCAGTGATAAAGTAAAAAATGACTTTCAATAAGAATTACTTGCAATCAATATTGAATAAAAATTATTCTATTCTATTCTAATCTAATCCCCTCCAACTGACATTACAAGTCAGTTTAGTACAGTTGAAATTGAGTGCAAATACAATATATTATAAAGTATATATGTAACATGAACTAATTTTAGAGTAATCGGATATGTGCACTCACAGATGTTCGAGCTGCACGAGGTGTAGGCTGGACTGAAAATCAGTGCATTGCATACGGTCCATTTTGTGATTATGTTTATGGAAAAATTGTTTTTTTATTGTTTTGAGGTATAAGTTATAATGATGTTTTTTTTTATTCTTATTTTTTTTAATTCGAGGTGTGACAATAACAAGAAAATTTTATATGTGGCTTAGCCGTTTCATTGTTTACTGTATTAATACTGTAGCACTGTTTTAAAATTCAATTAAATATATTTCACTGTCACTTTATAAAAACGTTAATTCTACTCGTATTATTTATTCACGATTACATTTCGTAAAAGAATTAAACTAAGACTGCACACGCCGCTTGTCCGAAATATTTTAAATATCCATTTTCTCATTAAGAAAGCATTAGGTGTGTAGTAACAAAAAGCCTATATTCAGCATTCTGTTTGTTATTATGTAAATTTATTCCGTATAACAAAGAGAGTCCGTAGGTCTTTGCACAAAAACTTTGACATTGTAACGGCAGTGAGCGTGCTTTGTTTGATTATCAACGGCAAGGAAATTTCGAAAAGTTTTTGAGAATTTCGGCCATTCAGCATTGTAGCAACATGGTGTTTACCTATTCAATTTGCGCAATGATTACTTATAATAAATGCAGTAACACTTTTCGCATAATCCTTATGTCACTTAACACGCACGAATAATTTAGGGCTGGTAAAACTATAAAAATATTCGAAAATTCAATATTGTGAAAATATTGTGTTCATTAAAATCCACAGCTGGACACAAACAGTTCTCTCCAAACTTGGAAATTTTACAGAATTATCAAGATTTGTAGGCGTATCGATAATTCTACTAGTATCCGATGTTTCTAGTAATGCAATCGATTAAAAACCTAGTGCCTCGGGACGAAATCGAGTTGTGTTTCTGACTACCCTTATATCAAAAATGAAACGGTATTTGAATGTTGATGAATTTTGTTGCAATATGTAACATATTTAATGAAATACGTAATAGAAATGTTGAGTGCAATGACTTTTTTGTCAGAAACATTTGCGGACGCGCCACCGACGACTCACCAAACTTTCATCGTGATCGAGCGGATGGTAAAGCAATGTATAGAAAACAAACAAACTATGAACCATTCATACATATTTCATCACATTCATCAGTAGGAACGTGAATTGGATCGGACACGGGCCAAATAAAGAAACCAACTATATAGTTTAGGATCGCGTGATCGCGTGGCTCAGCGTATTTTACGAATACGTTGGCTGGAGAAAGTTATCATTAATAATTTCTTTTTATTTGAAAGCAAAGAAAACACTAATTAAACACTTTCAATTAAACTCACTCAAACTTGAATAAAGGAGCAAACACAGCGTTCAAAAATTTATACATATGTGATAGATATTAAATCGAATCCAGGAGTCAGTTCTTATATATGTGTATAAACACAAATATAGCTCTTTAAATCTAGTTTTGTCGTGAAGTCGCTCTGTCATTACTCGTATTTTCCGGCTTTCTGACAAATTATGTTAGATCGTATCGCAAAAGCGTTACATCGGAAGCTGGTATGTCAGGACGAGTGAAATGTTAACGCGTACTAGGAATGCCACCTTTTTATATAATATTTTCAAGGTTATTTCGTACCGGTAAAACATATTAAAAGGCGAAAAAATTTAAATTGTATAATATGTTGCGAATGAACTGTTGCATGAAATAAAGTAAAGTCAGACCTTTACTATACCAGGACTATATAATTATTATAAAATAGCGTTGGCAACCCTAGCGCGTACAATTGTGGCACTATATTATCTCCTGCGCAGTTAGTTAGCTTTCAACATCATTTAAAAGTTGTCACCGTGGGCGAAATGGGACACGAAAATATCTATACAGTATAATAATCTGTTTTTCCTCCGTCATCATCATTATCATCATCATTTCAACCGATTAAAAGTCTACTTCTGAAAATAGGGCTCCCCCATTAAATTTGAAAAAGCACGGTGAGCCCACACACACTAACTACACATTAACTTCCTGCATCTAATGCCATGCATATATACCAATTTACGTTTACTTTTAGATGTTTTATTTACTTTCACGGGGTATCATAGTCTAACTAAAAGTTTTTTTATTTAAAATACATTATTAATTACCTACCGAGTATAAAATAAATCATGCCAAAAGACAGCGGTAAAAAATTTTAGTAAAAAATTCAATCTGTCGCTGAAAACCATTTGTCAACTTGGAAGAAAATATAAAAAAAACATAGATCTCAACAGGAAAGTTCCTAAATTCTTATTACAATATTATAAATGGATCGTAAAAGGCGACTATGGGAAATGAAAAATGTCGCGGCTTCCGGTAAATGGCGATATGCTTCATGCAGCCATCCATTCATTACATCCTATAAAAATCCACTGCTGAAAATAGGCTTTCCTAAAAGCATTTCTACCAGGATTTGCTTTTTATGGGGACATAACCATCTTTATTACAACGTACACTAAGTACTGACACCGGCGGTGTGGGGCAACATCAAAGGTGCGAGAAGTGGTACCACGTGGTAGAGCCATGCTGCAGCTATATTAATAGTATAGTACTATAATAGTACGTTTAAAAAAAAGTATAGTTGTAGCACGAATGGTTCGGTTCGACCGGGGAAGGACCACGCTCTCACAGAATACCAGCGTAAAATAGCAGCTTAAAACTGCTGTGTTTCGTATGGTGAGTGTAGAGAACCGGAGACCCTTTTTACTGGAAAAGAGGCATTCCATCTTAGTCCTCACGGGTGACAACGCATCTGCATTTTGATTCGCAAACGAGGATAAATGTAGATGTCTATGGGCCACAGCAACCACTTACCATCAGGTCCACCTGATGGTAAGTGGTTGCTGTGGCCACTGTGTGCTCGTTTGTCACCCTATCCTATAAAAAAAATGTGCGTAGGTGCAATTTCGCGGCTGGAATTAATCCGAACAATTTCTCAGAGCATTCCCCTTGATAAATGCGATATAAAATGCAAAGGGATGCGATATTTCTTCGCAGCGCCAGTAATAGAACCGATCAGAAAGAACTCGGCCGTCAACGATTCGAGCCGCTCTTCGCTGAATGCGGCCAAGTGAAAGAAGCTGACATTGGGGTGCCCGGCTGTAGGAAAAGTAATCCTGAGCCTTTGCAAGCGGTGTGCTGACATGAAACTCTGTCCCGCTGCTGACCACGCAAAGCTTTTAAGATGACAACTTGCCTCTTCTCTCCTTTTCTTCTCTTCCAACTGACCACGAAAACCGTACGTCATTCGATATGTCGACAGATCGGACGTCATTCGAGAAGGATTCCGATGCTGGCTGAGGCAGCATGGGGACTGCTCTAAAATTAGATTCGACAAAGGATTTCTTTTAATAGTTTCGTCACCTAAATGTAGTCGTCCTAAATCAGAGATTTTTTTCAACAAAGATTCGATTCCAGACACACTTTTGTTCTGGTGCTCGACGACATGCAGTCAAATTCAAACAAAGAAGGCAGGAAGATGTGTTGATCTTTGAGGACTAACATGGAATGCCTCACAGCTTGTAATAATACTGGCTTTATTCATCCATTTTTACATTTCCACACACATATAATATGAAACTTTATAACTGTTGGTGGTACAAGCAGTATTTAGATTTAAAAATGTAGCTAACGGCACCCCTACAACCATCAAATCGCATACTTCGACTTGTAGTCGCAAGGAGTTGTCTAAATGTGTTTGTTGCGGTCTCCGAAGTAACTCGAAAGCCGCCGCCTTCGCTTCGCTTTTCAAAACGTTAAATCGAGTTTGTGAAGTGAGTTATGCAATTCCTGCGAGTTTACATGACTGAATTTATATACCGTACTAAGTTTCTTTGCTCTCCAGTAAATGCAATGAAATGCAAATATAGGTCAAGCTGGCTAAGATTTTGAAAATATTTATTGAAGGAAAATATTTATTTCATTTTTACACACAATATCACCTTGAGATATTTTTGTTACAGTTTTTAGAGTGTTTGATAACATTTATCACAAATCATACGATTAATAAGTTTTTTAAACACCCATTTAGTAACATTTAATGACTGCAGAACAAAGGACAACACCTTAAGGTTCATTGAGGTCTGTTAAGCTGGAATGGTCATTTGGGCAAAATCACTTCAATTTTTGCTAAATATTTAATGCTCATTTAGTGCTAATTTAGTGCTGCAAATTTAAATTTCACGCCAAAATAGCTTGATCAAAATTGAGAAAACTGCTAGTTTTTAATTAAGCTAGCAGTGTTTTACCTATTAAAACGATAACAGCTTAATACAGCACCAAATAGAAGCATCAATAATTTAGTGCTCATTTAGAGCTGCCGATGTACGCAAAAACAAATATTGGGAAAACATATATTTTTTTTAATATCATAAATTCTGCTACTTTGACATCTTTAGCAGAGTATGTAATGAACAAGTTGACATCCAAGTGGATTATCACGTAATGATATGAGATAATAATTTAGTGCTCATTATTGCTGCCGATATACGCAAAAACAAAACTTGGGAAAATATTTTTTTAATATCATAAACTCTGCTACTTTGACATCTTTAGTAGAGTATAATGAAAAAAAAATTGACATCAGAGTGGGCTATCACATAATGATATAAAATAATAAATTAGTGTTCATTTAGTGCTGTCGATATACGGAAAAGGACTTGGGAAATTATTATTGTTAAATACCGTTAACTGCTATTTTGACATCTTTAGCAGAGCATGTGATGATACATTGACATCCAAGTGAGTTATCACCTAAATGAGCACTAAATTATTGATGCTTCTATTTGGTGCTGTATTAAGCGGTTATCGTTTTAATAGGTAGAACACAGTTTTCTAATTTTTGATCAAGCTATTTTGGCGTGAAATTTAAATTTGCAGCACTAAATTAGCACTAAATGAGCACTAAATATTTAGCAAAAATTTAAGTGATTTTGCTCAAATGACCATTCTAGCTTAACAGACCTGGTTCATTGTTAAGTACTAGCTTCTGATCACGGCTCTACCTGTTCATTTTCCTGTTATCAATGTTTTAAAGAAGAACTATCTCTGTGCTAAGTTTCTTCGGACATGAGAGATCTTCAAACACATCATTGGATAAAACAGTAAAAGAGTTGTGAGATTTCAACGCAAGATAAATTACTGTTACGCAATTGTAATTATATGTATATTATACCTTCTCTAAGGGTAGAAAATAATAGGGAATGAAGATTTTAATGTACATATTTAACCGACTTTGGTGCGCTTTACCATCTTTTTTTGCATCACATTTATTATCGGGTTGGATATATCATCAGTCAAGCATTGGTTTCTAAAAAATAAAATAAAAATGTGTATGTCAGCTCCGATGCACGACTGGAGTTTACTCCTTAAGAACGTTTATTTGTTTATATAAATTAGTACAGCCGAGAATACTCTGTGCTGGGAGTTGCGCACGACATACGTAATCATAGAAACATGAATACATAACGTAACGCATGACGTAACGTTTGATTTTACTCCCCATAAATTTTCATACCCCGGGCTTATATATGAAAATCGATTCTTAAGAAGTAAACTCCAAAAATGCCAAGCAAAAAGCACATTCTTATGCATATATAATACTTGCAATCACGCTTAGCATGGCTAAGTTTGTGTCTGTACATCCAGTATATGTACATCTATATTATTACGAAAGTACGCACTACTGTCCGATTCGACAAGAACTGTGTGAGTAGTATCATAATTTGCATAAAATTGCGTGCTTTCGACTTGAATAGTTTCTTGTAAATAAACTTCAAATCCAGAACTTTCAAGAGAAAATATTATTTTTGTTACACAATGACGACGGTTCAGTTTCAATTAAGGCTTTAAGAAAACTTTGAATAGATTTGTTGTTTTAAAATTCAAATTTTAACAAGACACAAACTAAATAAATGTTTTATTAGTTTTTAATTGAGTCTGGTTCTACTGTTTTCAAAAGAATGTCTCGATTTGTGTACGTTGTAAGCGTGTTATAAAAAATACACACTGACTTATGTTCTGAGCCGCGTCTACGTGCTATTTTCCAGAGTCGTAAAGAATCGTCTCGCACGCATACTTAACTAATTCCAGCCTCCCGAACAAACCGGTCTTCGAAAGGGCTTTAGTACCAATGCTGCATTGGAAGACGTTTTCAAGCTACAGGACCGGATAAGATACGGTATCAAAATCAATGGTTAGTACATTAATTACCCTCAATTGGCTGACAGTATAGTTATCATAGCATAATCGCTGTAGGGCCTTAGAAATAAGATCAATGATCCTAACAGATAACTAAGCTCAATGGGTAATTGTTGGTATTTTCAACACTATGCTCTAAGTTTTTGACATGTATATTTACTTAGGACAGATAAGTTGGTCAGTATAACTTGTACAACCAACAGATCAATCGACAGATCCAACTCGGCTAGGCAGAGTTCCGGAGATTACAATACATCTATTCCTCAAAACTTAAAAAACAGTGCGTGTTGCTATGATCATATAATATGAATATCACACGTTGTTTATTAGTGCTGACCGTATAAAGAAGCTTTAGATCACTCAGTGAACTATGAACAGAGACTATGCTCGGAGTTTCTTTGCATTATAAGACTTTAAGATGAGGATATTCGCTTTAACAGACATATTCCAACGGATCAGTAAGCAATGAAAAGTGGCAATGGGTCGGCCATGTACGAGAATGTAAGAAATTTTCTCGCGTTAAATTCATGCTGACGTGACACAATCAATTTTCAATTTGCCGCCAAATCGTACACAAATGACAAATTAATAAAATACATACACAATTATATTGGCAAAAAGTTCCATTTTCAAAATTTGAACTTATTTTTTTATTATATTGTTTACAAGTAGCCAGTTCTAAAAACTATCAGTGTTGGTCTCGTAGCTTGAAGGACCGACAACCGATAGGAAAAAAAGATTTTTGAGTGGCAGAACTCGCAATAGTAAACATAGTGTAGGATGATCTCTCACTCCCGCTTGGTAAGACATGCAGAAAATAAAAGGGTGCTGGTGAATCGAACCGTGCTTTGCGGCATTTTTTGGGCAGGCATGTGTATAGCAGTAGTCTTGTGTAGAGATAGAGATGTTATGATGAAGATTATGATTACGCGAGAACAAAACGAAGGGAGAAAGGCTAAAGCTTAATTGTATATATTTTACTGCTTTATTGAATAACTATATAATAATTAAAAGATCATACGAGAACACTGTGATATTTTCGACATGTAGCAAGTCAGTATATCGCACTGGCTTAGCTTAACATAGAAAGACATAAAATAGTTACACAAAATCTTTGACGCTGAAAAATTAAAATGATAATAATAATGTGTAACATAAAACACAACATATTTAATCTCAAAAAGTAGCCGCGTCAGCGAATAAAATCAGCCAATACCTTAACGATAATTGAAGCGCTCTGAATGCGGCCTCAAATTATAATTGAAAAATAGTGGTGACTACAACCGCAATAAGTTAAAGTTATTCCATTTCTGTGGCCAGCTTTAACTCTTTTAATAGCCTTGTTGATAGGTTATTACAAAAAAGTTAAATGCTAAAAGATTCGTCTATACTTACAAAAACTAATAAAAAAGGTATAAAATGTAATATTATTTAATTAAACTAGAGATTTACATTTAATTACGTTTGATACACGATGCTTGGTCGTGTACCATGCTTGGTACATGTCCTATTAGTTTATTGAAGATATTTTAAAGACGTCGCTGTGTTTAAAGCAACATCGCGAGGAAACCTACAGATTCGAGGAATAAAATATATGCTTTGATACGCAGTGCAGCGGAATTTATCGGCGGTCGGCTGCTCTACCTTAACAGGGAGAAGTTAAACAATGCATATTAACACAGTGAACAGTAGTTCAGTAGTAGAGCAGACATTGAGCTGTGCGACTTTGTGGGTTCAATATGCGACATGTTGGTCCACAAATATACATTCGGAGTATACATACGTATTTTACTAAACGGATTACAAAAAAAAAAACACTTAATGGAAATTTTCTTATTGAATTTTCCAACATGAAAGAACTAGGTAACTAATCACAACGTTCCCTCAACCTACAATAACTGACAAATGTGAAAGTTATAATATTATGTCATTTAATATATTTAAATTTAATAAAAATACCTTCAGATAGTTTAAATATTATGACATGATTTAGTAGTTAGCTTAAGTTTTTAATTTTCATTTTATCCCACTTCATTACTCGTCCCTGTCATGAATTTTAACCGTAATTTGTCCCAAAACAACAATTTGTTACCCTTCGCCCGGGTCTATGGCACAAGGTTGTCATTAATGTTACTTTATTAAAATTTGCAGTAAAAGTTATGGAGTTGAAACATTTAGAGAGCAAAATGGTAAGGCACTATATATCAAACTCTGATTTTTCTCATTCAGACTTAAGGGGTCTTCCGAAATTTACAATTTAGTTTTTGAAACAATATGTAAATATCCTGTTTTTACACTTAAGCTCTCATTATCTATTCATCTTCGTATGTAAATTAAAGTAAACTGTAAAAGTATTATTGTTTCTTTTGATTGTTAATAAATTTAAAATGTTTTGTGTAGTAACAACACAAAATAATAAAAAAAAAACTTCGGGATTATGACAAATATCCCCTATGAGAAAATATTTGTGGGGGCTTTGTTCAGCAGTGGACTTTTGTGGATAAGCGGTATTGGCTAAATGAATAAAGAAATGTTTTTTTTTTAATTCAGTACATCATTATCAATATATGTGTTTGTATCGCAATGACATTCAATTTAAACGCATTATTATCATTATTGTTCTGATATCCACCATAAGCTTCTTGAAATATTTTAAGCATCTATATCCAATGAAGGTTTGCGTTAGAGCAAAAAGCATGAACATACACGCCCGCATTTGTTAAGATGTAAATTTATTCTGGGCGGCAAAGACCTCTCGCAAAGCGGGCGTCGGCTAAAAAAGCTATAAATAATAAACTCACAGGAGTAGTTCGGTCTTGTAGATTATCACTGCCTTCAATGCTTTGGCGATGTTTTAGTCTTTTTGCAAATTCACAAGAGAGCCTAACTATGAAATTCTAATGTGCTCGTTCGTTTTCAATACTTTACAGTTAATAATTAGGATCAATTTGTGAAAATAATGCTCGTTGTCGATTTTTTTAAATAATGCAACTCTTTTAACACTACTAATACTCCCAGTAACTACTACAACTAAGCTTAAAATGATTGAGTTAGGCTTAATTTGAACTAGTCTTCGCGGAAAACGCGACTGCTCGAGTTTCAAAATCTGTATTTAACATTAACCTTTCGACTACTATCGCTTTATAGATATAAATAAATAAAAACATAAAAAAGTTTCAATGCTTAAAGCAAAATCTTAATTTGAAAATTATATAAATAGGGATCATGATATACATTATTTGTATATAAAAAAACGAATATGATATGTTTGTTATTCTTATATACAGTGATGGTACCATGAAATGAAATCGGGTGATTTTTACACAAATACAAAAATGAAGCTGGAGTTACACCAAGTGACAACAATCGCAAGTATAAATTTTACATGTAATTTTTGTTAGAAAATGATAAAATACATACTAGAGGTTATGTACCATTACAGATTTTACATCCTTTTAGTTATATGTGGTATTCAAGGTATAACAATATGTTATTGTAAATCTTCAGTCACAGTATTCTTTCAATATTCGTGTGAATGAAGAACATGATATTGTATAAAAAACATGCGTGAGTGTCGTAGAACACGCGGTTGGAATGAAGTTCCTTTCGAAGTATATTATTGTTGATAAACGTATTATATTATTGATTAACAAACAAAAATAAATGAATTACTAGCGTCTATTAAAATGAAGCGTCATTTAAAATAAAATAATATTTAATGATTTCTTATATTTACGCGAAGACTACATATTAAATGAAACTAATTTTTACGGATTTTTTCGCGTTTAATTTAACTTTTTAATTCCCGACGTTTCGGGTGCTTTACAGCACTCAGGGTCACGGAGGGGGAGGGGACTGAAGTGTTTGATGTCCCGATGTCATAGTTAGTCCGGCTACCTTCAGTTTTTGAATATTAATTTTTGGTCCAGTTCTACGTAGATCCGTAAAAATTAGTTTCATTTAAAATAATATTTCTTTCGTGGCAAGATAAGTAAAAGTTCGAGGGAGGTGGATATTATGCTGTCTCGCTTCCTTATCACCGTCATGGCCGTCTACACTAAGTCAGAAGGGGTCGTGACGGAAAAATCTTACACTTTTTCTGACCTAGCCCCCATCCGCCAAATTCGTACCGTCCGATAAGGAAATTCGTTCCAAAAAATATTATGTTCAAACTAAATTAACAATACAAATGTATTCTCTACTACATAATATATAAATATTTGTGCAGGCGAATCGCGTCTGTACACGAGGAGCCAAATCAAACAAAAATGCGCAAATAATACATAATTCGAGAATGTTGTCATACGAATGCTGTGAAGAACTTTTAGTAAACAAATACAAAACGAGTACGGGTGACAATCGGGAACAAATTATTCACTAGCACACAGAGCACTTCGTATTGTTTGTGTATCAAAACTCAGAGCTCATTGAAGCGAATGAGTGAAACGAGTCTGTATCCCGATTATTTTATTTCGATTCCGATGACTTATGAATAACCTTTAGACAATCAGTTGCGTTAAGGTTTTGTTTTAAAAATAATTGGACTCTCTTGATTTACAAATTACCGTGTGAAGGCGGCGTACGAAAATCCATAACCACCTACCTTCCTCCCGTCGATAGAGTTAACTATTGGAAATGCCAAAAAGATCTCATGGCTTTAGATCATCATCATCATCATCACCATTACAGCTCTTAATAAGTCCACTGCTGAACATTAGGCTCTTTCAAAAAATGCCACAAGACAATGTTCTGAGCAACCTGCCGATTACTTCCTGTACATCTTAGATGTGCCATGGACTCGACAACTATAATGATTCTGCCATAATAACTATATGTATATATAAAGAAAATACAAGAAAATTATGTACTAGTCATTGTTATTGGCTTGAAAACATCTTCCAATGTAGAGTGAAGAGTTTCAGGGAAATAATGTCACCCTGTCTTACACCTCTCTGCAGTTGGACAGGTTTCGTAAAGTAGTTTGGTACTCGGAAAGCCATTGTAGCCCTACTGTATAAACACTTCAGCACATCGATATTCAGTCAATCTGGTACAGCTGAAGAGAATGGATCATAAGCTTTTTCATAGTTCATATACGAAGGGCAAAGTGGCAGATTATACTTTTTCTCTTTGCATAAATTTGCCGAAGGGAGTGTATGTGGTGTATGTTACTTAGGCCTTTTCGAATTTTTTTAGAAAAATTGTTCACCCTGTTATAACAACATACATTATATGTGTATGTATTTATATAGAAATTATAGTTGTTATCTATCATAGGACAGAAACAAGCATGGTGTGATATTTAGCTTAATAGAAATAAATGAATCTATTATTACAGTCATACATCAAAGCAAACGTATGTTGCAGAAGTGAACGGCAGGGTCGGGAAGGAACGCCCTAGGCGAAAGTTTAACGACTAAATTGGCGATATATTGAAAATGGGCCAAACTAAAAGTAACTTTAACCGATGAGCATATATGCGTAGGTATATGAATGTGGAGAAAGCGAGAGAGGTGTGTCAGGATCGTGCCAAATGGAAATCCATAGTATCTGCCTAGCCCTCTGGGTGACAGGCGTGAGTGTTTATAGATAGACATTTATAACACACTGAGGGTCGAATATTAACAGTTTGAACTTTTACAGATTCCAGCTTCGGCAACATTTTAGTAGTCATGCCGTCAATAAATATATAAAAATGTATTAGAGGAAAGGTATATTTAAATACAAATGCACATAAGTCTTTTAGAAAATTCGTCGATTAAAGCCACGACTCCAATATAATATAATTTCTGCATTCAGTAGTCTAAGAGTAAAGTCCACTGTCCGCATCCAGACTAATATCGGGGGTACGCTTGCTGCCACAATAGACCGACGACGTCATTTAAAACGGCTGATCCTGAGGCAGGTTTCCAGCTCGTTCAGAGATAACAGCGGTCGACACTTAAAGCGCTTTCAGCAAACGTAATCCTTAGACCGAGAGAACTTACGTTTTGCAATATTACATTTTTGTACTCATTTTCAAATACCTGTAGAATTATTTCAGTTAAGTTGCCATTCGCAAAAGAATACGAATATATTGGACGGATTTCAAGGTATTTAATTTATATTAAGATTTACAATTCCCTAAGAGCGTTATGACCTTATTGACCTTATGGTGAAAGGTAGCCCTAATTGCCGCGCTTGGTAAACCTAGTACTTGGCGATCACAGTACACTTCTCTGCGTACCTTTGCCGCTGCTCTCTGTCGTCAATCTAGGTATTTTACATCAGACATATACAAGGTGGTTTCACCGTCAACGGAAGCCTTAAGATTTTTCTAGCATTTTCCATAGGTTCACTCACATCACTAACACATAAAACAACTTGCAGGAAATTCTGTTTGGTCGACCGATTTTTAAACGAGATACTCAATATTAGATTAGATATCTTTAATATTTATCAGCTTCTTCAAGAATGCGTAAAGTGGCAGGCTAACAATTGAAAGATGTGCTCATATGAATCACACTTGGTTTATGGGATTAGGTGTAGCATATTCGGATAGATTAATTTTTAACATTTTCTAAGGTGCACTACGTCTTGTACGGCACGGAATTTTGGTGTAAATATTTCCCTCTTCTATCCTATGAAGTTACATTCAATTGATTGTAATAAGCATAAAATTCTTGAGAGTATATTAGATCTATAAATTTGGAACCAAGAATAAACAGTCAGCTTTAAGGTAAAATACGATCAGTATAATTGATAAACACCCAGATTAACCGTTGAGTATTATTCCCAGCAATTTTCCCAGATTAAGCCACTGAACAGAGCGATTAGACTAATGATCGAAATCCTAAATCTAAGCGTCCCGCAAGAATCCACGTCGGGTTGCAATCCGACTTTATTATCCTATGTTAACCTAGAAAATTATTCAAAAAATATTTTTTATTGTACGACGAATTAAAACAAAACCATTTAATATAAAAAGATTTAAAAAAATAAAAAATGTACTATCACACATTCTTCTTTAATCTATTAAGTTCTAATCAAGTAGTTGCTATAATTATTCTCTTAGTTAGTTAAAAATATTACAGTAATGGCAATAATAATTTCGGAAATATATTTATACATATTTAATATACTTGTAGATGCATGGAAACATGGATGTTGGAAAGTGCCCGAAACGTCGGAAATTTAAAAAACCAGCCAAGTACGAGTCGGACTCGCGCACCGTGGGTTCCGAACAAATCCGTAGGCATATAAGTTTAAAATTATTAAAAATATTTTTATTATATGATGTAACTAAAAATTTATGATTTTCGCAATTTTTCCTTTTTCTGTTCCATAATACGCTGCTTCATACCAAATTTTAAGATTCTGAGTTCACGGGAAGTACCCTGTAGGTTTTGATTCCCTTGCGAATGTCGAAAATTTGCGGCATAAACGGCTGTATCTTTTGATTGTGTTGGCTTAGAAGTTTGATTTTTTCACAGCTCTAAGGGACAGTAGACTTGAGTATTTGATATGAATTTCAGCTTGATACCTCCACGCGTTCCTGAGAAAAAGGGTCTTGACAGCCAGACAGACGAACAACAAAGTGATCCTATAAGGGTTCCGTTTTTGCCTTTTGAGGTACGGAACCCTAAAAACGTTAAATAAAACGCGATAAAATCCGTAAAATAAGTTTTATTCCATTTAAACATGGCGATTATTATACTTGAACTTTTTATAAGTAAAAATGTTTAATTTGCCACTTCTTAACTTTAACACCGCCACATGTAAAATGGAAAAGGAAATTACGAATCCTGATAGGATTACCGATGAGGTTGATTAATGCGTAAGGCATCACAGCGACACAGAGCAGTGTCGAAAAATCGACTTTTAGCGCTAATTTGTACCTAGTAAGAGCGTGACTCGCAGGAATTTTACTGAAAATGAGTTTAAGCAATCGTTTTTTTTTAAATATCATTATACAAGCATGTCTATACGCGTAAAGTGACGCGTTAAATTGTTCTCGGGTAAAATATTACTCTTACGTCCGTAACTCATGCTACTTAGTCTCTGCGCGAGCTAATGACCAAATGCGGTGGACACTGCATGCGTTTGCAGAAGTCGTTAATTATTTAAAATATTAAGATTTTGGTTTCAGGAATATATAAAACGACTATTAAAGTGGTAGAGGCACGCTGCAGCTATATTATGGTTGTAGCTTGAATGGGTCGGTTCGACCGGCGAAGGACCACGGTCTCACAAGAATACCAGCGTAAAATAGCAGCTTAATGCTGCTGTGTTTCGTATCGTGAGTGTAAAGAACCGGATACCCTTTTTACTGGAAACGGGGCATTACATCTTAGTTCTTTAGGGGAGGCAACGCATCTGCATTTTAATTTATAATTGAGGATAAATGTAGATGTCTATGAGCCACAGCATCCACTTACCATCAGATGGACTGTGTGTTCGTTTGGTCACCTTTATCCAATAAAATAATTAAAATAAATGTCATTATTATGAGCCAAAAATATAATTTTCCATAAAAAGTTACTTACGGCTTTATCCGTAGGAGGTGACGTGCAATCTGTTCGCAATGTTTCATCACAAGCGGTTCAGTCATTCTAAAGATCAGCTTAGACAGACGGACAGACAGACAGACAAAAATTAAAAAATATACGTCTTAATAGCATGAAAATAACCCCATGAGCTTAATAGAGGCAAACTATTTCAAAATTACAGACACTTCAATTTTATTTATATGGTATAAATAATTAAGCACGTTTTAAATAATAAGGCTCATAATAGTTATTTTAATGACATATTTCTCAATTAATTGCAAATAATCACGCGGTAATTAATAAAGCAACAACACGCAAACAGCATTATTTGTTTGTCGTACAGGCCAATTAAAACTATAAAATGTTATTGATAGCAAGGTGCGCTAAAAGGCTGCGCCTTTAGCTATTCGGATGAAAAATACAGATTGAAAACGATATGGATTGACATTTATTTTTGCGTAGTAAAGTAAAAAAAAAAGTTACAACATATTAACGTTTTTTTTAAATACACACTGTTTCTAATTTATGTGAGATTCTGCGGGGTTAGCCAAGATAACTTTCTACGGTCATTAATGACGTAGAAAACTATAAAAAAATGGTAATGACATATTTGAACGTTAAGTCACGTGACTTGGTGTAGATTTCATTTATTTTTACATTTTCTGTAGCGTGTACGATCAAGGAATGTCATCTAGGCTAACCACGCTAAAATATTACATTGACGCATAAATAAACTTATATAGATTTAGCGATCCGAACACTCACTCTGTTTGACTGAACTGTACTGCAATCTGTGTGACTTCGATTCGGTGCGTGTGTACGGAATGGAACTAATAATGCAAGAATACGAAAGTGTGAACCTTGACGTAAATTGGCCAAGAGAGCTAAATAAACGCAAAAGTAAAAAATAAACATATTAATAATATTTCTTACTTTTCTTTTTCTTTTCCCCGCTGTCATCAAGGTTCGACACATTTATTTGTTTGGAGTAAGTTCTCTAGTACGTAGTACTTATAACTCAATGTATTTACGCTCCTGATCACCGTGCCGCCGGTCTGGATATTTTATATCCAGCATACATAAAGCGGATGTACCATCATCTATCGGGAAACATAGGTTTATCTAGATTTTCCTATAGTCCTCTCTAACAAAACCTGCTGGACATAATAGTTAAACATAGGCCATAAATTTCATACGTTTAGTTTTTTTAATAGTAGACATGAACTCTAAAAAGGTTTATAGCTATTTTCATAAACATAAAATAACTTTTAAGAAGACTGGCTATACTATGGACTGAGTTCATCGACCTTTCAGTTTTAGGTGACGTCCCCTTTTACTGAAACTCAACAAGCCTATTAACCTACATAGCCTGAAGTCTTTTCAAAATAAAGATTATAAAATTGTGTGCTGAATTCGTTATTACTCTAATATTTTTTATAGAATAAGGGTGATAAACGAGCGCACAGTCTACTTAATGGTATGTGGATGCTGTGGCACACAGACATCTACATTTATCCTCAATTAAGCATCAAAACGCAGATGCGTTGTCATTCCTGAGGACTAAAATGGAATGTCTCGTTTACAGTAAAAATGGTCTCCGGTTCTCTATACTCACCATACGAAGTAATGCACCTAATGCCACCACAGCAGCATTATGCTGCTATTTTAAGCTGGCATTCTGTGAGAATGTGGTCAACATAATATTATCGCATAGAGATTTTCATATTTAAATTTGGTAGATTTTGTCTCATATACGGTATTAAGCATGATAAAATCTAAATCTGTGGGCCCTTTCTATTTGAAATGATGAAAGCGATAAAATCTACCAAAACTACAGTTTTAAAATTTTAGGCCCTAGTAGAACATACAACGCGCTTAGGCACTTACGGCATGCAATAAGACGATTTGTACATGAAAATTTTATGAAAATTATATTTAAATTTTGCTGTACAAATAGTCTATAAATAAATAAATTACACATTTAAATAATTATAGTTATTTACGATTATTAATCCACTGACTAAAATCTAAAAAGTCGATAGTACAAATACGCTATTCAGATTCGTATAACATTTCACATTGGAATGATTGACGTCAGAATAACAAGAATGATTTCATCACTAATATAATATCGTAGCAATGTTTAGAAATGTTTCTTAAAGAAAATAAAAATAGAAAGTAAGCAGCAATCAGAGGTTGTGAAATAACTTATTTTTTGTGAAATCGTTTACAGCAATTCGGAGTTAAGAAAATAAGGTCTTAAACTTTCCTTGTTTCATTTCAGTTACCTCGGATAAAATTTGCATACATCCAAAAGCTTTTGGTATTTTCTTTACTGGCTACAAATTCCCATTCAGGTCACAACCTACCATTTTTCGATTATATTTCACAGAAACAGTTTTAAATCTGTATTTCTGAATTTTGAAGCACGCTACCAACCCGGGTTCGATCCCGAATCTATGTGCTTGGCGGTGAAGGAAAACATCGTGAAAGAACCTGCATGTGTGAGAACTAAAAAAAAAATATTTCAAAGACATGTGAAATTCATAAACACGCATTGGAGTAGGGCGGTGAACATTTTTTTGCCGTAACACCTTCTGAGAAATGAGACGAGGCCTGTGCTCAGCAGTGGGATGTATATATAGTCTGTAACATTAACTTTCATTTTAAATAAAGTATTAAAATTCGATGACCAACTGCACGGCAGTAAAGGAAATCTTAGTGCAGAAACATGCTTGTCCTCCCCTTCCTCCTTCCACTGTTGGACTTAGAAGATTCCGTTGTAGGGAATATTTGTCTCAATTTGCCTTAATCTAATTTAACATTTTTTTTTTACAAATATTACACTACAACTATCTGTTAAATACCTAAATGTTCAACAGCCTTAATATAACCAATCCTAATTACCAGAACGAAAAATGTTTTTTTTTTATTCTGTTTTATCCCGCGAACGTCATGAACATAATTAACTTAAACCACCTTTCTCTAGCTACAATATTTTACGTTATAATATGCCATTTTCTTTTTTATATTAAAGGATTCTCGTTAACCACACCTACAAAGCTGAGAACGTTTTTGTAAGGAATTTATGACAGAGGTCGAATTGCCGATTAGAAATTAGAATCATGACTATCTTTTCGCAGTTCTATTTCTACCGATGCCTAAACTACGTAGGTATATTTAAAGCATATTCGGAGTAACGCGCAATTTTTCAATTAAAGTTATTGAAATTATTTCCTTTTATTATTCTGTAATAGGGTACGAAAAGTCAAGTGATGGCGAAATGTAATCACCATTAAACGTTATCAGTAGAACATCGAAAATTTTGTTGGAAATAGACTTAACGATGAGTTTTGGGACCCCAAATTGACATGAATATTAATGAGCAGAACTTATTTTCCGCTAAATCTTAGAACCTTAACAATCGTGAAGCAATGCGAAGATATTTTTTTTTCATTAATATTATGAAACGTCATAAATTATGTGTAATAACACAAATTAGTAAACTGTAGTAGTAATTAGCATGCAATATAGAACAAACCTTCAGCAATGGCAACCTCGTGACGGTAAGGAGAATGTATGTCAGTCCCTTACTAAATGGTGTAATAACCTGGTGAGACACGCAGGAAGTTGATATATGCTAGTGGCTTAAGACCGTGTTGTTTTGGCATTCCTTAGGGAGGCCTATGTTCAGCAGTAGAATTGTGAAGGGCTGTAATAATGGTGATGATTATTATAACTTTACGCTTAAATTTAGTGGACTTGAAAATAAAATTGACGGTAATAGGAAAGTGTTAGTAATCAAAATTGTATTGTGGCAGATCAGTGTTTGCGCCTGATCCAACTCTTGGTTTCTGCAAATCGCCGCTCAAACCTTGGTGCACAAAACGTTTGCCTAAGTCAGGTATCCACTCTATGACTTCTCCTCCTACAGTAGAGTTTTAACATCAATAATTATATTTTTTAATTAAAATAACATCAGACAAATTAACTCAGCGTGTGTATGAACACTTATTTTTAAATTTTAAGCGTCAGTACTTCACAGAAAACGCTAAACATTTTCTGTAAAAGTTAGTAAAATTTACACTCGGACTGGCGTTTTTTGAGATGTTAATTTAATGCTAAGGAACAAAGACTGCTTCGAATCAGCATCTGTATAAAACGGTACGAGGGTAAAGTCAGAATAGCGACTTCGTAGGGTCGGGTTATCGCTTTCATCTAATTCTGGACAGATCTTCCAAGACTTTGGTAAGAATACAAAAAACTTTTCAACGATGCAATTTATTCAAACAAAGCAAGCTGCATCAACGCTTTGTTTTTGTAAATAACACATTTCAATCATAGGAACTATTAAAATTTTTATATAGTATGTATGCTTAGTTTAGGTTAGTTTAGTTAGTTTTGGGCGTAGGCTAATATTATATTTTTCCACGTTAAGCCGCCCATACTTAAATCTAATCTAAAATTTAGGAGCAAATGAAATTAAAAGAAAACTAATAGAAGTCACATGATTTGAAGGATTTTTATATTGTATTTATAAGCAATAACTAAAACTAAAACTGAGTGTAGTCGACACGAAAGCCGCGAACTTTTATGCAATATATAGATCACATGACTCCCACGGGACGATACCGGATAGCGGATATTTTTATGCCGCCATTTCACGGTTAAGATTAATGGCACTATAATGTTTCTTTAATTATTTTGTATTAATTATATTATGACTTCAGGTATAAAGAAAGTAATAACATTCAATGATGCAATAAAATTCAATGATGCTTTTGGATTGCATTGGATCTAACAAAAAATGAAAATTGTTATCTCCCCAGGTACGAGTAATTATTATAAATAGAAATACCTAGTCAGGTTCTCAAAAACTGCATCATTAAATTTTCAAGTGATGTTTCTGAAGCTATAACCGAGGAAGTAAGGTTTCAAAGTACCGTCGCTAGAAAGGTGTGCGACTGACAGCGAATGACAATAACGTGCTTGATTGCGTTCAATCTTCGTCTATCGTTTTGCACCGAGCACTGCTTTTTAAAAACACGTCGAAACGAAGTTCATATTATGATTTTAGAGAAGAATAAAATGATCTTATATTACCTTTTAATTTTTAGTTTATGTTCCTTTTTAACTTATTTTTTAAATAAAACACGTTAGTAAAACTTTGTAAAATATAATAAATAAAATAAATTTACAAAATATAATAAATTTACAAAATTATTAAAATAACTAAAATTAACAATGTTGAATAAAATTATCATATACAAACCATTCATGACAATCCACGATTTCATAACTTACCGGTGTATATTGAATCAGTCATGTTTAGACCATATAGCGTCTCATTTACGTACCACATTGAGAGTCAATCAGTTTTTGTTCGATTAACCGAGATGACCTTTAGAATGAAGTAAATGGCTCTTTTACAAAACAAGTTTACTCGCAATTTTGTGAAGGTTTTACTTCTACTGCGTGTGAACTGCACATATGTTTTTTCAAGCTGTGGTTCGAACCCGAGACGTCATGATCAGCAGCCGCTTTTGCAACCACTAGACCATCGAAGCAGTCAAGCAGTAATGTAGTTCGTCCTGAGATATTAGTTGATAAATATATGTAAATAAATTATAATGTTAAAATATCGTATAAAGGTAACTATAAAAACTATAAAGAAAAATAAAAACTAAAAATTTAAATTATCTTACAGCCCTGCTCCCCGTGGTATCGTGCCAAGAATGCTGGCTGCGTTTCCACGCTGAATGGCTATACTTAGCCTTTGAAAATAACCAGCCCTCTTATAACCAGCAGCGACGACCAGTCGCGGATACAGTTCTTTTAGGAACATCACCGCACGTGGACGTGACGGACCAATAGTCAATGCACAAATATCATCTCTCAGAGATTCATATTTGCACTACTTACTTAATTCAGCTGCCTCAGGTTCCATCCCGGCTCTAAACGAGGTACCACTGAGATGAGAGGCCGCTGAAGTATCTACGCAAGTAGCATCCCGCACTAGGGTTTTACCTCCATCCCAAGGGACCCAAGTTATACCGTCGGGTCTCCTGCCATCGCATCGCCTCTAAATATTCCACAAGGCTCAAAAACCGAGAGAACATTTATAGAGACAAGAGCTCTTCGGATGACATCGTTCAAAGAACCGTGACGGGAAACCTACCTACACTTTTCTTACATGATAGATATTAAATTCTTATATCTCCGCTATGGGTTTCGAATTTTGCTGCGAAGTTATTGTACGGCATCAAATGTGCAAATATAGAAGTTGTGGGCGCAGTACTGTAGTAATGAGTAGTACCTACCTATCTAGGCAACCGAGCTTCGCTCGGCATAAGAAAAATGAATATAATTTTCTCAGGCATGACATGATACCTGTCTATATAAAATTGGAATAACATTTTGTGTTTTGATAATGTTTATTGTTTACACATTATATAAATACAAAATTTCATCCAAAATCATTACATCTGTTTTTAAAGAATAAACTTAGATATATATAAATGTATAGAAGAATGGTTCAATAATATATAGCATCAATGCATAGTTGACCATTAGGCCAATGAACTGAAAACCTTTTATATTCGAAACACAATCGATACTTACGAACGTTATTACATAATTATGTTATTACACAATAAAGTTAAAGAGGTTATTTAAGTACAGCATTAAGTTCTGAAAAGAAAAAACAACTTAAATAAGTATTCTAAGACTGGAAAGTTTTTTATGTAACTACATTAGAACAATAAGAACAGAGCAAAATGGCGAACTGCCGTTGATAAAGGCAGCGCAACAATGCAAGCTTTTACAAAGACCTTTTAATCGCTTTTGCAAAAACAAAGTGTATTATGTATTTCTAGTTTATTTTTAGATTTTTTGTTATTTTGTATATTCTGAGAGGTTTAAAAATAGAAATAATTAAGGTACGTTGGGGTAATACCGGACGGATTTTCGAATAGTTGGAAGAGTCTGCCAAAAACTTTAATTTCTCGACATTCGTATACATTAGATTTATGGAACATGGAGCAAACCGTTAATCGTTAAACGTAGTTTAGCTCTGAGAATCTTTTGCTTGTGTAAACTCAACGGTTTCTGCTTTAAAGGTGTGCAAAAACTAGACATACTTTTTTATATGCATAATGAAAAATTGGCCATTAAGGGGTAAGACCGGACTTAAATTTAAAACCACTTCTACTGCTTAGAGAAAAAAGTTTATAAAAGAGATTTGTCCTATCTTTAACGCTCAAAAACATATTTCAATATGATCTATAAATTACTAGAAACATAAATGATCCAAACGATTTTCTCTTTTTTTGTTTCTTGCCGTCCGATCTTATCCCTGATATAAAGAAATTGTAATTTTATGTTTCTCAAACTTTGTTATAAAATGGAATTACTCAATATAAGAGAAAGATCAGATGCATTTGATTTTATATGGGAAAAAAAATAACAGTAAGGACTGGCGAAATGCCCTGGGATAATGCAGGAGTTAAGGAAGATATAAATATTTTAACAAAGCGGCATTTATTATTATAAATTATTTTTTAAATAATTATTATAAATTACATTTTGATTTGTAATAGAGGATAGATATAGATGTCTATGGGCCGCAGCAATCACTTAACATCAGGTGGACTGTGTGCTCCTTTGTCACCCTTATCCTATAAAAAAAAATGTATTTTAATGTGAACTTAAAAGTAATAAAACCATCATATTGTTTTATTACTTTTAAATATACAGACTTGCTAACGAGACTGAGTCCCATAGTCACTTGAGTAATCAACGAAAAAATATACACGGCCAATGAAAGTTTAACAACCACTGCCATATTTGTAACAGGCAAAGATCGGATAATATTCATCCGATCTTCACTCACGAGGGGAAACATCGGATCTCGGCCTACAGCGATCTTACCCCTGCATGGACCAGCTTTATTTAGCTATAACTTCATAAAAATTAGTATCCACACAAAATAATAACAAAAGAAGCCATATTCTCGCTAAAAATCGTAAATAAAAGTGATAGGGAAAGATCGGATGGACAAAAATAATACAGAAATTACATTGTTTTATAAAATGCCACGCAGCACAGGTCCCACTTGCCGGAGTGACTGGCGCGAAATGAGGGTCGGGGCAGGATGAAATGGCGTCGTGTAGCATATTGTTAGCTTTTCAAAATATAGCATAATTCGCCGGGAATTTGAATCCTACGGTCTTGCCCCATCACCGATCTTACCCCAACGTACCTTATATTATACCTACATCTTATTGGGCTACAGCATGGTATGGCACCCTTTTTGTACACACAGCCATGAAATGATAAAACAAGGCCTCATACAGATATCAAAATAAAGACTATGATTAAGTACTTTTATATATATATATATATATATATATATATATAGATATATAATAGGATAAAGACACATTTTAGTGGTCAAATATTTAAGAAAAACACTTTAGTAGAATAATTTTGTTTAGTGGCCGTGGACGGCATGGATGTGTTCTATGGGCCGCGGGTTGACGACGACGTCTGATTTAAGGATAATTCATGCCTTTTAGACAGTTAAAAAACACGCTAGGTAGAAATATTATATTAATAGATTTTTTTTGAGTTATGAAACAAATATATATATAGATCAAGATATGAAATACGACCGAAGACTAGACTTTGACGACTAGGCGTTACTTAAAATGCATAGCAGCAATTAATAATTTAAAGTTAAATAATTTGTACAACCGACTTCAATATAAATTATTAAGAATAACTCAAAAACTATTGGTCAGACCTTGATCAAATTTATATGGGACCACATGTGAAGCACCACTTTTCAAATAAAAAAAGAATCATCGAAATCGGTTCACCCAGATGAAAGTTACTAAGTAACACACATAAAAAAACATACAGTCGAATTGAGTACCTCTTCCTTTTTGAAGACGGTAGAAAAAAAATATTTTTAGGACCCAATCGAGCTGCAGCCATGAGCCATGTGTATAATATATAAAGACAAACATCATCTGAAATTTTCTAGAAAATTATTCTAAGGTAGGTAATTTAATTTATTTATTGCATCAGACAATAAACCAACGTCATACGTAAAGGTAAATTAATATGAAAACATATTACTTAAGTGTATGAATTTTAAAATAAACCATTATTCTATTCTATTCATTTACTATCATCATTATCATCTTTACATCCTATCACATGTCCACTACTGAACATAGGCTTCCCCCAAGAAATACCACAAAGACTTTCTGCATGTCTTACTAGGTTGTCACTCCAACTATTGGGGGGTCACCCTACACTTCGCCTACTGGTACAAGGCTGCCACTCAAGAACCTTTTTCCCCATCGGTTGTCGGTTCTTCGAGCTATATGGCCGAACCATTGCCACTTCAGCTTACTAATCCGTGGGTTTTGTCGGTCACTCTGCTTCTACTGCGGATATCCTCATTTCTAAGTTTATCACGCAAAGATACCCCGAGCATAGCCCTCTCCATAGCTCGCTGGGCGACCTTGAGCGGGCTCATACGGCCAGCAGTGAAGGACCATGTCTCAAATCCATAAGTTATTACTGGCAACACGCATTGCTTGTACAATCTTGTTTTCAGGTTTTGAGGTATACCTGATGAGAAGATGTGTCGTAATTTCCCGAACGCTGAACGCCGGCTCATTTAATATGATACAAATTAGATAATTATTCGATTTATTCGAAACAAGCTTCGTCAAATTATTTCAAACTATTCCAATAATGCAATCCACAATATGCTTCGTCAAAATCAGCTAAAAACCTTTTGACTTAATTTTTTTTGATTATTTGAGAGATAGAAATAATCTATTATTAATAATAATTGTAAACGTGGCAACTATGGCAAATATCTAGCCTTTGTGGCAACCTACGGGGAGGCAATTGACCTTTGATAGGCTGTAATGTACATGATAAGTGATGACGATATGAAAGGTGGATACGATTTGATGTGAATGCACAGCGTTATTGCGTCTTATCGACGACGAAGCACACTCTTGCTTTCTAATAAACACCCTGCGAGATTTACAAATGTATTTTGTACAGAATTTAAACATATTTCTAAACAAGTTTGATCCTTTGTTTAGCGACACCTTACGGTGTTATATACAATCACCAAGAAAACCGCAAGAAAATATGAAATAGAAACGACTCATCAAGCATGCGAAAGGTGGCGCTACACATTTACACAACACTGCTACTATACCAAATAGGTTTTAATTTAAAATTTAAAAGTGAATAAATATGGACGCTTAGTGTTTGCGTAGTTATTTTATTTATAGAGAAGAAATCGATAAAAAAACGTCCATCAAAATTTACATTCCATCTGAAAGTACGCGTTGAGGCAAATATAAATAGCAATAGTAAGACACACCACATACCTATTAATATTGCACTTATGTATGTTAATGTATATAATTATGTACATATACTCAACGTGTACGGCGGTGTAAGAATGTCCACTACCCTATATCATCCCGTCAGTGTGGAAGTGGTGACAAAGTTACATTGAACCAGGAAACGAGCAGCAATACGAGTATCTTTTTGATAGCAGCCGAATAAAAAATGCGGTTGCCAACCAGCTGGTTAAACGTGGCAACCACGTATAAAGTACACCACCACCACGTGTAAATTTGCAGTTGCCTCATGTTGGAGAAGTGTGACGGGATCTACCTGTCCCACAACCCATTTAGAAATGAAAGGATTCTCATTAATGGGGTGAGGCCCCATTCTACACAGAATTGCAGGGCATGAATGTACGACTAAAGTTACGGCCCTTATACTTCTTACTGCGTATCACAAGCCCATTCTAATTTCTGAGAGGATTTGAGAGCATTATAAAATTTACAGCGAGAACTTAGCCCCTGACTAACCACGGTTGTATACCTTGAAATGGAATCGTAGTTTAGGGGGCGTGGCTTAGCCCTTTGCCGGTGCAGCTTACATTGAGACTTACGTATCAAACAACATTTTTTAAAGAAAACATCTTTATGGATTTAAATAAACGGCCAAGTGCGAGTCGGACTCGTGCATGAAGGGTTCCGTGCCATCGTAATACACGTTTTCTAGTAGGGGAGCCCCTTTTAATTATTAATTTATTTTAATTTTTATTATTTGTTGTTATAGCAGCAACAGATATGTACACATTTTGTGAAAATTTCAACTGTCTACGTATTACCGATCACGAGATACAGCCAGCAGCTGACAGACAGACGGACGGACAGCGGAGCCTTAGTAATAGGGTCCCGTTGGTTACCCTTTCAGTACGGAACCCTAAAATTGTTCTAGTGAACTAAGATACGATTATTCACTATACACCTTAAAAATAATTCCATGAACTTATTCGTAAAAATATTGTGGTGCAATGGAGAAAAACTAATTAGAACCTACTTTACATTTTTTTTCTATAGAAAAAAATTAGATGAAAATTATCCAAAAAAATTATATAAAAATTTGGTTCGTAATCTATAAAACTTAAACAGAAATATACCTTATATTAATCCTAAATGATAAGTTACGTGTATACTTTTTATTTGTAATTAAATATTGCCATCAAAATGTATTCGTACTTATTATATGTATGTAAGTATTTTCCAAATAAACGATCTTTATAAGTTTAAGTGTAGAGTATAAACGGAAGCGACACGGTATCACTTACGTGGCTACAGAAGCGTGAGACACGTACCTACTTGTTAGCTCAAAGGAAAATTTTCCGCTATCTACGGGTATAACGACAACTCCATGCTACATTACTTTATGTACACAATTTTAATATCATTTTAACCATTAACATGCTGAACATATCCCCCCACCTCCCCCAATACCCCGTATTCTCTTATAGGGAGGATATCTGCCATAGTTGCCACGCGCGGCCAGCGGGTTGGTAGCCGCAGTTTTTCTGCCGACTTCCAAAAAGGAGACGGTGCTCAATTCGACTGTATGTTTTTGTTTTTTTTTTTATGTGTGTGTTACCTCATAACTTATTACTGGGTGAATCGATTTGGATTTGAATGATTGTTTTTTATTTGAAAGCTGGTACTTCTCGTGTGGTCCCATATGAATTTGATCAGACCAATAGTTTTTGAGTTATTCTTAATAACTCATATTGAAGTCGGCTGTACAAAATTTTTAATTTTAAATTATTATTTATATCAAGCTGCGATCTATCACGGTCAGAAATTGTTTCGGCGTAGTGTTGTCGCACCTTTGCAATCTTTCTTGCAACTGCTACTGTAATATTCGACAGAATGAACCGCCTAGAGTCGTCTGGGAAATTTTTAATCACTAACAATAAATGTGGAAATGTGAGATACTATATTAAATGAATAAAGTATACGTGTTCATAGTTCATATATAATAAATTAAAACATTCTAAATATATTTTAGCCGTGCAGTGTATAATCACGTGGATGTCGTAAGAATAGATAGAGGAACAGAACCAGAAGATGGGCAGCAGCATCTTCCTGACAACAGATGAATGAAAATTTAATAATTAAAAATTAAAAATTTTGTACAGCCGACTTCAATAGAGGTTATTAATAATAACTCAAAAACTATTGGTCTGACTCTGATCCAATTCATATACTACACGAGAAGCAACAGCTTTCAAATAAAAAAAGAATCATCAAAATCAGTACACCCAGAACAAAGTTATGAGGTAGCACCATGAAGCTAATACAAAGGGGAGACGGCATAAGCAACTGTGCACTGTGATTCTAAGTAGGTCCTGACGTCATCGTAGTGGGCGTGGCTTTAGTTAGTATACTGTAAGCATTCGTCCTGTGCGCTCATGTGTTGAAAAAATCGTAAATCGATGTATTTTCGTAGTATCAAGAAGAAAAGGATGAAGTGTTGTGTTTTATTGTGTAAAAACTACTCAGATAGACGCTCTGATGTTATGGATGGCATCACATTTCACTTGTAAATAATTTTACACCTAATTTATTAAAATAGTTCTAGACAAATCTCTTTGCGTTGGCTTTCAAATATAATTAAATATATTCGACACTAGACGGCGACACTTTGTGTCATGTGAACTAAAAATATAATGGTCCGTAGAGCTCAGTATTGGTAAAATAAACATACGAAGGTGCTGAAATTTGTTTTGCATTCAGATATAAAGTAATTTTAATCGCAAAATATTATTTTTATAGTTTATAATCATTATGTGAACAGGCCGTATTCTATCGTCAAGTAAACCTCATAAAGATAACAAAAAGACAGTGCCGTAATTAGAATTCAATTATTTTATTCAGTAATCCAACTTTCAATATTAAAATGAAGGAAATTGTACTTAGGCTGATTTTCGCGAAATGTTTAAGTTATATTTAAGTGACATTCTATATGCAAAGAATCACTTAAATACAATTTAATGTTCTTAGATTGGCATTCAAAAAGTGCATTCGGATGCCTAATTTGGAATAAAATATTTATATTTTAATTGATTTATAAGTAAATAAAATTATATTAATTATAATAATTTGTCTATTATTTGTTCTCCCTCAGAGATATTAAGTAGTATAACCCATACATAAATAATAGTCCAGCCGTTTCTTCGTGAAAAAATTACACATACACAGTACATACTTAGTGTGGAATAAGCTCAAGGAGACAGAAAGAACACACAAAATTTCGCCTTTATAATATTAGTGAGATAAATAGGATATTTAGTTCCAAATTAAATATCCTACTTAATATTGAACATAGAATATTTAGTTTCAAAGAGATTATAAAAAATACAGCGAGAACTTAGCCCCTGACTAACCACGGTTGTATACCTTGAAATTGAATCGTAGTTTAGGGGGCGTGGCTTAGCCCTTTGCCGGTGCAGCTTACATTGAGACTTACGTATCAAACAACACTTTTTTAAAGAAAACATCTTTATGGATTTAAATAAACGGCCAAGTGCGAGTCGGACTCGTGCATGAAGGGTTCCGTGCCATCGTAATACACGTTTTCTAGTAGGGGAGCGCCCTTTTAATTTTTAATTTATTTTAATTTTTATTATTTGTTGTTATAGCAGCAACAGATATGTACACATTTTGTGAAAATTTCAACTGTCTACGTATTACGGATCACGAGATACAGCCAGCAGCTGACAGACAGACGGACGGATAGCGGAGCCTTAGTAATAGGGTCCCGTTGGTTACCCTTTGGGTACGGAACCCAAAAAATTGTTCAAGCGAACTAAGATACGATTATTTACTATACACCTTAAAAATAATTCCATGAACTTATTCGTAAAAGTATTGTGGTGCAATGGAGAAAAACTAATTAGAACCTACTTTACATTTTTTTTCTATAGAAAAAATTAGATGAAAATTATCCAAAAAAAATGATATCAAAAATTTGGTTCGTAATCTATAAAACTTAAAGAGAAATATACCTTATATTAATCATAAATGATAAGTTACGTGTATACTTTTTATTTGTAATTAAATATTGCCATCAAAAAGTATTCGTACTTATTATATGTATGTAAGTATTTTCCAAATAAACGATCTTTATAAGTTTAAGTGTAGAGTATAAACGGAAGCGACACGGTATCACTTACGTGGTTACAGAAGCGTGAGACACGTACTTGTTAGCTCAAAGGAAAATTTTCCGCTATCTACGGGTATAACGACAACTCCATGCTATTTTATGTACACAATTTTAATATAATTTTAACCATTAACATGCTGAACATATCCTCCCACCTCCCCCAATACCCCGTATTCTCTTATAGGGAGGATATCTGCCATAGTTGCCACGCGCGGCCAGCGGGTTTGTAGCCGCAGTTTTTCTGCCGACTTCCAAAAAGGAGACGGTACGCAATTCGACTGTATGTTTTTTTTTTTTTTATGTGTGTTACCTCATAACTTGTTACTGGGTGAATCGATTTGGATTTGAATGATTCTTTTTTATTTGAAAGCTGGTACTTCTCGTGTGGTCCCATATGAATTTGATCAGACCAATAGTTTTTGAGTTATTCTTAATAACTCATATTGAAGTCGGCTGTACAAAATTTTTTATTTTAAATTATTATTCATATCAAGCTGCGATCTATCACGGTCAGAAATTGTTTCGGCGTAGTGTTGTCGCACCTTTGCAATCTTTCTTGCAACTGCTACTGTAATATTCGACAGAATGAACCGCCTAGAGTCATCTGGGAAATTTTTAATCACTAACAATAAATGTGGAAATGTGAGATATTATATTAAATGAATAAAGTATATGTGTTCATAGTTCATATATAATAAATTAAAACGTTCTAAATATATTTTAGCCGTGCAGTGTATAATCACGTGGATGTCGTAAGAATAGATAGAGAAACAGAATCAGAAGTTGGGCAGCAGCATCTTCCTGACAACAGATGAATGAAAATTTAATAAATTAAAATTAAAAATTTTGTACAGCCGACTTCAATAGAAGTTATTAATAATAACTCAAAAACTATTGGTCTGACTTTGATCAAATTCAAAAGGGGACCACACGAGAAGTACCAGCTTTCAAACAATAAGAGAATCATCGAAATCGGTTCACCTAGTAAAAAGTTAAGAGGTAACACACATAAAAAGAAAACATACAATCGAATTGAGTACCGTCTCCTTTTTGGAAGTCGGCAGAAAACTGCGGTTGCCGACCCGCTTGCCAAGCGTGGCCATTATGGCAAATATCCTCCTTATGAGACAGTCTATGCAGTGGCCTATGTTCCGAAGTGGAATTTCTATAGGCTGTGATAGGTTTAAGATGACTTTTACCGAGTTCAAGAAAACGAGCAAAAAATTCTACTTGTTACCTTGAACTCAAAAGGTTTTAATAAATAGTAGAACTGTCCGCAAAATTAAAAAAAAATAATTTGCACATAATAGCTTGTGAAGTCAGGGCTTTACTCGTAACACTTCGTGATTACCGGCTTCAGAATCTATTATGTGGAAATTTATTTTTATGACGGTATGTACTTTTAATTAAAAGTATAATTATTAGAATAAGTGACCGATATTTTTGAAACTTTAATCTCAATCAATTTTAATGTTGCGCACAATTTAGTAAAACGGGACAGATGGATTCATCTTTGTATCACATATATAATTCAAATTTAGCATAATTATAAAATGCCAACCCAATAGTAAATGTTGTGTAGAAATTCGAAATTAAGGCATAAAGGGGTGCTTTGAGCGAGTTCATGGTACGGGGACATCCCAGGATGTCCCCGCACTCAAACGTCGGGAATTAACAACAGGTTTAAATTTTAAAATTAGTTTCATAACTTAAATGTAGTTTTCACAAAATATAAAAAAAAGTCAATAATTAATTATCTAAAACCAATTTGAAAGCAATATTTATTATTCTTGTTTACGTTTACTCAGTGCAAGTTCTTGTGAAATAAGCATTGGGTACAACGACAACAACCCGCTGACTTGATAGGCTTTACTTGAGTTTGTTCAGGGTAAAGTTTCCAACTTCTGCGAGAATTTCTCAACAAGCGATGTAAAAAGTAAACAGAGATTTTACATTTACTTTCTTATTTAGTGAAAACGTACTTAGAACTTGGTGTTATTTTATAAATAAAGAATAAAATATCTTAGTAGCTGTGAATTTAGTAGTTATTTTTTTAATTATATTTTATACAATAATAATGTCCTTCGAACCGAATGTCGGTCACGGCGGCCAGTCTCAACGGAGGCTAGTCGTCTGCGCAGGGCAATATTTTTGTAGTGTAGAAGTGTATGCGTAAGCACAGGTGTGATCTTTATAGTCATAGTCCGAAAGGACGGTAATCTGCCACGACCGGGAAGAGATGAGACGCAAAAGCAACGTCTTTACGTGCTTTCTGAGGCACGGGGGTGCAACACCGCCAAATTCCTGACTCTGGGCTGCTACTGAGAATTTTTTGATAGAAAAACCCAATAACTGATTTTTGGTCTGAACCGGGATTCGAACCTGGGACCTCATGATCAGCAATCGCGTTTACGATGATCAACGAGACCGTCAATTATTTATAATTTATTTTATATTAGTAAGTGAGCACATCCGTCTATCGTTGCACTTCTAACAAATAAGACCACGTCTAGTGAAACGCCTCATAGCCTGTTCGTTTGTCAAGACCGTTTTTAGCAACGGCTAGAGGTGTAAGAAACTTAACTTTCTAAGTCAACGCAAACAATAATTTAAAATTTAAAATTTTGTACAACCGACTTCGAAATATAAATTATTAAAAAAAAAGATCTCAATGCCTCTGGTAAAGAGATATAACTGTCTCTCGTATATACAAAACGTAAAATGACCAGACCGACGACGGGGAAGTCTGATAGTGTAAGTGGGTGATAAAAAAGAACATGATTTACGATAAATGCATCATTACTATTTTTAATTTTAGGTGATTAAAGCTCATTAAATAAATTAACTCTTTATATCCGATGCCAAACATTATATCACGTTCACCGTGATTATGTCACGTCGTCGAAACACGTGGTGTATTATGTCGATGGCGGATTATATGATTTGTCATTATACAAACGGCGTCGTCTGTTTGCATTGTTATAGTACGATCGTAGAATAGGGTAGATCGTGATCTGCCTCGGCATTTCATTATACGCCGCGATTTTATGACTTGGCCAATAATTTATCTATCGTATTACCTAATTTGTGCCACATTTTTATATTTTTAAATGTCCGTGAATTTTGCGTGGCCCAAGGGGCACTCCAGTCGCACTTCAACCTACTGTTGCTCATGTTACTTTATAGCTGCTTTCGTGTTTTTGTCAAAGTTAACAGGCAGATTGTGATCTGCCTAATTCTACGATCGGATTACGATGAACAGCAAAAAGGTGGTGCCGTTAGTATAATAACAAATCATACAATTTGCCGACTATATATTATATAGGTATTATTTGTCTGTGGTGTTGTATATTGCTTATTTGTATGAATGTCTTTACAATCAGAAGACTGACAAGTTTCGAGTTGACGATCTTTAAGATGCGTAATAAAACACAAAATATGTATTATAAATAAGTATCTTATCATCATCATTACAGCCTTTCATAAGTCCACTGCTGAACATAGGCCTCCCCCAAGGAATGTCACAAAGCACGGTCCTGAGCCACCTGCATCCATCAACTTCCTGCATATCTTACCAGGTCGTTACTCCATCTTGTGGGGGGTCGCCCTACACTTCGCCTACCGGTACGAGTCTGCCACTCGAGAACCTTTCTTCCCCATCGGTTGTCGGTTCTTCAAGCTATATGACCGGCCCACTGCCACTTCAGCTTACTAATCCGTTGGGCTATGTCGGTTACTCTGGTTCTACTGCGGAAATACTCATTTCTAAGTTTATCACGCAGAAAAACTCCGAGTATAGCCCTCTCCATAGCTCGCTGAGCGACCTTGAGCTTCCTCATACGGCCAGCAGTGAAGGACCACGTGTCCGTTCCGTAAGTCATCACTGGCAACACGCACTGGTTGTACAATTTCGTTTTAAGGTTTTGAGGTATGTCTGACGAGAAGATGTGTCGTAGCTTCCCGAACGCTGCCCAGCTGAGTTGAATCCGTCGATTGACCTCTCGGTCGAAGTTGGACTTACCTAGTCGGACTATTTGTCCCAGGTAAATATACTCGTCAACAACTTCGAGCTTAGTGCTCCCAACAACTACCGGCATAGGTGTGACATGGACATTAAACATAATCTTTGTTTTGTCCATGTTCATCTTAATACCTATCCGTTGGGAGACACTATTGAGGTCATTGAGCATAGTGCTTAGGTCCTCCAGCGATTCTGCCATAAGGACTATATCGTCGGCAAATGAAAGGTGAGTGATGTACTCGCCATTGATGTTAATACCGTATCATTTCCAGTCCAGAAGTTTGAAAACGTCTTCCAATGCAGCGGTGAAAAGTTTCGGGGATATAACATCACCCTGTCTTACACCTCTCGGCAATTGGATAGGTTTCGTACTCTGGTTCTGTACTCGGATAGCCATCGTAGCACTACTGTACAAACACTTCAGCACTTCGATATACCGACTTGTCAACTTGGCACCGCTGAAAGGACTGCAGCACCGCCCGAATTTCGACGGAATCAAAGGCTTTCTCATTGTTCACATACGCCAGACATAGTGGCAAATTGTACTCTTCGGACTTCTGTACAATTTGCCGAAGGGTATGTATGTGGTCTATGGTGCTAAAGCCCATTCGGAAACCGGCTTGTTCGGGAGGCTGGAAGTCGTCAAGTCTTCGCGCGAGACGATTCGTAATGACTCTCAAAACAGCACGTAGACGCGGCTCAGAAGGGAAATCGGTCTGTAGTTCTTCAAGAGAGCGTTGTCACCTTTCTTGAAGAACAAGACTACCGCACTTCTGCTTCAAGCCTCCGGTGTAATGCCACCATGGAGGACGGAAATAAAGAGCTTCTGAAGGACTTCAAGTACCGGTCTTCCACCCGCTTTCAGAAGTTCCGCTGTAATTCCATCCTCGCCTGGGGCCTTGCCGTTTTTAAGGTGCTGGAGAGCCATTCTAATCTCGCTGAGACTGACGTTCGGGATATCTTCGGAATAGTGTCGGATGAGACTCGCTCTTGGATCGTTACTCACACTTGCGTGTGGCTCCAACGATGACGTGTACAGCTGCTCATAGAACCTCTCAATCTCACTCAAAATCTCAAGTGTCCCGGAAACGATGCTGCCACATTCGGTCTTCAGCTTTGACAGTTGGCTCTTTCTGGCACACAGATCTCTGGCAAAGACTTTGGAGCCTTGGTTCCGCTCGATTGCTTCTTCAATACAAGTTGTATTGTAGTTGCGTAAGTCCCGCCGCATGCATTTGGAGATCTGTCTGTTCAGTTGCCTGTATGTTGTCAAATCTGTTGAAGAATATAGCTTCATCTCCCGTCTAACAGCCATGAGATTAAGAGTTTGATCGGAGAGTTTTTGTGTTCTTCTGCGGCTGGTCTTGTAGAACTTAGCTCCGACCGCATGGACAGTTTCCACGAGCTTGTCATTCATATCGTCCACTTCATTGCAGTCTTCTAGGCACTGAAAACGGTTTTGTAACTCGAGCTGAAAGGTTTCGGGACTTTGTAACAGAGCACGAGGAGGACGGAGCGTTGACTTCATTAGACGCGACCTCTCCAACTTAACGTTTAGGTTCTGTGTGCCTCTAACCATTCGGTGATCGCTACCAGTTTTCACCCTCGCGATCACGGAGACATCACTGAACAGTTGTCGTCTGGTCGTCATAATGAAGTCAATCTCATTTTTTGTCGAACCGTCGGGGCTCGACCAGGTCCACTTCCTGTGGGGCCGCTTCTGAAAGAAAGAGTTCATCATAAAGAGTCCCTCTTTCTCCATGAAGTTGGCCAGCTGCTGGCCCCTTGGGTTCTGTTGCCCTATTCCAAATTTCCCTACTTTCAGCTCACCGTTCTCTCTTGTGCCTAGTTTTGCATTGAAGTCTTAACACCGTATATTGGGTTTTGGAGGAATGCATGGCTCTAGAGATATCCTCATACATTTCCTCCGCCTCCTCATCGGGGTGTGCCGAGGTTGGTGCGTAAACCTGTATGACCTTCAGCGAATACCGTTTGGTGATTCTGAGTATAAGGTACGCAACCCTCGTCGACACACTCCCAATCTTTACAACGTTGTTAACGAGAGACTTGTGGACGATAAATCCGACACCTCCTTGGGACAGATGGTCGCCCTCCCGGTGATAGAGCAAGTTGCCGGATTCGAGGATTACCGTGTCCTCCCCCTCTCTTCGGACTTCGGATAATCCTATAATATGCCCACGCAACTTGTCTATCTCTTCTTCCAGCTCCACGATCTTCTCGTCAGTCCTCAGGGTGCGTGCGTTGTACGTTGCCAGGTCGAGTCGTCTAAGGTGGCAACCGAACCTCCACCGGAGATTCTTAGCACCCCCTGCCCCGCCGTTACCATGGTCGCCACCGTAGCCAGGAACAGCGGGGCCGCCGGGGACTGGGTTTATTAAGTATCTTATACTTAAATAAAAATTATAATAAGAAGTAAATATAAAGCATGATAGCTCTGGAGCTATATATCACAGTGCGCGAGCAACCCGGGTTGGAACCCCGCCGGCACAAATGAAATTGCTAATCACAATTGTAGGCGCTGATTTACCACGTGTTGTACGGTGAACAAAACAACTACAGGAAACCGGCAGGTCTAAGAAATTAAAAAAAATATATTTTCGAAGACATGTGAAGTCCACCAACACGCATTGGGGCAGCGAGGCGGACTTTTCCAAGCCCTAAAACCTTCTTAGATATGAGTGGAGGCCTGTGCCCAGGAGTAAGAAGTAGCAGACTGTAACTTTAACTTTTTTTTTTTTATAGGATAAGGGTGACAAACGAGCACACAGTCCACCTGATGGTAAGTGGTTGCTGGGGCCCATAGACGTCTACATCTATCCTCTGTTACAAATTAAAATGTAGATGCGTTGTCACCCGTGAGGACTAAGATGGAATGCCTCATTTCCAGTAAAAAGGGCCTCCGGCCACCTGCACTCACCAAGCGAAACGCAGAGGTAAACCTCTACTTCACGCTGGTTTTCTGTGAGGTCGTGGTACTACCCCGGTTCGAGCCGGCCCATCCGTGCGACAGCAAAAGCTGCCGCGTGGCTCTACCACTGTTATATAAAAAACTTTTTAAACTTTATATATTATCACAATTAGCATATACTAAGCTTACACGTGGTAGAGACACGCAGCGGCTATATACTGTAGCACGAATTTGTCGGCTCTATCGGGGTAGGGCCACGCTCTCACAGAGTACCAGCGTAAAATAGCAGTTTAATAGCTGTTGTGTTTCGTGTGGAGAGTAATAAAATAAATTCTACAAGCTTACACCTATTTTGCGAAACCATTACATAAAAAGAAAGGAAGTATAAAACGAAACAAATAAGTAAATTTTTCACATTCTTGATGAATGTTACAAATTCACTTAGTCATTAGTTACTTTCCGTTTAGAGCATATTATAACTGTAGAAATTAAATTTATAACGGTCCAATATACGTTCCCTTACTGGTATTTCAATTACTGAGTTGAATTTCTGATTTTGGAGAAGGAAAGAGTTTACCGTAGGCAATGCCCGATGATTCAATGTTCCGAATGCATGTTGGCAGGCTTTACATATGCTGAAACATTTAAAAAATTTAAGACGTGCGCGTTGTCTTACGATATTTTCCTTTATCGGCACGTGCTAAAGCGTACAATAAGGTAAGTTGCCACATAAAATTAAAATGGTTATTAACAATTTTATTGCAGCCTCCGGGGATCGTACGTGGCAGCAAGGGAATAAACGTTCGCTACACTACCATTATATTCCATAGTTTACGGACACAATAATTGTGATATTCTGTTAAAAATAAACTATGATATCATAATATCAGGTCTCTCTTCCCGTCCAAAGTTTTATTGTAATCACCCATCATCACTATTCGTAATACAATATAACTAAATTGTACGGGCAAAATACAATTACTTAAATATATTATATTATGTATCTGTCTATTCTTATAAATACAACGCACAATACGATAACAACAAAAGTGACAAATTAATAGAAATTAAAATAATTAAACTATTACAATAGATGTACAAATCATTTTTAAAACAAAAAAAATAGCTTCTGAAGTCGGGTCTTCGATACGTTATGTCTTAGTACGGACTTAAGAACCTATTATGTTTAATTATTTTACCCTTTTGAGTGGTTTAAGAAATATCACAAAATAACGTTCACGTCTAGAAACGGTCACGGCAAAGTCGGGAAGGGACGCGATACATTGAAAATGTGTCAGATTAACCGACGAGCGTGTATGCGTAAATATATGGATGTAAAGGAGGCGAGAGAAGTGTGTCAGGATCGCGCCAAATGGAAGTCCGTAGTCTCTGCCTACCCCTCTGGGTGACAGGCGTAAAAGTTTGTATTGTATTGTCTAGAATGTTACCTTCATCATCATCATCATCATCATCATCATCATTACAGCCCTTCACGAGTCCACTAACTTGTAGGCCTCCCCCAAGAAATGCCAAAAAGCACGGCCTTAAGCCACCTGCGTCCAAAAATTAAAATCCTATATACTATACACTAACTTTAAATCCTCATGGATAGAACTTTTCTTTGAACTTATATAAGAAGAAGAACTGTTTAATAAAATAAGAATAATTTAAACCGTTTCAGCGTTACCCAGAAATCGGTGAGAGTACGTAAAAACATCATCATCATCATCATTACAGCCCTTCACGTCCACTCGTCAACTCGTCAAGATGAACATGGAAAAATAAAATCATGTTTAACGTCCATGTCACACATATGCCGGTAGTTGTTGGGAACACTAAGCTCGAAGTTGTTGACGAATATGTTTACCTGGGACAAATAGTCCGACTAGGTAAGTCCAACTTCGACCGAGAGATCAATGGACGGATTCAACTCGGCTGGGCAGCGTTCGGGAGATTACGACATATCTTCTCGTTAGACATACCTCAGAACCTCAAAACTAGATTGTTCAACCAGTGCGTGTTGCCAGTGATGACCTACGGATATGAGACGTGGTCCTTCACTGCTGGTCGTATGAGAAAGCTCAAAGTCGCTCAGCGAGCTATGGAAAGGGCAATGTTCGGCGTTTCTATGCGTGATAAAAACATACTCAGTTAAAAATACAAATACTGAATAATTTACATACATTTGAGTGCATCAAATATATAAATAAGCGCGCTGTTACACTAAGATTACCTTTACTATCTAGGACTTTATCATCGCTTATCGGATTGGATTGTAGTTAAAAGCGGGCTTAAATAAATAAATATAAATTATTCAGGACCGGTGCCGTCACAGATTAAATAATGTGTTCGGGTTTGAATCATCAGTGTAAAATTTGGGATCAACGTTTCTGGTTAGTAGTTTCGCCCGCAGTCAATCCTCGAACTTTAATTTTATTTTCGAGTCGATTAAAGTTAATTAAAATCATCATAACTAGAAAGTCACCCCTGCGTCGCCTGGGCAGTATATATTAATGTAGCGTTATTGAGATTAAAGAAAATTAAAGATCATTATTTTATTACAAACAATAAAAAGATTACCCCGGATAGACAGACAAAGAAAAATTTTAAAATGGTTGTTTGTATCTTGAAACAGTGCAAATAACCCACGAGCTTAATAGAAGCCAGTTATTTTAATAATAAAGACAAAAGTTCAATTTTATTTATATGATGTACCTATAGAAAAAAGTTGTCTTTAATTAGCTTTTAAAGTTAATTAATGATTTGGGCGCAAGCTATGTTATTTTATGTCATCGCTCTTATTAACGAGAATGTAATTAAATATAATATTTGCTTTAATAAAACATTCAAAAATTTTAATTACAAAGTCTTCATGATTTAAATTAAAAATTACAGGAATGTTTTGACATTTCATTCAAAACATTCGTGTAATACCACAGAATAAATAATAGTACTACGTAGTAATACTTTAATTACATTTATAAAATAAGGCGATTTAAAAGAAATGTAAAATAATGTTTTAGTAGATATCTGAAAGTATTTAATTAAGAGACAGAAACAAATATGAACAGTATTACAGAGATTTTTGAGTCGCTCAAGTATGTTAAGTTGCACCTCGGTGATCAAGGTAACAAAAATGTCAGCATAGTCGATGATAGAGTGTAGTATTTAGATACATTATTATGAAGCAGATTCTGGTAATATTTTAATTTGATTTACAATAAGATGTTTTTAAGAAAAATATAAGAATATTTAGTAGATACCCGAAAATGTTATGTCATTTTTTAATATCTGATGCGTCGAATGATATTTATACATTGCTATCTGCATGATACATTCCTATGAGTGTGAAGAGTCTAGTAATGTGCAACTCATCACGAAGTATAGGAAAATTGTTCAAAGGGTATCTGTGGTTATACCCATATTTCCATGTAAGTCCTTTCACTCTTCGTTTTCTAAGATCAACGAATAGATACATAAATAATAATTTTCCGTCGGATTTTTCGGTTCATTGATTTTTTAAGCCTTACCGATTGTTTTTTCTAAGAAATTAAATAAATTTCAAGTTCATTTAGAAATTAGTTCTCTTGTACCACAATTCCCTGTCTTTTATAACAAAAATACCAATGAAACAACTTAAAACAACACAAAGTGAATAATAATATCATAATTCGATCTCGCACTCCTTTGCATTTTATTGTGACCGCTCGCGTCTAATTATTTCCACGAAAGATTTACAACAAGCGTAGTGGGTACCTAAATAAAACTTTACAACCGGAGAGAAAATAGCTTGAATAATTTATTTGTAATAGTACAAAAGGTCGTCACGTTTTATTGCTATAAAACTGACCGAGTTTTCTTTTCACGAAACTGAAACCGATTTACTTGTAAAGAACTCCGCTCGAAGATCTTTATTGGTCTTCATTAATGTAGAATGCAAATGCATATCACATATTTTTCTAAGATTTTCATCATTGTCATTACCTTTCTAGTAATACGGGGCAAATTATTAGTAATCTTCCCAGGGCATAGAATAACTCGGGCCACCTGCGGACCGGAGGGGAGTAGCCATAGCATTTTTCCCCGATATCGAAATGCGTGTCATTTTTTGCGGGGGGAAATATGCGCATACAAAAACAATTATCTGTCACTACGAAACTCACACATAACAATTAAAACAATAAACTAACAATTTCACACACATATAGATACAGCGACAGCGACAACTATGATATAGACTCGAATCAATCGCTCGACCGATCTACAAATTGTATGAGCAAATCCGAAACAACACTACCGTAATTATTGTAATATTTTTTTTGATAATATCTTTATTTTATTTTAATTATATACAATATTAAAAACTATAATAATAAAAAAAAAAACTAAAACTAGAAACGTAATTATCATATAGTCCTACTCCCCGCGGTATCGTGCCAAGAACGCTGGCTGCGTTTCCCCGCTGAATGGCTATACTTAGCCTTTGAGCAAGAAAAGAACCAGCCCTCTTATCACCAGCAGCAACGACATATTAATATTTAATTAAAAAATATTATAATACAATATTTAATTTAAAAAAATAATAGCAATAATGGGCTTCAAAATTACTTATATATAAGAAAGGTAATGCCATCTTTTTGTAAATTTTACTTAGCATATCTCTTTTTGAAGCAAAAAAACTAAACAATATGGCCTTTTTGTACGACGTCGATTTAGCTGCGCAACTAGTTTAGTCTAGTAATCAGTGTGGCTGCAACTACTTTTATTGTATGCATTATACCACGTGGACTTATAATTTGATATAGAGGAACACCTGCGCATGGCTACCCACTATAACACAAATAATAAAAATAAATGAAAAATTAAAGGGGGCTCCCCTACTAGAAATGTTTTTTTACGATGGCACGGAACCCTATATGCGCGGGTCCGACTCGATCATGGCCGGCTTTTTTTATTCCTGACGCGCAGTCGCTGTAAGCAAATATCCGCTTCTGCCTTTGTAAGCAAAATGTAAACAGCAAGTTGACGAGTGTAGTCAATAAATTTTATTGAAACTATCGAAGAATAATGGAACTGTAAGAAGCCGCGGACTATTAAAATCTCTTAACATTTTGTACACAGATTCTTTCAATGGAGAAGTATAAATAATATTTCTTACACTTTTAAGCCCTTACCTAACATATTTACCGGAGTTCGACATAAGTGATAAAACAGAATACGAATCTATTGATTTCTTTTGCATTAAATGGGAAAAATAAAACCTTTCCCATCAGTGTATCGTATGTACTAACAGGAGTTTAGCGAACTGGCGTCGTAGTTTGCCTAAATTGCTGAATCGACACACAAATGAAACTTCTGATTGTCACTTCTAACAAAAAGTGGAACTAATAGATCCCTCAACAACTTTGTTAATTTGTTTTCTTAATTATAGTAAAGGCAGATAGCTGATGTTATAAGGAGTACATAGGTCACTCAAAAAGTTTTGAGATGCTCGAAATTTAAAAATGGAACGCACCCGTGTATAAAAAAGCAAATTTATTTAAAAATAGAAATCCATAAGCCAATTGCTCAATATTGAAAAAAAAAATACAAATTTCTATTAATTTTCCTGCAACGCTTCACGCGCTTTTCATTTAAAACGATGGATCTTAACTGCGAATATTTGCGCGCTATGATATATTATGATTTTAAATTTGGTTTAACCGAACAATTAAGTTTACAACGGTTACAATCAGCATTAGGGGACTTAGTTCCATCACGCGCAACAATATTTAGGTGGTTTCCTGAATTCAAAAGGGGTGAAATTAATCTTAAAGATGAGCAAAGGACCGGGGCATCGCAAACAGCAGTAACGGCAGAAAATGTATGAACTAGTGAAATGTTGGTTCGAGTAGACCCACGAATCACATATACGGACATCGAAAAGATTGTAGGCATTAGTTCGGGGAGCATTCATACCATCCTACATCAACATCTTGGAGTAAGGAAGCTATGAGGAGGAAGATGATTTGAGCTGGAAGATGGATCCCTCGTTTGCTCTCCGAAAGCGAAAAACAGACTCATGTGGATTGGTGCCATGAAATGCGTCTACGTTTTGAAAACGGGGCATCTAGGCGTGTTTCAGAAATCGTTACTGGTGACGTATCATATTGATGGATCTATCAATATGATCCGGAAAATAAAAGGCAATCATCGGTATGGGTCTACTCAAAAGGACAGTTACCGACAAAACTGCAAAGACCTCGCAACGTCGGCAAAAAAATGGTGACTAGTTTTTTTTTCGCGGAGCGGACATTTGTCGACGTCAATGCTGAAAATTTGTAGGATAGTCAACTCTAAATGGTATACTACAGTTGCATTACCCAAAGCTTTTCAAGCTGTGCGGGAGAGAAGACCAAAGACCGGGCTTCGGGGAATCATGCTGCATCACGATAACGCCTCTTCACATACCTCACTTAGAACAAAAGCATTTATTGAGGAATCTGGTGTTGAAACTCTAAGTCACCCACACTACAGCCTTGGCTTAGCTCCTTGTTATTTCTTTTTGTTCCCAAGGGTCAAAGAAAAAATAAAAGTAAAATATTAATAGTATCTAGAATACTTTTTGTATATCTCAAAGCTTATTGAGTGACCTACGTAGCAGTTTAAGGCTGATTAGTTTCTTATGGTGAGTGTAGGGAACCGGAGACCCTTTTTACTGATGGTATGAATGCTCCAAGAACTAATGCCTACAATCTTTTCGATGTCCGTATATGTGATTCGTGGGTCTTCTCGCACCAACATTTCAGTAGTCCATACATTTTCTGCCGTTACTGCTGTTTGCGAGGCCCCGGTTCTTTGGTCATCTTTAAGATTAATTTTCATCATCATCATCATTACAGCCCTTCACAAGTCCACTGCTGAACATAGGCCTCCCCCAAAGAATGCCACAAAGCACGGTCCTGAGCCACCTGCATCCATCGACTTCCTGCATGTCTTACCAGGTCGTCACTCCATCTCGTGAGGGGACGCCCTACACTTCGCCTACCGGTACGAGGCTGCCACTCGAGAACCCTTCTTCCCCATCGGTTATCGGTTCTTCGAGCTATATGGCCGGCCCACTGCCGCTTCAGCTTACTAATCCGTTGGGATATGTCGGTTACTCTGGTTCTACTGCGGATATCCTCATTCCTAAGTTTATCACGCAGAGAAACTCCGAGCATAGCCCTCTCCATAGCTCGCTGAGCAACCTTGAGCTTCCTCATACGGCCAGCAGTGAAGGACCACGTCTCAGTTCCGTAAATCATCACTGGTAACACGCACTGGTTGTACAATTTCGTTTTAAGGTTTTGAGGTATGTCTGACGAGAAGATGTGTCGTAGCTTCCCGAACGCTGCCCAGCCGAGTTGAATCCGTCGATTGACCTCTCGGTCGAAGTTGGACTTACCTAGTCGGACTATTTGTCCCAGGTAAACATACTCGTCAACTACTTCGAGCTTAGTGCTCCCAACAACTACCGGCATAGGTGTGACATGGACATTAAACATGATCTTTGTTTTGTCCATGTTCATCTTAAGACCTATCCGTTGGGAAACACTATTGAGGTCATTGAGCATAGTGCTTAGGTCCTCCAGCGATTCTGCCATAAGGACTTTATCGTCGGCAAATCGAAGGTGAGTGATGTACTCGCCATTGATTTTGATACCGTATCCTTTCCAGTCCAGAAGCTTGAAAACGTCTTCCAATGCAGTGGTGAAGAGTTTCGGGGATATGACGTCACCCTGTCTTACACCTCTCTGCAATTGAATAGGTTTCGTACTCTGGTTCTGTACTCGGATAGCCATCGTAGCCCTACTGTACAAGCACTTCAACACTTCGATATTTTACCGTTTTACCTCTTTTTAATTCAGTAAACCACCTAAAAATTTGCAATTTTAAGTGCTGCTTTATCACTTACTCGGCGGTGTAGGAAAACATCGTGAGGGAACCTGCATGTTTAAGAAATAAGAAAAAATATTTTGAACACACTACAACTATAGCACGCGGGTAGCTCGCGTACTGTGAAATTTACAGCGAGCGCTTAGCCCCTGAACTATCATGGCTTTCTTATACTTAATCTCTGCAGTAATTGCCTCAATCAACCGTTAATCTCTTTATAACAGCTACTTAGCTACAGTTGCGATTGAGCAAGCCAAGGCCTGGATAATTAAACTGACCGACTCATTTCAGATCTTGTAGCTCACAGTCAGGAGATAGTCCCGGTAATCTTTTGATATAACAGTGTTGGTCTATTTTCTATTAATATTATTAGATAGTCTGCAGTTGTAATCTTGAAGCTTTATTTTCATAACAAAATAAAAACCCCACCCAATCCATTTTACATAAAAAATATTTATAATTGGGTGAATTATGTAATTTTTGTGACCCATACAACTGTCGCAACAAATAACTGTTTATTAACATAAATTTCACAATTGAATAACATTACACCGAATGGAATAAAATAGGCATTCGTTACAGTCAAGTCACACGATCCAATAACCAAATAGAAAATTCTAGGCAACCAATGAATTCACAACATATATATAAATATATAAAAAAAGATATTGCAAATTTTACTTTACCCATCATTATTAAGTGAAGTAAAAACTGAAGGGCGATATTACCTGCAATGGAAAAAAACACAATTATTTAAATGGTCATTTAAATAAAATTTAATCTTTGCTATTTTTAAATTATTATAAATGATTGGATAAAAATCCTTGGCTAGTTCTTGAGTCTGGTTGCACTTTGTCTGGCCTGCATCTCTGACACTGTACCATAACAAATCCCCGAGTTTTTAAATGTAAGTATTACATAAGGAACGGATAAGCCAGTGCTTAGATTTGTTCTACTCTATTTTAGTATTATAGCTTCTTAATTCCTTCCGATGTGGCCGCTGTAGTCGAAAATGGACGAGCATTATAGCTTTAAGTAACTAACATGTTGTGTTCTCATCGCCGTGAACTAAACTGTAGTGATGGCGGAGCTTGTGTTACTCCTTCTACTAGGGGTAAACTCTAGAATTATCTCGAAATACTTTCTTTATGAAAAGTGTGATACGTGAAATAAGTAGCTAGTTTTAAAACAATTCTGTCAACAAATTGAGATAACAATGTGTGCGGAATTGCTGTTATTTGATTGATAGCGCAGCGTCGTAGAAGGCAAGTCCATTAGTTAAAGCGAGACTAACAAATGTTTACATCATTTGTACACAAATAATTATAGCTTTTAACAAAAAGTAAAAACCGACTTCAAATTGCTAAAAAAGAAGTTATTTATTTTCTACCCTTTGGGGTGAATTTTTGTCTCGAAATTTATATGGGACCACCCTCGAGATATAACCTATTTAATAAAAGAATAATCACCAAAATTGTTTCACAATCTTCAAAGTTATCACGTAACATACATGAAAAAAAATTGAACATAACAAAAGCTTAATTTCACTGTTTAATTGTTCATTTATGAATACCACCATTAAGTGCATGCGTTAAAAATAATTCTCGAAATTATTGAAAGAAAAGCAATATTTCACAGAACGGTACACCAACTGTCAGAAGTAAATGCTAGAATAACACCGAAATGGATTGAATATACGCACCAACAGCAACACCATCTTTTGCATAATATGGTTAATTACTTCTTCCTTGTCCGTCTAGTTTCATTGTTTTTTTTTTTTAGTTCTTTTAGTACGTAAATAAACTAGTCTACATACTTCTGTGTGTATAATTTAATTCAATATTTACACAGAGGAGTATGTACATACTTTAAGTAGTGTGTCTTAATTTCAGTATAGAAACAATGCGGTAATGTTTATTGGATATATTTTGACGCACTAAATATATAAATACTTTACAATATGATAAAAGCCGTATGAGGAAGCTCAAGGTTGCTCAGCCAGCTATGAAGAGGGCAATGCTCGAGGTTTCTCTGCGTGATAGACTTCAAATCGAAAATATCCGCATTAGGACCAGAATAATCGACATAGCTCAACGGATCTGCTGATATTCTGAACGGACGTGGTTCTTCCTCAGTCAAGCCGACTAATTCGTACTACGGCCAAATTACACCGGAGTACGGGTATCTGTTCCAGAGTACCAGTTAGAGCAAATGCTCTAACTGGTACTCTGGGTATATAGGTCTTGACACAAATGTGTCAAGACCTATATCGATCTGTGGTCTTGATGTGGCCCTAGATAATGAAGATTCACGTGGATTTGGTTGTATTTGATTTATTTAAGATATTAAAAATAGAAATATAACTATACGGAAGTAAATTATTAATTTTACTTTATACCAATATCTGATTACCGAAAACTTAGAAATACCAACAGAATTTTGAGCTAGGAACGTTTAAGGTTTCACTACTTTACTGTAAATAAAACAAAGGTAATATCGTTTTGGTCGATTTATGAACAAGCGACAACTTTCGTGGTACTATATAACTATACTTGGAAGAGCCATGCTGCAGCTATTAGTAGAATAGTTAGCGCGAATGGGTTGCCTCGACCGGGGAAGGACCACGCTCTCACAGAATACCAGCTTATCGGTGCTGTGCTTAGTATGATGACTATAGAGAACCAAAGACCCTTTTACTGGAAACGAGGCATTCCAACTTAGTTCTCAAGGGCGACAACGCATCTGCATTTTGAATCTTAATTGATGATAAATGTAGATGTTTATGGGCTACATCATCCACTTACCCATCAGGTGGACCGTGTCGTGCTCGTTTGTCACCATTATTCTATAAAATAAAAATATCTATTTTGGTATCGTATATAATTTATGGTCGAGTCTTAAAGACGTATTGAATCAGTTTTAGTCGACAGCAACATATTGTAAGTAGCTATCGAAAATAAAATATATGGTTTATGAATAAATGCTTTGACACCATTTTAGTACAAATGTTTTTATTATTTAACTACCTTAAAAATTTAATTTTATATTTTGAACACTTCCACAAATAAAGAGAATTCGAAAGGTTGGAAAGATTTTTTCTAAAATACGAGTAAATGACGAAACGTCCGCGGAGTGTCCATTCCAGCCGCAACTGGTATCGAAGTTGAGCAACGTCAGAATCGGAACCAAAGACATCTAAATGAGTTTTTACCTTTATTTGAAGAAAAGGATGTGCAGTCTCTCGGCGAAATTGTATCGAGTTTATCTATAAAAGATGCTTTCACAATACGCCAAATAAATGAAAATGATATCATACCTGAATTTCTTCAGTTAGTATTGTTAAAAAATATCTAAGTAAAAGATACTTGCAAATCTAAATAAATAATAAACACTAATGATTTAAAGATCTTCATTTTATTGCCCATTTAATTTACAAGTTTATAATTTTTTTAAATTTGAAAACGTTAGCTCGCGTTTGTCTCACTTCAAAACTTTTATCCAAAAATTTTTCAAGTATTCTACAGTCAGACAATGATTTTAATAAGAAACAAACAGTAAAATGTCATAATTTAAAGTATACTACTTATTATTATATACTTTCACCAACTATAGTATTTACTAACAAAGTAGTCGTAAAGAAGAAAGAGTTTTTATTAAATAAGTTAGTTCTTCAACATACATTTTAAATTTACCAAATTGAATTATAGCGCTTAATCTAAAAAAAGTAATATGAAATATAAACGAGACTCGAAAAATTATAATATTAAATTTTGAAAATTAATCCTGACGAATGTATATAAAATAAATGTTAAATTCAAAAGTCCATTAATTAATAGCGAATCGCGTATCCACTTGCTCTTATTTCAACTTCTCCTCGACAAATCTAAATTATTTATCATTTGCATACTGCAAAAATAATTTTAAATGAGCACGTTATATGAAAGCACGATTTGTTAAAAAAAAAGTTTAAGCTTTAATAACCTGTAATTACCTTATTTTTATGGAATTAATAAGTATATTATTACCATACCAATAAGGTAATTAAAGAGAATTAATAAGTATATTAATTACATACCAAATAAGGTAATTAGATTTGTGCCACGTGTCGCATTGCTACACGTTACTAGAATAAATCACTACTCAAATTTCCGAAATCACGTGGCCTAGTGGCTTATTGCGTTATTACAACGCCTCGGATCTGCAGGACTTGCGTTTAACAGGTTAATTAGTTTTTTCTTTGGTTCTATTGAGATTGTCCCCGTGTCCCTAACATTGCATTCTAGCCTGTTCTCTATTTTAAAACTAGCACAGGTATACCATCTGAAACGGGTAAGTTAAGTTGAGTATTGCATCAGTGTGAGAGCTTACACTTGCTTGCACTTTTCAACCGACTTCAAAAAGGATGCGGTTCTCAATTCGAGTATGTTGTTTTTTGTATGTCATGTAACGCGATATCTTCGCAGATTGTGAATACATTTTAATGATTATTTTTTTTATTAAATAGGTAATACATCAAGGGTTAGCCTATATAAATTTGAAAGAAAAATCCACCCCTTAGGAATACTCGGTTTTTACTTTTTATTTTAAGATATAATTATTTTACATTTACTTGCCAGTACTTACACTACTGTCCTGACACTTGATGTTGATAAAGCCCTAAATGGTAAATCATGCTGTCTTAGCTTAACAAGACTCATCATTCTCGCCTTGAAGACACTAGTGGTAATCCGACACACATATTCATCATTACAGCCCTTCACAAGTCCACTGCTGAACATAGGCCTCCCCCAAAGAATGCCACAAAGCACGGTCCTGAGCCACCTGCATCCATCGACTTCCTGCATGTCTTACCAGGTCGTCACTCCATCTCGTGGGGGGACGCCCTACACTTCGCCTACCGGTACGAGGCTGCCACTCGAGAACCTTTCTTCCCCATCGGTTGTCGGTTCTTCGAGCTATATGGCCGGCCCACTGCCACTTCAGCTTACTAATCCGTTGGGCTATGTCGGTTACTCTGGTTCTACTGCGGATATCCTTATTCCTAAGTTTATCACGCAGAGAAACTCCGAGCATAGCCCTCTCCATAGCTCGCTGAGCGACCTTGAGCTTCCTCATACGGCCAGCAGTGAAGGACCACGTCTCAGTTCCGTAAGTCGTCACTGGGAACACGCACTGGTTGTACAATTTCGTTTTCAGGTTTTGAGGTATGTCTGACGAGAAGATGTGTCGTAGCTTATACTTATACTCGACACACATATAGACGCTGGCAAATTATTACTATTCCTTTGCTGCATGCATTAAGAAAGACGAAGTAAATCGTTAAGTTCAAATGCATGGAATGGAGACAGTAAAGGAATTGAGACTCGCCAAGCGTCTCGTTGTCCGATGTTGGAAAGAGGAGGGAGGAATTAAATATTTTGCCTTCACAGATTTTTTTTTATTTTTGATACTTTATAATTGTTCTGAAGGAGGCGCCGTGGTCTAAATGAACCAGGTGGACAACTAACAACTGAGTGGTTAGAGTTACAGTATTTTGATATTGAGATTTTTGCTTTCAATCCAAACTTACAATACCCAATAGCATCCTTTGAGAATGCAAGATTCAGAAAAGTGCTTGTTTTATCCACAGTTTACAATATGTACTGGGATTAGGGTCGGCAAACCATGACCGATACGACTTAGGCACCTTCCTACTCCTAGAGCCTACTTCTTTTTAAAAGGCCGGCAACGCATCTGCAATTCCCCTTTTGTTGCAGTTGTTCATGGGCGGTAATCACTTACCATTAGGTGAGCCGCATGCTTGTTTGCCCCCTCTCCTATAAAAAAATGCACGTGCTATATGTAATTGTTATAGGTTCAAAAGACCAAAAAATGTATGATCTAGGGGTTTTCACGAAAACAGCGTACTCCTGCCTCAAACGTTGGCGACAGATTGGCGATACTGCAGAGTGGTAGATTTTCATGGACGGCGGTAATTACTTACTATTAGGTGGTAACACACTAGCATCACGACGGTATTTGCAAAACTGGTGTAGCATATTAATCCGGTTTCCACGAATCTTCATTGTCAGGTGTCAAGATTACGTACACTTGTTGATATTTGTTTGATAATTGTATTACATTACATTTACTCTTGTGAATAAAAACAAAAACAAAAGAAGGTAGTTAATTAATTCAGGAAAAGGGTAAATACTAATTCAAGCAAACGCTCGTTACGTGAACGCTATTCATTTAAGACCGGTAATTAAAAATAACAAATTCTATAGCGTAACTCAGTAACGACTTCCACGCTGCCTCATAAATAACCCGGGGACAAATGAATTTCTTGAAAAGTTCATAGAAATTACATGTGAACGCGAGGGTCCGGTCACGCAAACGTCCAAATTTGAAATGTATTTTTAGTTAGTACGTTGATTAATCGAGTCTTCAATTTGGTTACTATGATATTGAACTGATAATATAATTAGCTATTGTCATAATATGAGATATCTAGTTAATATTGGGTCAGGTATCGGTATTTACGTGTTCATTGTTATCATTGAACGCTATCACAAGTCTTCGGCTGAACATAAGCTTCTGCAATTTATCGACTCTCTGCTTTATTGGATCTTCACTCCAGTTTTTTTTTATAGAAAAAAGGTGACGAAAGAGCACAAAGTCCACCGGTAAAGTGGTTGCTGTGGATCATAGACATCTACATCTATCTTCGATTACGAATCAAAATGCAGATGCGTTGTCACCCGTGAGGACTAAGATGGAATGCCTCGTTTCCAGTAAAAAGGGTATCTGGTTCTCTACACTCACCATACGAAACACAGCAGCGTTAAGCTTTTATTTTACTCTGGTATTCTGTGAGAGTGTGGTGCTTTCCTGTCGAGCCGACCCATTCGTGCTACAACCATAATATAGCTGCAGCGTGGCTCTACCACGAATAAAACATTCCACTAGTCCCTTGGAAAATTTCAGAAAAGAAAATATAAAATACATAATAACGGAAAATATTATAGTAATATCAGTGCATATTTTATACTTTGGAGATAATAGTTAGTAATCATAAGAGCAATAGTCTTGGCGGACTTTACATGTCAAGCCCTGAACTATTTTATTTCTCAAACATGTAGATTTCCTCTTGACGGTTTCACAAAAGTTATCGTGCTTGGTAGAGCCATGCTGCAGCTATATTATAGTTGTAGCATAAATTGGTCGGCTCGACTGATAATAGAACACGCTCTAACAGAATAGCAGCGTTACTTAACAGCTAAATGTGTAACCTATGGTGAGTAGAGAGAACCACAGATCTTTTTAACTGGAAATGAAGCATTCCATCTTTACACTGAGAGGTTATAGTGTATTTGCATTTCTTAATAGAGAAAGATGTAGATGTCTATTGGCCAGCATTTACTTATCATCAAGCAGCCTGTGTGCTTGTTTGTCATCCTTATGCTATAACAAAAGGATTTTCTTCATCTCCGAGCATGTGGTAAATCAGCACTTAAAATTAAAAATAACAATTTCTTTGATGCCAACGGAGATCGTACCCGAGTAGATTGCTTACTTTAACATTTATGGCGATTACTATAATATTGCAATTGCCCATTTCGCACAGATCTTATATATGCCCAACTATGGGACTCACCATCAACGCCATAGCAGGATGATAATAATTTAAAACTGAGAGAATGTGCAAGATATGTTTGTACGATTTATTTTCCGTGTCATGAGCCCCTTAACTAAGTTAATCAATATAAGTAAAAGGGCGATGTCACGGAACACGCTAGTGTAAATTCTCCATCCTAATAAGATAGATTCACACTACAACATTGTTATACAGAAAACAAGCAGAACTTAAAACAGAAAGAAACAAAATCTGTAATAGAATTGAATAACATAAAGAATAGATACAAAAAAAAATAACGACATTTTCTCTGAAATAAAGAAAATTTTAAATTCTTTTGAAAAATAAATCATACGGGAAGTAATAATTATCATTGCAGGCGGTACCTACATTCCGACGATCTGATATTTTATGCACAAGCAATATGAAACATGTCGAAAATAAAATGCATAATTTATTACAGATTGTCACCCACATTTTTATGGCGTGCATTTATATTCATTCGCGTATTAAAATGCGGTTATGATTATTTGTGCTGAAATGGTTTACTTGTCGCTTTATTTTATTTTTAACCTCTCACGCAAACAGAGTGGTGTTATATATTTTACATGTGTATCTGTGTATCTGTGTGGCTGTCTGTAGCATTGTAACTCCAAAAATAATGAATGGTTTAGATTCAGTGTATTTCTGTTTCAAAGGTAACTTGATCGAGAGTGTTCTTAGCTATGATCCAAGAAAATGTTATCGGCTGTTTGAAGATCATCTGCTCTTTTTGTTACAATTTAAAATACATCACAAACTCTTTGTCTTCTTAGGAGATCAGACACATGAGCAATGTTTGGGCACACATTTTTAAAACATTTGAATAATTTTGTGTACGCAAATAGCAACACAGTTTCACTTGTCATTTTCAAATATTTGCTCTCACATTTATCGCAAAGATGTGTCACGGAATGGACGTCTATTTTATGGACGTCCATTCCGTGACACATCTGTTTTATTTGCCTGCCTTTAATTATTTGTTTTATTTAAATTAAAATAACCTGTGGTTTTTAAATGATTGATCCGACAAATGAATTTGACACGATGATAAGTTGCTACTGCAGTCCTAGACACTTGAAGCCAATTCAAGCAAAGAATGGTACTGATACGTTACTCTGAGGATTAACATAGAATTCCTCACAGCCTGTAAATATTTTGGTTTTATACTCTTCAAACCGGAACACACCAGTTTAAGCCAGAAATCGTGTAAGAAGGTCGCACGTACCCAGAGAGATCCTTAGACAGAAAAATAGTCCTGCTACCAGAAATCTGTTAAATGTATGTACAAGAAGGAAACGTGAAGGAATACGTGAAGTCATAGGTTAGTTGTTCTGGTATCTTCAATCTTCGTTGAATTATCTTTTTAATGCGTTATCAAACTTTCTTTTTTAGTTCTTTCACAGTAAAAAGTACAGAGAAATTATTTTTTATTGTAAGATATGTATCGTTTATATAGTTATAGTTCTGGTGTAACCACCCACAAACCCACAATACAGATAAAGCGTCCGTCAGCATATATACATAAACGCTGAATATGTCGTAATTTAAGTAGACAGTAAGCATAGAATTAAGGATTGCAAAAAAGAAAGATCAGAATAAATTCACATCTCTCTGTGTATTTTTAAATTACCTAGTTTTTATAAAGCTCTCGACAGATCCCCCAACTTGACTAGATAGTTAAGAGTTTTGTAATCCCTGGTTTTCGGATTCAATGTTGACGGTTCTGCTGAAAGAAGTTTCAGAAAATCGTTATTAGTATTACTTTACTATTGTGGAAACTCACAAGAGTTCCGATAAGGGTCACACGCGTTACACTGCAAATTTTGTAATAAACGTCACAGAGCGCCCAAACTTTGAACTTTGTTTACTTTAATGTGTGCAGAAAAACTGACATTGGATTTCTAAGTGAAATGTGTGCTCAAGCATTGCACACACACAAAACTTCACTACTTTATATTATGGTTTTGCATATTTGAAGCTAGATCTGGCACCGCACCGGCTTAAAAAATAAAGAAAGTTCTAGTCATTAGCATCGCACGAAAACGGAACGCTATCCGCCTAAAGTCAAAACTCTTTCTATAGCAGCATAAAAACACATTAAAGATCCCACCTATTCGATATTAAAAACCTTAACGTTTGATGTAAATGTATTTTAAGATCAGATTAAAAACTTTTTTGTATATCAAATCAACATCAAAATCAACCATCAATTATGTAACTCAATCCAATATTTTATATAAGTATTCAATATTTTATAGAAAAGTTAAAGCATCAGTAAAGAGAGATCATTGTAATGGCTTATACAATATACAAACGGTGTTTCGATCTATGCTATTATAAGAGAAAATCTTTCCTAGCGCGAAGAGCAACCTAATAAAGCAAACATCCCGCATTTTCGTACAGTACAGAGGTAAAGCCCAAAGGTTTATCGGTGAGATAAACATGGTGAGCTGACGTTGATTTACAACTACGTTTGTTTGTCCCGACGACATATTGCTACCGACGCTCTGCAGAACCGGCATAAGATAGTATCGCTTATAAATACATTAGATTAGATAGATTAGAATTAGATGCACATTGGTGGCGGATTCGTAGAACACATACGGGTATGTTTTTCAGACATACAGGTTTTCTAACGATCACCTTCATCTGCACCTATTGATTTCTGATTGCGGACTATGAAACTTTAAAACCTGTATTAAAATGCTCTTGGAATTTTGACTTCAGTGCTATTCGTACGACGGCGCAAATAACATGTTAATTTAAAAATGTTGTAGTAATTAGTAACAAATGTTAAGTGTAGAAACTCTGCGTCGAGCTAGTTGGACGAGAAGTTCAACGTGTATGATAAATACAAGCTTTTACGTTAAACTAGCAGTGGTGACGTTATACCACATTTTTTTATAGAAGACGGGCCAAACGAGCATGCAGCTTACCTGATGGTAAGTGACTACCACCGCCCATGAATAACTGTAACACCAGGGGAATTGCAGATGCGTTGCCGGCCTTTTAAAGGAGCAGGCTCTTTTCTTGAAGATCCCTAAGTCGTATCGGTCCGGAAAAATCGCTGGTGGTAATCAAGCTCCCCTGTATAACCTCATGCTTAGTTTGGGCATACATTTTGCGTGGCCCATTTGGCATATATTTTGAGCGGCTCGCTTGTATAGATTTTAGATGATCCCTTTTGGAAACATTTCGAGTGGCCCATTTGGCATAAATTTTAAGCGCATTCCATTCAAAACATTGTAATATAAGAGAGTGTTTATGATCTATATACAATACAATCTTAGTAGCCATAAGTAATATAATAATAATAGCTCGAAGAAATACTACTTATTATCTCTACGCTTAGAGTATCTAGGCGCGTTAGAGAGTATTAACAGTAAGCAAAGGTATGAATAAAAGCACAGGTATGTCAAGGGCGTATAGTCACAAAAAAACACGCGCTCTGACTGTTTCTCTTGCCAGTATTTGCTTGAATTTTAATATATTATGGTGAAATGTGCAGTAACAAGTTGTAGAAACGATAAAATAACAAATAACATAAAATAATAATGATATTTCTTTTTATCGGTAAGTAATGTTTTGTTAAGAAAACGCTAATTTTAACAAAATTAACTGATTCTTTGCGAAACAATTTTATACAGCTTTTAGCTGTAGCGGCGAACAAGTATTTCGTGACTCTCCTGTCGTGTCAAGCGGCATAGAAGTTGATGACATACCTTTTTGTGCCATCAGCCATGTGTAAAAATAATGTTCTTTTTTATACTTTTTTCACTTGTTTAGAGCTGATTACTACTGACCTGACCTAGTCGACATCAAACATCAGTTGCAAACTGAAGGATACTTGTTTTTAATGATTAACTACGTGTTTTCCTTGAAATGGAGAGGAAGTGACTTATTTTACCTTTACAAACCTTTTGTACTATTTTTTGTTTAATAAAAAAAACATTTAAATAAGTACACACGCGAATATCGTCATCGTATGAAAAGTAAAGTCGATCTGAAAACGTCTAATTAGTAAGAATAGCAAAACCAAAGTGTTTTCAAATGGAAGAAACCATAGCCAGATGTGCTGACGCAGTACCGCGGCGGATGAACAAAAGACAATTTATTAGCGAACTTTTTTATGCATGAATGCGATCGAATTGTTTCAAGCAAAAATACTATATTATACAATATCACAAGAGCACATGGTACTTCGTAAGTCTATTCGGCCATATCATAATAATAAGACGGCAACCATTTTAAGCAAAATTAAACAATAAGACAAACGCATTGTTGTCTTTTTAACAGGATACTTGTTTTCCAGAAACTTGTTTACAACTTGAGTTTGTGAGTAATCGCAATGAGTGCTATTATTTGTTACTTATTAAATTATTTTTCGACAACATGATTTAAAATTAAAAAACCCACACAGTAAAAAGAGTATCATTTACAAGTTAAAAAAGGTTGTCAATCCCTAAACATTTCAAATTTTCAAAATATCCAGAAACGAATCTGTAGGCATAAACTACTAGCAAAATAATGAATAGATATATTTTGTTCTGGATAAATCTTCCAAAAACGCAATTTGAGCGATTAAAAAAAAACACGAATCGCGCGTCATACGCCACACTGAAACATAATCGATCCGCACTGTATCGGTTAATCAGGGTGTTGCCGGAGGTGCACGGCCGGGTCGCTCACAGCACGTGCTCCTATGCCCACCTCTTTAGGCTTTCCTCCAATTAGAACTAGTGCTATACCACGGTGTACACGAATATTTTGTAATAACATAATTCCTTTCGTAATAATAATAAAATCATAGCATAAAAAATTAAGATCATTTGTATTACAATTACAAACCCATACAGTTCAATGTTTGAAATAACAGCCTTGTTAGCTATGTTATATAGGCACTCAATAAAGGTAAATACCGTTAAAATGAATAGTTTTATAATTTCAGAGATTCGAAAAGCAGTAAATTTGCAAATAAATTAGTGGTACCAATTAAAAGCCTAACTGTTGGAGATGAATTACCAGCGCTTAAATTTGAAGTAAGATTACACTTATCTTAAAAGTAAAAAATAGCTACAGCAGTTATTTATATAGGTAATTACATGTGTATGTTCACGAATTTTTCAAAACTAATGGATGTTATTCAAAATATAGTGACAGTAGAATGAAATATCTTGTTCGTAAAACTGCGATCAATCAAACAAAACAACAATTAAATTATAAATTAACCCTTTTAAGAGGCAGTAAATCAATTAGATTTTCGTGTTTGATTAATAAACATCGTTTTATAAATTCTTACCTGTTTTTTATTGAACTTACCTTATAATTACCTACGTACCTAATTTTACTAAATACTTTTTTTTATAGGATCGGGTGACAAACGAGCACACAGTCCACCTGATGGTGAGTGGTTACTGTGACCCATAGACATCTACATCTATCCTCAATAAAGACTCAAGATGTAGATGCGTAGTCACCCGTGAGGACTAAGATGGAATGCCTCTTTGCCAGTAAAAAGGGTCTCCGGTTCTCTACACTCACCATACGAAACACAGCAGCGTTAAGCTGTTATTTTACGCTGGTATTCTGTGAGAGCGTGGTCCTTCCCCAGTTGAGCCGACCCATTCGTGCTACAACCATAATATAGCTGCAGCATGGCTCTACCACGTGGAAAACTTAAAATTAAAACTCACCTAATTAAACTAATAACTTAAGTAAAATAACACATATGCGTCAATCTTGGCGCATCACTATTCAATCGCTTCATCTATATATCTATAGAACACCTGCTTATTGCTGTTAAAAACATTTACAGTCCGATTTTGTAAAACAAGAAAACTTAAAACAAAGGCGGGCGCCATTTTTTTACCTAAAATTTTTATCGGTGAATGCGGACCGAGTTTTCGTATATATCTCTCGTTTAACAATGCAAGTTACGAAAGCAAAACAAAATCCTCTTAGTGTTTTCCGATTAACAAAATAAACGAAATAAAACTGCATGTGTTTTAGATTTGGAATGGGAATATTGCTTAGTAAGATACAAAAGCGTTCTACCCTCATACTACAGTAAAAGGGAACGGGTGAACGCCAGAAAATTATTCTATAATTAGTAAAATTTATTTTTCGGTATGAACGCCATTGATTTTTATTATAGCTTTGCTTGCTACAAAAAATTAAAAATTTGAGGGACAATCCAAACAACTCGAGTGATTCGTCCCTTTCCTGGTAGTGTCAACATTGGGCTGTTATTTTGAGATATTTTGAGAATCACGTTTAATTATTTGTATTTGTCATATCCGCAAAATTAAACGAAATAACATCCGTTTTCGCCGGAACACACACCTTCTAACCACTATGTATAGCATTCTTCACAATCCTTGTTCCCCAGCTTATCTGAAAGAGCGTTTTTCATACTTACGCTTATCCCGTTCGATGACCGACACTATCCCGATGCATAAATCTACATACTACTCGGATTCCTTTACGGTATTATCAATTAAATTTTGGAATAACCCTCCCTCAATACATACATTTTTAAACGTAGAGTTGAAGCACATTATTTAAAATTACTTGATTAATGTTATCTATACAAATAAATAAAATTGAAGTGTCATTTTGTAATGTCAAAATGCCAGCTTTTTACTAAATGCATATGAAAGTATATACGGTACTTATAATATACACAATTTTTAAAAATTTTGTCTGTCAGTCTGTCTATCTGTCTGTCTGTCTGTTTGTTCCGGCTAATCTCCGAAACGGCTGCACCGATTTCAACGGGATTTTCACTGGCAGATAGCTGATGTTATAAGGAGTAACTTAGGATACTTATGTTTCACAAAAAGGATTAGGGTTCCGCGCAACATAATTAAAACCCTAAATTACACGCGAGCGAAGTCGCGGGGAACAGCTAGTTTAGTTTATATATTATAATTTCCTATATTAGATTGTATGTATTTTATTGGTATAGTATTTATTTTATTATACCTATTGCGTCGTGTAGAGATGAAACACGTGTCGTATTACCATGGGAGTAGTGGTGCTGGGATTAGTGGTGACGGAGATAGTGAACCCAATTGAACCAGCGCGGGAGGTGCTTTTCAAACTAGGTGAGACTTTTTACTAACTTTAGTTAACCACTTATTTAAATGTTGTCTAATAAGAAAAAAATGTAAAATGTTTGCTTTATTATTAACAACATTTTTTTTAAATTCACATCATTTTTTTGAGGCGGGGATAAAGGATTTCAACCCGCATTACTTTGTCATTTTAATTTAAACACAAAAATCTCCAAAAATAGTGTTTCAAACACAAGTGGCATATTTTATTTCAGCTTAATGCTTTATTTCGTATATTTTACACATTTTATCCTCAAATACGAGTACTATATTTCCCTAAAAGTAGTTGACAATCCTGGTTTCAGATGAGAGTTCGAATACCTAAAACTGTGGACACGAAATGATATCAGTGGTTACCAACTGCATGACCACACATGTCAACACAACGCGAAACTGTGCTGAATTTCCCATAATTTAGTCACTGTATTCAGTCAGTTCTTTAAAATATTTTTAACGTTGAATGAGAATTTATTGCTTATAACTGGTATTTAAATCATGTGCATAACATAAAAATAACGATTAAAAAACGATAACTGCATTTGCATAACGGACGCAACGCAGTCTTCTTTTTAGTAATAAAAGTTTTATCAGCGAACAGTAAAAGCACTCTACCGTAATTTTAATTGCAAAAACCGAACTAGCGTGAGAATGAAAACCAATACAGTACAGCACCAACCAATACAGTAGAACTATAAATCTGTGCATTGAATAAAACTATTTTTACGGATTTTATCGCGTTTAATTAACTTATTTTATATTCACTTTTTAACACTGATATCGGGACGTCAATCACCTCAGTCCCCGTGACCACGGTTGCTGGAAAGCAACCGAAACGTCGGGAATATAAAATAAGTTAATTAAACGCGATAAAATCCGTAAAAATAGTTTTATTCAATGTGTAGTGTTCGCGTAAATATAAGAAATCATTATATAAATCTATGGTCTACATTACTAAAAATATTCCAATTAGCTATTAGTTATAAAGAGTACTCAGACACTTCATTTCAGTTTTATAAACAAAATATATGCATGTAGAAAGAATTAATAAGGAAAGAGTGACAAAGCAAATTTATGTTGCAGAAGTGAACAGCAGAGTCGGGAAGGTTTTTTTTAATAGGATAAGGGTGACAAACGAGCACACAGTCCACCTGATGGTAAGTGGTTGCTGTGGCCCATAGACATCTACATCTATCTTCGATTAAGAATCAAAATGCAGATGCGTTGTCACCCATGAGGACTAAGATGGAATGCCTCGTTTCCAGTAAAAAGGGTCTCCGGTTCTCTACAATCACCATACGAATCACAGCAGTGTTAAGCTGCTATTTTACGTTTACGAAAATTATTCTGTGAGAGCGTGGTCCTTCCCCGGTCGAGCCGACCCATTCGTGCTACAACTATACTACTAATATAGCTGCAACATGCCTCTACCACCATAGAATGTTGAATGAATAATAATGTTTTTCGTTTATTGTTGACAAGCGTGGCAACTATGGCGAATATACAAGGAAACGTGCATCTCTGAGAAATTAAATATTGTGAAGACATGTTTTGATGTCAAATACGCACTGAAGCAACGCGGTAGGCTTACTACTTCTAATCTCTCAACCAATTGAGATGATGATGGAGATGTACTCGTATTTAGGCTGTAACTCTACTTTTCACAGTTTGAGGCATACAGTAGTGCTCGTAGTAAGTTAAAATTGGGCACTAATATTGATCGCTGTTGTTTACGGGTCTGGTTCTTCTCTGGCTGTCCCTGTGTGTCTGAGACTCCCATTTTTAATCTAATTGCATAAGCGTTGCCTCGGGCCCGGGTAGGTTAACATAGTAAATAAGATTCTCGAAGTCACAAATGTTGCAAGGTATAATATAGATATGCCATATGACGAGTTTTGGAATTCTATATTAACGCAGAATTAGACTCAAAACAGTCACAGCCATCTGTATCTATATACTTCCTGCATGATTTACGCGACCGTCAGTCCTGGAGGGAGTTACTATATTTGCATTTGCCAATTCGACGTTGCTACATACAAGATTCTCTATCATCGGATTTTGATTTTCGGCTAATAGTCATCAAATATCCTTGTAGTTTCAATAAAACGTAAACTCATCTTTTACTTGTGTTTAACGAAATATAAAACGAAATATAAATATAACCGTAGAGGTTATACAAAAAAATCCGTAAATGCAAAAGCAAGTAAAGGACTCCATTATCTTGACAGTAACAACAATAGACAACATAATATGATCGCAGAGTAAACAGTGGCTGATTCACGACGCCATAGAACTCAGTGCCTTAGTTGTAACTTTTCTCCTGCTTCTAAAATAAAGTTAACGCTGAAGTAAACTTTGAACTAAAAATTGTGTATGATAACGAATTAAAGAATATTCATGTTCATCTCAATTATTCAATATATTTTGATTTTTTCTTCAATGTTTTTACACATATAGAAAGAAAATACTTTTAAAATTTAAAAGAAAGAACAATTCATTTTTATTCGTGGTTTTAGCACGATACAATTTTATAAATAATTTACAAAAATAGTATAATATCAAAAAGCAGACCGAATTAAACTTATGAGTATTTTTTATAGGATAGGGTGACAAACGAGCACACAGTCCACCTGATGGTAAGTGGTTGTTGTGACCCATAGACATCTACATTTATCCTCAATAAAGAATCAAAATGCAGATGCGTCGTCACCCGTGAAGACTTAGATGGAATGCCTCTTTTTCAGTAAAATGGGTTTCCGGTTCTCTACACTCACCATACGAAACACAGCCGACTCAAACTGTCATGTTACGCTGGTATTCTGTTAGAGCGTGATCATTCCCCGGTCGAGCCGACCCATTCGTGCTACAACTATACTGCGAATATAGCTGCAGCATGGCTCTACCACGTATAAAACTATATCTAACAAGTACAAAAATTTTCTATATAGGTAAAGAATGTAAAACCACTAAATGGACCAGCCTCAAGATACACCTATTTCTGCCGCCAAATAGCAGAGTCAGTATAATTTCAGGCTTAGTGGCATTCCATCTTAGTTCATAGGGAGTGAAAACATATCTACAGCCTTCTTCGTCTGAAATTGACTGCAGGTGTTTATGAGTTAGTAGTAGTAGCCGCTTACAGTTAGGTGGACTGTAAATTCATTTGTCACTTTAATTTAATTTAAAAATACACTAATGTTTAGTCCAGCCGATACCTCGGGTAGCTGTAACGTCTGTGAGCGAACATGTTCGATTATTCCGATTAGACTTCAGTTATTTTGATTACCTAATAATTACGCATGAACAGTTGGTCTTATCAGCATAAACATATTGTATAATAAAATTGTAAAACGCACGAATTCAAAAGCACTTCGAAAAAATAAACTTTAAATGCCCAAAATACTGTGACGCTAATGTATAGACAAACGGTTTCGCATCACTCCAAATCGTATTATTTCCAAAAACAAAGGCCAACCGCAATTTAATTATTCCTGACTGACATTCATTTACAGCAAAGTAGACAAAGGGTAATTCGAAACAAAGAGTCATTTCAAAGCCACTATTATTTCAATACGCTAACTAATTCACAACAAATGTCCCATGGTATCGTGTGACCACGCGACCTCGTAAATAACTTGCGTACAAGTATATTTCCTGAAGGACCGGGGAAATTATTTATTCACGCGGAGTTCCGGTCACGTTAGTACCGAATTTCTTGTTACTGCCCCTTATCCGTTAACGTTACGTTATTATACGTATTTGTGCGTTAGATTTTTATATCTTTTACCTTTTATGCATGGTGTTAATACAGGATCTAGTCAAAAACTTTGTTGAATGACTTAAGGATAGTTTCTTTTTATTTCCACCACCAACCCACGAAAGGCCACTGCTGAGCATAGGCCTCTCTCGTCAAAAGGAGTATTAACCTCAATATTTACGCAGAGCACTCGGATTGATGACCTCAGTGTAAGAAATTTCGCATCTTTAACGTTGATTCTCGTCATTGGTCTGACTGTTCTATGCCTAAATGAAACTAGCACACAGCTACAAACGAGCACCCAGTACATCTGATGGTAAGTGAACGCTGTGGCCCATATACACTACATTGATCATTGGTAAGTAAATAATTAAAATTTCGATACGTTGTTCCTTCTGAGACCCAACATGGAATGTCTCGTTACTAGTAAAAAGGGGGTTCGGTACTCGTCACTCAACATAAAAAGCTGCAGAATTATTCTGTTTTTTATTCTATGCGAGTGTAGATCTTTTCCGGTCGAGACGACCGTGTTGCAGCTCTGCAAAGTAGAAATAAGTAAACTTAGTTAGTATCTCAATGAGGGGTTTATTAGAAGTGAACAGGGGAGGGAATGACGATAAAGTATTTATACTACAAATAAAATGCAAATTAATTAAAAATAATATTAAGAGTAAATAAACTATTTATAATTTTTAAGTTACGTTTATAATTCGGCTAGTAATCATCACAGCCCTTCTCTCTTCAAAGAGATTGAGTAGCAATAATTCGCTGCGATGCGCTATTAGATATATATGAATGGAATTCAAACGTCCCAACAAGAACTTTTACTAGCTGAGTGAGTGAAGTACCACATCAGTAACAGAATCGGAAACAACACTGGGATCTTCCGGCGAGAAGCAAACCCGTCCCCAAGGGTAGGATGCAAAAAAAGACCGCAGCCCGTCCTAATCGGCCGACCTATAGTGCCAAACACGGCGGCAAACTGCAGATCGCAACTGCGATGGGAGCGTGAGTGGCACCGTACTCCGGATCAGACAGTGGTCCGAAGAGCCCGGAGGGGCATCGACGGAGACCTGATATCCGTCCGGATGAGAGGTAAGCAGAAGGTCCAACAGGGAAGGTACATGATCCGCCACATCTGGGATCCGCGTAGGCGAAGTAACCAGCAAACGTAGCACTCATCTTGGGAACTGTTTAGAGGTGAAAATGCTCACAATTAAGCAACTCCATTTATTCATTAGAAGGGTTTAGCGGTGTACAACAACCACAGCAGCGATCACAATAGATCATACTGGTCGCAGTGAGATCTGGCAAGAACTGACAACTATTCGCAAAAAAAAGGATTCGATAATTATAGATGGACTACCAACCATTATACCATCATTGTCAGAATCTCGTCCGTCAATAACGGGATTCACCGATTCCCCTTTAAATCCCCATAATAGCTATAATTTAAAGATATAAGATTCACTCGTTTCTAATTCACGTACATTTTGACGCTAATTCAATGTCATATTATATATTCATTTTACGAACGAGGGATCGTTGCGTCGTGAAACATTTTAAGAGTCAAATTATGAGTCGCGAGCGAACAATTTGCTATTGACGGCGACATCAACGACACGGAAATTAAGTTACAAGTGGTCCGGGCACTGACTTGAAGTCAAACAAAAGTTTACTGTTCAAGAAATTGCTTTCTGACATGAAAAGTTTTATTTGTTACATTATTATTAAAAGGTGTTTCTTTTTTAAGTTTAATAAACGTTACCATTGCCTGTTTCAAAAACTTTATAACAAAACTAGCATTACGAAATAAGCAAGCAATCAATCTTTTTGTCCATTCCCGATTCAAATTTTGGGTCGTATGCGAATCGAATAATTTACCATAAAAAGTAAAAATGACTACAATAACAAAGAAGAATAAAATAATTGCCACATAACAGCTTCTGAAGTCTGTGCCGGGACATTTTTCGAAAGAGAAAGTCCCGACTTAGGAATCGGTTTAAATTTTTGTAAAATTTAATTATTTTACCTTTTTAGTGGACTATCGAATATAACACGTTTATGGTAAAAACTATAAGAAATTATTACCATAGTGGAGAAAGGAAGAATGGTGATTTTTTTTCTATATTTATATAGTACCACCCATGAGTTTTACTATCTAATAAAGAATCATTAAACTCGCTTGACCCTTTTGAAGATACATAAAAAACTTAGGTGTCAAATAACCTGTTTTTTATGTATCAAAAAACCATTTTTTTAACCCTATTAAAAATGAATTGTTGATTCGAATTAAGAGAGAGATAAATGATTTAGAGTCTAAAAATGACGATAAGATTTCGTTTTGATATAATCTAATTCGAGGTAGACTTTTAAACAGTTAATTTTTTTAAATTCTACAAGGAAGGACTCGCGCTCGAAGGGTTCTGTATAAACTTAAATGTGTATTATAGGTAATTCATCCATTATATAAATTATAGGTTTTCCATCTCGGTCCTCAGGGGTGACAACGCATCTGCATTTTGATTCTTGGTTGAGGATAAATGTAGATGTCTATGGACCACAACATCCACTTGCCTCTCGGGTGGACTGTGAACATGTTTGTCACCCTTATTCTAATAGAAACAACAATAGACCAACATAATAATTATGATCGCAGAGTACACAGTGTAAGATTCACTATGCCTTCGAACTCAGTGCCTTAGTTGTAACTTACTCTCCTGCTTCTAAAAGAAAGTTAACGCTAAAGTAAACTGTGAATTAAAAATTATGTATTATAACGAATTACTATTAAACTTCATGATTCTAGTTTATTCTAAGTCAACGGGAAGTAATCTATAAGTTGAAGAATGAGTTTGGTGGTCGCATCTTTTAATTACGTTGACGTGGGTTTGATTCGATCAAACCATAATAAATGTTAAAAATAAACATAATAAATCTTCAGTTATTAGAGAATAAATCAATTTTATTTACCATTTACAATTTTTAGAATAGCGAGCCTCTTCGAGAATAGTTACTTAACCTTTCGCATTGAAATAACAGAGATGTTCTAAGAATACGCTCATGTCAGTGTCAATTTCAAGCTCACTCAACACACTTAGTCGGATATATTACGTAACAAAACTATTATCGAACCAAAATACAATTTAGTTAGTGATAGTGATGACGAAGTTATATCTAAACGGCGTAAATGGATAAAATTAATAAAATAAATTTTTTGAATATTATGATTATCATGATTTCGCAATGAGGTGTCGTTTGAGCAAGTAAGTAACGGAAGAAAAAATGGAACACAACTTGGAATACATTTTTAACCGGTAAGTGTGTATCTACACCAGAACACTCTTACCATAGAATACTATAATAAATACAAAATTACTCTTTTGTACTTGGTCCAAGAGCTCATGAGGCATTTTTCATGAAGTGTTTGATGCATCATGAACTTTGTTGAAAAGTATCAGCCCACTCAATAAGCAGGTATTTGACTGTTTGAATTATAAATCCAAAAAAGTATATTTAACTGCTGATTTTAATCTAAAATTACACACAAATTGCAAAAAATATTTAGGAAAAGGTGGTTACAGTCACAATGCGCATTAAAGGTTAGCCGTAAATTCTTTGAGTAAATACTATCCTGCTGGTACAGCTGTACAAGATCAAACGATTCGAAGCCAATGGGAGCGCGAACAGTGCTACTCCCCGTGGTATCGTGCCAAGAACGCTAGCTGCATTTCCTCGCTGAATAGTAAGCCTTTGAGAGAGAAAAGAACCAGCCCTCTTATCACCAGCAGCAACGACCAGTCGCGGATAGACTTGTTACTTTGACTGATATATTATGATTGACATATTAAACCCCGGCCTTTTTGTGAGATTTTTTTATGATATATAATAAACACACTGTAATAATAGCAGATTAAATCAAACACTTTTTTGAATTTTTGAAAATACAATTTTGGGGTAGTTTACCCCTATGTCAACCCCTTCAGAAGTGTCTGTAAATTTTTTTTTAATTCTTTATTAACTTTCGGATAGTTATTATTATTATTTGAATCAAATACTTGTTTTGGTCGAATTTTATTGCGACTTATTTGTATGCGCAGTACCAGGTGTACCCAGGTAGGCCAGGCAAACAGTTAAATACCTGCTTATTGAGTGGACTGATACTTTTCAACAAAGTTTCATGATGCATCAAACACTTCATAAAAATGTGTCATAAGCTCTCGGACTAACTTACCATGAAACAACACAACATTAAAATTTATTGACAGCATTTCCGAGACTACACATACTACGACTTCCAAGACTACGACAAAAGCAAGCGGTTAAACCTCTTGGTTTGTTTTACTATTCACTTAATTAGCGAAAAACAAGATGGACTCATCCCAAAGTTTACTTTCTTGTGTAAAAAGTGCTGTTTAGAATTTTATGCACATGATAATTAAAGTTTCTATGTAAATAGGTGTAACACAGCAGGTATTAGTAGCGGCCATCCATATTTGGGATTGTTTTCAGCACCACTATGCCTACGAATTATTTCAACTAAGAAATACCAAAGCCGGCATCATTTTCTGTACAGAACCCGGCAAAGTGTTGCTTATGGCACTATAAGTAGCAGCAGCAACTGATAAAAATGTTACAATCATAACTGTCAACAAAATTTGTTACTGGAAATGGTCTTATAGAAAATAATATTCCACCGTGTCAGGTACAGGAGCTATTATTAGAAGGAAAAGAGGTAAAATTTTGTTTGAGAGATGCGCAATCAATATTGTTTTGTCTGCAATTGTGCATAAAATAAAAAATAACTCCAGACAAAGAGCACAACTGGCATTGTTCTTAGACCCACCAATTGGTATGGAATTGGTATAAATAATTTTACCTGGTTTCAAAAAATCTGTCAGAATTCAAAAATAACAAAATAAAAAAAAAGTAGATGTGTTGTTTATAACGTACGCTCTAACATATATGAATGGAGATGCAGACTTGTAGGTATTTTGATATTAAATTACGCTTACAACAGTAAGACAATAACCCCTTTTATATGGATCACAATAACTCCTGGGGATAAGAGATCGTTACCAAGCTATTTCTAATTAGATTTTAAATTTACCCAAACGTAAAGCAACACGGTTTTTTAAAGAAAGGCCCGTTGCATTTGTTACCGGTTCTACCCAGGACAAAGATATTTTTAGGACTAGTGATAAGTAAACTTAAAATGTAATAATAAGTACCTATAATCTATAGGAGTAATAAGGTTCTCGAGTGACAGCCTCGTACCGGTAGGCGAAGTGTAGAGCGACCCTCCACTAGATGGAGTGACGACCTGGAAAGACATGCAGAAAGTCGACGGATGCAGGTGGCTCAGGACCGTGCTTTGTAGCATTCCTTGGGGGGAGGAGGGGGGCTATGTTCAGCAATGGACTTGTGAAGGTCTGTACTGATGATAATGATGATGATGATGATGATGATAGGAGTAAAAAATCTAATTCTATGCAATAAGCTATGGAGAGGGCTACATGCAGGGATTTTCTATGTGTTAGACTTACAAATGAGGATAGCCGCAGTAGAACCAGAGTAACCGACATAGGCCAACGGATTAGTAAACTGAAGTGGCAATGGGCCGGTCTTATAGCTCAGAGAATCGACACCCAATTGGGAAGCAAGGTTCTCAAGTTGCAGTCTCGTACCATTAGGCGAAGGGTGGGGCGGCCCCCCATTAGATGAAATGAAGACCTGATAAGACATGCAGGCGGCTTAGGACCGTGCTTTGTGGTATTCCTTAGGCGAAGCATATGTTCAGCAATGGCATTATCACGTCAGTGTCGTAAGACACGAAAGAAGGACACTGAAACATTAACTGAGCAGCTGCATCTTCCTGCTACAACAAAAAATAATAAAATACTACGGTTGCCAAACCACGCGGCCGCAAATGGTGGCAACTATGACTACTGTTCCTCCTATGAGGATATTTATGGAGGAATCTTATGTTTAGTAATGGACTTTCGATAGGCTGTAATGAAAGAATAAATGAATGGAAGTAGACGGGAAACATGATTGAGGATAATTTAAGCGACAGTAGCCAATGAAGTGAATACTGTCGTGAGGCACTCCTATCACAAGCACTACTAACACAGGAACTTTAAACATACTTGAAGTCGTTAAAGGAAATATCAGTAATCTTAATTATTTTTGCTAGTTTTTGTTATTATTTCATAACATTATTAATAAACTTTCTGACGAATCGCATATATAAGACAGGTAGATGAAGGAGTTTATATCAAATATTCGATAAATTTCTAGTTGAACGAATTTTGAACATATACTAACTGACTGCTTCGATATCTAAATAATAATCAATACGTAACGTCAGCACCTTACCTAGACACAATATGAGGTAGAGAACGATTTTTCTATTGCACCGACATTCATTCACAATAAAGGTCACTGCTCTGGGGAAGTAAAAATCGATAACAAGAATTAGCACAGTCCCTGCATTTTTTCTATGCTATTATTGCTTAAACTTGCGTGATTTGTTAAAATTAACATTATTTTATCTGAGCAACACCACGATTCGATTCATTATTCGTTTTATTCCAGTCTCTTTTTTCATGTTTGACCGTGGAAGAATAAGGGGAATCTCCCGCCGGGCAAGGTGTTCTGCTCGGTACAAAGCATGTTATATATATATACGGATATATATGTACGGAATAACTGAAAATTAAAAATGAAAAATCATTTGTAATTTTTTTCTCTATCTGTCTGTCCGGAATAATATTCAGAATGGCTAAAAAGATTATAATGAAATTTCACGAACACATAGAGAGCAATATCAGAAATGATATAGGCTATATTATAACAAAAATACTTGAAGTATTTTTGCGTAATTATAATATATATGTTTGATGATTATTTAAAAAAATCTAAATGAAGCCACAAGGTGACAACGCTCTCTTGAAGAACTACAGACCGATTTCCCTTCTGAGCCGCGTCTACGTGCTGTTTCCAGCCTCCCGAACAAGCCGGTTTCCGAAAAGGTTTTAGTACCATAGACCACATACATACCCTGCGGCAGATTGTACAGAAGATGGAGGAGTACAATCTGCCACTTCTCCTTGCGTATGTGGACTATGAGAAAGCCTTTGATTCCGTCGAAATTTGGGCGGTGCTGCAGTTCATTCAGCGATGCCAAGTTGACTGTCGGTATATCGAAGTGCTGAAGTGCTTGTATAGTAGGGCTACGATGGCTATCCGAGTACAGAACCATAGGATGAAACCTAGTTGTAAGACAGGTGTAAGACAGGGTGATGTTATTTCCCCGAAACTCTTCACCGCTGCATTGGAAGACGTTTTCAAGCTTCTGGACTGGAAAGGATACGGTATTAACATCAATGGCGAGTACATCACTCACCTTCGATTTGCCGACGATATAGCCCTTATGGCAGAATCGCTAGCAGGAGGACCTAAGCACTATGCTCAATGACCTCAATAGTGTCTCCCAACGGATAGGTCTTAAGATGAACATGGACAAAACAAAGATTATGTTTAATGTCCATGTCACACCTATGCCGGTAGTTGTTGGGAGCACTAAGCTCGAAGTTGTTGACGAGTATGTTTACCTGGGACAAATAGTCCGACTAGGTAAGTCCAACTTCGACCGAGAGGTCAATCGACGGATTCAACTCGGCTGGGCAGCGATGGATGCAGGTGGTTTAGGACCGTGCTTTGTGGCATTCCTTGGGGGAGGCCTATGTTCAGCAGTGGACTTGTGAAGGGCTGTGATGAATGAATGAATGAAAAAAATCCAACAGTAATAAATTATATGCGGACGAAGATGCGGGGAACAGTTAATAATGAATAAAAAAATCCAAAAACTAACTAACAACTTCCCTCTTTACCAAGATTCGATTTTTTTTACGTCACTTCTATTTTTGTGTTTTAGGTAGTCGCATTTTATAACTAAGTGCTTATTTCATAAATTTCAATCTTCTACGTGCGACTGTCCCGGAGAAAAAACATTTGTGACAGACATTCAACACCGAAGTGATTCCTTAAGTGTTCTGTTTTGTTGAATTAGAAACGGAACATTAAAAAAATAAAATTATGTCGATAATAACAGTCAAATGGTTTAATCACTTAACGGAAATTCAACTTAACATACTCAAAGTAAAACTCAAACAACGTTAGTTAAATCCATTACGCAAATTTCAAATCTAGTTTACCTGATTTCAGACCGTTCTTCTTCAGAAATTCTATATTCGCCTATGTTTATATAGCTAGAGCTAAATCAACTTAATCAAAATTGCAGTTTGCATAGAGAAGAAAGTTTTCCAGGGAGAACAAACACATTAAAGGCTGCGGCGCTCTTTTACAAAAGCAAAGCTTAAAACGAAGATAAATCTAGTACATTCACATTGATTTATGTCTGCGTTTATTTGTCCCGGAGACAGGCGACTGTTAGCTCCGTTTATTCTGCGATAGGATTGAGATAAGATGTACGAATTCCTGTTGAAAATTATATCTGTATAAAGTTGTGACAGTTCAGTACAATTGTTGATTTGCCACTGTAATATCGACGAGAGTTGATAAAAAAGCAGGGTTCCTAAGCTCATTAGAAATTGCGACCCGTAAATTATTTTTGCTGGTAGATAATAGGAAAGCCGCGGCATCGCCTTGCTCGCCCGGTCCACACACACATGACCACAGCCGTGAGCTTCGTACCACTAAACTCTGTGCTTGAGAATAAGCGAAGCCCGTCACACAGATCGCTATTCGTAAACAACTGTCGTGCTATGAGGCGTAATCATAATAATTATCAACTCTAGCAAAACAGACTTTAGCAACGAATCGCATACAAACTGTTGACAAACGCATTCATCTTTATTAAGCCAAAGAATCAAGTAGCATTCATAATGTAGAGCCGTGGTAGCTCAGATGGTTAGCGCTTGCTGCAAATTTCTCAGTACGCAAGCAACCCGGGTTTGATGAACCCGCCGGCACCAATGACATAGTTAATTGCAATTTTAACTGCTGATTTACCACGTGCTCGGCGGTGAAGGCAAACATCGTGGGGAAACCTAAATGTCTCATAAAATAAGAAAAAAAAAATTCGTAGACATTTGAAGTTCACCAACACGCATTGGGACAACGCGGCGGACACTTCCTTGCCCTAAAACCCTTTCAGAAATGAGGGAAGGCCTGTTCACAGCAGTGGGACGTATATATAGGCTGTAACTTTTGTGTTGTTACAGCCTATATACGTCTACGGTGTTTATGTAAATAAATGTTCCAACTACAGTAAGTAACGTCTAACAATATTCAAATTTATAATCTTCTTTAACCTCATTCCTTTAAACTATGACTTATACATATACATAATATCAAATAACCAAAGTCAACGAGCTTGACACCTCATTACTAATGTAATCGTATGGGAATCGGACACTGTGTTTTTAATGCGTGTTGGCACTTCCATCCAATATAGAAAATAAAAAGTTTATTCTTGCTGAGAACAAGGACGCATATAAAAATTTTCAAATTTATTAACTTAAAATTTATGAAATATTAATGAAGATTAATATTTCATAAATATTTTATTTATTTCATATTTTTATCTTAGTACGTAAAATGCAATCCACAAAAATGACATCGTTCACTCGATATGTGTTATGGTGAAACCATAATGATAATTTTCAATTGAGCTCTGATAGTAAATAATGAATAAGTCTTTAATCTTAGTACTTCTATTTTTTTTCTCCGCCATTCTGGTTTCTTAACGATGTTTTCCTTTAACGCCGGCCATGTGGTAAATCAGTCAATCAATGTCATTCGTTCGTTACGCTGTAATGGTAACGGTAATACATGTTTGTTTTAACTAATTCAAAAATTATGAAAACGCGCTAAAAATTTTTAAGCTAATTACTTTTGATGGAAGTCATTTTAAAACGATTTGCACGGCAGAGCATCCTTTCATAAATCAAATTCAATTCTTATTCAAGCACACTAGTGTAAGGTATCAAGATAATCTAAAGTTATTTTTTAATACGTCTTTGAGGTTAACTATGGAATTAGAATTATAACTAATATCCTGGTAACCACGAGTAGTAAAGTAAAATTTGTAACAAACAAACACGACGAAACAATAATTTAATTTATACATTTAATATTCAATAATATTTATAATTTTCTATTCAATGTGTAATATTTGTGTAGAATATAAGGTATGATTCTTTTTTTAAATTTTAATGTATAATTAAAAAAAATCTTTAACTATGTTAAATTTAAAAACGTTTTCTTAGAGTATAATTGCTAACAAACACCGAGTTGCACTGTATCAGGTTTCGCGCCACTAAAACAACACGCCTACTTTTAATTTCAAAGCTACAAGTCCACGTGATACTCCAATCACGCGATCTACGAATCACGTTTACTTACCCTTGTGTATTTAACAACCACTTCTCCTTTACTATAGACGGCTCCGTGGCGCAGTGAGTTGCTGCGCTGGGGGGCGCGGGTTCGAATCCCGCACGGAACAAGTATTTGTATTGCCTACAAATGATTGTTCCGGGTCTGGATGTTTGTCCTTGTGAAATTTGTGTTTGTAAACTGCCTCCACGATACAGGAGAAAATCCTAGTGTGGGGGTAACGTATTTTTAAAAACAAAAAAAAAACTATCGAATAATAAAAAAGTGCGATTATAAGAATCTTGAAATTTTATAGATTAATATAGTCAATACGATTTAACGAGAATGCTATTTACCTACTAACCGCCAAACTTTAGTATGACAAGTGGTAAAATTAAAAAATTTGTACAACCGACTTCAATATAAATAAAATGAGAACATCGTCAATGTAGTCTAAATCAATTAAATACGCATTATTAAGGATAACTAAAAAACAACTGCTCTGATCTTTATCAAATTTATATGGGACCAACATTTATACAGTCGAATTGAGAACCTCCTCCTTTTTTTGAAGTCGGTTGAAAATGGAACCAGAAGATACATCAATCCTTTTTCCTTTTTTCTACCGACTTAAAGAAGGAGGAGGTACTCAATTCGACTGTATGTTTTTTTTTGTTATCTCAACTATCAAAGTATCGAATTTAACATTCGAGAAAAACACAGTGAGGCATATTTCATGTAGGTATAATTCGCAAAGTTTTAAAAGTTAGTATTAATTTTAAAATCTACTATATGGTAGGACTCTTTTAATGCCTGGAATCTACTCTAACCTATTTATGCCACCAAGTACCAGTGAGCGCATTACTGTGTTCTGGTCTATAGGGTGTAGGAGCTAGTATAATTATGGGCTGACACATTTTATTTTAGAAGTAAGAAGTTACAACGGATCATTAGTCTTCTTTGTTTGAAATTTTTGAATTGACTGCAGATATTTATGTTTAATGGCTACAGTAGCAAATTTCCATCAGGTCGACTGTTAGTTCATAATTCACTTGTTTTATGAAAAAAAAAAAACATCTGAGTGATGCTCGTACAGTGAAGCGGGGTATTCACACAGATCATGGGAAACACACGCTCTTGTATACTGAGTGTAGTATACTGAGTAGCGGCCGTTCAAAGTGTATACTGAAGACAACGCTACGCCACGCTCTCCACTCGGGCCTTCTTATAAGGCTTAAGTTCAAGGTTCCATTATATTTGTAATTTTAAAAAATTATACTCATAGAGAAGTAAAAGCTGACTTCTGACTTCATTTTTTTAAATTTTATTTTTTACACATTTGAATAGTGCTTAATAATTCCATCCTCTATTTCTTCGCACTTAGGGGTGATTTTTTAAATTCATATGGTTTAGTTCCCTAACCTATTTAATAAAAGAAATAATTAAAATGAGTTAAACTGTTTTCGGGAAATCGGTGAACATATAAAAAATATACGCGTCGAATATAAACAAACTCCTCTTTTTTTTATTCGGTTAAAATTTAGTCTTTGCCGCTTAGTTTACACCTTGTTATTTCTACATCTCTTACTAAACTGAACTTTTATAATACGTTCGAAATTTGAGATTATTTAAAAATATATTATATTTTAATAGATTCCTTTAAAAGTTTGTTATTTGCGAACTTTGTGAAGCGATTCAAAGTTATTCTATACATTAATACGTGAAGGGAAAATTTTATATAACTTTTTAAGCATATTGCTCTCACTGCGGAGTGTGGGATTTGTCATAATTGAAGTTGATATGGAGAATGAGTATAGAAAGCTAAAATTTTAAATATGTGTTACAAATATGTACAGTAAAATAAATAAAACATAATCGTACATTGCTTACCTTCATACTGTCAATGTCAGACACATAATTGTCTTTTGGACAAATTATGTCGTTTGTTGACTTTCAAACTGCCAATGTCTCTGTCAATAAGCACCAAAGAGTATTAATCACTACGTTTCAGGCAAAAAAAAACCAAAACGCGGGTATATTATATTTTGTCATAGAGCAGTCGGGTACGTCGGCGGCCGGTTTTGCTTCATGATATTTTGTATATATTAGATAATATCTGTGTTTTACATTTTTTTTTTCATTTATTTATAACATTTTAATAGGTACAAGGGTTACATCTATTTAACTTGCAAAAACCGTAAGGTTTGTCCGCAAGTTACAGTCTCACATATAATACAAGGTAATAAATAATACAATCATCTGATCTATGGCTGCTTACAAACATTGACAATAATATTAAATAGGTACATGTTTAATTGTATACATGTTTTAACTCATGAATTACGAACCAACGTTAATTGCAAATCACCGCGCTGACCGGGCCGTATTACCTGAGAACCGGTTTCGATGAGCCCACGAGTGTGTGCGAGACAATTAGATCGTTCTTAGAGAGCGCTTGGATTATTTAGGAGAAGCTGTATACAGGTTGCTGCAAATAGTGTGAGTTGATATGTTATTTTTTTTTTTTAATTTATTAATATTTAAACTTTTTCATTGCTTATTTATTCATATTTTAGCATTTACATAGATGTACAATTCACTCACTAAAATATAAACAAATAAACATGTTTATTATTTAAATATATAAGAAAGATATGTGCATATACACCTGTGCATATGTACTTATGTGCCTATTATATGGTATATGTAATGTGTAAATTATATATATAATATTTCATTTATGTAATCTACTCCCGATGTAGCAGTTCATATTAAATGTTTTTTGAATTTGTTTTTGTAGTTATCCTCATTGAAATCTGAGAGTATTGCAGGGGGGATTTGGTTCATTAAAGTAGGAATTAAATATCTATTTGTACGTTTTCCATAGTAGTTATGTATTTTGGATGTTACGAGTTTATTTTGTGCAATTTTTCTTGTAATAATTTTATGGTTAGTTTTAACTTGCAGTTTTTTGTTGTGAAATTTTTCTATTAGTATAAGCATCTGAAATTTCGTATGTATAGGTAAGACATTACAATATTTAAATATTCCTTGAATATTGTTTTCACTGTATAATTTTATTTTTACTTACTTAGGTATAATTACTTTCAATATTCTCATTTGTAGGTTATATATTTTATTTAGGTAAGTTTTAAATGTATTTCCATAGCTCGTAATGCCATATGAAATAATAGACTCAGCAAGAGCGTTATATAGATTCATAAGGATGGGAAATGGCATTTTATATTTTAGTATTGCAAACTTTGCTAGCATAGCCCGTAGCTTGTTACATACATACTCAACATGTTAACTCCAATGGAATCTTTCGTCCACAATGAGGCCTAGGTATTTATAATTGTTAACTTGTTCTAGAGGAGTACAATGACAGTTAATATTTAATTTCGTCGATCTATGAAGGCAGCCATGGTTGTGTGCGAGTATTTTTATTGGTCTTTCGTTTTTATTAGAGTGTGTTGAGCGTACATGTATGTATAATTTTAGTTTTCATTGTATTTAATACAAGTCCTGCATCATGTGACCACATACATAGGTTAGTAAAATCGAGTTGTAACATTTTTTGTGCTCTTGTAATGTCTTTATTAGCTATTACTAGGCAAGTATCGTCTGCATATTGATACATGTATAATCATGTTCACCATGTCATTTACAAAGGCCAGATAGTGTAAAGGGCCAAGGACCGATCGCTGGGCTGTTCCTGTAGTGACAGGTATGTCATCACTGTATTCGTTTTCAATTCTCACCCGGTAGTTTCAGCCTTTGAGGTAATCTTCACACCACCTGAGAAGAGGCCCATGAACGCCCGTATTGTCTAGTTTTTTTATTAATAAATCGTGTTTAAGTGTATCGAAAGCCTTACTGAAGTCAATAAATAAAAGAATTACGTGTTGCTTGTTGTCTAAATAATTGTTAATTTCATAGGTAAATTTTGATAGTAAAGATGTAGTAGATTTATTTTTTTGAAAACCAAATTGAGTGCTGGACAAGATTTCATTCGATATATAATATTTTTGTATCTGAATACATATGTATTTTTCAACTATTTTATCTATCACAGGAAGTATTGTAATTGGCCTATAATTGTCATAATCACAGTGCGACCCCTTTTTGTAGATGGGTCTTACTATTCCTACTTTTATTTCTGAGGGATAAATACCAGAACGAACACTGGTATTAATAAGCTTTGCAATTGCTGTTGTGATTTTTTCACATAAGGATTTTATGTCAACACAGCGAATCTGGTCCGCTCCGGGAGCTTTATGTTCAATTTCTGAATAATATTATCTATGCTCTACTGCATCTATCTGCTGCTTTAAACCGCATTGAATTATTTTGAGAAAACAGGTACGCTGCTTGATCTAAAAGTTTTTGATTACAGTTAGGTAGTATTCTTTCAACATTTTCTTTAAAACTTTTGCCAAAATTATTTGCCAATTGTTTAGCTGTTAATTTGTTTTTTGAAATGTTTTTAATATTGCTGCTTCTAATGATTTGTTTACTCTGCCTGTTAGGGAATTTAGAATATTCCATAACTTCCTTGGGTTATTTTTGTTATTATTTATTTCGTGATAATAGTACTTGTTTCGTGATATTTCAATAAGTTTATTTATTTTATTCCTAATTTTATTAAACTCTAGTGTTAATATTTTATTGCTTGTATCTTTTTTCCACGTTTTGTATAGCAAGTCTCTTTTTTCGCAAAAAATGTTTATCTTATTATTTATCCATCCTTCCTTATTTTTTTTTGCTATTAAGGCTATTTTATATAGTATATTTAGAATTATTGTAACAATTTTCAAAGCTACTCTGTGTAAAGCTATATATCTCTATCGGACACTGCATTTTATCAATTTTATTCCACGCAACGTTTTCAAGACGTGATATTAAATTTTTGTTATTAATTAATTGTTTGAGTTTTGAATCATTCTGTACGCTGCGGTTAGCCTCAGTCCCGGCACACGATAGCACGCACATGCGGTGATCTGCCATTACTGTTCCAAGCGCAGCCGCGTAGATGTCTGACGTGCGCGATCTCGCGAATATATGGTCAATACAACTCTGCGTGATTTTTTCATTTTGAATCTCTATTCTTATGAAATCCGATATCGCTCTCGTCAGACCACACTCGGCCAAGCAGCTTAAATAGCAATCACGTATGTTATTTTTCGATTTTAGGTCAATATTTATGTCTCCGATTAGGTACAAGTCAGTGTTTGATTAAATTGTTACGTAGTAGTATTTTAAGTTCATTAATAAAAAGGTGCTGACTTGCATTAGGTGGTCGATATAATGCGCAAATGTGAGTCGTGTAGTGGTGGCAAGATTGGATATTTACAGTTAATGATTCACAGTGGTTTAGTTTTAAGTTGTTGACTACTTCGAAACTGTGGCAATTTTAATGTACATAATAATACCACCACCACGTCGCTGCTCACGAAGCACACTGCACATTTCATAACCGTCTATACAAAAGAATTGTGAAATATTGCTACTTATCGGAATTCCTACTTCAGTTGGAATTATAACGTCTATTGCTATTGGTGATTGATTTATTGATTGCAGTAACGAGCTAAAGTTTTTGATAATAGATCTAATATTAATATGTACAATATTAAAAAGAGGAGTATTTTTAGGCAGATAGGTACTAAAATCAGACAAATTTGCCAAATCATAAAATTCAGTTACGCCCGAATTTGTGCCTAGTGCCTAAAAATATCTACTACCGACTTACGAGTACATACTTCTCCGTCGCCATTTTGTCAATGTTACTAGAGTTTCGGATGACCATGGGCTTGTCGTTATCATTCCTACGAACTAGAATTCTGCCACCCTGGAACCATATATATTTATAAGTATCCTTTAGTTTTAGCTTCGCTTGCCACAGAAGGGTTTTATTAGCACTGGATAGGGCACGTCGTATCATAACTTTTTATCTTGCTGCGACAGGATCTGGACAGGAAACGATGTCTTCTGCAAGTGTAGTTCCTTTTCTTGCTGCTATAATCCACTGGTCCACTTGTTCTTCCTGTTTTAAAGTTACCTGAATTACGCCCTACTTTCCATTTTTCCCCTTCAATCTTTTGACTGCTGTTATATCTCTTTTCTCAACATTTATCTTCGTAGCCAATGTATTCAATATAATTTCCGTGTTTTCGTCTTTCATTTCGGGCACTCCTGCTACTTCAAATGTACTATTAAACTGTTTTTGCTCAAGGTTTCCGATGTATTGTTCCATAGCGTCGATTTTTAGTTCTAGATATTTATTTTGGTTCATTAAATATGTGTTGTTGTTTTCCAGTTCTTTAAATTTGTCGGTAATCATTGCTAAAGTATCCATTATTCCATCCATTTTTTGACAGCAAGAGCTGAGCGCTTCGTTAACTGAACCTATTTCTTTCTTCACTGCATTTTTGACCTCATATGATATGTCATTTAGTAACTTTTTCATTGCGCTGATCCGCTGCCATTTCCCTGTGTCATTACTAGTTCTTCTTCATCTTCCTCTTCCTCTTCTTCTAGTATAGCAAATGACTTGTGTCTTGGGGATTCGCGGCGACAATCTTCGCAGGTTCATTCCAGATTTTCAGTGTTGCGCAGTGCCGTTAATTGCTTAGATGTTAGGCCGGTGCAGGCCTGGTTAGCATGCACAGTTTTTGAGCATTTATTGCATTCAAGAATAACGGATTTCTTGGCTATTAGTTTGTCACATTGGTCACATTTAGGCATTTTTGCGTTGTTTTTTATTATAATTTTAAATTGGGGGTAGAAATAAAAACTTTGAAAATATAAACACAAATCAGCTGTTTCGTACAAGGTCGCGAGCGAGACTGAACATATTAATGTGCAGATGCCTTTAACTTTTTTTCCTTAAAAAAAAAAACGTTACCCCTGGAATATTCTCCTGTATCGTGGGGCCAATTTATCATACAGGGAAAAAGTTTCTCCTTTTGTTTGTATAAAATTGAAGAAAAATCTCTTTGACCGTAGTTGGTAAATAGCTATGTACATAGTTGCAAGACGCATAGTACGATTACCAACCTACTTGAATGCGAAGTGATTTTGGAAAATATACCTACATTATAAGCAGCGGTTATGGGACAAGATAAATAAATTATAGAAATAATAGTTTCCACCAAGACGGAACCAAAATCGATTCAATGTGTGCCGGTACGGTAGCAGCATAAGCAAATCCATCACAATAAGTCAGATGACTGTCCTAAGTAAAGGTCAGCTAATGGAAATGTCAGTAAAATTATATTATGTTGCTTCCGATAAATGCCGGAATAACCTTTAACTCACTCATCCATTACAACCTTTAAAAGTCCACTGCTGAACATAGGCCTCCCTCGTAGATTGCCTTATAGAGGGGATTTTGTCATAGTTGATACGCTTGGTAGGCGGTATGGCAACCGCAGTTTTTTATAACTTTGAGTTGTTAGCAGGATATACTGCTGCCTATTCTCTGTTTTAATTTCCCGCTGTCGTGTCTTACGACACCCACGGGTGATACGAAGTAATGGATATTCTTGCACCGCCACTTCTCAGTTACCCTTTGTGGCGGCGCAGTCGTCGCGTTACAAGCGTTGAAACCTAACTCGCGTTATCAAAGTTTCGAAGTAAAACACTACCTTGAAACCTTTTTTATTAATATTACATTAAAAAAATATTTTAAAAAAAATTGTCCCGTCGGAAAACAACAATTCCTTGAAATTGTCAAAAAATCGGCTTAAACGGTATGGCACCGAGTTGCCCCGTGGCAACATATATTTATATCATTAGCAGGATATTTTCAAGAGAATCACATAAAAAAATTGAGGTGGAATAGTTTTTGGTACTAATGCGCCGATTCCTCCTGGACTAGAAGAGTTTAATGCCCAAAAGTAGACTGTTACCATATAGATATAGCTTTACTCTTAGCCGAATAGTTTCTATTCTATTCCTAACCTGGCTGTGTTTTCTCGTTTAATTACTAAATTGAAGAAGACGAACATGAAAGAAAATGATGATAGAATTAAGGATGTGCAAGCTATATTTAGAAAATCATAGCTTCAGTAATCGCGACAGAAAAAACAATAAAGGTTTATATATAATATAGGTTTATGTATATCGTCGGTTTTATGTAAGGTTATGTTACCTAGAGATGTTAAAGCATGTACAATTATTTAGTTAAAAGATTTTTTTTTATTGAACACGACTTAGAGGCAGAACCTATTAAGCGAGAAATAAATAAGTTTTCACGACAATGAAATATTTAATTAATAAATTTCTTTAGAAAATATTAAAAATATTAAAGTAAATAGTATTGTACATAAAGCATAATATTCTGGAATATACGCCCACGCAATGGTTGGTCACGCGATCACGTACACCCCATAGACATACATATTTTTAAATAAAAAATAATGGGTTATAAAAATTGTTATTTCACATGTAATAGTGTCATATAATTAAAAAGAAATTTATTTAATACTGCCGCGTTGGGGTGGCCGAAAAAGAATCAATCACCAAAAAAAAAAAACTGTTATTTTAAAAACTTCATTGTTGTGCCCATCAATTGTTGTCAGGAGTCGACGTAAGCACGTAGTATCAAACTCAGTAATAATTAACAAGTGACATGAAACGAAATCTGCTTCGATTCGATAAATTTCATTTTTTATACAACGAAATTGAAGGCCCCTGCTTACATGACGTAGGCCACTCGTTGAATTGACAGTTTCGGTGCAAAATAATCGAATTCCAAATCCCCGATCCACACGACCCAGTATTTCAAACAAAATTAAATATGCTGTGTCCTATAAATAATTTACACTTAATTGTCAGCGGTTCCCGTTGGTTTTCGTTAGCATGTCAATTGTTATATTATTCATACATTCTCCAATTAGACATAAATGGTAAGTACATCATTACTTACAAAGTGTACATAAACAATACGTTTTATACAAGGCTCTTTAGATTACTTAATTCTCGTACACATCATTTGAATTTTGCACATGTATCTCGGCAAATTAATTCCCTCATCATTAAAAAATGTTAGAACTATGGTGTCATATGTGGTTTTTTGGCCTATTTGGACGACAGCGAAGCGATACGTAACATTGATATTCATCGGAAGTTGATTTTAGAATAGACATATTATAAATTCACGGTAAAGTATAGCGTATTGGATAATATAGCAGTGCCAGAAACACAGTCTTTTAACTACTATGGCTCTTATTCTGCTTAGTAGTCCACCTAGATAGGTATTTTTCGAATGACATTGAAATGCGCGGATTTAATTTGGCGCGGTATAGCGGACTAATAGTTTCGGAATTAGTATCTTAATTTAATTTTGATAATATTTATGAAGCACGTCGCAAATGGGTCTTCCGTTATGAAAATTATTTTTCTTAACATTTAACTCGACGCCCAATTAAAAACGCTGGGATATTAGTATATTATTCGGGACGAACGAAAAATAACATACGTCATTTTTTCCGCACTTCCTTTGTGAATTTGTATCTCAATACAACTTCACGCTTGCTGGCAGCTATACAAATCCAATAACAAGCAGGTTCACGTACTTGATTTGAGTGAAGGGTACGGACCCCAACAAGTCGCGTCGGAGTCTAAATCCTCGAGTCGGTCGTGCTTTGTCTTGTGAACGTGCCTGGTTTTACTAGTTTTCTCTTAAGATGGACATAATTCTTTTCAATATAGGTACATTTAATGCGCCTTTAGGTAATAAGCATTATAGTTTTAAAGATACTGTACTTTCTTACTGCGGCTTGGTCATATGGTAACAGACATGTGGCTAATAAATTTAATTATTACAAACCAATTAAAATCCACATGTAAACTGGGTCTCTCCCAGAGTAGAGGGTTTGTCGTTATCGCCATGCTTGTTTGACGGATTAGTGACCGTAATAATACCTTTCGCACTTTTGACGCTTTATTAGAGGGAAATAATGATAGGGTTAGAATTATAACTGTTTATTCATACTGCGACATACGCGTAGAATATAAGAGCGACGTGAACGTGTATTATATATACAGCCTAAAGAGTGTAGTGTAAATTCCAGCCGAAAGGCTCACATGAAAAAAGTGAGTGTCAATAAATTTCTTCTGTTCTCTGGCGAAAACTGATGATGGACAAGAGCAAAACAAGTGACAGTGGCATATAGGCCTATTTTTAATCGTCAGATAAAAGTTATAAAAACTCGAAAATCTGTTAACATGATTAAATATAAAAGTAAAAGAATGCAACAATAATGCAACTGTAATTATAGTTTGTTTATATTGTATTTTATCCTATGAATAAATTTTATACGAGGAGTAAAAATTGGTCTATATAGTGGTATGTAATGCAAAAAATAAAAATAAATAAAACAAAAGACCTAATCAAAATTAATAATCACGATCACCATAAAAGCATGTTACAATGTATACAAAATATGTTTATTAACCGGTTCAGTGCGGGTGGCACGCCAGGCGTGCCATTGATACTTTTGTGTGTGGCGTATAACACGCGAGTCGTGTCTTTTAAAAAAAAAATTATAACTCTCTCAAATTGCTTTTTTGGAAGATTTATTCAGAACAAAATATTCATTATTTTGCAAGTAGTTCATGCCTGCACCTTCGTTTCTGGATATCTTGAACATTTGAAATTTTTAGGGGTTGACAACCTTTTTTTAACATGTATATGGTACTATTTTTACTTTGTGGGTCAAATCATGTTGTGAAAAAATAGTCTGATAAGTAACAAATAATAGCACTCTTTGCGATCGCTCACAAACTCAAGTTGTAAATAAATTTATGGAAAACAAGTCTCCTGTTAAAAAAAAACAATGCATTTGTCTTATTGTTTAATTTTGCTTAAAATGGTTGAACTGCCGTCTTATTACTATCACATGGCCGAATAGATCTACGAAGTACCATGTGCTCTTGTGATATGCTATAATGTTTATTTTTGCTTGAAACAGTTCGAAACCGTTCATGCATAAAAAAAAATTCACTAATAAATTGTCTTTTGTCAATCCGCCGCCGTATAGCGCCAGTGTTTTTATCCTTTTGAAAGCACTTGTTTTGCTATTCTTACTAATTAGACGTTTTCAGATCGACTTTACTATTACATCTGTATAACATTAAATAATATTTAACATTTGTAAATATCAATGAATCATAAACCTTTTTTTTCCAAATTAAGGTTCTTCATTGTTTGATATTTACAAATGTTATTATTAGATGAAAATTTAATTTAATAAACACCAAGGTTTTCCAGGGTGATTTAGCTGTACCTACTTATATAAATTATTTTTTTACAAAACAAAGAATAGTACAAAAGGTTTGTAATCTCTGCATAAAAAAGTCACTTACTCTCAATTTCAAAGAAAGCACGTAGAAAAACACGTATTTACCCACTAAAAATAAGTATCTTTCCGTTTGCAACTGATGTTTTATGTCAACTAAACTTAATTAGGTCTACACAAGTGAAAAAAGCATAAAAAAGAACATTAATTTTACACATGGCTGTATAGCTTTGGCGCTCGACACGACAGGCGTGTCATGAAATATTTGTGCGCCGCCACAGCTAAAAGTTGTAGAAAATCGGCGCCGCAACGAATCGGTAAAAGCATTATGTTTATCAAAACATGAGTCGTGGTCTGGTGGCTCAGGGGCTACTACAGGAAAATATCGTGACTGAAGTGGATGTATTATATAAGGAATAAAAATATTTCAGGATATATGAAGTCGGCAAACACTCACTGGAACACAGTGGATTCATTGCTCCATAACCAGTAGTGGGACGTATATATGTACGTTATAAAGAACAAGTTAATCTTGTTTTTCTTAGACTTCGGTTATAAGCTACAAAAGAAATCTACTACTTTATTTATAATAGGATGGTCTGAAAAGTTTCCGACCTCAACGTGAAGATGAAAGCACTCGTCAATACGAGGGGCACACTGAAATGATCGGGAATAAGAAAAACCACATGCACAGTATAGCTAAATTGTATTTTATTGTTTTTCGAAGTATTCTCCGTTCAACTTAATGCACTTTTCCATTAGTGCAAACCAATCATTAAAACAGTAATTCCAGTCTGAATTTAAAGTTGACAAAATGGCTGATTTGTACGCTTCCACAGCTGATTCGGGGTCTTCAAATCGTGGACCACGTAATAAATCTTTCATTCTAGGGAATGTAAAGAAATCGTTTGGGTTCAGGTCAGGATTATACGGAGGATGGCTCATCAGCTCAACGTTTTCCTGCTTCAAAAATCATTTGTCTTCCGAGCCGTATGAGAGCTCGCATTATCGTGATGTAAGATGATGCGACGTTTCGGGTTATTTTTTCGGAGTTCGGCTATCATTTCTGGCAAACAAACCGTGATATACCACTCAGCGGTAACCGTTTTGCGTTGCAGTAAAGGAATTGTAGCAACATGCCCCTTTTTCGAGACAAATGTAGCGACCGTTTTCTTTGACACGCTGCGGGAGCGAAACACTTTCGTTGGTTTGACCTCGTCTTCGAAGACCCAAACTGCTGACTTTTTTTTATAAGATAAGGGTAACAAACGAGTACACAGTCCACCTGATGGTAAGTGGTTGCTGTGGCCCATAGACATCGACATCAAACAAAATGCAGATGCGTTGTCCCCCGTGAGGACTAAGATGGAATGCCTCATTTCCAGTAAAAGGGTCTTATGTTCTCTACACTAACCATACGAAACACAGCAGCATTAAGCTGTTATTTTATGCTGGTATTCTGTGAGAGCGTGGTCCTTTCCCGGTCGAGCCGACACATTCGTGCTACAACTAGACTACTAATATAGCAGTTGACTGATGTTTTCTTTCAGGTTCGTATGAATAAAGCCATGATTCGTCACCTGAGACGACATTATAAACGGCATTTGACTTCCCTCCGTTGAAGCGTTGCAGAGTATTCCGGCCCCATATCTACACTAGCCGCCTTTTGCTTTTCGGACAAATTGTGGGGAACCCAGGGGGAAACTAGCTTTCTTACACACAGCTAATTATGTAATATCGACTGAATTGCAGTCGTTCCGATACTGATAACAGCCCGAATCTGCTCGTATGTCACATGGAGGTCATCTAATATAATAGTTCGCACAGCTACGATGTTTTCAGGCGTGACCGCTGTTCTTGGTCGAGCTCTTAAGGACGTGTCAGCTTTAAACCAACATTGTTTTTGTTTTTCAAAATTTTTTTAATCATTAAGATTCTAAGAGGCCAGTATTCAAATTCTAAAAAATGTTTTATTGTAACTCAAACCGAAATATTCTAATCCAGAGAACCAATCCTACCACATAGTAGACAGAAAAGTAGTCCGGATTCATCCAGAGCAGAAAAGGAATCTTATCACCTAGCATATAACATAAGACTAGCTATAGCCCGCCACTTCGCTCGGAGTAAATTAAACTTTAGTATTAATAATTACAAAAAGTATCTTATGTCCATGTTCTATGGCATAATAACTTATACAATATTAAAAACTATAATAATTAGAAAAAATAAAACTAGTAACTTAATTATCATACAGTCCTACTCCCCGTGGTCAAGGACGCTGGCTGCATTTCCCCGATGAATGGCTATACTTAGACTTTGAGCGAGAAAAGAACCAGCCCTCTTATCAGCAGCAGCAACGACCAGTCGCGGATAGAGGTCTTTTAGAAACTTCACCGAACGTGGACCCCACGGTCCGATAGTCTCTACAGCAAATGGTACAAATATGTAGCCATCTTTTAGCGACTCATACTTGCGTCACTTCCTCAATTCAGCTGCCTCTGATGCCGCCCCGGCTTTAAACGAGGTTTTGCCATCGTCTCTAAATATTTCACAAGGCTCTCAAATCGAGGGAATATTCATAGAGACAAGAGCCTTTCGGATGATATCGTTCAAAGAACCGTGCCGTGAAAACCTACCAGCACTTTTCTTACATGAAAGTCCGTGGAGCCCGAACTTGTCGACGCTGCTACCAAAGGACACTTATGAGGTTGACAAATCTCCGCTCCTGCTCAGATTCCTGCGGTGATGCGCAAGCTTTCCCCATGAAGTAATGTTTTTAATCGACTTCAATATCAAATTACATGAGAATCTAATTTTATATTTAGAATACTAGGAATCATCATCATTACGGCCCTTCACAAGGCCACTGCTGACCATAGGCCTCCCCTAAGATATGCCACAAAGTACGGCCCTGAGCCACATGCATCCATCGACTCCCTACATGTCTTACCAGGTCGTCACTCCATCGAGTGGGGGGATGCCCTACACTTCGTCCGCCGGTACGAGGCCGCCACTCAAGAATTATTCTTCTGCATCGGTTGTCGGTTCTTCGAGCTATATGGCCGGCCTTTTGCCAACTCAGCTTACTAATCCGTTATGCTATGTCGGTCACTCTGGTTCTACTGTGGATATCCTCTTATTTCTAATTTCATCATGCAGATAAACTCAGAGCATATCCATCTTCATAGCTCGCTGAGCAACCTTGAGCCTCCTCATCCAGCCAGTAGTTAAGAACCACGTCTCAGTTCCATAGGTCATCACTGGCAACAAGTACTGGTTGTACAGTCTCGTTTTCAAGTTTTAAGGTAGACCTGACGAGAAGATGTGCCGTAATTTCGCGAAAGCTGCCCAGCCGAGTTGAATCCGTCGATTGATCTCTCGGTCGAAGTTGGAATTACCTAGTCGGACTATTTGTCCTAAGTAAACACACTCGTCAGCAACTTAACGGTGGTAGAGCCCTGCAGCAGTTTTTTGCTGTTGCACGTATGGGCCGGCTCGAGCCGGGTTGGTACCACGACCTCACAGAATACCGGCGTGAAGTAGAGGCTCTGCTTCTGCGTTTCGTCTGGTGAGTGCAGGTGGCCGGAGGCCCAATTCCCCCCCCCCCCCCATCAACATGGTAGCGGAATTAGACAATAGACTACCCCAGGAGGGTACCAGTACCCCTGGAGAATCCCTCGCTGAGCATCCACGACCATGTTATTCCAATCCTGAGCGTGGGTGCTCAGGCTGCCCCGCGTATTCTGGGGGGGGCAAAATTCCGCTCAAAAACAAAACTGCTCAGGGCAAGCTGAGCAACAATACCAAGGCGACCCCTGCCACGCTATCCGTGAATTTCTGCAACATCAGGGGACTTCACTGTAACCTAAACGCCGTCCACTACCATCTCGAGACGGCGAAGCCGGCCTTGCTCTTTTTGACCGAGACGCCGGTTTCCTCTCCGACTGATATTTCGTATCTCTCCTACCCGGGGTACAAATTGGAGCACTCCTTTGTGCCTCGGGCTGGAGTTTGCGTGTATGTTAGAGAGGACATCTGTTCTCGACGCCTCGGCAGTCTTGAAGGTTCGGACCTGTCCATCCTTTGGCTACGCGTAGACAGCGACGACCATCCGCGCGTCTACGGGTGCCTCTATAGGTCCCATAGCGGTAATGCCGAAACAGACCGACTCATCGACCACGTCCAAATGGCTACAGATTCCTTGCTACAACAGGTCCCATCCGCAGAGATCGTGATCCTTGGCGATTTTAACGCCCACCATGCCGAATGGCTCGGTTCACGTTTAACCGATCATGCGGGGAGATCTGTTTATGACTTTGCCTTGGCATATGGTCTGACACAACTGGTTACTTCGCCTACGCGGATTCCAGATGTGGAGGATCATACACCTTCCCTGTTGGACCTTCTGCTGACCTCTCATCCGGACGGATATCAGGTTTCCGTCGATGCCCCTCTCGGCTCTTCGGACCATTGTCTGATCCGGAGTATGGTGCCACTCACGCTCCCTTCGCGGTTGCGTTCTGCAGGTTGCCGCCGTGTTTGGCATTACAGGTCGGCGGATTGGGACGGAATGCGGTCTTTCTTTGCATCCTACCCATGGGGGCGGGTTTGCTTCTCGCCGGATGATCCCAGTGCTGTTGCTGACTCTGTCACTGATGTGGTGCTACAGGGAATGGAACTATTTATTCCATCATCTGTGGTACCCATCGGAGGCAGATCTCAGCCTTGGTTTGGTCGCTCCTGTAAGACTGCATTGCGCAGTAAGCAGGAGTGTTATCAAGCCTGGGCTGCAGCTTCGGTGACTCGGGATGTAAACACCAGCACACTTAAAAAGAAGTATAACTTCGCCTCCAGGTCCTTCAAAAGAGTTATTGCCAAGGCAAAGTCAGAGCACATAGGCAGAATTGGCGAGAAACTAGTTCGCCTTCCTTCGGGAACCCGTGCATTCTGGTCTCTCGCCAAGGCTGTCCAAGGGAATTTCTGTAAGCCATCACTACCATCTCTGCACAGGGAGGATGACTCACTGGCCCATGATGCAAAAGACAAAGCCGACCTTTTAGGCTCCCTTTTTGCGTCCAACTCGACTCTTGATGACGGGGGGAAAACACCGCCGACCATACCGCGGTGTGAGTGCTCCATGCCGGATGTGCTGTTCTCACAACGCTCGGTTCGCAAAGCACTGCTCTCCCTGGACATCCAGAAGTCGAGTGGGCCTGACGGAATCCCCCCAATTGTGCTGAGGACGTGTGCTCCGGAGTTGGCACCGGTCCTAACGCGTCTTTTCCAGTACTCCTACTCCCAAGGCGTAGTCCCGAATTCATGGAAGACAGCTTTTGTCCACCCGATCCCTAAAAAAGGCGACCGCTCAGACCCGTCCAACTATAGGCCTATCGCGATCACCTCCTTGTTCTCCAAAATAATGGAATCCATTATTAACTGCCAGCTCATCCGGTACCTTGAGGATCACCAGCTGATTAGTGACCGCCAATACGGTTTTCGTCGGTGTCGATCAGCTGGTGATCTTCTTGTCTACCTGACCCATAGATGGGCGGAGGCAGTAGAGTCCAAGGGGGAGGCGTTGGCCGTTAGTCTGGACATTGCGAAGGCCTTTGATCGGGTTTGGCACAAAGCGCTTCTTTCAAAGCTGCCTTCCTATGGGCTTCCCGAGAAATTGTGCAATTGGATCACCAGCTTTCTTGCAGATCGGAGCATCAAGGTCGTTGTAGACGGTGCATGTTCTGACTACAAGCCTATTAACGCTGGTGTTCCACAAGGCTGTGTGCTATCACCAACGCTGTTTCTTCTGCATATCAATGATATGTTGCTAACTGGTAACATTCATTGCTATGCGGATGACAGCACTGGTGATGCTCTATACACCGGCCGGGCCTATATTTCTCGGGAAAACGTCGCCGAGTACCGGAACAAACTTGTGTCTGAAGTCGAGTCTTTGCTGGACAAAGTCTCGGATTGGGGGCGACTAAATCTAGTCCAGTTTAATCCTCAGAAGACACAAGTTTGCGCGTTTACCGCTAAAAAGAACCCCTTCGGCGTATCTCCTCAGTTTCAAGGCACTCCCCTTCTTGCCTCAGCCAGTATCGGTATCCTCGGAGTCGACATATCGAGTGACGTGCAGTTTCGTGGTCACTTGGAAGAGAAGGCCAAATTGGCCTCTAAAAAGCTTGGCGTGCTCAGCAGAGCGGGACAGTATTTCATGCCGGCACACCGCCTGCAACTTTACAAGGCGCAGGTTCGGCCTCACATGGAATACTGTTCCCATCTCTGGGCAGGGGCTCCCCAGTGCCAGCTCCTTCCACTTGACCGCATCCAGCGCAGAGCGGCTCGAATCGTCGACGACCGAGCCCTTTCCGATCGGCTCGATTCATTGGCACTGCGAAGAGATGTTGCATCTCTTTGCATTTTCTTTCGCATCTACCATGGGGAGTGCTCTGAGGAATTGTTCGGATTAATCCCAGCCGCCAAATTTCACGAACGCACATCGCGGCAGAACTCCCGATACCATCCACACCATCTGGATGATTGGCGGTCCACCACTGTGCGATTTAGAAGATGTTTTCTTCCTCGCACAACTTCCTTGTGGAATAGTTTACCACCAGGGATTTTTCCGGACCGATACGACTTAGGGACCTTCAAGAAAAGAGCCTACTCCTTTTTAAAAGGCCGGCAACGCATCTGCAATTCCCCTGGTGTTGCGGTTGTTCATGGGCGGCGGTAGTCACTTACCATCAGGTGAGCCGCATGCTCGTTTGCCCCCTCTCCTATAAAAAAAAAAAAAAAAAACTTCTTAAAGCTTAGTACTCTCAACAACTACCGGCATAGGTGCGAAATGAACGTTATGACATGATCTTTGTTTTGTCCATGTTCATCTTAAGACCTATCCATTGGAAAACACTATTGAGGCCATTGAGCATAGTGCTTAGGTCCTCCAGCGATTCTGCCATAAGGACTATATCGTCGGCAAATCGAATGTGAGTGATTTACTCGCCAATGATGTTAATACCGTATCCTTTCCAGTCCAGATGCTTGAAAACGTCTTCCAATGCAGCGGTGAAGAGTTTCGGGGATATAAAGTCTCCCTGTCTTACACGTCTCTGCAATTGGATAGGTTTCGTACTCTGGTTTTGTACTCGGATAGCCATCGTACCGTACAAACACTTAAGAAATACTTCAACACATCGGTATACCGACAGTCAACTTAGCACCGCTGAAGGGACTGCAGCACCGCCCAAATTTCGACGGAATCAAAGGTTTTCTCATAGTCCACATTCACCCGACATATTTTACTCCTCGGACTTCTGTAAAATTTGCCGAAGGGCATGTATGTGGTTTATGGTGCTAAAGTCTTTTTGGAAACCGGCTTGTTCGGGAGGCTGGAAGTCATCAAGTATGCGCGCGAGAAGATTCGTAATGATTCTCGAAAACAGCACGTAGACGCGGCTCAGAAGGGAAATCGGTCTGTAGTTCTTTAAGAGAGTGATGTCACCTTTCTTGAAGAATAAGACCACCGCACTTCTGCTCCACGCCTCCGTTGTAATGCCACCATGGAAGACGGAATTAAAGAGCTTCTAAAGGACTTCAAGTACCGGTTTTCCATCCGCTTTCAAAAGCTCCATCAATTCAATCCTTGCTAATCTCACTCAGACTGACGTCCGGAATAGTATCGGATAAGACTTACTCTTGGATCGTTACTCACACTTGTTTGTATTTCCAACGATGATGTGTACAGCTGCCCATAGTCTCTCAATCTCACTCAAAATCTCAGGTGTCCCGGAAACGATGCTGCCACACTCGGTCTTCAACTTCGACAGTTGGCTCTTTCTGGAAGACAGATCTAGCAAAGACTTTGGAGCCCTGATTCCGTTCGATAGCTTCTTCAATACGAGCAGTATTAAAGTTGTGTAAGTCCCGCCGCATGCATTTGGAGATATGTCTGTTGAGTCGCCTGTATGCTGTCAAATCTACTGAATACTGCAGTTTCATTTTCCGTCTAAAAGCCATGAGATTAAGTGTGATCGGAGAGTTTCTGTGTTCTTCAGCGGCGGGTCTTGCAAAACTTAGCTCCGTCCGCATGGACAGCTTCCACATGCTTGTCATTCATATCGTCCACTGCATTGCAATCTTCTAGGCACTGAAAACGGTTTTGTAGCTCGAGCTGAAAGGTTTCGGGACTTTGTATTGGAGCACGAGGGGGATGGAGCAATGACTTCATTAGATGTGGTCACATCTAATGAAGTCAAGAGGTCTCTCCAACTTAACGTTTAAGTTCAGTGTGCCTCTCACCATTCGTTGATCACTGCCGATTTTCATCCTCGTGATCACTGAGACATCACTGAACAGTTGTCGTCAGGTCGTCATATTGAAGTCAATCTCATTTTTTGTCGAACCGTCGCGGCTCGACCAGGTCCACTTCCTGTTGGGCCGCTTCTGGAAGATAGAGTTCATCATAAAATTCTCTTTTTGTCCATGAAGTCAGCAAGCTGCTGGCTTCTTGGGTTCCGTTGTCCTATTCCAAATTTCCCTACCTTCAGCTCAGCGTTCCCTTTTGTGCCTAGTTTTGCGTTGAAGTCTCCCATTACCACCGTATAGTGGGTTTTGGAGGAACGCATGGCTCTAAATTTATCCTCATACATTTCCTTCACCCCCTCATCGGAATGTGCCGAAATCGGTGCTTAAACCTGTATGACCTTCAGCGAATACCTTTTGGTGATTCTGAGTATAAGGTACGCAACCCTCGTCGACACACTCTCAATCTTTACAACGTTGTTAACGAGAGACTTGTGGACGATAAATCCGACATCTCCTTGGGACAGATGGTCTTCCTCCCGGTGATAAAACAAGTTGCCGGATTCGAGGATTACCATGTCCTCCCCCTCTTTTAGGACCTCACATAATCCTAAAATATTTCAGCGCAACTTGTCTATCTCTTCTTCCAGCTCCAGGATCTTCTCGTCAGTTCTCAGGGTGCGTGCGTTTTATGTTGTGTTGCCAGGTAGAATCGTCTTAGTTGGCAACCGAACCTCCACCGGAGATTCTTAGCACCCCCTGGCCCGCCGTTACAATGGTCGCTACCGTACCGTAGCCAGGAATAGCGGAGCCGCCGGGGACTGGGAGCCGTCTCTTCGGCAGTTTAATCATGCGGGGTATATTGCCATAGTTGCCACGCTTTGCGAGCAGGTTGGCTCCTTTGTTGCCTCATACGATACCCACGGGAAGATATTGGGTAGTGGGTATTCTTACTCATCACTACACTAGTAGTAACATGGAAATTTTGTTAATAAAATTTAATTGTAAAATACAAAACAGCCAACACTGAAATATTGCGTTTTGCTCTACCGAAGCAACTTGCCCCAAACTATGTAATATATCCCCTTTAGTGAAAATGAAATGTAGGAACATGAAACACTAAACAAAGCTTACCTGCAAGCATGAACAAAATTGTGAGTCGGAAACTACGAACTAGTATGTAATAAAAATATTTATGCGCCTATAAAAACTCTCCTCCATTTTTGTTACACTTTTTAAAAAATCGCGGTATATCTAATTTAATAAATAAATTCAAGAACTATGCTACGTATAACAGTCTCGTGAGTACAAGGACCAGGTCAAATTTTCATAATCGCAAATTGTATAATAAGAGGTCTGCATAGTATGACTTACATTTCGTCTCATGTTACGGATGTTCACAAGCATCGGCATACAAGTCGCGGCACGTAAGTCTAGCGCTGATCGAAACATGGAGGGAACGCGCATGAATTGAATTACACGAATGCGACTGGATAGCCAATTAGCGCGTGCGAACGATACACACGAACCAATCAGCGCAACTTATCCGCAAGAACGGTCACCACTACTTTCGTTCCGCTACTTATACGATATATCAAAATACTTAATTGACAAAACTACGTACGAGTGTACTGGGGGTATACTCGTACATAGTTTTGTACTCGTATTCACCACTACCGAAAGTAACGCAAGGAAATTTATACGCTGGTATTTTGAAAAAATATTATATACTTTCGCAATCAAATCTCCATCTCTCTATCCATTATAGACTATAATAATCCACAGCTGAACATAGGCCTCCCTCGTAGATTGCCTCATGGGCGATTTTTCCATAGTTTTCATGCTTGGCAAGCGGTTTTGCAACCACAGTTTTTTTTATTATTTTAAGTTGTTATCAGGAAGATGCTGTCCAATATCCTCTTATGACACCCTCGGGACGACAAGGGGTAGTGTATATTCTTACGCCACACCACATATACTTCAATGCAAAACTATATGTGACTTGCGTGATGAGTGTTTCTATTACATATTATATATAACACTAACTATACGTAAAGTAAGTATATTTACAAAAGTCAACAAATATCTACTTACTACAGGTCTAAGCAATTTCACTACCTAACGTAGTTTTAGTAGCAGCAATAGCTCAGAACTTTAATGAGCTTTACGACTTTATTCATTCACCATAACTTTCATTTCATTCGTTTAAATATAGAATATTTTAAGATGTTATGATAGAATAGTTCTGCCGACATTTCTTGTTAATAGCTTTAGTCGGTACGAAGTAATTTTATTTTTGCGGTTTATCATGTTTCTTTGAAATTTAGCATAGTGATAACATGCGATTACAAAAAAAAAATAAAGTGTCAAATTAGAATTTTCTTTGTAAGGGCTTAATTTTTCTAGCTTCAAGTATAGTTGCTTTTTTAGATCAATTGTGTGGGGTTAAAAAACTATTTGGATCACTACTATAAAATAGAGTAATGCTTGAAAAATACTCTTATTTTTCTCGCCTTTAAACCCTGTCAATGTAGGGATCTATAAAGCATCTACTTACGAGTACGGTATGATATAAAGGGGTCGATAGAAATAATGTACCGGTGAGAATAATCTGAAAAAACATGTTTTGGCAAGTATTGGCATGTATTAGGAGCACTAAGCTCGAAGTTGTTGACGATTATGTTTACCTGGGACAAATAGTCCGACTAGGTAAGTCCAACTTCGACCGAGAATTTAATCAACGGATTCAACTCGGCTGGGCAGCGTTTGGGAAATACGACACATCTTCCCGTCAGGTATATATGTACCTCAAAACTTGAAAACGAGATTGTACAACCAGTGCGTGTTGCCAGTGATGACCTATGGAACTGAGACGTGGTCCTATACTACTGGCTGTATGAGGACGCTCAAGGTCGCTCAGCGAGCTATGGAGAGGGCTATGCTCGGGGTTCCTCTGCGTGATAAACCATAGAACCAGAGTAACCAACATAGCCCAATGGATTAGTAAACTGAAGTGGCAATGGGCCGGCCATATAGTTCGAAGTACTGACAACCGATGGGGAAGAATGTTCTCCAGTGGCGGCCTCGTACCGGTAGGCAAAGTGTAGGGCGACCCCCCACTAGATGGAGTGGTCGATGGATGCAGGTGGCTCAGGACCGTGCTTTGTAGCTTTCTTTGGGGGAGGCCTATGTTCAGCAGTAGACTTGTGAAGGGTTGTAATGATGATGATGACGATGATGATGTATTGGCAATAGCAATAGATATTATATTAAACAATAATTTGATAATATACTATACTACTATAATATTGCCACAAATATTTTTTTATACTAAATAAAATTTAATAGAAGACCAAAACATTAAACCTTTAATTCATATCTTAAATAAGAGAATTGAGAAAATAACGAACTCTTCAAATCTCAAATAAATAAAAATCAGAATACGTTTCATGTCGTTACCCGCAATCGAGAATTGACTTGAATGAAAATAATTATATGATCTTGTAATACAAAGAACTCTAAGGAAGTCGTTATCGAGCCTTCAATAATATAAAATGGTTAAAGGTTATATATTTTGATAGACGAAGTAAAATTAACATGAATTGACAGAAAAAGTATGAAGTATGGTCAGTTTTTACAAAGTTCACAAATCAAAAAAACACTCCCTAAGGTATGCAAAATATAAACTCCAGAATAAATTTTATAATTTGCCTGACATAAATATACTTACCTACTACTTAATTTATGAACATACATGTATAATATTTCATATACTTCATTCTAGCATGAATGGTTCGCTCACGCGGGAAAGAACCACGCTCTCACGGAATACAGCGTAATGAAGAAACTTAATGCTACTGTGTTTCTATAGTGAGTGTAGTGAACGAGGGACTTAATGGAAACGAGGCATTCCGTCTTGGTCCTCAGGGGTGACAACGTATCTGCATTTTGGTTCTTAATCTAGGAAAGATGGTGATGTCTATGGACCACAGCATTACTTACCATCTGGTGGACTGTGTTCGTTTGTCACCCTTATTCGATAAAAAAACACCTTGCTGGGTAGAGTTAATCAAGCAGGTTTACTTCCTTTACATAATAACAATATAATTAATCTATTTTGTTTCATCATTATCATCATCATTATAGCCCTTCACAAGTCCACTGCTGAACATAGGCCTCCCCCAAAGAATGCCACAAAGCACGGTCCTGAGCCACCTGCATCCATCGACTTCCTGCATGTCTTACCAGGTCGTCACTCCATCTCGTGGGGGGACGCCCTACACTTCGCCTACCGGTACGAGGCTGCCACTCGAGAACCTTTCTTCCCCATCGGTTGTCGGTTCTTCGAGCTATATGGCCGGCCCACTGCCACTTCAGCTTACTAATCCGTTGGGCTATGTCGGTTACTCTGGTTCGACTGCGGATATCCTCATTCCTAAGTTTATCACGCAGAGAAACTCCGAGCATAGCCCTCTCCATAGCTCGCTGAGCGACCTTGAGCTTCCTCATACGGCCAGCAGTGAAGGACCACGTCTCAGTTCCATAAGTCATCACTGGCAACACGCACTGGTTGTACAATTTCGTTTTCAGGTTTTGAGGTATGTCTGACGAGAAGATGTGTCGTAGCTTCCCGAACGCTGCCCAGCCGAGTTGAATCCGTCGATTGACCTCTCGGTCGATGTTGGACTTACCTAGTCGGACTATTTGTCCCAGGTAAACATACTCGTCAACAACTTCGAGCTTAGTGCTCCCAACAACTACCGGCATAGGTGTGACATGGACATTGAACATGATCTTTGTTTTGTCCATGTTCATCTTAAGACCTATCCGTTGGGAAACACTATCGAGGTCATTGAGCATAGTGCTTAGGTCCTCCAGCGATTCTGCCATAAGGACTATATCGTCGGCAAATCGAAGGTGAGTATTTTGTTTAATAGCTATTAATTTTTAGTGTTAATATATTTTTGTGGTTTTGTGGTGAGAAAATCAATAAGTTTTCAATTTTAAATTTTTTCAATTTTAAATTTAGTAAGTCTGTCAAAAACTATGGTCCCTATATCGATAACTCTCAGAACTGGAAAGTTCAGGTTATCATTTATAACAGGGAAATATATTTTGTTACTTAAAAATGTATTCATGTGTATTTATTATTACATTACGACGTGTGTCTTCGTGCGAGTCACCGTCTACACGTTTTACTCCTACATAACTCGAAGAATAATTCTAAAATAGAAGGTGTGCGCAGTTGATCGGTTTACACTGGTTGATATTATACGCTTATCATTGAGTGAAAGGGACACCACATGCGCGTACACCTGCCGTAGAGTCGAGGCTGAGCGAGCTTCTAAACTAGTCTTAGATTTGTCAAGCTCTGAATATTTCGATCCGTCAATTGTCCGTAAAAGAAGACAGTAGGAGGGAATATCTCTGGAGAACAGCGTTACAGTTTCAGATCATATTTGGTTGTACAAAAAATGGCAATCAGAAATGATGGAAAACATCATACAGACTAAGGTCACTACAGTGAACTCGGCACTTACCAAAAACTGACTAAACTATAATCGTATCTCGAAAATTTAAAAACATATATATGAAAACCAGATCCAATAAAAGTACTTCTAATACAGAATCGAATATGGAAATCAGAAAACAAGTCAGTGACATTGAAAGTTCAGTCAAACAATCGAGTAACTGGCAAGACAGCTTGGATGCAAGATTATTAATTATAGAACAACAGTCCAAAAAGACGGAATGTGAGATGGAACTCAGCGAGCAAACTTAAATACAAATAACCTTATTTAGACTTCATTTATTATTTTTAAAAGTTTTTTTTGCTACATCTACTTCAAATTCTGATCACTTCATTGGTTGAGAGGTCGATAATGCCTTTAGAGTTCAACATTAATTTCTGCCCTTGTATTTTTTGTTAATAGTGAAATGCAATAAATATTGTAAAAAATATATAAATACTTAGTTAACAATTGCTACATTTCACTTTACATCTGTTTCAATGTAATCAATATATTACGCTAGCTAATATACTTACAATTTTAATGCCCCATATCCTCATGACGGCTACCTCACGGCCTCGCAAACAAAGTTTACAAACGAATTTGTTGAAAAGTGCCCAATTCACGCTAGGGTTCAGTATCAGTCAGTACTTTAAATTTATTATCTAATATAGCTTTTTTTAACACTATGTGAGGAAGCATGTAGTGTACGCAAAGTGGTGAAGTCAGATATTTTTCGTAATGTTTATGTGACTGGCCAACAAACGAACATAGTTTGCTAATGTATACTTTTTTACAAAACTGTAGTGACAAACGAAGTCATAGTCCATATGATGGTAAATGGCTGCTGCAATCCATGGACAGCCAACTTCAAACAAAGAAGGATACAGATGCGTTGTCATCATTGAGGACTAAGATAGAATGCCTCCCGGCCTGTAATTAAACTGGCTCTCTGTACCCTATAATAGAATTGCTTACACTGCCTTCAGATTGAAACAGGGCAGTATAAGCACATCTATTTAGCCGCAGAAATAGGTAAGAGGGTGGTACGTAGGCAGAAAATATTAGATGGTATTTATACTCTGAAGTTGTATCTTATTAAGTGGTAGTTATACTCTGAAGTATTTTATTAAGTGGTAGTTATACTCTGAAGTATTTTATTAAGTGGTAGTTATACTCTGAAGTATCTTATTAAGTGGTAGTTATACTCTGAAGTATCTTATTAAGTGGTAGTTATACTCTGAAGTATTTTATTAAGTGGTAGTTATACCCTGAAGTATCTTATTAAGTGGTAGATATACTCTGAAGTATCTTATTAAGTGGTAGTTATACTCTGAAGTATCTTATTAAGTGGTAGTTATACTCTGAAGTATTTTATTAAGTGGTAGTTATACCCTGAAGTATCTTATTAAGTGGTAGTTATACTCTGAAGTAGTATCTTATAAGTGGTAGTTATACTCTGAAGTTGTATTTTATTAAGTTGTAGTTATACACTGAAGTTGTATTTTATTAAGTCGTAGTTATACTCTGAAGGTGTATCTTATAAAGTGGTAGTTATACTCTGAAGTTTTACATATACATTTGAAAGTGGCTTGTGATGTTTAGCAGCAACACCAATACAAGAAGGCTCTCCACTCATCACATAGTCATCGATTTTTTTAAATAAATAAAACCAGTTGACATAGTAGAATAAGAAAAACGCTTACGCATAGAGATACGACCTGGTAAAAGATGTGAAAAGTCGACGAATGCAGGTGGTTCAGGATCGTACTTTATATCATCCTTTCAGCCTATTTTCAGCAGTAACTGGTGGTCAACTATGGTAGTATGATGAAGATGATGATGATATTTTGTTTATATTATAATTTATTAGATTGTGTGTGAATAATGTTACCCTTAGTTCTCTATCAACCGATTTGTTTTCAAATGTATAATACTCCTCTAGACAAGGTACAAAGTAAAAGAAAGTAATATATACAGCCTTTATACGTCACACGATTGGGCACACACCTACTATTTTGTTAAATATTTTTTAGATTATCAGATTTATTACGGGTAACTATAATTATGGACGTGCAAAAGTATCAGCAAAAAAGTCTCTGTATGACCTCAATTCGTTAGAAACTAGCGAAGAACACAGAAAAAACCACATGAAACTGAAATAATTCTACGTATTTATGTCACTGATCTCAAATAGCTTCAGCTGTAAGACGGCCGTCTTGTTAAGAACTTAGCGCTCTGGTAACCTAATTCAAAATTATGTCCATAATATACGTTATAAATATTATCTTAACATATGTACGTAGATCATGAGCAAAAAAATTGGATTATATAGCTGTTATAAAAGATTATCAAGAACATTTCATGGATATAAATAGTGATAATTGCGACGGGTTAGCAACTGTATTTTTTTTAATTTAAAGTTTTCGTTAGACTTTTTTAACTTATTTTTAAACTGTGTTTTTGTTTTTTTTTGCGTAAAGCATTCTCCCGGTAAATTGTTGTAAATTTTCGATGTTAAGCATTCATCATCATCATCATTACAGCCCTTCACAAGTCCACTGCTGAACATAGGCCTCCCCCAAAGAATGCCACAAAGCACGGTCCTGAGCCACCTGCATCCATTGACTTCCTGTATCTTACCAGGTCGTCACTCCACCTAGTGGGGGGACGCCCTACACTTCGCCTGCCGGTACGAGGCTGCCACTCGAGAACCTTTCTTCCCCATCGTTTGTCGGTTCTTCGAGCTATATGGCCGGCCCATTGCCACTTCAGCTTACTAATCCGTTGGGCTATGTCGGTCACTCTAGTTCTACTGCGGATATCCTCATTTCTGAGTTTATCACGCAGAGAAACTCCGAGCATAGCCCTCTCCATAGCTCGCTGAGCGACCTTGAGCTTCCTCATCCGGCCAGCAGTGAAGGACCACGTCTCAGTTCCGTATGTCATCACTGGCAACACGCACTGGGTGTATAGTCTCGTTTTTAAGTTTTGAGGTATACCTGACGAGAAGATGTGCCGTAATTTCCCGAACGCTGCCCAACCGAGTTGAATCCGTCGATTGACCCCTCGGTCGAAGTTCGACTTACCTAGTCGGACTATTTGTCCCAGGTAAATATACTCGTCAACAACTTCGAGCTTAGTGTTCCCAACAACTACCGGCATAGGTGTGACATGGACATTAAACATGATCTTTGTTTTGTCCATGTTCATCTCAAGACCTATCCGTTGGGAAACACTATTAAGTGAGTAAATAATATTAAAAAACTGAAGGTAGCCGGGCTAACTATGACAGCAGGACGTCAAACAACTCAGTCCCCCGTGACCACGGGTGCTGGAAAGCACCCGAAACGTCGGGAATATAAAAATAAGTTAAAAATAAGTTAATATACGCGATAAAATCCGTAAAATTAGTTTTATTTAAAAACACTATTAAGGTCATTGAGCATAGTGCTTAGGTCCTCCAGCGATTCTGCCATAAGGACTATATCGTCGGCAAATCGAAGGTGAGTGATGTACTCGCCATTGATGTTGATACCGTATCCTTTCCAGTCCAGAAGCTTGAAAACATCTTCCAATGCAGCGGTAAAGAGTTTCGGGGATATGACGTCACCCTGTCTTACACCTCTCTGCAATTGGATAGGTTTCGTACTCTGTTTCTGTACTCGGATAGCCATCGTAGCCCTACTGTACAAGCACTTCAACACTTCGATATACCGACAGTCAACTTGGCATCGCTGAAGGGACTGCAGCACCGCCCAAATTTCGACGGAATCAAAGGCTTTCTCAAAGTCCACATACGCCAGACATAGTGGCAAATTGTACTCCTCGGACTTCTGTACAATTTGCCGAAGGGTATGTATGTGGTCTATGGTGCTAAAGCCTTTTCGGAAACCGGCTTGTTCGGGAGGCTGGAAGTCGTCAAGTCTGCGCGCGAGACGATTCGTAATGACTCTCGAAAACAGCACGTAGACGCGGCTCAGAAGGGAAATCGGTCTGTAGTTCTTCAAGAGAGCGTTGTCGCCTTTCTTGAAGAACAAGACCACCGCACTTCTGCTCCACGCCTCCGGTGTAATCTCACCATGGAGGACGGAATTAAAGAGCTTCTGAAGGACTTCAAGTACCGGTTTTCCACCCGCTTTCAGAAGCTCCGCTGTAATTCCATCCTCGCCTGGGGCCTTGCCGTTTTTAAGGTGCTGGAGAGCCATTCTAATCTCGCTCAGACTGACGTCCGGGATATCATCGGAATAATGTCGGATAAGACTCGCTCTTGGATCGTTACTCACACTTGCGTGCGGCTCCAACGATGACGTGTACAGCTGCCCATAGAACCTCTCAATCTCACTCAAAATCTCAGGTGCCCCGGAAACGATGCTGCTACATTCTGTCTTCAGCTTTGACAGTTGGCGCTTTCTGGCAGACAGATCTCTGGCAAAGACTTTGGAGCCTTGGTTCCGCTCGATCGCTTCTTCAATACGAGCTGTATTGAAGTAGCGTAAGTCCCGCCGCATGCATTTGGAGATCCGTCTGTTCAGTTATGTTAAGCATTGGAACGTTCTTTTGCCATAATAATTAGCACATTTATATTGCAGTGCAGTTTAAGTCTGCCGTAAACGAGATGGCTATACCGCCATTTATCGACAGCCATAAGCTTTTTCTGGCATTTATCATAGTTGTTCTTATTACACCCAAGGGACGAAATGTGGTAATGGATTCTCTGACACCATCACACTAAGTGTTATGAGCAGTTAATAATATATTGTTTTTTTTTTTTAAAAAAGATGCCAGCAATATCTCACGTATCGTGGAGAAATTTTACAAATAAATTGCACATGAAAAAAATTATGGTCTTTTTGCTCATATAAATTTGTCTAAATAGTTGTACCGTGTACAATTTGAATTCAATGCCCGCAGCGCAGCGCTCAAATGCTAAGCCTCTGATGGAGTTGTCAATATAAATTGCGAGGTTATGAAAGTAGAACAATAATAGTTCACTGAAACAGCGCTCGGTTGTACAATCTAGTATTGAAGTTTTGAGGTATGCCTTATGCGGTATGACCTTGAGCTTACTCATACGGCCAGCAGTGAAGAACCACGTCATAGTTCCATAAGTCATCGCTGGCAACACGCACTGGTTGTACAGTCTCGTTTTCAAGTGTTGAGGTATACCTGACGAGAAGATGTGTCGTAATCTCCCTAACGCTGCCCAGCTGAGTTGAATCCGTCGATTGACCTCTTCGTCAAATTTGGATTTACCTAGTCGGACTATTATACTGTCAGATAAATAGGTCACTAAAGACATTACTGGTTCATTGCTATTTATAATGTTACCGATAGTCTGAAATACAAGAACTGGAGGGGAAACGAACTTAATAATTTCTCTCAGTTTTATTACATCACCTGTGTAGTAAAGATATTCTATTAAATATTTAGAACATACTATAAAATACTTTTGATCTATTTTGTAAACATAATGACAGCATACATGTAAACTATAGATGCCAAACAAGGTATAGCCATGTTACAGCTGTATTATAGACGCAGAATGAATCGGCTCGACAAGGGAAGGACTATGTTCTTCTTAAACTGAATGCCAGCGTAAAATAGCATTATAATGCTGCCATATTTAATTACACAAACCGAAGTTTTGGTAACGAGGCATTTTTAATAAGTCTTCGGTGAAAACGCATTTGCACTTTGATTTAAATCGAAGATATATAAGTGTCTGTATTGTATTGTATTGTTTGCTTCTCTTACTTACCCTACAATCTATCGGAAGTCAAGAGACCTTTCCGGCATTTTTCACATTCGCCTCTTAGAACCAAACTGCGGAATGACGAGGTATGATGAATTCTCTCACGCCACTAAAAGCTATACTAGTCTTCAAAAATCAAATTCACCATTTCATTATTGCATGTTAATGTTTATCAGCAAGTTTAATTAAATTTTTCAGGGGAAGATTGAATTCAAATTTAAGAACTTCTTTTACTTGTATTTGATTAAATAAAAATTTAAATTAAGAACTGTCTAGATTTTATACGATGGATGAACTAAAATTAGTCTTACTTATTAACACGTGGACCTCGATACTGTAGAATCTTAAGATAAAAACTGAAACATCATTTATTAAAGCATTTAAAAAATAATTCATTCTTGTGTAAACTCTTTCCCGAACGTGTTTTCCTATTAACTCCTTACGAAACGTTTTTTTTTATTTCACTTTTAAGTTTAACACTTTCTAGTAGCTTTCATAACAATCACGAAGCACTAATAAGAGCTTACTAGACTTTTGTTATATGTTAGCGATCAATTGTAGTGGTAAAAGTAGCAAACTAAAGTTAATTGAAATTATGCTATGCAAGGCTCAAATATTGTGTTAAGTGTTCCAGTAACCTAATTCGTTGTGTATTACATACGACTGTTGGTAGAGTATATGTTTTGTTAGAAAGTGCACTAGAGTTGTTTTTTGCATACGAGAGTATATTATCTAGAATTTCTAATATTTGGATTGAGCCGTGGTCACTCAGAGAGCGCTCGTGGTGAATTTCACAGTACATGAGAAGCCCAGGTTCTATCCATGCCAAAAGCAATGAAACTTTAAATTTGAAATTTTGGGGTTAATTCTAGACAATACGACTTCTTTTCTGTCTAAGAGTCCGTCTGGGCTGGTACCACTCTATTACCTACTTCTGCGGCCAAACAGTAGTGCGTGCTATGTTAGGGTGTCTATTGATCGATCGTAAAATTGGTATTGGTATTAAAATGGATTAGTCGACGTCTATCGATAGTTTCTGCCACACCGATCGATCGATGGCATCGAGCGATGGTAGAATGGATTAGTCGACGTCAATCGAGCTGCTTGTTTATCCGAGAACCCGCACCGCTCCACCGACTGCGCCCTATTGCGACCCGCAACCCTTCCGTGATAATAATACGAGCAAGAGCGTACTGTCCAACAATAACCCAACCTAATCTGAATACATTTTGAAAGATACTGATGATAATCCAACAACCACATCGATTAATTGTCGATCGATGATTGAACAACGTTTTATCGACCAGTATACTTCGATAAGCTAAAGCTACCACACCAATCGGTCGGCATCGTTTGACGTTGGTCAATGGCGTCGATCGACGATCTATCGATTGATGTGGTAACCGTGAAGCAAATACAAAGAGGAGACGTCATAAGCAACTGTGCACTGTGATTCTAAGTAGGTTGTGACGTCATCATAGTGGGCGTGGCTTTAGTTAGTATACTGTCAGCACTCGTCCTGTGCGCTTATGTGTTGAAAATCGCAAATCGGTGTATTTTCGTGATATTAAGAAGAAAAGGATGAAGTGTTGTGTTTTATCGTGTAAAAACTACTCAGATAGACGCTCTAATGCTCTGGATGGCATCACATTTCATTTGTAAGTAATTTTACACCTACTTTATTAAAATAGTTCAAGAAAAATTTCTTTGCGCCGGCTTTCAAATATAATTAAATATATTTGACACTAAATGGCGACACTTTGTGTCATGTGAACTAAAAATATAAAGGTACGTAGAGCTCAGTATTGGTAAAGTAATCATACGAAGGTGCTGAAGTTTGTTTTGCATTCAGATATAAAGAAATTTTAATCGCTAAAATATTATTTTTATATCAAGGTAGCTAAACTACATTACAACATCGATATGAAACGATTCGAGTAGTTTTACTATTTATCGGTAGATGTAAATAGTAAAGTGGGCGGGCCTTAACATCCCCTCACTCCGAAAATAGTCACGCGTTGTTACATAGTGAAAACTAATTACAACACCTCTTTGCATTTGCTTCATGGTGGTACAACACCCTAATGTTCCGGTATGAAGAGTGTAGAGAGACTTCTTAGTCTTAAGAGGTGACAACGCGTCGCCTTTTTTATTTGAAATTGATTGTACGAACAGGTGCTTATGGGCAGTAGTAGCCACTTATCATCTTTTAGTTCGTTTTTCAATTTCTTTCACAAAAAAAGAATTCAAGAAACCATAGAAACATAGCTACAAGCTAAATTGGCATTGAACTGGCCACATAGCGACCATAACGGCAAACTTTATTTAAAAAAAAGGTTAAGTAGTTCGTTAGTAATTAGTCATCACATTAATTTGTCATTACATGTAAGTACAAAATATGAAGACATAATTTCAATAAAAATGTAAACATCATGCATCTCAATTGTAACCAGGAAGCTAGAACAATACAACATGCCTACAGAATATGTACTCAACCACTGCCTTACATTTGGTTATCTATTGTGGAAGGAGGAGTTCTACCAGAAAGTAGATGGTGTGGCAATGGGCTCATCTGTATCTCCCATAGTCGCCGACATATTCATGGAGGACTTTGAGGAGAAAACCCTTCTTATTGCTCCTGTAAATCCAAGATTCTACAAGCGGTACGTAGACAACACTTTCATAATTTTACCATCTCACAAAGTAACTGCATTTTTAGACCACGTTAATTCCATAAACTCTAAAATACAATTCACAATGGCGTTAAGGGGAAACAATTCTTTAGCTTTCCTAGATGCTTTAGTCATCATCACAGTTAGCTACCGTGGAAAAATCTTTGTTTCAGAGAGCACGAGGGCTCTGCGACAGTAAAAAATCTAGCCGCCGAGCTTCAGCATGTCGTGCAATTATTGCAAGACTACAAGCTTCACAGTGACCGAGTGAAGCCGGCGACAGTCGAGCGTGTGCCTGTTGTACCACCCTATGTCAGAGGAGTCACAAACAAGGTAAGCTACATCTTGAAGCGAGCTTCCATTAAAACAAACTTCTAGCCGCCGAAGAAGATTAGTCAATTTTTACCATCCGTTAAGTGTCATATCCCTCTAGAAGATGCAGAAGTGTACAAGCTGGATTGTGAATGTGGTCGCTCTTACATAGGACAAACAAAAAAATCTATAAAAACCCGCGTAAAAGAACATATAGCTGACTCGAAGCACCGACGTTCCAGGAAGTCTGAAGTGTGTGAACATGTTCAAGATCGTCCCCGCTATTACATTAGATTTGATTGACCACAAATCGTCGAAAAAGAACACCGATTCCTACCAAGGATGGTTCGCGAGGCTATTGAAATTTAAGAACATCCTAATTTCAAGAGATTTAGAGAAGATGTGCTGCCATCTGCTTGGGATCCTATCTATACAAATAAATAAAATTGAAGTGTCTGTTTGTAATGTAAAAATAACAGCTTTTTACTAAACGTATATGAAACTATATACGGTACTTATAACAAAAACGCAACTTTTAAATTTCTGTCTGTCTGTTTGTTCCGGCTAATCTGCGAAACGGCTTGACCGATTTTGACCGGACTTTCATTGGCAGATAGCTGATGTCATAAGAAGTAAGTTAGGCTACTTTTATTTCAGAAAAAGAATTAGTGTTCCGCGCAAAAAAAATTAAAACCCATGAAATCCAATCGTAATAAATTACGCGCGGGCGAAGTCGCGGGGAACATCAAATAATTAATAAAAATCCAAACTCAAGCATACCACTGCAAGAATTCAAGGTACTATGAACTCATTCTGCGTAGATCGGACCAAAAATTAATATTCAAAAACTGAAGGTAGCCGGGCTAACAACTATAACATAGGGACGTCAGACACCTCAGTCCCCCCCCCCTCCGTGACCATGGGTGCTGTAAAGCACCCGAAGCGTCGGAAATTAAAACAAGTACATTAAACGCGATAAAATCCGTTAAAATAGTTTTACTCAATTTAAAAAAGATTATAGCATTGATAAAACAAGTAATGATAAAAATGAGCATGATGTGATTTAATTTACCTCAACTTAATCGAGTATTCGTTCCGCAATGAAGCGTTGCGTGAGATTGGTTTGGAGACGATATCGTCATATTTGTTCTCTAGATATGCGAGATGAAAAAATCATATTAACTTACGAACAGTAAGGTAAAGGCACTAATGCTCGACACTTTAAAGAATACACAAATTTTATGCTTCATAATCAAATATATTTATAAAATTAGAACAGTTACAGTTTTTTATCTGAGTACAGAAACATTACGAAAACTACTTTTAATCATAAAAACTTAAATAATCGCCTTTATTTATGTTATAATTTTTATTTATTTAAACTTTGGCATAGGAACTAAAAGATGACATTTTTACCACTATTAGTAGACATCAGTAAGCACTAATAGTAGACATATTAGATATGCACATTCTTATCAAATTACTAACGCATGCATTTAATCAAATCATACAACAAATCATCATAAAATTTTTAAGCTTTCATGTATTGATGTACTAGTAAAATATTTTCATATCGAGTGTTATCCATCAAATTGTAAAGTTTCAGGAATAGACAAACTTAACTTTCTTGGTATCTCTCATATTTAAAAATGACCAAAGGAGGTAGAACATCGCTGGTAGCATTGCTAGCATTGCACCTAGAAGTACATTCTTTTTCATCCGCATTAATTTTCTGATACACCATTTTTCTTCTTTAGGTGCTAACACTTTATTACCTTTAGTATTTAAGATAAAAGCTGTCTCATCCATATTATAACTTCTTCGAGGTTCATACAATATATCCCAGTTGTTGTTATCATTTAAGTAGCAGCTGACCTCTTCGAACCAGTACTTGAATTCAGATGTTGTCACATTAGCTCTGGAAGTAGTCAAATTTTGGAGCTGTTTTGCAATTAGATCAGGGTGACGTTTTAAAAATCAACTGTACAATCTTTTTCCAGGTCTATCGTTCTTAAAAGGGGTTTCTAAATTTAAATCATCTACTAATTTCTTAACACTACCTTGCAAATATCTATGCACCATCTACGAAACAAGGATTTCCGATAGGGAAAGATAATTTGCAAGAAAATATGGTGCAGTAGCTTTTGCCGACGTTACCAACATCTTTTCTATTTCTTCGGTCATATAACAGTTTATTACCATTTTACGATTTATTTGTTTTTCTCTTTACTTTATTCAATAGAGTTACTCTCGGTACACCAAATTTTTTGGCAGCAGTAGCTGTCGGAACACCTCGCCTGTATTCTTCTATAGCTGCTTTCATATCAGCTTCAGAATAACAAAACATCTTTCATTTTTTGGCGGCACTTGTTCAAATATAAAATCCGGAATCAAAAGGATATTTAACTAATTGACGATGACACCAATAGTTGTCATCTTGTACCCTAATAGATGACACCCTGTATATAGTTAGGTACGAAAGTGAAAAAGTTGTCAAATTTAGACAGGCCCTTATTCATAGGAAATAGAGTCTTTACTCGTTTAAACGGACACTTAGAAATTCAGATTCGTATTACCCCAATAGATGATACATGTGTCTGCTTTTAGGTTTTGACAAATTTTCGACACTAATAGTAGACACTCTAAATAATTATAAAATATAAACGAAAAAACGAAGTCTGTGTGGTCTTACTATGTAAATAATGTATTATTAATTCGTAAACAAAACCAAAACTAGGATAAATCGTAAAAATATAAAACAAAATAAAACATGTGAAATGCAACTTCCTTAAATTTTTTGATAATAAATCACAGAGCACCCGTTCACTTGCTACATAGTTTACTTCAACTCATGCTATTTTGAATACTATTTAAATAGGCGAATGAAAGTTTTTGTCTAAGCGTCTTAGATGACACTAGATATCTTTTAAGAACAGTACTAAAGTTATATCAAGAAAACTATTCTTAATAAAAGAGATTTTTTTTGAATGTGTCACCTTTAGTTCACTGTCGAGCATTAGTGCCTTTACCTTAAATCGACCTCAAAATGTGAAGAAATAAGTATTAAACTTTGAAATTTCTTACAACAACATGTAAATGTTTCTTTTTTAAATATCCTATACAAAAATAAATTATTTGTGACAAACACTGAAGTTACTGCACCTCCAAATATAAAACTATTTTCCAGAACAACTACAAAGTAAATGTTACAGAAAAACCTTTTGAATTCGGCCATTTCCCTCGCCATTGTGACGTGACGGTTTTCATTAATGTTTTCGCACAAACACAATGGACAAACCGAAAATTGAAGGGTACAGACGTGAGTAAACATTACAGAAATCGCGCTACATAAGTTCGACATTTAAAAAGAGCTAACATAACTTGTAAAGCGTTTACTACTTAAAAAGAGAACAGTACCTACTCTTCTTCAATAAAATAGTAAATGTAATTATTTAGGTATGATTATTGATACGTAACACTGCTTCATCTGTCCTAAAAAATCCATCACCTGCAGACCGATGGAGATATAAACATATAAAATATTGACGATAGGCTATAATATACTGTTTCCTACAGCTAGTCACTTTTTACTTTTTAGCGTTTGAGATACTCCATTAAATTTTAGGATGCGTATTATGACGCCATAATATAATAAATTATAAGGAAACCGATACTATTTGAAATATAGAAACCGTACAAAAAGTTACCTGAATTAAATAATGTACTAATGTAACGCTAGTCCTAGTGCCAAAATAGTTTAGTGCAGACGAGCATATTGATAAACGGTAAGGACAGTAATTGACATTTCTGTTCAGAAAATTATAGCAAGTATATTTTTCTTCCATTTTTCTAATATGTATCCTAAATTAAAAATTTTGGAAACCACCGAAACAATACGAGCTGATGATCTTCAAACGGCTGAACAGATTTTCTTGAAACATAGCTAAGAACACTCCCGATTCTGACACATTGTAAACAAAAAAACTTAACCTAAATCGGTTCATTCGTACTGCTGAACTACATGCTCCTATGATGCCACAGACAGACATGCAGATACACACTACAAACACGCCTCTATTTTCGTCGGGAGTTAATAAAATAGGTGTGAAAATTTTTTTCGAGTAAGTAATATTAGGTTACATTTTATTTATTTATTTATTATTAAAAACGAACGCAAAATCCTTAAAAAGTTTATTGAATTCGATTATATGTTTGAGTTTTAGATAATTTAATTTACATTCTAACATTAAATTATGGAGTAATTTATTAATCGACGTAACTTATACCGTACCCGCCAGCGCCAACACAATTGTTAATTGCAATTTAAGTGTTGATTTACCACGTTCTCGGCGATGAAGGAAAACATCGCGAGGAAACCCGTATGTTACTGAGAAAAAGAAAACTGATGATATTATTGTGATAGCCGCTACCCAATAGTAGGACGTATAATATTATATGGGCCTTTACGTTTTTTCGTACTGAAAAAAAACAGACTTATTACAATAATAACATATGTTAAAACAGTTATTTTCTAAACGTGAGAGATGAGACTCAGTCGTTGCCATTATTTGCAGAGGGAACGTTAATCACTTCTCAAAGCGGACGTGTGAAATGCAGGTAATTACTTATCTAAATCATGAACGCTGGTTACCCATTTCACTGTGCTGGACGCCACAAAAGGAGTGAAGATTTTTCATCGCTGTATAATCCAAACATTTAAGGATTTTTAGCTCGACCCTACTATATATAGTGCTATTGTATAACTGTAGTGGGAATCGTGGGCGGCTTTATTTTTAACGGCAAACGTCCATTTGTTTTCGCTTAGTTGTGTAAGTATAGTAGTATCGATAATAAGCCGACGGATTTTATGTAATAATATCTTGTTTTTGATTACAAGACATTGTCATTGTGAATTAGTATTTAAAATATGGCACATGTAGTAAAATTTCAGGCTATGACGCATTCTTTCTGAGTCCTGAGAGAGCAACGCATCTGTAACATTATTTGGTTGAAATTGGCTGAAGGCGTCTAAGGACTGCAGTAGCCACTTACCATCAGGCAGATTGTAAATTCGTTTGTCACTCCAGTTTGATTAAAAAAAAACTAATCAGTTGCTATTCCTATTACAGTTATACAATTGAGGTTTTGGCGGGAACTTGACCGCTAGCGCAGCTCCTCCTGTGTTGTAGTTATTGTTTAAAATATTTGAAGCGATTTTGATACGTAAAAGTGAAGTGATTTTGTATATTGAATGCCAGCGCATGTATTCTATTAGTGGCAACGATGAAACAAGTGTTCCCATAGTGATGTAAACCTCAAGTTATTTTTTCTGCTTAGGTGTCTCGAGATACTGTCGTCATCGATTGTCTGCTGGCTAAAGCTACCGTCAAAATCCTTCAAAAAGCTAGTTACATACGTTACGCATCAACATATTGAGAAGATGTTTTCAAACCAATGAGGGCTAATAATATTCCTTTCACCAGATGTCTATATTTGAGTGAGTTGGAGTTATTTGTTAGACAATATCATTTACTTAATTGAAAAGTTAGTTTTAAATAAAAGTTTGTCAGTTTCTAGAGTATAATATTAATACACAAAACAATATATCAGTGGTTTTCTTTTTAATGTTTTGCACATATTTAACCCTTTAATCATTTTTCTAATTTTATGAATATATGTGGTTTGGCTTATTTATTAACTTCTTTCTGCGTAGCATTGAAAGGAAGTTAATGGTTTTAGCTGGCAGTCTGTTAGTCTGTATGCCGACACGATAACTTCCGTTCCACTGGACTGATTGACTTTAAATTTGGTATGTGGATACCTTGAGGTGGTAGCTCGGTCGAGTTTGAATTTGGGTCCTGTAGGTCAAAGGGCACCAGAGATATGGGATTCACGCAGAAGGAAGTTGTTTTTCTTGAATTTACATTCAACTCGTTTACTTATAATGTAAGTAATATAAAATTAACTTTATTATCTTAATTAAATTTTTCGAACAAATTAACTTTCCCGCTATAAAATCTATCAACAATTACCTCATTTTAAGTGGCGCCGCCCTTGTGGCAGAAAAAGTCGTGTCCCTCATTATTACAATAAAGGATCATTTCTTATTACTTGACACTAGTAAAAGTAAAATCATACGAATCTATTTCAAAAGAAAAAAATGTTATACAACCACACTGCGGTTAGCAAACATTATAGGCCCAATTTTAATTCAATTGCTCAACTAAACTTTTCAACCTTAGAGTTTCCAGTTTAATTGGGTACTGTGCTCAAACAAAGACTACATTAAGTTTGTGGTATTTTATATTATCTGCTTAAGATGTGCATAAACAATAATTATTATGTTTACTTAATGCCCTTAAAGACAAAGCCTAAAAGAAGTATAAAGAACCGCAAAGGAAAATTTTTCACAAACGTTTTAGCAGTAACGCAGTGTTAAAAGTTACTCAGCTGACATTGATAGATGCGAACGACTAACGTTAACTTTACGTAAACCAAACGCAAACTGCTCCACAAATCGAGTTTCTGACTGCGATTCAAATTTAATAACGAGCGAGTACGTAGGTATGCTTCGCTGCGAACTTAAGAATTGCACCGATAACGGACTTAATTCGCGTCGATTCTAGCACTGCCTCAGGAAACTGCCTCTTGATTTTGTAATTCGTAGTTTTTAAATCAAATCAAATTAATTTAAAAATATTTATTGCATGACTACAGGTAAAATTAAATAAGATTTAAAAAATATTTCATGTATATTTCTTGCTCCGTAGTCTAACTAGAGTTGATCTAATTAGACATCTGTATTTGTTAGCTTTGACGGTGTATTTATTGAGAAATTGTTATTATGCTATCATAACAAAAACAAAATTGTGTTTTTCGTTGTAATAACATATTTTAACCTAAAATATGATATTAATATAAAAAACATCGGGTTATAATGGATACTGACATATTCACGCAATATGTAGGTACAAACAAACCAAAAAGTCATAAACAAAACCAAACACGATTCCCACTGAAGTTACACAATCGCAAGGTAAAACTTGGTAATGGAGGGGGATGAAGAGTGGGCGGAGAGGGGAGAGTGGGGGAGAGAGCAGAGTGGGATAGAGGGGAGAGTCCCTTAACCCCAACACCACTCCCATGAAAAGGTAAATTCACCGTTCTCGAGAAAAATCAAAAAGAAAATCTCATAGACCTAACCTCAAAATAATAATATTTATCTCTCTCCGGCAGGAGTGGAAAGGGGAGGGGGAGTTAGGGAGCAGGCGTGTCCCCTATGACAACTGTAAAGATTTCTGGGCGCACATGTATTTCTGGGCGGTAAAAAAAATTACCACAATGGCTGTGGCCTTCTAACCTGACTCAACTAAAAGGATTTCTGGGTGTAAAGTATGTAATAATAATTTCTTCATTATTTGTAAACATAATTTATTATGAGAGACCACCAACGAATAAAAATACCATAGAAGTATAATAATGTGACACTAGTCTTAAACATGGTCTTACGTCCTTGTAGCACTTACACTAAATTATGTATGGATTTTTCGCAGTAATATTGTTTTCCTTTTTTTCTTGTTTTACCCATTTTTAAGTCATAATAGTTTTTTTTTTCTCTCGAAAGCAGTGCATTCCCTTTAAATGCAAGTGGTATTGTTATAATCGGAGGCAACCCTCTACCAAATACAACACCTTACACTTCTAAATTCCAGCCAAATGATTCTAAATCCAACCCCATTGCACAGTAAATACTTTATTGCTTGCACTTGTTCATGAGTGAACGTTTGATAGTACGAGGCTATCACTCAAAAACTTTACATCCCCATTAGCAGTGATTTCTTCAATTCATTATAACCAGCTAGCTCAGCTTGTTTATCCATTTGACTAAGTTATTGTTTTACTATTTTGTCTTTCTCTTTCTACCTTCTTAACTTACTATAATATAGCTTGTTGAACTAAAGTATTGTATTTGGTCATCTTACCTCAATCTCCAAGGCTACTCGTATCTAGTCAATCATATATTGTTGTTTGTACTATTGATTAGTATAGGTGAGATGGCTATCCTAGTATTTAAAAAAATACTATTTTAAGTGAGTTCTAAAAACCCTAGTTGCATCAAAGTGATTTTCCGACGCAACCAATGACTATAACTCAACAAGAAGTCAGATTGCATGCAGTGCAAAATAAAACATAAATCACCTTTAGCAAATCCGACATGTGAAACGTAGCTAATCACTTATCTAAATACTGCGGACCCATTTCATTGTTTACCACACAACGCATACAACTTTTTTGTTCAACTTGTGATTTGAGCACGTGTGTTGTTGGTTCGATTATTTTAGAGAATAACTCTGGAAGCAATAAATCAACACACGCCGTAATCAACAAGGAGCAAAGTATTGCTACATATTTATATATCTATGAAATTGCCCTTCTGCATTTCAAATCAAAATATTTTTTAAATAAAACCAGTTTTACGGATTTTATCGCGTATACTAACTTTCTTTATATTTCCGACGTTTCGAGCACTTTACAGCACCCATGGTCACGAAAGGCGAGGGGGGAGGGGGGGCTGAGGTGTTTGACGTCCCAATGTCATTGTTAACCACGGCTACCTCCAGATTAAAATTATAAATTTTTATTTTTATTGTCTAGATTTTAGAATTAATAATATTAATAATATTTTTTATATCGTAAAATAATTTCATTATACACCGCTAGCAGCGCTGGTAGCGTATTTATTGACAGAAGTAGTATTTCTAAATTGAAGCCAACGCGAGCGAAGCCGCGGGTAAAAAGCTAGTTATTATATAAACTCATAATTATTTAAAGGATAACAACTTCAATATTAACTCATAATTTTTCTATTTTTAAAACCACTTTCAATAATTAATAACCTCTTTTAATTAAATGATTTAAAACCCTACAAATAGAGTACCTACATAACTAAGAAAAAATATGCTATACAGTAAAAATATAATATACCAGCACATGCATAATATAATTATATATTTCAAATACTGGCTTGACTGAAATTTTATCAGAGGGACTAGCTAAAAATCACTTATTAATCACACCACATTCACACATGGCTTTCGGAACTAGGTATATTCATATTATAACATTGTGATTCTCAATTTTGTTTATAAATACAAAAAATCATGTTTTTTATACTGGTAACTGTTAATAAATTACTTTACTTTTTAATTTGAATATCTCGCTGTACCTTAAGATTTTCAGATCTATATTTTTATACTTACATTAACGAAATGAAAAGAACATTACGAAAATCTGTTACAGTATTTATGAATAAAAAGGTTTTTAAGCTTTAATTGCTTTAAATATCAAATGGTAATGGCATTAGAGTTTTCAAGTGATTATTATCAACTTAATTTAAACCAGATGCTATGTCCGGGACGTTTAAACGTAGTTTTCTATCTCAGATAGTTTGATACCGCTGCAGCGACCGGGTAAAATTTCACCTGAGTGCGCTTAAAGCTGGTAGCAATTGTGAGGTGGCGCAGAAAAGGTTCAAAAGCATCGTGTTTTCGTTTCGTGATAACTTCAGGATCACTGTGCCATAGGTGAGCGAGTCAGTAAATTTTGCCATTTTTTGGCCACGACTGTTTCCACATAACTTACGAGAGGCTATCAACTATATAAAGCAAATATTGTAGTGCGTAGTGCCACAAAATATATACGCAACAGCGTCACGTGTTTCTAGAGGATCTAAAACTGGTTTTTTCACAAATATTGGCCACGAGTTAATTTTTTCCTTTTTATAGATTTTTATAACAAAAAAGCAACTTATTAAAAGTTTTTGATTTTATGAAACGTGATCATTTAATTTTCGTCACATTTCATGGAGTTGAATTTTGTAGGCGTAACTTACCTACAAAGTTTCTTATAAAATGAAGTTATTTACTAAATGCAAATCACGTAACTTTAAACTTTTCAAGAAAATTACTCTACTGACTTTATGTTTTCTCAAAATATAAAGTCAGTAGTAATATATATCCCATAGTACTGTTTTATATAATATTACACTGACACTGACACTGACTGCTAAAGTCGGCGGTTACTTTTTTTTAGATAAGATATATTTTATTTACATTACATACCATTTTTGCAGTATTCCTGGAGATACGAACATGAAAAATATGGATAAAAGCCAGGGGAAGACTTAAAGGGAAGGCCTATGAAAAATTGTTACATTCGCTCAATTTTTTTTTCAGTCTGACTACTTATCCATACACCACAAAAAAAAATTGAAGTTTAATACAATTCCACGTAAATAGATTGTATGCATAACATTAGATCCTGTGAAAAGGATTATTTCAATATCTGGGAATGTGATAGCTCGAAAAAAAGAGACTACAGATGACAGCAATGAAGAAAAGATATAAGCTTGAAACGTTGTGATCACTCATATGTAAAATGTATATTTGAAAAATATAATTTCTTGTTGAAAATTTGAGCTGCAAAATATTTATTTTATTTATAGATTTATTTTTTCGGCAAACACGAAATTCGGGTAATGTTACGGCCTTGATGAATTTCTTATTAAATGTTTTTGTAACATAAACTTTTCAATATTATTATGTAAATATATTTTGTTTATTAAATGAAGTAACGCCCTCATAATAGAGCAATAATAATTTTTAGTTGCTTTTGTATTCATTACAATGAATGGCAATTTGTAGATGTTAAATAACGTAGGCAAACAGGTTAACTCATTTTAAAGGCAAGCAATAATAAAGAAATACCGCATTCTGTACAGTAAATTTTGAGGATAGAAGGTAGCCTTTTTAATGTTTTACAGCTATCTCAATACCAAATATCGTCAAAATCGGTTGAGTTAATTATCATTTCCTTTCATAGCTTTTTCGCACTTTAATTGCTAGTAACGACCAAATTTGTAAAGCCTACCTAGCTGTGATAGTTTACTTTTTAACTTAACCAGACATCAAACTCTTTGAATTTTATCAATTCAAATCATTATATACTACAGTTTGCTTAAACGCACAGACTAATATGATGCTACGCATCTTATACGTGTTCAACAAGAAAAAATACTTTCCACCATTGTATTTGAAATTAGTTTGCACACTATTTACAAATAAATATGTTTTAAAATTTAAACGCTTTCTATATTTTTTGATGATCGTGAACATCGATCAAAAGTCTAAAATGTGCAAATTTGTTCAGTCTGTCAACACAGTTATTCCTTCTTGTTTCTTTTCAGAATAAGACAGTCTCTAAAGATTCGTTATGAATCCGTTGTTGCCTTGGAGTTAGATTTTATGTAATATAATTTTTTTTAAATACTAGTAATGTTATTAAACATTACTAATATTCCCTCTAACCACTTTTGGTAAGCTTAAAATGCTTGTGTTAGAAGTGGTTCACGATAGTAGTCAAATGGCGGATTCGAACTCACGACCTTTCGAGTTCGCGGTCCGCGCCCTGCCATTAGGCTACTGACGCTTCATATGCATGAAATGAATTTGTAACATTTACTTATTAAAATTTGTATGACCAACGAGCGAATTGGGTTTCTAGTAGTGATAATACGACGTAGCCGCTTGTACGTGTGCTGCCGGTGACACCGGTTCTCGTACAAAATAAGGTTAACAGCCATTATATTGTGTATTATAGTATTCTATGGTTTTGCTCGTGAAAGGAAGCTCCGCTCTTCCAAACCAACTTCATTACAGAATATAGACTAATGACGGCTCCGTAGCGCAGTAGCTTAGCAATGAGTTGCAACACTCTGGGCTGCGGGTTCGAATCCCCGTCCTTAGCGTAGTCAAAACTATTTTTGACTGCAAAAATTAGTTAAAAGTAGTATTGACCAACATTTTGCCCGATTATTCGCAGTCAAGTGGTTTCGACCGGTTATAAGTTTTGACTGTAACAAGTACATTGTTTGTTGTAATGCTTTTTACGCAAATTTAATTTATGTTTTTTCAGGACAATATGCATTAAATATAATGTTCTTACCGATAAGATGCTATTTGTTGAGTACAGGTTTTCATTTGGAAATCTATAAGGCTTTAAGAACCTTAAAAAACCCCTTTGCGCCCATTCCAAATTCAATAATGACTGATTGGGCTAGTGAAATATCTTTATTACTCGGTACACCTTTTTCAGCTACGTTTCGCAGTGTCTTCTTGAATGACCATATAAGTTTAAGTTTCCTAATTCTGCGCATAGTTATATCAATGTGATGAAGCCAGGATAGGCGATTTCTTGAAGAATAAGACCACCGCATTTCTGCTCCGTGATTCTGGAGCAGTTCCACCATAGGGTACAGAATTGAAGAGCTTCTGAAGGACTTCAAGTACTGGTTTCCCGCCCGTTTTTCTGTAGCTAGGTAACTAGTGAAGCTTCGCTGTAATTTAGTCCTGGCCCGTAGCGTTGTTGCTTTTTTAAGGTTCTGGAGAGCCATACTTTCGTTTGACTATAACGATTACGTATCCAGCTGCCCGTAGAACTTCACAATCTCGCTCAAAATCTCGGAATTTTGCAGCATCAGCAGCAGTTTTCAGCTGTGCCAGTTGGCTCTTTCCGGCAGACAGATACGAATTGTATTGAAGTTGCGTAAGTCCCGCCGCATTCATTTGGAGATATATCTGTTCAGCTGCTTGTATACAGCCATATCTGCTGAAGACTGCAGCTTGATTTCCCATCTAACAGCCACGAGATTAAGTATGTGTTCGGAGAGTTTTTATTCTTTTGCAACGGGTCTTGTAGAACTAAGCTCCGGCTGCATGGTCAGTTTTCACGAGCTTGTCATTCGTATCGTCCATTGCATTGCAGTCTTCTAGGCACTGAAAATGATTTTGTAAATCGCGCTGAAAGTTTTCGGCGCTTCGGATTAGAGCACGAGGGGGACCGAACAGTGACTTCATTAGACGTGACCTCTTCAACTTAACGTTTAGGTTCAGTGTGTCTCACCATTCAGAGATCGTTGCCAATTTTCACCTATGCGATCACTGATACATTATTGAATGGTTGTCGTCTAGTCGTCATAATGAAGTCATACTCATTTTTTGTCGAACCAGGTCCACTTTCTGTAGGGCCGCTTCTGGAAGAAAGTGTTCATCACAAAGAGTCCCTTTTTCTTCATGTAGTCGACCAGCTGCTGGCCGCTTGTATTCCGTTGCCTTATCCCGAATTTCCCTACCTTCAGTTCACGGTTCTCTCTTGTACCTAGTTTTGCGTTGAATTCTCCCATTAATACCGTTTTTGAGGAATGCTTGGCTCTAGCGATATCCTCATACATTTCCTCCACCTCGTTATCAGGATGTGCCGAGGTTAATGCGTAAACCTGTATGAGTATATAAGATACGCAACCCTTGTCGACACACTCCCAATCTCTACAACGGTGCTAACTAGAGACTTGTGGACGATAAATCCGAGCCCTCTTTGGTACAGATGGTCACTGTCCTGCTGATAGAACAAGTTGCCAGATTCGACGATAACCGTGTCCTCCCCCTATATTCCGACGTAAGAAAATCCTACAATATCCCAGCGCAACTTGTCTATCTCTTCTTCCAGCTCCAGGATTTTCTTGTCACTTCTCAGGGTGCGTCCCTAAATGTTGCCAGGTCGAGACGTCTTAGTTAGTAACCGAACTTCCACTGGAGATTTTTAGCATCCCCTGCCGCGCCGTTACTATTTTTTTGCGTCGATGTTAATGGGAGGATGTTTTACATAGTTGGCAACCGCAGTTTTTTATTGTATTTTTGCTGTTATCAGAAAAATGCTGCCCACCTCTTACCTCAATTTCCCTCTGTCGCTTCTTACGACGCCTATAGGAAAATATGGGTTAGTGGATATTCTTACACCGCCACTGCACGGCAATTAAACAGTTACAACACGTTACACGTTACAACAGTTGTCAACACAATTACACATTACAGATAAATAGACACATTAGTTAAACAATTGAAATGTTCATATGATTCATGGCACATGGAAAGGTTTAATTATAGGAATTAAGAATTTGACTGTTAATGGTCGTGGCTAATGACGCTGATTACGTTTTATATTAGTAATTCCATTTTCTTTTGCGATACTAATAGATTCAGAAGTAAGCTTTTAAAGTCAAGTTCGAAATAAAAGTAAAATCCAACCGAAAACAAAATCTAACTCAAATCATTTTCTGAAGTAAACCCGCAGAATTTCCGCTGCTTTCGCATTTTCCATTATATAGATAGAATGTATTTGTCATGTGTCATCCGTCATTAATTCTGTCTCTATAAATAGTACTTGACCTCTTACACATCAATATTGAAATCGGAGATCCTGGAGTTAGTAATTCAATTAATTTTTACAGCTGTTTTATTTTAACTTTCAAAACACTAAGTGCTAATAAAAACCCTATTAAGCTTATCTTTTGTGAATTTGCGAACTAATCACAAATGACTTGGCTACACTGCACTATAAAGCGGCCCCTGACAGTAACAAATCAGTTTCGACTGCCTAGCCTCTAAAATAGCAAATCGAGTTAGATCTGTATAATGCACTGGGTTGAAACATTCTCGATGATTACGACCATAAATTTCCTGTTTACCTGCGGCGTGTTAATGTATGATTTAAAGCACAGCATAGAGTAATACTTACCGGAATTTTGTCTCTAAATAGCTATATGCGAGCAGCGACGAGAAGTTATGAATGCACGTAATATTATGTAAATTTAGCTTTTTATAGTAAGCTATTTCGTTGATAGCTGTAATAAAGCGCGGAAATATAGCATACTGGCTGAAAAAAAACGTGAATTGTAACATTCCTTAATGTGTAATAATTTTAACTCTTTTTTCGTAAGTTAACGTTTAGACCAAGTGTCGGTACAGTATACAACTTAATGTTGTTTGCTTACAATAATTACTCTTGCTTGTTTGTTAATTTTGTTTTTTTTTAGTTACATATTTTATCATTAAAATCAATAAAAGATAAATAATGTAAAACATATTTTATAAGAACGAATATTTAATATGTAAATTAATAAAAAGTTTAGAAAATCCAAAAGTTTACGCCTCGTGAGCGTTTCATTCAATTTGAATGAAAATAATAAATTGTATTCCTGACTTTTAAAATATATTATTTACGTGTTTTAAATTTACCGGTATATTATTTTAACAGGTAGTGTCACCTACAGGGAAAAAATAATAATGTTCACCAAAATAAATCGATTACACAAAGTATAAAATCTATATAGGCTGTATGGTACACGTGTCGTTCATCTTTCAAGGGTTAAAAAAATATGAAAGCGCTTTAAATTTTTAATACCAATAAAACGTATAAAACTTGAAAATCATTTTATTAACAAACGAAGTAATAAACTATTAATATAAAATAGGAAACCAGTTGATGTAATTCTGAAGCTAATAAAAAAAACCCGCTCACTATACGTCAATTTTTTCAGGAGTTATCGTGACCACTTAGAAAATTAACATCCGGACGTCCACGTAGAATTTTTTTCAACTGTTTTTTTTCAGTGTTTTTAATGATTTTTTTTAGAAAATATAAAATGGATTATTTCGAGTGTTTTCTTAATATATGGCTACTTATATTATTGTATAAGTGCAATATTATTATGCTAGAAGCATTTTAAGAACACAAAATTGCTTGACTTCGACGTGTCGAGAGTAGACTACGTAATAACTTCGCTTCGCGTTATCAGGCATGCAAAATTAGATTGAATTGATGTTTTTTATTACGATACGTAGCCTGCTGTCAGCATAAATTTATTTCAGCAACGTCATTATTATAGCCCGTCGCAGTTAAATGCATACAACCCACTGCCATAAATTATTATAAAACCCGGGTCCTGAAACTAAACCACATTCGTCTCTCAATGCCTTTGTTCCTCATTAATGCGTCAATTCGCATTACACCAAAGCATAATCAATAATCCCATTACGAGTACGTAAGATAGCCTCACCGATTAATAAGGTAAATGAGCAATGATTTGACCAATAATGAAAGTTCTTAGTCACCGTCGTACCGGTAAACGCAGTATGGGTTGTTTTGCCACTATTTATTTTATCATTGCTATTTAATATGTTTATTTTTATAATTTTGTCGTGCTGTATGAATGTTATGCGTGATAGATTATCTCACGCTGCGTAAGAGAATCTATCACCCTATTTTGTCCAGTGGGTGTCGTAAGAGGTGGCTATGATATTATGCCAAGAAGATTGTAAGGTTTCCAATTAATGCTGGTATAACCATCTAGTTTATATACCCAGAGCAATAACGGGAAGCGGACACATTGAGTCTTTTGTACTGCGATCGTCAATTCACCTGCTAAACTTGACGATTAAGGTTCTACAACGGGAGAAACCCCATATTTCAGCAGCGGACTTTTGTGAGCCGATATATATTTTATTTAAATTTAAACAGAGATGTAAAGCTTGAGAAAAAAAAACAAAAACGGGGTTGAATGATTTTTAATGGTAAAACAAAGCAGAAATATTAATCGCTTCCCAAAAAAAAAAAAAAAAGAAAATCTGACAATGTAAAAGTAATAAAAACTAAATTACAAATTACGAATTAAAGATAAAGTTACAGCCTATATACGTCCACTACAGTGCACAGGCCTCTCATTTCTGGGAGGATTTTAGGGCAAGGAAGTGTCCGCCATGCTGCTCCAATGCGTGTTGGCGAACTTCACATGTCTTCGAAATATTATTTTTTCTTATTTCTCAGACACGCACGTTTCCTCACAATATTTTCCTTCACCGATCTACCACGGTAGATACGTGGTGGAGCCGCGGTTTGATGGTTATCGCTCGCTGTAAATTTCACAGTACGCTGGTATCCCGGGTTCGATACCCGCCAGCACCTGTGAAATTTTACGAATTATTCGAAGAAATTATAAAATATGCATTATGACAAAGTTCTAAATGCTACACGAAGATTTCATAATAACCAGTTTGTTTCAAAATTGAAATTGAATGAAATGAGCAGTAAACAAGCCACAGTAGTTCGCGGCCTACCCACGACCTACCCACGTAACAACTTTAGTGGCTTTTCTTGGTTAATATTAACTTACTATACCGCGTAAGTTAATTACTACTAACTACTTGAGTTAGATTTCAACAGGCACCTCTTATTCTAAGTGTCAATACACCGCGAACTTACCGATGAATGAATCATTGCGAGAAAAACTGTTTTAATAATAAAAATAATTTCGAGGACTAGAACTAGAAAGTGTCATTAAGAAACTAAACTAGTAATAAGAAGTAAGTCAAAAGACACTTACTTCTTATTTTATTAACAAGGTAAAGTGATCGCCTCAACCTGGAAAAATAAATGGCACATCGGTGTATATTCAGTTGAGAAAACTGATGGTAATCCCCATTTTACTAAGCGGATTGGCGGTATATAATTACTTGAAGTCCTTGGCTGCGTTTTGATACTAGTTATATCATCATCATTACAGGCCTTCACAAGTCTATAGCAGAACAGGGGCCTCCCCCAAAGAATGCCGCAAAGCATGGTCCTGAGCAACCTGCACCCGTTGACTTCCTGCACATTTAACCAGGTCGTCACTCCATCTAGTAGGGAGCTGCCCTACACTTCCCTTACCATCATTACGATGTTGCCACTCGAGAACCTTTATTCTCCATCGGTTGACGGTTCTTCGAGCTATATGGCAGGCCTATTGCCACTTCAGCTTATTAACCTGTTGGGCTATGGCAGTTATTCTGATTCAACCGCGGATGTCCTCATTTCTAAGTGTGTTACGCAGAGAAACCCCGAGTTTGAAAGTTTTGAAAGAATAGTTTGGATTTAAGGCAAATTACTACATGGAGCGATGAACTCTTTATACGTTGCTCTTGTTCAACAAATTACTCAAATGTTCTATCACAATTAGATAACAATAATTGAGTTAACACATGCAGGAAGTCGAAGGATGTAGGTGGCTCAGGACTGTGCTTTGTGGTGTTCCTTGAGGGAGGTCTAGGTTCTTATTATGGACTATCTTCATCTATGGACTTGTGAAGAGTTGTAATGAATGAATGAATGAATTATTGAGTGATTGAGTATAAATAAAAAATATACACAGGTATTAATACCTAAAATACTTAAGTATAAGATATCAACAGTCAACATTAGCTTGGCGGACTTTTCCTATACAGTGTGAGGCTATTATGGTGAAGCAGAATAATAAGTTCTAGCACAGATGAAGTGTTTAAATCATCAACAAATAATTTTTCAGGGTATTTGTCCATGCAATTTATGTTAAGACGCCTCCACGACACAGGAGAATTTCCCAGTGCGGTGAGAACGTATTTATGAAAATATTTCATATAATACTCGCATTTTGCACTAAGATTTTTAAAACATGTAAACTATTTTGCAAACTAGAAGGTACATCGTCAACCACTGCAGCAGGTATTTAAGATGAAAATGATAAAACTGGTTTTATAATAACATCTGGTACCTAAATCAATTTAGTCAAACTAAATACGGCAGCCTGACAGAGAAAATATATTTAAAATAAAATATTATAGGCTTAATAGGTACTATACGTGGAAATTATTATGAAATATTTTTGTTGTCTAAAAATCGAAAACCTTTTGAAGATTAAGTACCTAACTATCATTAAAGGAATTACTAAGTATTTTATCTATACTAACGTTATAAATTCATTATCAGTCAGTAAAATAGTCTATATTTTGTTTAAAAAAGTTTTTAGAGATGCCTACCCTAAGAAAATTCCAACATTGTAATCCAAGGTATCGAAAAATTGCCTATAATTCATTACTTAGCGTCTGCTTCGAAAACAATTGATGGTAGAATAAATGAATGTACTAGACGTTTATAGAACTTATCAAGATCTACAACAAAAGTTCTGGAGAAAGTATGTCCAACTATTATAGTTAAGTGACAATAACAGCTTTTGAGACCTAAAATTTTATTAGTACACTGGTAGAAAGGAAAGATGATACATTCGCATCATGATATTAACCCTTATCCAGTTAAATAATTTCATAAGCATGTTGCTTGTGAAGGTGTAAATTCTTCTTTATGTTATTAGTATCGGACTTTTTGTCTCTCTCACAAATATAAAAAGGATAAACGGAAGGAAAATGTAACAATCTTTGTAAAGCCAATGATAGTCTTAATATCTTAATAATGTCTATCGTTATACTACACTTTGATATATCCTAATACTAATTTATATACATATATATATATATATAAATGTCCTCTAGACAGAATTTTGCTGACGTCTACCAGCCTCAAAGGAGACTACTGCACTGTCTATTGTCTCACTCTTATAGTCCGATGGGAAGGTAATTCGATACGACCAGAGAGATCAGGCGCAGGACCCACGACTTTACGTGCTTACTGAGACACGGGGGTGAAACACCGCCACCTTCCTAATTCCGGGATGCTACGCACATTCCTCTTTTTTCTCCTTTACAGAAAAACCTTTAACTGATTTTTGCACTACCCGGGTATTGAATCCCGGATCTGAAGATCAGTAACCGATGATACTAATGAGTTAGTAATAACCCCTGGGAATGAGGTGATCGCTACCAAGATGTTTCTAATTTGTTATATTTTGTTAATTGTGTAACAGACATGATTCTAAGCTGTTCCTTTTTTAAATCCCGCCGGATTTCTTGGTTGTTCTTTCCAGGATAGAGGAATTTTCCTGAACCAGTGGTAAATTAAATTAAAGAAAAGAGTGACTTTCATTAATTATTATTTATAATCTATATTGAATAAAAAAGTTTCTGTTTTCGATTCTGTTTGACATTGTTTGTCAACGCAAATTTGTCAAAATTAGTGGCATACCAAAGGATAGCTTTAAATTTTCCTTGAAAATAATAACGGGCAGTTATACTTTTTATATGCCCCTGGTGGTCTTGGTAATAATTTTCTTACCGATTTTGTATTGGTCAAAGTATGGCCATGTGGAATTGCTGCTACTCTTTATTACGAATAAACGACGGAAAAACAGCCCATACAACGTTTTAATTACCATTGACTGTGTGTTTAGAGTTAGCAGTCCGTATGCTTAACTCGAAAAAATGGTCCTCTGGGAAAACTTTTTCAACAGACATCACTTATTATTTGGAATGAGTCCACTATGAGCCCTATACTCATGTAGAAGCTGTAGTTCGTACTTTCCGAAATCCAAACGTCTTGATGGGTGGGGTGGCGTTTATGTATGCTGGGGATTTAAGACAAACAATTCCAGTAATCGCAAAAGGGACACATGCCGATATCATCAAGTCCTGCCTTAAATCATCTCTAATGTACAGTACGATTAGAACACTCAATTTGCGCAGGAACATGAGAGCATATTTAAATAACAGTCACGATGTTCCTTTCCCGGGAGAGCTGCTAAAATAAGGAAATTTACCACCGCGATAAATAAGTCCCAGCGACAAACTTTCCCGCAGGTGGACATCGACTTGAGAAAAGAGTGTTTTTCTCATGAGCAATTATATGTTGGTCTGTCTCGAGTGGAATCTTCTGTAAATTATTATATTCTTCTTCTCAAAACTTTGGACTCGCTATACTTTATCTTTTTCTTGGTAAAATAAGTTAGGTTCGGAATTTTTCCATGCGAAGTCGCTGGCGCGTCAGTTAGTTAAGTTGTAAATAATTTTATATTTATGAATTGAAGTACCTTCTCTTAGGTAGGTACATGTACTTTATAAAATAACACAATGACTTGTAAGGAACGTGAAAATATGGCGTTGACTTCTGAAAATATTGAACGTTTTAGCCAGGGAGAGGTTATTTCTTAAAATGCACTTATGGGGCACTAGTGAAATAATTTAAGATGTGTGAAATGCAGCTAGAGGGTTCACAGGAAACGCATTTAAAATTTTATTATATTAAGTATCCATTTATATCAAAAAATATTCAACGTAAAATTCAGTATGTTTTTAAGATAACAAGTAGGTACTATGTGTCGAGTTGAACTTAATATTTTTTGTTAACTAATATTGATTGATAATCGCTGTAATAATTAATAACGCTGTAACACGTCATAAATTTCTAAACGGGTTACAGGTATTTATGTTTTTTTTTATATAGAATGGGGGTGATAAATGAACACACAGTCCACCTGATGGTAAGTGGATGCTGTGGCCCATAGACACTTGCATTTATCTTCGATTAAGAATCAAAATGCAGATGCGTTGTCACCCCTGAGGACTATGATGAAATTCTAATCGTTTCCAGTAATTAGGGCATCTAGTTCTCCACACTCATCATATGAAACACAGCAGCACTGAGCTGCTATTTTACGCTGGTTTCTATGAGAGCGTGGTCTTCCCCAGTCGAGCCAACCCAATCGTGTTGCAACCATAATCGTCGTCGTGATGCAAAATAACTGCAGCGTGGATCTATCATGTAAAAGAAATTTGTAAATGCGAATGTTTTCTTTAATAATAATTTGCTAACATTAAATAAAACAGTTTAATTTTAAGCATTTTATGTTTTTTATTTTGTAGTACGCGGTAGAAATATTATAAAAATTTAAAAAATTAATTAGCTAAGGATCGACGTACAAATATGTAGAGTAAGAAATATGTATTGTAAGGTAGAGTTTACGTAGAGACCATATTATATAGTTTATTATCGATAATGTATGTACACTAAGCAAATAAATAAATTTCATAAACTTTATTAATAATGTATAGGTACCTACATTACCGATATCAAACATCATTTACTTATGTCCGCTTTATTAGTTTCGTCTGTTACATTATTTTACTATTAGTAGGTACTTAATTTTCGTGGCTGTGACTAATGTTTAGATTTATTAAATACCTAATAATTAATATTAACCTTATGTATTGGAGTTCCCCAAAAGTCGTTCAGGAAAATATTAGATATCGGTGTCTGAGGTCTCAGGTCCCTATTCTCCTTTATGGCACTGATGTCATCAAACACGAAGCCGCAGTAGAGGCTATTGTGGTACACCAGGATGCACGCTAAGACCAATATCGCCCCAATCCCGCGGCGAGGCGCTTCTGGCAATTCTTCAGTCGTTTGACCTGGACCAGTAAGACGTCTTCTACTGCGCCCCGTCCGCGTTCTCACCGCGGACACAACTCCTCCAAACCTACACACACCACTTACGCGGTCCATCGTACACTCTTAAAAAAACCTCATGAATAACACACCACTTCTAAAAAGTATTCTTAAAAACGCTTCATACGAATAAGTACTATGACATCAGAAATGTTTTAGCGAGCAGCGAAATCACTAGCTTGAGCCGGGATTATAAAACTGCTACACGAAAATCAGCTACTAAACACGGCTGATAATATGTATTTACACGCTACCGTTCACCGTAATGCTATGTACGTGAATGTTTACGATATCGCGAAGCACATGTCATGTTTTTTTTTGACGAAATCGTTTAATTTGACATTTATGCGTGTTTCAACTTAACACAACAAACGCACTCCCGTGAGGCAAGTCCACCGACAACTGCCGAAGCGCGCCGAGCGAATGCCGCGTCGAGTCACGTGACCAGTCGTTTTACTGCGGGTCGTTTCGAGATCGCGCATGCGTCTGCATATTATTATATGGCGGTAAAATATTATTCTTATTTTTTAAGCGTCATAATTATCGATAAAAATAGTAATCCTGAATTAAAATACGTGTGAGATTTTTATATAAAATACACATGTACATTTTTTATTTCTTAAATCATTGTTTTTTAAGTTCAAACAAGTGATACTTAAGTTAAGACCAATCACTAGAAAATTACAATTAATTTAAAAATTAAATGCTTTGCAGCAATATAAATAATATGATTGTTGATTATTTTATCGTCGGAGTGTCGCAATTTGATTATGTCGACTCTATATCCTACGAGCGCATGTCCGCGGGAGCGAGGAAGGAGTATAGAAGGGGGAAGATTGTCGATGACGACATTTTGGGAGCTTGGGGGAATAGAGGCGGGAGTCGAGAGTCAAACTCGAAATTCGAATATGTCGTTCACTTTTTACCTTTAGTATTAGTCGTGTTTGTAGTTCGTCGTAAACTCTGCTCCCATATTTGGATGAATACTTTAGTCAAACTCAATCACGGTATCACTTAGTCTTATCTGTTTGGATCCATTTCTTCCGCATCAATGGCAGCGGATGAGCGCCGATAAAAGGTTTTTGTTGTCTGCCGCTTTTTACGCTGAAAAGTTATTATAGGGCTCTACCGGCAAACTTTTACTTACCTAAATGTTTTGGTTCGCGCCATTTATATTTTTTTTATAATAATAAAACAAGTTTCTGCTTTATTTGGTGTGTATTTTTATAATAATAATCTAAATAATTTCTAGCCGTGCAAATCAAAACGATAGTTCGGACATGAGCATTGGCCATGTTCGCGCAAACAATAATAAATCTATACATACGTATAATAAATCTGTAGAAAATTCGTGTCTGTAATTATAATATTTTTGGTAAATAAATGTCAAGGTGACTAAAGAAAGGGTACTGAAGCCAAATTAGTGGTTTTAGAATATTTGTTAGTCTGTCTATCTGGCAGTCTGTCTCTCTATCTGTGTTTTACTTTTAACTATTCACTCAAAAAATAAACTGTACGGATTTCCATGAAATTTTGTGCGTATTTACCTTTACCTTAGAGTATTTATAAGCAAGCTGCTTACAACTAATAGGTAGGTAGGTAGGTAAGTCAATTTATCGTTTACTTTTTAACCGATTACGAAACATAAAAACAGGAGGGTTAAGTGTTTTTAAACCTTTATATGTTAATTTCATATAGTTTTTTTAAATAAATATCCTACTTATAAATATATTCATAAATTAGTTTTAACCGTTTTACTTTTTCAAAACTTTGCCATCTATCTATATAAATAAAATGATAGAGGTTTGCAGTTGTGCGCGCATCACGGCAAAATTATTGGGTAATTAGGTTTCCTAAGTTATATTTCTGGGACACTTGGCCCTTATTTGAAAAAAATATTGCGATATCTTCATTTAATATAAAGTTATTAAAGTTTTAATAAAACAACGATTTTTATAAGCACTACATGTTCAGGGATGTGTGTAAGCAACGCGGACGAAGTCACGGGTATCAGCTAGTCTATCATTGAAAAGGTCTAACAAACAGGGGTTAGTCAGTCATTGACCTTCTACCCCAAGAAACTGAAATCACACCACGTTGGGTTCGGGAACAACGAGGTGGGCATGACTCACGAGAAGAAGTGTCACACAAGGACGTCTTGATCGTCGTTGGACGACTTTGACCGATGCAGCTAGTCGGCTACCCATAAGAGCTGCTTGTAATTCAAGCCTTGGAATGGAAATCGGCTTAACGGCGCTGCTCTTTGCTTTAGCTGCGATTAGTGTAATTCGCCTTTCTTCTCGCTCGTCCGTGGTGACATAATACACCGCGGAAGCGTACGCTCTTTCACTAGCGTTCCTGAACGTATGTAACTCCCCCCTGCTGATGCCTTCAGCAACGGGTCTAGGTACTTCTAAATGACCTAAAAACTTCTGGATGATGATATTAATACACATGAATACTTTAACTAATATAATAGTTTAATTCACAATTTAAAGGCATTAATACACTTTACGTCGACTTTAATTTTCTTATATAAATTTATTATTATTTCACTATTTTAGGCACAAATTTAGGCACTTATAAGACAGCACTGTTCTTATTAACACACATAGTAATCCTGAAACATTTATTACTTATTTCTACATATATTATTGAAATTCTCACAAATATATAAATTTTATTTTTATTTTTATAGTACATTATTTAGACATTGCTTAAATCCCATACAATGTGAACAACCAATCTGTACATGACCCTTATCATATCAGTAGGAGGCTGCTTTCTTTGCCTAAATTACAGCAATTTCTGTTTATTATGAAACATTATTTGTATACATATGCTATTCTTATCTAGCCATAATGAATCTTATCTCTTACCACAAGATCAAAAAATATATTTTCATCTAGAAAACGTATCTAATTTAATATAAGACTTTTATCCGTATCGCATAGCCGATTACTATGTAACACATGACTCTTAATTAATCTATAAACATACTTTCATGGAATTAACTCTCGACCGGGGAATCGAAACCTGAACTTTCGTTCGACATTATATTGAATCTATTTACTTTTAACATAGATAATCTCCTTATTCGGAATGCCTTATATAATTTAAAATAACTTCAAAACACGAAATTATTTATTTTTTATGAAATGAAAATAACAAACATTTTTTATGCGAGTCTACTCTCGCTTAAAAATTGTTTGTTATTCTAAACTAAAAAATGTCTATACTGAAAAATGAAATAATATAGATATTTCTTTCTAAATCTAATAATTTAAACATTTATTACAGTCCGAACCGAGTTAATTGTAATTTTAAGTACTGATTTACCACGAGTTCGGCGGTGAAGGAAAACATCGTGAGGAAACCTGCATGTCTAAATAAGAGAAAAAAATATATTTCCTAGGCATGTTCGCCAACACACATTGGGGTAGCGCGGTGTACTTACATTTCCTTGCCATAAAACCCTCTCAGAAATTAGAGCAGACCTTTGCCCAGCAGTAGGACGTATATAGGCTGTTACTTTACTTTATACTTTTAAATAAAATGCCTTTACCAGATCGTAGAATTAATCATATTATAAAGTATAGTATATCATATCATATATAAGTATAGTTGATCATTTCATGAAATGGTGGCATTTCATAAAACTTAACACTTGAAGAAATCAATGAATAGACTGTTTGACGATATTAGCAACAAAACACAACATTACTATTCCAGGGTATTATGGTTAAAATCGTTAGTTTCATTATATTCACGGCTAGTTGCGCTGATAACCTACGCATTTTTTACCGAAACAGAATTTTTAACAGAATCTACATCACTTTGTTCCTAATTTATAAATTACATAAATGTTCGCGGCTTCCTTGTACTTTTGGACTTTTGATAAGCGGTAATGATGACCATGATGAGTTACTTTAATATTTACGATAGAATGAAAATAAAAATGAAACATCTCCAAAAATATGAATGAAATAAAAACTGCATAGTTAGAAGTAAAAAAGTAGCTGCCTACAACCTACGAGTACATAAATCCCACTACTGGGCAGAGGTTCGGGATTGACTTCTCAGATATGCTGGTTTCCTTGCGATGATTTCCTTCATCGCCGAGGGACCTTCAAGAAAAGAGCGTACTCCTTTTTAAATGGCATCTGCGATTCCCTCCCTGGTGTTGCAACTGTTCATGGGCGGCGGTACTCACTTACCATCAGGTGAGCCGCATGCTCGTTTGCCCCCTCTCCTATAAAAAAAAACATCTCTACGCAGTGCCAATGAGTCAAGCCGATCGGATAGAACTCGCTCGTCGACGATTCGAACCGCTCTGCGCTGGATGCGGTCAAGTGGAAGGAGCTGGCACTGGGGAGCCCCTGCCCAGAGATGGGAACAGTATTCCATGTGAGGCCGAACCTGCGCCTTGTAAAGTTGCAAGCGGTGTGCTGGCATGAAATACTGTCCCGCTATGCTGAGCACGTCAAGCTTTTTAGAGGCCAATTTGACCTTCTCTTCCAAGTGACCACGAAACTGCACGTCACTCGATTAGTCGACACCAAGGATCCCGATACTGGCTGAGGCAACAAGGGGAGTGCCTTGAAACTGAGGAGATACGACAAAGGGGTTCTTTTTAGCGGTAAACGTGCAAACTTGTGTCTTCTGGGGATTGAACTGGACTAAATTTAGTCGACCCCAGCCTGAGACTTTGTTCAACAAAGTCTCGACTTCAGACGAGAGTTTGTTTCGGTACTCGGCGACGTTTTCCCGAGAAATATTGGCACGGCCGGTGTATAAAGCATCACCAGTGCTGTCGTTCGCATAGCAATGAATTTTACTGGTTTGCAACATATAATTGATATGCAGAAGAAACAGCGTTGGTTATAGCACGCAGCCTTGTGGAACACCAGCGTTAATGGACTTGTAATCGGAGCATGCACCGTCTACTACGACCTTGATGCTCATATCGGCAAGAAAACTGGTGATCCAATTGCAATTGCTGAATAATAGTGATTTTGAACAAGAAATCCTTTTGAATTCCGGCGGGGGTGTATACAATTATAATAATAATGACAGTGTAGAGGATCCCGACTGTGTACCAAACGATTTACAATATTTTTCGTTAAGCCCGAGAGCAATTATATTACCTGTGCCATCACTTAGTGACGTGGATATGCGACATGAAAATGGACATGTTTTGCCTACACCATCAGAAGAACCCTAATTTTTCTCAGCATTGTCACCAGAACGTACACGTTCTAACAACCACTCAAATGACCATGAAAATAACAATCAACCTGTTCGCAATAGATGGTTCGAACGCTAGACCTACCACACTTGATGAGATGAAAGTTTATGATGAGACTCATGGTTGGTCTTACGAATGTCAGTCGCTAAGCCGTTCGTCTCTGAAGTATTACAGAGATGAAAATATAATACATATTCAATATATACCGCAAAACGCAGATATTTATACCATATACCCTCTTCTGGTAGATGATGATGCCATTGACCTGATGATTGAAAAGACCAATATTTATGTTGCCCAAACTAAGGTTGCTAAACCTAACAGCAGAATGGTTCTCTAGAAACGTGTGAATAAAACAGAGATAGAGAAATACATTGGTGTCTTATTAGAAGAAATACCTTGGTATTTACTACCCTCTAATGCGTCAGATACAAATGTCGTACAATCATTTTGTTGCGATTTTACAATGCTTGCATTTCGTAGATAATCTGGCAGAAAGAGATGCAAATAATCATCTATACATGGTCAAAATAATGGATATAATAATTTGAAATTCCCAAAAACTCCTTACACCAAAAGACTACGTTGTAGTCGTTGAATCAATGGTTCCCTTTCAATTGCGGTTAGTCATTCGACAATACATCCAAATAAAACAGATGATGACTCCGTGTGGATGTATAAAGTTTACACTAAACAGGACCCTCAAATTGACAACTTGGACAAACTAGGTAGTGTTATTGTTGAGCTATATGAAGAGCTTCTCGATAAAGGTTGATTGATATTTGCTGATAATTTTTACACAAGTATTCCGTTTGCCATTTACTTGCTAAATCGCAAGACTGATCTATGTGGCACGCTACGTAAAAATCGCGAAAATCTGCCCCTGTTTGTCAAAAATAAGAAAACTCAAGAAAGATGAACAGATTGCTCAGCGAAATCAGGTAACTATCCTAAAACGGAAGGACAAACGTGACGTGCTCATGATTTCAACGTGCAATGGCAAGGAACAGTCGATGTCGGCTCGAAGAAATCCACGTCTCAAACTAAATATGCTTTTACATTATAATGACTGGAAAAAGACACAGATATCACTGACAAGCTATTACTCCCCAATTCGGAAATCTTTCACATGGTACAAGAAGATAGCAGTAGATGTACACTTAGGCGTGGCTATTATAAATGCCATTTATACCTATATAACAAAATAAATACTCGTAATAAGTGTTTTACAAGGAGAGATGGAGATAGTAAAGAAACTGCTCTAGATAAATAGTCTAATAGCACATCAATCATTACAAGGACCTACATAGCCTACAACCAGCACATCTCATTCAATCCTTTCACAGCATTCTCTACCTCAAACAAAACATTTCCTGAAAGAACTCGAAAAAAAATACGGAAAACTGGTTAGATGACATTGTGGCGGATGCTACGAAACAAGTCGAGCGCTGGGTGATACACGAATGTAGCAACAAATAATGCAAAAAGTTTCTCAAGTCTGAAATGTTTATATAAAACCGTATTGCCTTGAATGTTTCATTTAAACTCACAAACAAATATTTCTTAACAAAAAAAAAAGTTTTTTTATTAGGCGTTTGCAAAGAAAAAAATTAACATCTTTCTCCATGTCCCATTCCTTTTTTTGTAGCTTAGGATCGATCATACCGAGTCCAAATGGGTGTACAATTGCAAGTCGTTTCTATTTAGGATAATTGAAACATTAAAAAATCAATGCGCCAAAATATTTTAGAATTTTATATTGGAATATTCATAATTTGCTTGTTAGTCATTATTTTTTCTTAATAATTTATAACTACCTTTATCGCCAACCTTTTTGTCGTAGATTATGCCACTGGTATGGAAAATAATGGTACCTGCGTATAACTTTGTTCGCCAGCTATTAATTTAAGGATCCTTTCATGAATTACGATTGCTATAAAGCCATGTACCATTTATATTGTAATATTGTCATACCCATAGAACATTGTTTTATATTTTAGTTACAAAATAATAAATGAATAAGTTGTAATATGAAGCTCACCATACACCACACAGTTATCGTTTTAGAAATGTACGAATAGTAGATATACTCGTACTCGTAAGACATATGAAAGGCGTTGATGTTTTAAAATTAATTTTCATTTTCTACCCACGGGCTCTGAAGGGTCTAAATATGTAATGAGGTGTAGGGTATTAATTGAAGGTGTCGAACGTAATGAAGTAGGATTATTTTTAGCTTATTTTCTTTGTTATTCTTTTAAATCGCATAGTGGTGGACCGCCAGTCATCCAGATGGTATGGATGGTTTCGCGAGTTTTGTTGCGATAGTGAAATTGTGCGGCTGCAATTAGTCCGAACAATTTCTCAGAGCACTCTCCGTGGTAGATGCGATAAAATACGCAAAGAGATGCAACATCTCTTCGCAGTGCCAGTGAGTCAAGCCGATCGGAAAGAGTTCGGTCGCCGGTGATTCAAACAGCTTTGCGCTGGATGCGATCAAATAGAAGGGGCTGACACTAGGGAGCCCCAACCCAGAGATCAGAACAGTATTTCATATGCGGCCGAACCTGCGCCTTGTAAAGTTGCAGGTGGTGTGACGGTATTAAATAATATTCCGCTCTACTGACCACGCCAAGCTTTTTAGAGGCCAATTTGGCCTTCTCTTCCAAGTGACCACGAAACTATACGTCACTCGAAATGTCGACGCCGAGGATTTCGATACTGGCTGAGGCAACAAGGGGAGTACCTTGAAACTGAGGAGATACAACGAAGAGGTTCTTTTTAGCGGTAAACGCGCAAACTTGTGTCTTCTTGTGATAGAACTGAAATAGGTTTAGTCGCCACCAGTCCGAAACTTTGATCAACAAAGACTTCGGACACAAGTTTGTCCCAGTACTCGGCCGCGTTTTCCCGAGAAATATTGGCACGGCCGGTGTATGAAGCACAACCAGTGGGTTACCGGTTTGCAACATGCCATTGGTATAATATTCTTTGTTGTTTTACTTTTGTAAACTTTTAACAACTACTTTGTCGCCCATTTTCAATATTTCAAATATTGCAAAAGGCACAAAGGGGTAAGAAACAGAAATTTCTGCTTAAGGTCAGTGTTACAAGGGTACCTTTGTAAACCTTTTGCTCAAATACCTCATGTTATCACGGCTCACAGCATTTCCGACAGTAGACATAAGCCATTTTCCACAATCGACACTGTTAACTCCTGCCTAAACTTTGTCACTGATAGTCAGGTAAGAGTGATTTTGATGAGAGTTTTTATACAGCCATATATAAATTAATGTAACTGATGATGTTCCCTAGCTCTAGCTTCCGTAGGAAGCGAAATAATGTGCAGAAAATATTAAAGCACCAAAAGTAACAATATGGGGAAAGGATTAGCTAAAAATACAGTGTCAATGGATAATCAGAAAACAATAAGACTCAGAGGCCACAGATCTGTGTTACTTCAAAAATGTATCTGCATGTATTCTAATCCAGGACACATTAGTTAGTAGTTAGGTAATTTATTGTGGCAAATCTTTCCTTGAGTAGTTAGTGTTTACTGGGACGGTCGTTGACGTACTGATTTGAAGTTAAATATAATAAAATTATTACTAATTAAACATGCGCCCCGAAAGTAGGTCGCAACGTGAGCTCGAAATAAAGTTGAATGTACGGTGGCTTGCCGGTACACTAACTAAGCCACTTCGGCTAATATAGAATTAATATTACAACATCGTTTCATAGTGACCATTTGGGGAACAATGTCTGATAAAGTCCCTAGCCTGTAATCGCAATTGAACCCTTTTTTATATTTGTGCTAAAGGTTAGCGGCCGCCTCTTTGTAGGAATCTCATAATGGTTTACGCATTGAAGAGTTACTTTTAACCCTGTTGATTATTTCATGAATAATGAATAAAGCTTTACAAAAATTCATGTTACGTATTAGTATTATATTGTTTATTTTTAACGCAAGTTGTGTGTTGTTTTGAATTTATATGCGTTAAATTTTTCATAGAATAGGTCTATTTTATTTGATTTACTTGAAAAAATGAAATCATTAGTTTCAAAAATATTCATTGATAATTTAGTACAGCCTCTGAAAAGTGTACCCTTACTTAATATATGCTTCTCGCATAGTTTGCCTCATAGATATTTGCTAATATATGGTCACGCTTGAAAGGCGGGGATTGGCAACAACAGTTTTTTTTTAATTAAAGTTTTCCTTGTTTCTTTTGCCTTTGTCACCTCTTGATGGCAAAAGGAAAGGAATGGGATGAAATGGGGTCAAAGATATTCCCCGCACTACACGGCAAGAGAGAGAGAAAGGGAGAGAGAGTCAGAGAGAATGAGAAAGAAAAAGAGAGAAGGCCATGATCTTTTAACATCATACTTCGTTTAGAAAAATTGAAATTGAGAATTACAGAGTAAGACTAATTTTTGTTTTTTTTTTTCAAAATAGTAAAACAACGGTTTTCAATAAGAAAATTACAGTGATTTAAAATGACAAGGATGAGTGTGAACAAAAAAAAATAAAGGATTGCACGGTTCAATTCCACCCGGCCAACAAAAGGACAAAATAGCTCATCTATCTATATCGTACATAAGCTGTTTAGGACATAGTCCATCTAGAGACATCAATTGCAAATCCTGCCCTTCGGGAGAAATAACCACGTAAAAAGTGGACCTGCTGTGATTGATTGGACAGCGTAAGGGGACTACAACAAACGAAACCGAAAGCTATGTAAATTTTTCAGCGGAGTTAAACTTTAACCAGTTACTGAATAAATGAATAAATAATTTATAAAATTCATGCAATCAATTGCGCTGGAGACATTTATATGTATAACATATACTCGAGTGCCACAAGAGCACACGCTAATCTAAAAACCCTCGCCGTGACGCCCTTGTCTTGTAAGCGATACAATAGAATTGGAGGTAAACTGGCAAGCAGAGTCGGGGATTATCATAGTATCCCAGACTCAAACTAATAATAATAATAATAAATAATTACACAATTTATGGATGATGGAAACCAATAGACCGCGTATAGGGCCGCTGCCTGGGGGTCGCCGGGGCGGGTCTGGAGCTGGCGCTGGACGCGACAGCATGCGGGCCGCCAGCCAAACGCGAGATGCTACACGACAACCTATTAGCCCCTCGCATCCATCATCCTCACCAGATGGCTTTGTGTCGGCAGGGTCCGCACTATAATGACGTCCCACAGGATGCATCATCCGAAATCGTCAGTAAAGAGACTGTACTTGCCTCGAAAACATGGAGGGCGCGGCTTTTTAAGCGCGATTACCATGCATAATCGCGAAGTGTGCAGCCTCCGTAATTACTTTCTGACGAGAGCGCATGATCCATACAATAGGGACGTTATTTCTTGTGATAAAGGACTTACCACTCTATCCTTAGCCAACGAGCAATGGCAAGACCCGGCAGTACAGAGCATTTCCGACCGTATGGAAGGAGAAGGAGCTCCACAGGAGGTTCTACAAGGCTCTACATGAGCCTTTCGTAGACACAGTCGCCTCCCTCCACTGGCTACGTTTCGGTGACCTCTTTGGGGAAACCAAGGGTTTTGTCTGTGCGATACAGGATCAGGTTATTAAGACCAACAATTATCGGAGATACGAATGTATCTCCGATAATTGTTGGTCTTAATAACCAATTAAAGGATGGCACCGTTGACGTCTGTCGAGCTTGTCGCCATCCGTTGTTCGGCGCTTTCTAACTCTGAGTATTTGCACAGGCACAACTTAGTAGCCAGGATTCTACACCAGGAGCTCGCTCTGAAATACGGTCTCATGGATCGGAAACTGCCGTATTATAAGTACTTGCCGGAAGCCGTGCTCGAAAATGACCGCGCCAGGCTCTACTGGGACCGGACCATCATCACAGACAGGACTATTCTTGCGAATAAGCCTGATATTGTGCTGATGGACCGGGCACAGTCAAGGATATTTTTGGTCGACATTACCATTCCTTATGACGAGAACCTCGTGAAAGCCGAAACAGATAAGCTGACTAAATATCTGAACCTGGCTCGAGGTGACGGACATATGGGGTGGATTGCCGGCCGAAATTATACCTGTATAATTTCGGCCTGCGAATGGGTTAATTCCAGTCAGCCTCTCGGGTCATCTGAGGCGACTGGGACTCCGTGACGGACCACTCCAAGCTCAAATGCAGAAGGCGGTGCTCCTCGATACCACCCGTATCGCCCGCCGGTTTCTTTCCCTTTCCCCCTAACCCTCGGCCGTCTAGTCTCCTCTGCCGAGGGCTTCCATCTGGTTGGGTTTTTATATATTTATGTATTTTTTATGTATTTATTTTATTTTATTGATATTTATGTACGTTTACTATGTTTATTTACAATTATATATTTATATTGCCCAACCAGATGAGAAAACTTTATAGATACCCCATAATAAATAATAAATTAATTTTATTTCGTTTTTAAAAAGTAAATGCCTTAAAAACTAGTAGATTGGAACCTCCATTTAAGCAAATAATGCCTGTGTTTGGAGGGTCCGCCCCGTACTATATCCATGTTACAAGGCAGTATGGATAAACATATTCTATATCCATATTAATGTTATATATTACTTAAATTCTATATTAATTCTATTCTTAGTTTATTTACGCGCGCGCGCGCGTGTGTGTGTGTGTGTGTGTGTGTGTGTGTGCGTGTGTGTGTGCGTGTACGTGTGCGTGGCCGTGTGCGTGTGCGTGTGCATGTGTGTGTGTGTGTGTGTGTGCGTGTGCGTGTGCGTGTGCGTGTGCGTGTGCGTGTGCGTGTGCGTGTGCGTGTGCGTGTGCGTGTTCGCGTGCGTGTGCGTGTGCGTGTGCGTGTGCGTGTGCGTGTGTGTGTGCGAGTGCGCGCGCGCGCGTATGTGTATGTGTGTGTGTGTGTGTGTGTGTGTGTGTGTGTGTGTGCAAAAAAAAACTACAGCAACCTTTTGTTTTTCAGGAATTTTCCGTGTATCGTCAAAATTTACATACATAAATTTCACATTGACAAACATACGGACCCGGAACAATTTGTAGGCCATATAAATACTTCTTCCCTTAAGGATTTGAGCCCGCGGCACTCAACACTGCAATTTATTGCTAAGCTATTGCGCCACGGAGCCCTCAACCACTGAGGAATAAGGTGGAATGTTTCACAGCCTATGATTATTTTTACGATCTTCATCTTTTAGGATGGAACGCAGCAGCACCAGGACTGCTATTTGGCGGCATTTTTTTATTTCTATTTCCGTGGTCTTTGAAGATATAAAAAATTTTGACTAAAAAGTGTTGAAGATATTTAATAATTACTTAAACTGTCAAATAGAGCAAGATCGATTGGTGTGAGTCTCAAGTAGGAGGAAAGGCCAATCACCAACCCAATTGTTAGGCGTAGCGAAGATTTCACATCGTTTTTAGGGTTCCGTAGTTACACAACAAAGAACCCTTATAGTTTCGCAATGTCCGTCCATCCGTCCTCGGTTTTACTCAAAGACCCTAGGTGCTACAACTACCGCTGTTTTTGAAAATGTGAAAAGTATACACGATAGTAGTATATATAATGAAGTTAAAAGGAATAGAATATAATAGAATGATTTTTATTCAATATTGATTATTACATAATACTTATTGAAAGTCATTTTTTATTTACCAATAACACAGCTAAGTAGAATTAAAAAGTTAACAAGTAATGATCGACTAACTTATAAAATTCACTTGGGTTAGTAAAACTTTGTTTACAACTCCATAGAAAAAGACCTATAACTAACCGCATTATAACTTTGTGATATTATCGTAAATTGTAAAAAATAATCATTTTATATTATTGAGTAGCAGCCTCGTACCGGTAGGCGAAGTGTAGGGCGTCCCCCCACGAGATGGAGTGACGACCTGGTAAGACATGCAGGAAGTCGATGGATGCAGGTGGCTCAGGACCGTGCTTTGTGGCATTCTTTGGGGGAGGCCTATGTTCAGCAGTGGACTTGTGAAGGGCTGTAATGATGATGATGATGATGATGATGAGTAAACTACACTTGTGTTTGTGTTTGATACTCTAAACACAGGAAAATTGCCGTAATAACGTAATTCACAACGCATTTGCTTCAGAATTTATCAAATGAACGATTGGTTCCATACAACACATAAGAGATTGCCCTAAATAAGAAGCTCAATCACCAATAATTTCGACTACAGTGAGGCACCTTCTTGCCTTTAATATGAAAAAGAGATTTTAAATGTACACTAAATTAGGTACTTAATTTCAACTAAATGAAGAAAATTACGTAAGTATCTATATTATGCCTCTACCTGCAAACAAATAAAAAATATAACTCCAGTCAATCAAGAATAATTCTTTAACCTTTGAGTAATAGGCGTGGTTTCAACGGGTGTGATCGTGCCCAAAATCAGATGATTTTGGGCACGATCACACCCCATCTGGGTTTTTTATCAAGAAATTCTCAGTAGCAATTCGGAGTATTTTACCCCTGTGTTTCCAACGTAGTCGGTGTGGAGTTGCAAAAGAAGAAGAAGTTACCTTCCTTAAATTCCGTGGCTTTGGAAAAAACGCAGCGCTGCGCTGTTGCATCGGTAGATAGTCCGCGAGGGAACAGGAGTGTCGGGATCGTGATACACCGCTATTTTAAGAGAGTAGGAACTCTCTGCAGTTTAAACTAGGTTGGCGGCGGAACCATGGACCAGATTCTGCTTTTGAGTCCAAAAAGTCTGGTTTCTCCTCGTACTCGTTTTCTGATCTCGTGACTTCCGGATAAAGGCCTATGGGGATCCGATGCGGAGATGGAGTCGAAGGCCGTAGAGGAAACCGCGCTTTGTGTTCCGGCGTGCTTTTCCTGAGGAGGATTATGGGTAGCACCTGTTCTCCCTCGAATAGGGGCTGCTAATAGACCACGTTTGTGTTCGTGTTCGAAAACGTAGCTCTGTAGATATGCATCGATGGTATTATATCATGGTTGAGACTGTTCTAGGCCGATGTACTTGCCCTACAAAAAAATATCCAATAATAATATATCAAAATACTTATAAATATTTAATATACTTGGAATTGGAAGCACGTGTTACTTTAACAATGTAATTTGATTAAATACATTACGGAATTTGTAACCTCACTAGTTTTCAGGAGTGCGTTCATCATCGTCATCATCATTACAGCCTTTCATAAGTCCACTGCTGAACATAGGCCTTCACCAAGGAATGCCACAAAGCACGGTCCTGAGCCACCTGCATCCATCGACTTCCTGCATATCTTACCAGGTCGTCACTCCATCTCGTGGGGGGTCGCCCTACACTTCGCCTACCGGTACAAGGCTGCCACTCAAGAACCTTTCATCCACATCGGTTGTCGGTTCTTTGAGCTATATGGCCAGCCCAGTGCCACTTCAGCTTACTAATCCGTTGGGCTATGTCGGTTACTTTGGTTCTACTGCGGATATCCTCATTCCTAAGTTTATCACGCAGAGAAACTCCGAGCATAGCCCTCTCCATAGCTCGCTGAGCGACCTTGAGTTTCCTCATACGGCCAGCAGTGAAGGACCACGTCTCAGATCCGTAAGTCATCACTGGCAACACGCACTATTTGTACATTTCGTTTTAAGGTTTTGAGGTATGTCTGACGAGAAGATGGGTCGTAGCTTCCCGAACGCTGCCCACCCGAGTTGAATCCGTCGATTAATCTCTCGGTCGTAGTTGTACTTACCTAGTCGAACTATTTGTCCCAGGTAAACATACTCGTCAACAACTTCGAGTTTAGTGCTCCCAACAACTACCGGCTTAGGTGTGACATGGACAGACCTATCCGTCGCGAGATGCTATTGAGCATAGTGCTTAGGTCCTCCAGCGATTCTGCCATAAGGACTATATCGTCGGCAAATCGAAGGTGAGTGATGTACTCGCCATTGATGTTAATACCGTATCTTTTCCAGTCCAGAAACTTGAAAACGTCTTCCAATGCAGCGGTGAACAGTTTCGGGGATATAACGTCACCCTGTCTTACACCTCTCTGCAATTGGATAGGTTTCGTACTCTGGTTCTGTACTCGGCTAGCCATCGTAGCCCTACTTTACAAGCACTTCAGCACTTCGATATACCGACATACGACATACGACAGTCGACTTGGCACCGCTGAAGGGACTGCATCACCGCCCAAATTTCGACGGAATCAAAGGCTTTCTCATAGTCCACATACGCCAGGCATAGTGGCAAATTGTACTCCTCGGACTTCTGTACAACTTGCCGAAGGGTATGTATGTAGTCTATAGTGTTAAAGCCCTTTCGGAAACCGGCTTTTTCGGGAGGCTGGATGTCGTCAAGTCTGCGTGTGAGACAATTCGTAATGGCTCTTTAAAACAGCACGTAGACGCGGCTCAGAAGGGAAATTGGTCTGTAGTTCTTCAAGAGAACATTGTCACATTTCTTGAAGAAGAAGACCACCGTACTTCTGCTCCACGCCTCCAGTGTAATGCCACCATGGAGGACGGAATTAAAGAGCTTCTGAAGGACTTCCAATACCCGTTTTCCACCCGCTTTCAGAAGCTCCGCTGTAATTCCATCCTGGCCTGGGGCCTTGCCGTTTTTAAGATGCTGGAGAGCCATTCTAATCTCGCTCAGACTGACGTCTGGGATATCTTCGGAATAGTGTCGGATAAGACTCGCTCTTGGATTGTTACTCACACTTGCTTGTGGCTCCAACGGTGACGTGTATAGTTGTCCATAGAACCTCTCAATCTCACTCAAAATCTCAGGTGCCCCGGAAACGATGCTGCCACACTCGGTCTTCAGCTTTGACAGTTGGCTCTTTCTGGCAGACAGATCTCTGATAAAGATTTGGAGCCTTGGTTCCGCTTGATCGCTTCTTCAATACTGGCTGTATTGAAGTTGTGTAAGTCCCGCCGCATGCATATGGAGATCTGTCCGTTCAATTGCCTGTATGCTGTCAAATCGGTTGAAGAATGTAGTTTCATCTCCCGTCTAACAGCCATGATATTAAGAGTGTGATCGAAGAGTTTTTGTGTTCTTCTGCGGTGGGTCTTGGAGAACTTAGCTCGGACCGCATGGACAGTTTCCACGTACTTGCCATTCATATCGTCCACTTCATTGCAGTCTTCTAGGCACTGAAAACGGTTTTGTAACTGGAGCTGAAATGTTTCAGTTGCGTTGCTATAATTTTTCAATGCGTTAGTATATCAAAACTTTGCCCTTAAGACAACGTGAGACCGCGACACCTCGGAATCAACTATCCCCACTTAATTTCTTCAGCCAACTTAATTTTCTTGAAAGTTTTACGGCTGCAGTAAACCCTTCCTTTGGCACGTAAGATAAAGGGAAGTGAGCGCTTTTAAAGATATCGTACACTTCCAAGTAATTGTTAACAAAATTATTGCTGATAAATTAAACCTAATAAATTTGTACGTATTATGAAATGATATTTTATGAAGTTTTCGTTAAATCAACCAATGCAATGTTGACAGTGTAGCAATTGAACATAATTAAACCATGTTAATTTAAGTGACTTCTAAATGTTTTCGTGAAACACGTGTCTCGAATTGCTTCAAGTTTATTTTCTTGTGCTGTGAAAATTTTCAAGCTCACATCAATCCATTACACGAGTGAAATATTTCTTTGTTTTTTGACTTCACTGCTGGAGAACACAACCGTACAAATCAAACGTTTATCATAAGTACCGCGTTTGCTAGCATCTTCAAACGAATCTCTTTTTCGAATAGGACAATCTTCTGTATCGTTCCCATCAAAACATACTGCTAGATATGCACATTGTTTATGTCCTTCTCACCTTGTAAGGATGATTGCAATGCCAGAGGTCTCGCACCTTTGACTTTGCTGCCCGTCACCAGTCTGGGTATTGTATGTCTGAAGCTGTGAAGTAAGCGAGCTACTTATACCATCCATCTATTGGAAACCATAAGATTTTTCTGGAATTTCCCTTTATAGTCACCTCGTAAGACACTCACGTGTCAAAATCGGGTGATATATTTTCTAATGCAGCCACGACACGGCAACGGATAGGACTAGAGATCCCATAAATAGTGATTTTGCCAAATACCAAATACTGAATATTCGGCTACGCCCTCGGCCGGAGTGCTGAATATTCGCCAACCACAACAAATATTTGACGCTTCGGTCGACAACAGTTTCTGGAATTATTTTGAGGAAGTCACTTTAGAAAATATGGAGAAGGATAAGAATATGGAAAAGAAAAGTGTTATTGTAAATAAGATTGATTATAATCTAAAAACGGCTCGCCTAGTTCGAACAAAACCCTTGGCTCTTATAACTTACAACTAGTGGTCAGCAAACTTACATAATTCGTAAAAACATTATTTAATATCGCCGAGTAAAAGTGTATACAGTGAGAGAAGGCTATTTTGATAAGCGAGTATAGTTTATGACGAAAAGCTCAATCGGTTGTTATCTATAAATGCTAAAAAAAAATTGTTTTCATTCATCACAATTCACCTGTGATAAATTTTAAGTATTAATTGTAATATTTGTAATGTGTGACTTTTTCATGATTAGGTATTCGGTATTCAGCCGAATAGTTTACAATATTCGGCCAAATACCGAATATTAAAAAAGTGGTTGAATTAAATAGTCAGTAGTCAATTCCCGGTAACATTAAATTTCGTATCCACATATACCAATGCAACATACAGGATAGCGAATTGACACATATTGCAAAACATTAATCGTGCAAATATTTGAAACCCAAAGCTCTGACATTTGTTTAATACCCAAAAATAGGAATCCATCAATCTTGTCCCCGTACTAAGAGATAAAATAAAATAATATGTTTTAAACGTAATATCCACCGATTTATTTAATATACCGTCCATCAATCACAGCACACGCTGTATATCCTGAATGTTGGTGACAGATCACCGAGCAACATGTGATTTACGTCAACCTTGGTTTCGTCTAATACGTTTTTATTTCAATCTATCATATAACTTCTCGACTAAGACAGGAATATTAAAAGCATTTCAGTATAACTCTGGACGACATGTTATCAACAAAGTAAACAAATTTCATACTATTTGTGCAATATAGTTTATGGTAGAGGAGTAATAAATCGTTATAATATTTTGTTAAACGAAAATAAACTTATAATAATAACTTTTATTTATTTTGACATAAAAATATTACAGTAAATGTTTCATTGAATCCATAGCCTCCCAAACTAGTAAATGACACGATGTAGTAAATATGTACAATTGAAGAAAAACTTCGACGACTGCTAAGTGTAGATCTATTTTCAACTTTGTAGACTGAAGAATGGATATTTTACTTCGAATCCAAAATATGTACAGCGAAACTTGAAGTAGATAACAAATAATAGGGCTTTAGCTTGGAAAGGAAATAACAAAGGCGTTCAACTGTTTCGCTTTTGTTATGCAACTTATCTTCAAATCTTGGAACTTGACACATTGTTAGTTTGCAGCGTACGTTCTACTTATCTAAAATTAAATGCTAGTTGCTACTTTTGGTAGCACAGATTATAAATCTAGGTATATTTATTTTATCCAACCAAATTAGGTTAACACCGTTATTAATTTATTTAAAACAAACTGAAGACTTTAGTACTATTTAGTATTTAATTGTGTCATAATTTTTTAAATTATAACAAGTTTTATTTAATGTAGGTACAACTTTTATTCAAATAACGAATACTAATAACATAAAAAACTAGACAAACAAATTAACACTAAGTGTCAGGATAACTATAAGCTAGACAAGATGCACTAACTAAAACAGTAACTTCTGAAATGACTTAACCTTATTTTTTTATAGGGTAGGGTAACAAACGAGCACACAGTCCACCTGATGGTAAGTGGTTGCTGTCATCCATAGACATCTACTTCTATCCTCAATTAAGAATCAAAATGCAGATGCGTTGTCACCCGTGAGGACTAAGATGGAATGCATTTACTCTTGTAAAAAGGGTCTCCGGTTTTCTACACTGAATTGCGAAATTATTTAACGCTTAAATGGTCAGACATGAACGAGTTTTGTTCAGAATATCGAGTTAATGTCTAGCAAATAATTTCGAATCAAACAATACATAAACACTTTACGGTAATGCATCCTAATCCTAATATTATACCGCTGCACAATCTTCTAGTATTTTCTCTACTACTTGTTTCATGCCCTGGTACTTACTGAAGTTAGAGGAGGGGAAAACTTCACTAAACAGAAGGTAAATGTAGACACCCTATTTTATTACTAAGAAATGCATGTTTGTAAATTAATGGTTATATTATAACCGTGGTAGAAAAGGCTTAATTTACGGAAAAATGTATAGGAGAAACTCAAGCTAAATTACGATGGTGAACACTAAAGTTATTAATATTCATTCAAACCGCAATTGCCGCGTAACCGGCACTGAAGGAAAGTATCGTGAGAAAATCGGCATGTGTAAAATATACAATGGCATATAAAATACTGCTTGCTTGTGTATAGGCTACTACCCCATATCATCCTGTGGGTGTCGGTAAAAAATTCCGGAGAATGGCAGCAGTTTACAGTTGATAGTAACATAATAAAAAACTGCGGTTGTCAACCCGCCTGCCAAGCGTGGCAATAAGGCAAACGTCATGCAAGATGCCATGAGCAACGACACGCTATTGTAGCATTAATTGTGAGAGGCCTAAGTTTAGGAGTGCACTTGTAAAGGGCTGTAATGATAATTGCAAAGGTGTTTCTCACAGCTTTTTCAATAAAGAGAAGCGGCGTATGACTGGTGTAATGTTTGCACATCGTAATCGTAATTTTTATTGATAATAGCATACATTATTTTATACAATAAATATTGTTTAAACAAATTTTGTCTCACATCTCATGTCGTTTTTGACACGACCATTTGTTGACGCGAACTCAGGCGTAGGACAGTTGCCTTGAACCACAAAAATTTAATGGATGGTGGCGCCATCCATAAATTGTTTCCAAAAATAATTTGTTTATAGTTGGTCTTATGGCTTCACAGATGTCGCTACTTTGGAAAACTAAAATTAAATTTACTTACAAAATAAAAATAAGTGCACCAAAAAATTATTGGTGATTTTATTGATAAAAAATTATAATTTTAACATAAAAACACGTAATAATTATCGAATCAATCGATGAAAATGACAATTATGATACTGGCAACCAGCATTTTATAATAAAAAATAAAAATAAAAAATGAAATAATTGTCATATTAAATTGTCATTCCTGTAACATCGCAAATACCCTTTTTATATATTATTATCTCACAAATACAAGTGTACTTATTGAAACTATTTACCTACTTTTAATATTAAAAGTAGAAATTATTTTACAAAAAAAAGTAAAAATTGTTTCAGTAAGTATGCGAATTAAAGAACATAATAGTTACATTAATATGATGTACATAATATAGCTATATATAGCGAATTAGTTCGGATTCAATTTGTAGGAGACGCTAGTAGTTCAATTTTGTCTGCAATAAAATATCGTCAGAGGGCTCTCTTTTCCTGTATATACTTATTATACTCTTTGCGCGAACTCGTTGCGTATGACATTATTAACAGACTAAAAGTACTGTCAAATACAGGGTAGTGATCACAGAACACAATTACTCTCTACCAAGAGAAAAACGCCAAATTCATACTAAAAAAAGAGTCACGTGTTTATGAGTGTACATTAAAAGCGCCACGGTGGGCGCCCATATATATATTTTTTGATAATAATGACATCTATCAAATATTATAATATCTGATTGTTTTCCTTTCATTATAAATTAACAAAAAAAATGAGAGCCATGGTAGCTCAGAAGCTAAGCGCTCGCTGTTAATTTCACAGTACGCAAGCAACCCGGGTTCGATACCTGCCGGCACCATATAAATTATTAATTGCAATTTTAAGTACTGATTTACCATGTGTTCGGCGTTGAAGCAAAACAACGCAGAAGTTACTCCCAAAACTCCGCTCAGTAGTGGGATGTATGTAGATTTTTTTTATAGAAATAGGGTAACAAACGAGTACGCAGTCCACCTAATGGTAAGTAAATGCTGATGCCCATATACATCTAAATCTATCCTCGTTCTCGAATCAAAATGCAGATGCGTTATCAACCTTGAAGACTATGATGGAATGCCTCTTTTCCAGTAAAAAGAGTCTACGGTTCTCTACACTCACCATACGAAATACAGCAGCAATGAGCTGCTATTTTACGCTGGTATTCGGTGAGAGCGTGGTTCTTCTCCTTTCGAGCCGACCCATTCATGCTACAACTATACTATAAATATAGCTGGAGCTTGGCTCTACCACGTACAAGTAGTAGGCAGCTACTTTTTCACTTCTAAGTATGCAGTTTTTATTTCAGTCATATTTTTGGAGATGTTCCATTTTTATTTTCATTTTACCGTTAATATTAGGGTAACTCATAATGGTCATCATTGCCGTCTCTCAAAAGTTCACTAATGAAAATCCTCCCTTATATATTGCCAAATAGGCTGGATATTTGGCGGGCGGGTTTTCAACTCCAGCTTTTTATTATTTCGAGCTGTTATCAGGAAGAGCCCTGCTGCCCATCTCCTGTTTCAGTTTACCTTCTTAGCCAATTACGACATCCACAGGATGATATGGGATTTCTCGCGCTGCTACTATAAGGCGAATATATTTCTACTCCCATTCATGAAGGTTGTTCAGTCATGCTCGTTATAAAAAAGCGGTAGGAGTTGCTAGACTTATAATATTAATGCATTGCTTAAATATCCACATAATCACGTGTTCCTGTAGCATAAATAATATCAATGCAAAATTTTAATCATATACCCTTTTTACTGGAAAAGAGGTATTCCACTAGAGGACTAACCACGATAGATGTCTATGGGTCACAGCACACCACTTACTATCAGGTGGACTGTGTGCTCGTTTATCATCTTATCCAATAAAAAAAATCTATGTCCAATATAATCTGAGAATTAAAAAATATACCTGTGACAAACATACAAAGAAACACAGATATCGAGGTGACTACAAGTGATCCAATTTTGCTAATTTAGGCCGGCCTAATTTGAAGCCCACGCGAGCGAAGCCGTGAATAAAAAGGTAGTGCCTAAACATATTTGTCGTAATGCACACTGTTGACCCTTATGGACAACATGAATTACACAAAATTTGACACTGCTTTAACGGGCACGTTTAATTAATAACCAATGTTTAAATGATGCAATGTCGTAAAATCTCTTTATTTCGGTTTTCAAACATTTTAATTGAGGATACCCTATATTAACTTTTACCAATTTTAATTAAGAATATTACTGCGAATATTGCATTGTACGTTAAAAAATTATTTAAAAAAAAGTAAAACCGACTTTAGCGACACAAAAGCGATCGTATCTAAACGAACAGACTATACCGGCAATAGGTTATACTCGAGAACTTTTCTTCCTTATCGATTTCACTGCCACTTAGGTTGCTATTCTAATCTGTTGGGCTATGTAGGATACACTAGTTGTACTGCGGATATCCTAATTTTTAAGCACAATCTTGTTTTCAAGATTTGAGGTGTATCTAACGAGAGGATGTGTCGTAATCTCCCGAACGCTACATAGCCGAGTTGAATCTGTTGTTTGACCTTGAAATTGCACTTACCTGCACGGACTATTCTTAAGAAAAAAAACTATTTCTTCCAGGCATTGATATACTAACAATCCAAGATACACACACTCAGCGTCTCAAAACCGTTCGCATAAAATTAGAGCACAATTTCAAAACGTTTTTATTAGGATAATTGAAATAGTAAAAAAATAATGCGCCAAAATATTTAAAAATAATAGAATTGGAATATTCGTAATTTACTTGTTAGTAATTGTTTTTCTAAATAATTTATAACTAGCCAGTATGTCATTAAAAAAAAAAACTTTTTCGCTATACTTTCTGCATGGCCTGTTGTAGAATACGCCACTGGCATGCAAAATAATGGTACCTGCGTATAACTTTGTTCGCCAGCTATTAATTCAAGGTTCCTTTCATGAATTACGATTGTTATAAAGCCATGTACCGTTTATATGGTAATATTGTCATACCCATAGAACATTATTTTATGTTTTCGTTACAAAATAATAAATGAATTAGTTGTAATATGAAAAAGGTTACCATACACCACCCAGTTATCGTTTTAGAAACTTACGAATAGTAGATTTAAGTAATATGAAAGGCTTTGGTGTTTCAAAATGAATTTTCATTTTATATCTACGGGCTCTAAAGCGCCTTAATATGTAATGAGGCCTAAATTAATTAAAGGTGTTGAACGTAATGAAGTAGGATTATAATCTTTAGATACAAACTTGTCCCGGTTCTCGGCGACGTTTTCCCGAGAAATATTGGCACGGCCAGTGTATAAAGCACAACCAGTGCTGTCATCCGCATAGCAATGAATGTTACCAGTTTGCAACATGTCATTGATATAATGTTCTTTGTTGTTTTAATTTTGTAACCTTTTAACAACTATTTTGTTTAAATAAACTGTACATTTTGCTAAATCATTCAAATATTTCAAATATTGCAAAAGGCACAAAGGGATAAAAACAGAAATTTCTGCTTAAGGTCAATGTTACAAGGGTACCTTTGTAACCCTTGTAATGATGACCTCTTGCGCAAATTTTACCTCATATTATCACGGTTCACGGCACTTCCGATAGTAGACAAGATCCGTTTGCCACAATCGACACTCTTAACTCCTGCCAAAACTTTGATAGTCAGGTTAGAGTGATTTTGTTTGACAGTTAGATGAGATTTTTTTATAAATTAATGTAACTGACGATTTTCCCTAGCTTTAGCTTCCTCAGGAAGCGAAATAATGTGTAGATAACATTAAAGCGCCAAAAGTAACACTGTAGGGAAAAGATTATGTGAGAATGTAGTGTCAATGGATAATCAGGAAACGATAAGAATCAGATACCATAAATCTGTGTTAATTCAAAAATTTGCATAATGTATAATTAATAAACACTCACGCCTGTCCCCCAGAGGGGTCGGCAGAGACTATGGACTTCCTTTTGGCACGATTCTGACACACCTCTCTCGCCTCCTCCACATCCATATACCTACCTACGCATACACGCTCGACGGTAAAATTAAAAAATATTAAGAGTACCAAAAATGTATCTGCATGTATTAGAATTTAAGACCTTTGACTAAGAAGCTAGCAAATCTAACTAAGCCACCTTGACTTATATAGAATTATTATTACAACATCTTTTCCTACTGACCATTTGGGGAACAATGTCTGATAAAATCCCTAGCCCGTAATCTCAATTGAACCATTTTTTTATTTGTGCTAAAGGCTCTTTGAAGGAATCTCATAATGATTTACGCATTGAAGAGTTTCTTTTAGCCCTGTTGATTATTCCGTGAATAATCAATAAAGCTTTACAAAATTTTATATTACGCATTATATTTCTATGTTCATTTTTAATGCGAGCTGTGTGTTCTTTTGAATTTATATTCGTTAAGTTTGTCATAGAAGAGGTATATTTTTCATTTTATATCACGCATAATATTTCTATGTTAATTTTTAACGGGAATTGTGTGTTGGTTTGAATTTATATGCGTTAAGTTTGTCATAGAAGAGGTTTATTTTTGATTTATTTCAAAAAATGAAATCAATCATTTAAACATTTTTCACTCATTTATTCATTACAGACTGAAAATGTACCCCTACATAAAAATGTTCTCCCATAGTTTGCCTCATAGATATTTGCTAATAGTTTGGCCACGCTTGATAGACAGGTTTACGACCACAGTTTTTTATTACATTAAGTTTTATCGGGAAAATACTAAATACCATCCTTTTCTCTTTTCCCTTTGTCACCTCTTACGGCATCCACGGGATGATATGGAGTCGAATATATTCCTCGGCACTACATGGCAAGAGAGAGAGAGAGAGAGAGAGAGAGAGAGAGAGTCTGAGGGATTTAGAAAGAAAAAGAGATGGGGCTTTGATTTTTGAACATCATACTTAATTTTGGATATTAAGTATTTTATTCAAAATAGTTAATGTTGGTTTTAGAAAAAAAATTACAGTGATTTAAAATGACAAGGACGAGTATGAAAAAAAAAAGGATTTCAGCCGGCGAACAAATGGGCAAAACGACTCATCTATCTGTATCGTACAAAAGCTGTTTAAGACGTAGTCCATCTAGGGACATCAGTTGCAAATCCTGCCCTTCGGGAGAAATAACCACGTAAAAATTGGACACACTGTGATTGATTGGACAGCGTGCGGGGACTAAAGCAAACGAAACCGAAAGCCATTTTCATTTTTTTAGCTGGAGTTCAACTTTAACCAGTTTATGAATACTTTTGATTTAAATGATAACTTATAAAATTTATGCAATCAATTGCGCCGGAGGCATTTATATGTATAACATATACTCGTAGTACCACAAGAGCACATGCTAATCTAAAAACCCTCGCTGTGACGCCCTTGTCCTGTAAACGATACAATAAAATTAGAGGTAAACTGGAGAGCAGAGTCGGGGATTATCACGGCATCCCAGACTCAAACTACAACAAACTTTTGTTTTTGCACAACATTTGGCTCTAGGTGGCATGAATGGCTTCAACTAACTTACGACCCATGAACATCTGCGACCAACTTTTATCCTGTATTATTTATTAGTATGTATTATGAATTTCTCCTGTATCGAGGCAGTTTATATACATAAATTTCATATTGACAAAAATCCGCAATCCTTTAAGGATTTGAACCCGCGGCCCTCAATGCTGCAACTTATTGCTAAACTATTGCGTCACGGAGCGGTCAACCTCTGAGGACTAAGATGGAATGTATCACAGCCTGTAATTATTTTTAAGATCCATATCCTTTCAAATGGCACGCAGCAGTGCCGCGACTGTTATTTGGAGGCATTTTTCTATTTATATTTCCGTGGTCTTTGAAATATGCATAAAGAATTGTAAATAAAAAAGTGTTGAAGATATTTAACAATTACTCAAACTGTCGAATAGAGCAAGATCGATTGGTGTTAGTCTCAAGTGGCAGGAAAGGCCAATCACAATCACCAACCCAATTGTTAGGCGTAGCGAAGATTTCGCATCGTTTTTAGGGTTCCGTAGTTACACAACAAGGAACCCTTATAGTTTCGCAATGTCCGTCCGTCCGTCCATCCGTCCGTCAGGCCATCCGTTCGTCCGTTCGCGGTTTTACTCAGAGACCCTAGGTGCTATAAATCTGTTATTTGGTAAGGTTATAAATATATATACATAACAGTGAAATAGAACCTAAAAAAATATTTTTATTTTCGGTACCTCCCAAAAACTCTGCGGGTGTGGAACAACATCTTTTCGATTAAGGGGTCCGTTTGCGAAATATTTAGCTTTAAAGTGGTATTTTTAATTAGGGTGTCCCCCCACCCCCACCTCTACCAACTAAACCAATGTTTTTGAAAATGTTAAAAGTATGCACGATAGTAGTATATATAATGAAGTTAAAAGGAAAACTATCACAGCTAAGTAGAATTATAAAGTTAACGAGTACTAATCGACCAACTTATAAAATACACTTGAATTAGTAAAAATTTCGTTACAACTTCATAGAAAATGACCAAAACCTAACCTTACCTTATAACTTTGTGATGTTATTGTAAATTGTAAATATAAACATTTTATGAATAAAACGACTTACATCCATTACTAAGTACTATAGCTTTACTTTTTCATTTGCGGGATAGACAGAGAGGATCTTTCTTACTTACTCATTTACTTTTCTTTATTGTTTAGTAACGCCGAATCTCTCTCTCTCTCTCTCTCTCTCTCTCTTGCTGTGTAGTGCCAAGGAATATCTTCGACTCCATATCATCCCGTGGATGCCGTAAGAGGGGACAAGGGGAACAGAAACAAGGATGGGTAGCAGTATTTTCCCGATAAAAACTTAATGTGATAAACAAACTGTGGTCGCCAACCCAACTGTCAAGCGTGGCCAAACTATTAGCAAATATCTATGAGGCAAACTATGGGAGAAGCATAAATTAACTTGTAGTTATTGTAGGCCACATTCAAAGTATTCATATTCAATTCAAAGTAATCATATAGCCTCATGCAGTTTCATTTGTCACACTATTCGTTTACGCGGGCCACCCCAGGATAGGATAGGTAGTAGTGGTTTAGGTGTAGGTGCTTTACGGTCATACAGTTTATGTATATCTTAAGGTTGCACTGCCGGAAATATATACATAGGTAGATATCAACTATGACCATCTTTGTAATTACTTGGCATGTGAATAAATTATTTGGTGTAAATTGTAATATGAATACCACTCCCCATAAGTCTGATTTGAAAATAAGGCCTTCAGTTACCATCTTCCTATTTGGGCCCATTGCTAGTCGTTATAGCGGTCAAACCTCTCTCATTCAACTCACTCATTATGCTCAATACTAATAAAGCCAATGTATTGTGACGGACAACTACGGAACCCTACCTCTACATTGTGCGTGGCCCGACACGCAATTGGCCAATTTTTTATTCTGCATGCTACTTGTTATATACAGAAGATGACCATTACAGTTTTATGATGAACATCATGTGAATAATGAAAACGTATACCAAGAAACTTAGGTACATTTTAATACCTACTAGAAGATATCCATACAACATCATGGAGCTGCGATGTTAAAATCACCTATGCAGCACACAGTTACAGTCGATTAGTTATTTCTCATAGCAGAGTCGACCCGTCGGGTCGATAAATCAGAAACTGTCCAATTTAATCATGGCCTGCCTTACTTCCCAAAGATCTTTGACACGTTGGCGTTAGGGGAGAATTCGTATATATTGTCAGAAGCCAATTTATACTGGTCTCCAATAATTCAGAGACGGAGCAATTTGCTTACAGGAGCCGGTAATCAGAATAAGCTGCTGCAAATCTAGGACGAATAGGTAACATAATATTATGCCACTATAAATCCATTTAAAATTGTGTTGTTTTCACCAATACGTTCAATTCGATGAAATATATGTTACACTTTCATATTGCCCTATTAATGCATATATTTAGGTTACACTTACATTTTTCTATTGCTTACTGTTGGCAGCGAGAATTCCCGTAATTTTTATATAAGTTTGTTAAATAACTACTATAATAGAAAATAAAAAATATTCTAAAGAGAAAAACAAAAGAATATTAATTTTAGTATATGCCAGCACATCTATAAAATACCTGATTGATCCAGAGTATGCGAGAGGTTGCATCACTCTAGCGGAGTATCATGGTAGCGTGGTAGAATTGAAGGTATACCGAGAAACGCTCACTCGTTTGTGCAGTATAAAGTTCACTGTAGGTAATGTTATCAAGCTGCTACTCGAGAACTTTTTTCCCCGTCGGTTGTCGGTTCTTCGAGCTATACGGCCGGCCCATTGCCACTTCAGCTTACTAATCCGTTGGGCTATGTCGGTCACTCTGGTTCTACTGCGGATATCCTTATTTCGAAGTTTATCATTCAGAGAAACCCCGAGCATAGCCCTCTCCATAGCTCGCTGAGCGACATTGAGCTTTCTCACACCGCCAGCAGTGAAGGACCACGTCTCAGTTCCTTAAGTCATCACTGGCGATACGCACTGGTTGTACAGTCTCGTTTTCAAGTTTTGAGGTATACCTGACGAGAAGATGTGTCGTAGTTTTCCGAACGCTGCTCAGCCGAGTTGAATCCGTTGATTTACCACTCGGTCGAAGTTGGACTTACCTATTCGGACTATTTGTTCCAGGTCAGCATACTCGACAACAACTTCGAGCTTAGTGCTGCCAACTACTACCGTCATAGGTGTGACATGGATGTTCTACATCATCTTTGTTTTGTTCATGTTCATTTTAAGACCTATCCGTTGTGAGGCACTATTGAGGACATTGACCATAGTGCTTAAGCCCTCCAGCGATTCTGCCATAAGGACTATACCGTCGGCAAATCGAAGGCGAGTGATATATTCGCCATTGATATTAATACCGTATCCTTTCCAGTACAGTAGCTTGAAAACGTTTTCCAATGCAGCGTTGAAGAATTTCGTGGATATAATATCTTCACCCTGTCTTACACCTCACTGTCGTTGGATAGGCTTCGTACTCGCGTTCTCTACTTGGATAGCCAATGGAAGCCTACTGTACAAACACTTTAGCACTTCGATATACAGACAGTTAACTTGGCATCGCTGAAGGGACTGCAGCACCGCCCAAATTTCAACGGAATCAAAAGTAATATAGTGGCAAATTGAACTCTTCGGTAGGCAATGTGCGCGGGAGAAAATTTTTCTTGTGCAGGCAAGCTAGAGCGTGCTGCCCTGTGTTACATTGAGATGGATAGTGTTATTGTTGGCTTGCATACTTTGGTGTTATCATGTAATGACGTTCCACACGTTACACTATTGTGTTATCAGGGACTGTATAATATATAGAAAATAATAATAAGAATACTGGGGCATATTACGGTATAGTCGAACTGTATCTGCTCTATACAGAATGTATAGTGCGGTTGCTGTGTTATTGCCTATTATGATTAATTGCAAAAGCAGCAGAGCCAGGTGAACATCCGCTCTCACAGTATTATTATTTTTAACAATTAACCTCCTGATTTACGACAAATACATAATTTTAGTAATTTTACTGTAAAGACTGCTTGGTGATTCCGTAAGTGTATGAAACACCCCATTTCTTCCCTTATGTGTCGTAAAAGGTGACTAAGGGATATGACAGAAAAGTTTAATGGCTTCCAATAGATAGCGGAGTAGCCGTTTTTGTATATACGTTGGCAACCCTGAGGACTGAGGTGTAATGCCTAGTTACCATTAAAAAAAGATCTCCGGTTCTGTACCCTCACCGTACGAAAGAGTGTGTGTTTCGTTTGGAGCTGTGTGTGTCACTATCCAACTATTTTACGTTGTTATTCTTTGAGAACATGGCCCTTAAACGCCGTCATGCCGACACGTTTGTGCTGTAGTCATAATTTAACTGCAGCGTAGCTCATCCACGTATGCTAATAGAATCATCAATCCACTTGCGAAGTGTGACAAATAAGATATATCTTTGTGGAGGATTCAGTTGACTTTAATGGGATAATGATGAAGAAGAAGAAATACTCAACGAAACCATAAATGTGTATAGAGAAAATGAGTATACATCGACGGCCAAATGTTTACTAAGGACAAATGATTACCAAACACTCAACTATAATCGGAGTATTTAAAAATATAATCCTTCTTTAATTATTATCACCATATTTATATGATATATATCAAGGGCTACTGTAAGAATGGTATTTTGATGAAAAAAAATCAGAAAATAACGTAGAAGGCATTGTGTTACAAAGAACAAAAGAGTGAATGTATACATAATGTTTGAAGTTGCTTAGAGCAGGTGTACAATAGTCCCCGACGCATGCGTTCCTGCCTTGATCACCCACAGTGAATGCAGAAGAACCAAATTCGCGATTGTTGATGGATTGCGGCTGCTCTCCTGAAGAGATAACATCCCTCAGCCCGCCACAGTCGAGGTAGAGTCGCGCAAGACCAAGTCACCTTAAGCTCCGTGACTTTGGCAGAACCACACTGCTGTTGCGTTGGAGGTGAGTGCGCGATGGAACAGGAGTGTCGCGATTGCGACGCACTACAATTTTCAGAGAGCAGGTACACTCTGCGGTTTAAACTAGGTTGTATTTGCCATGTATTGCTATGTACCAGATTCTTCTTTTGGGTCCGGAAAGTCAGACTCCTCCTCGTACTCATTTCATGATCTCATGACTTCCGAGTAAAGGGCTATAGGGATCCGTTGCGCAGATGAAGTGGAAGGCCGTAGAGGAAACCACGCTTTGTGTTCCGGCGCGCTTTGCCTGAGGAGAAATCTGGGCAAGGGCTGTTCTCCCTCGAATAAGGGCTGCCTAGTGGAGACGTTTGTGTGCTAATACGAACACTTTTGTGTGCGAAAACGTGGCTCTGTAGATATGCAGTGATGTTAGTATACCATGTGGTTGTATACGTAGTGTATAGGCCGATGTAAACAGTACTTGTCCTATAAAATAATTCCGATAATAATATATAAAAATACCAATAAATATTTAAAATACTTGAAAACACCTGTTACTTTAACAATGTAATTTGATTAAATACGATACGATTTAGGGACCTTCAAGAAAAGAGCGTACTCCTTTTTAAAAGGCCGGCAACGCATCTGCGATGCCCCTGGTGTTGCAGTTGTTCATGGGCGGCGGTAGTCACTTACCATCAGGTGAGCCGCATGCTCGTTTGCCCCCTCTCCTATAAAAAAAATGCATTACAGAAATTGTGACCTCACTAGTTTGCAGGAGCGCGTCGGTATATCAAAACTTTGCCATTAAAACAACGTGAGACCGCGACACCTCGGGATCGACTATCCCAACTTGATTTCTTCAGCCAACTTTATTGTCTTGAAAGTTTTACGGCTGCAGTCAACCCTTCCTTTGGCACGTAATATAAAGGGAAGTGAGCGCTTTTACTACTAGTAATAGTTCACAGAACACTTCCAAGTAATAGTTCAAACAGTTATCGCTGATAAATTAAACCTAATAAATTTGAACGTATTCTTAAATGATATTTTATGAAGTCTTTGTTAAATGAACCAATCCAAATTTGACAGTGTAGCAATTGAACATAATTAAACCATGTTACTTTAAGTGACTTCTAAACGGTTTCGTGAAACAAGTGTCTCAAATTGCTTCAAGTTTGATTTATTTGTGCTCGTTCCTCTAGAGATAAATTTGTTCAAAAACTTGCTGAATGTGAAAAGTTTGAAGCTCACTTCAATCCATTACACGAGTGAAATATTTCTTTGTTTTTTGACTTCACTGCTGGAGAACACGACCGTACAAATCAAAAGTTTATCATAAGTACCGCGTTTGCTAGCATCATCAAACGAATCACTTTTTCGAATAGGACAATCTTCTTTATCGGTCCCATAAAAGTATACTGCTAGATATGCACATTGTATATGTCCCACTCACCTTGTAAGGATGATTGCAATGCCAGAAGTCTCGCACCTTTGACTTTGCTGCCCGTCACCTGTTTGGGTATTGTATGTCTGAAGCTGTGAAGTAAGCGAGCTACTTATACCATCCATCTTTTGGAAACCATAAGATTTTTCTGGAATTTCCCTTTATAGTCATCTCTTAAGACACTCAAGGGTCAAAATCGGGTGATATATTTTCTTATGCAGCCACCACACGGCAACGGATAGGACTAGAGATCCCACAAATAGTGATTTTGCCAAATACCAAATACTGAATATTCGGCCACGCCCTTTGCTGGAGTACTGAATATTCGCCAACCACAACAAATATTTGACGCTTCGGTCGGAAATAGTTTCTGGAATTATTTTGAGGAAGTTGCTTTAGAAAATATGGAGAAGGATAATAATATGGAAAAGAAAAGTGTTATTGCAAATAAGATTGATTATAATCTAAAAACGGCTCGCTTAGATCGAACAAAACCCTTGGCACATACAACTTTCCCGAGAAATTGTGCAATTGGATCACCAGCTTCCTTGCAGATCAGAGCATCAAGGTCGTTGTAGACGGTGCATGTTCTGACTACAAGCCTATTAACGCTGGTGTTCCACAAGGCTGTTTGCTATCACCAACGCTGTTTCTTCTGCATATCAATGATATGTTGCTAACTGGTAACATTCATTGCTATGCGGATGACAGCACTGGTGATGCGCTATACACCGGCCGTGCCAATATTTCTCGGGAAAACGTCGCCGAGTACCGGAACAAACTTGTGTCTGAAGTCGACTCTTTGCTGAACAAAGTCTCGGATTGGGGGCGACTAAATCAAATACAAGGCGCAGGTTCGGCCTCACATGGAATACTGTTCCCATCTCTGGGCAGTAGCTCCCCAGTGCCAGCTCCTTCCACTTGACCGCATCCAGCGCAGAGCGGCTCGAATCGTCGACGACCAAGCCCTTTCCGATCGGCTCGATTCATTGGCACTGCGAAGAGATGTTGCATCCCTTTGCATTTTCTTTCACATCTACCATGGGGAGTGCTCTGAGGAATTGTTCGGATTAATCCCAGCAGCCAAATTTCACGAACGCACATCACGGCAGAACTCTCGATACCATCCACACAATCTGGATGATTGGCGGTCCACCACCATGCGATTTAGAAGATGTTTTCTTCCTCGCACGACTTCCTTGTGGAATCGATTACCATCAGCGATTTTTCCGGACCGATACGACTTAGGGACCTTCAAGAAAAGAGCGTACTCCTTTTTAAAAGGACGGCAACGCATCTGCAATTCCCTCCCTGGTGTTGCAGTTGTTAATGGGCGGCGGTAATCACTTACCATCAGGTGAGCCGCATGCTCGTTTGCCACCTCTCCTAGAAAAAAAAACTTACAATGGTGGTCAGCAAACTTACAGCATTTGTAAAAACATTATTTAGTATCGCCCATTAGAAGTGTTTACAGTGAGAGAAGGCTATTTTGAGAAGCGGGTATAGTTTATGACGAAAAGCTCAATCGGTGGTTACCAACAAATGCTAAAAAAATTGTTTTCATTCATCACAATTTACCTCTCATAAATTTTAAGCATTAATTGTAATATTTGTAATGTGTGACTTTTTCATGATTAGGTATTTGGTATTCGGCCGAATAGTTCGCAATATTCGGCCAAATACCGAATATTAAACAAGTGGCTGAATAGGCTGAATACTGAATAAACACGGAATATTCGGGCATCTCTAGATAGGACAATACGTCTCTAACAATATTGCCAGTCCATTCCCGGTGACATTAAATTTCGTATCCAAATATACCAATGCAACATACACGATAGCGAATTGACACATATTGCTAAACATTAATCGTGCAAATATTTGAAACCCAAAGCCCTGACATTTGTTTAATACCCTTAAATAGGAATCCATCAATCTTGTCCCCGTACTAAGAGATAAATAAAATAATATGTTTGAAACGTAATATCCACCGATTTATTTAATATACTGTCCATCAATCACAGCACACGCTGTATATCCTGAATGTTGGTGACAGATCACCGAGCAACATGTTATTTATGTAGGTATCTTCAAAATAAATTATAATATTTGCATGCAGGTATATAATAAAGACAGTCTTGTCTCAACTCCCGTGTTTGAATGCCGCATCTAAACAATACAAAATAAACAATTTACGTCAACCTTGGTTTCGACTAATACGTTTTTATTTCAATCTGTCATATCACTTCTCGACTAAGACAGGAATATTAAAAGCATTTCAGTATAACTCTGGACGACATGTTATCAACAAAGTAAACAATTTTCATACTATTTGTGCAACATAGCTTTGAAGTTTATGGTAGAGGAGTAATCAATCGTTATAATATTTTGTTCAACGAAAATAAACTTATAATAATAACTTTTATTTATTTTGACATAAACATATTACAGTAAATGTTTCATTGAATCCATAGCCTCCCAAACTAGTAAATGACACGATGTAGTAAATATGTACAATTGAAGAAAAACTTCGACGACTGCTAAGTGTAGATCTATTTTCAACTTTGTAGACTGAAAATGGATATTTTACATCGAATCCAAAATATGTACAGCAAAACTTGAAGTAGATAACAAATAATAGGGCTTTAGCTTGGAAAGGAAATAACAAAGGCGTTCAACTGTTTCGCTTTTGTTATGCAACTAATCTTCAAATCTTGGAACTTGACACATTGTTAGTTTGCAGCGTACGTTCCACTTATCTTAAATTAAATGCTAGTTGCTACTTTTGGTAGCACGGAGTATAAATGTAGGTATATTTATTTTATCCAACCAAATTAGGTTAACGCCGTTGTTAATTTATTTAAAACAAACGGAATACTTTAGTACTGTTTAGTATTTAATTGTGTCATAATTTTTTAAATTATAACAAGTTTTATTAAATGTAGGTACAACTTTTATTCAAATAACGAATACTAATAACATAAAAAAACTAGACAAACAAATTAACACTAAGTGTCATGATAACTATAAGCAAGACAAGATGCACAAACTAAAACAGTAACTTCTGAAATGACTTAACCTTATTTTTTTATAGGATAGGGTAACAAACGAGCACACAGTCCACCTGATGGTAAGTGGTTGCTGTCATCCATAGACATCTACGTCTATCCTCAATTAAGAATCAAAATGAGGACTGAGATGGAATGCCTTTACTCTTGTAAAAAGGGTCTCCGGTTCTCTACGCTGAATTACGAAATTATTTAACGCTTAAATGGTCAGATACGAACGAGTTTTGTTCACAATATCGAGTTAATGTCTAGCAATCAAATTCGAATCAAACAATACATAAACACTTTACGGTAATGCATCCTAATCCTATTATTATACCACTGCAAAATCTTCTAGTATTTTCTCTACTACTTTTTTCATGCCATGGTACTTACTGAAGTTAAAAGAGGGGAAAATTTCCTTAAACAGAAGGCAAATGAATACACCCGATTTTATTGCTTAGAAATGCATGTTTGTAAATTAATGGTTATATTATAACCGTGGTAGAAAAGGCTTAATTTACGGAAAAAACGTATAGGAGAAACTCAAGCTAAATTACGATGGTGAACACTAAAGTTATTAATATTCATTCAAACCGCAATTGCCGCGTAACTGGCACTGAAGGAAAGTATCGTGAGAAAATCGGTATGTGCAAATACACAATGGCATATAAAATACTGCTTGCTTGTGTATAGGCCACTACCCCATATCATCCTATGGGTGTGGTAAAAGACCACAGTGGGTAAAAAAATCAGGCGATGGGCAGCAGGTTCCACTTGATACTAACATAATAAAAAGCTGCGATTGTCAACCCGACTGCCAAGCGCGGCAATAAGGCAAACGTCATCCAACATGCCATGAGCAACGACACGCTATTGTAGCATTAATTGTGAGAGGCCTAAGTTTAGGAGTGGACTTGTAAAGGGCTGTAATGATAATTACAATGGTGTTACTCCCAGCTTTTCAATAAAGAGAAGCGGCGTATGACTGGTGTAAGGTTTACACATCGTAATTATTTTATTGATAATAGCATACGTTATTTTTTTATAGGATAGGGTGACAAACGAGCACACAGTCCACCTGATGGTAAGAGGTTGCTGCAGCCCATATACATCTACATTTATCCTCAATAAAGACTCAAGATGCAGATGCGTTGTCACCCGTGAGGAAGGTTCTCTACACTCACCATACGAAACACAACAGCGTTAAGCTGCTATTTTACGCTGGTTTTCTGTGAGAGCGTGGTCCTTCCCCGGTCGAGCCAAACCATTCGTACTACAACTGTACTACTAATATAGCTGCAGCATGGTTCTATCACGTATAAAACACAATAAATATTGTATAGACAAATTTTGTCTCATTTACATTATTAATAGACTACAAGTCCTGTCAATTACAGGCTAGTGACCGCATAACACAATTACTCTCTACCAAGAGAAAAACGCCAACTTCATACTAAAAAAAAAGAGTCACGTGTTTATGAGTGTACACTAAAAGCGCCACGGTGGGCGCCCATATATTTTTTGATAATAATGACATCTATCAAATATTATAATATCTGATTGTTTTCCTTTAATTATAAATTAACAAAAAAAAATGAGAGCCGTGGTAGCTCAGAAGCTAAGCGCTCGCTGTTAATTTCACAGTACGCGAGCAACCCGGGTTCAATACCTGCCGGCACCATATAAATTATTAATTGCAATTTTAAGTACTGATTTACCATGTGTTCGGCGGTGAAACAAAACAACGCAGAAGTTACTCTCAAAACTCCGCCCAGTAGTGGGATGTATGTAGGTTTTTTTTATAGAAATAGGGTAACAAACGAGTATGTAGTCCACCTAATGTTAAGTGGTTGCTGAGGCCCATATACATCTAAATCTATCCTCGATCTCGAATCAAAATGCAGATGCGTTGTCAACCTTGAAGACTATGATGGAATGCCTCTTTTCCAGTAAAAAGGGTCTCCGGTTCTCTACACTCACCATACGAAATACAGCAGAATTAAGCTGCTATTTTACGCTGGTATTCGGTGAGAGCGTGGTCCTTCTCCTGTCGAGCCGTCCCCTTCGTGCTATAACTATACTATAAATATATCTGGAGCTTGGCTCTATCACGTACAAGTAGTAGGCAGCTACTTTTTCACTTCTAAGTATGCAGTTTTTATTTCAGTCATATTTTTGGAGATGTTCCATTTTTATTTTCATTTTACCGTTAATATTAGGGTAACTCATAATGGTCATCATTGCCGTCTATCAAAAGTCCACTAATGAAAATTCTCCCCTATATATTGCCAAATAGGTTGGATATTTGGCGGGCGGTTTTTCAACTATAGTTATTTATTATTTCGAACTGTTATCAGGAAGAGCCCTGCTGCCCATCTCCTGTTTCAGTTTACCTTCTTAGCCAATTACGACATCCACAGGATGATATGGGGCAGTGGATTTTTCGCGCTGCTACTATAAGGCGAATATATTTCTACTATAATATCTCATCTATAATATATGAAGGTTGTTCAGTCATGCTCGTTATAAAAAAGCGGTAGGAGTTGCTAGACTTATAATATTAATGCAATTCTTAAATATCCACATAATCACGTGGTCCTGTAGCATAAATAATATCTATGCAAAATTTTAATCATATTATACCATTTTTACTGGAAAAGAGGTATTCCACTAGAGGACTAACCACGATAGATGTCTATGGGTCACAGCACACCACTTACTATCAGGTGGACTGTGTGCTTGTTTGTCACCTTATCCTATAAAAAAATCTATGTCCAATAAAATTTGAGAATTAAAAAATATACCTGTGACAAACATGCAAAGAAACACAGATATCGAGGTGACTACAAGTGATCCAATTTTGCTAATTTAGGCCGGCCTAATTTGAAGCCCACGCGAGCGAAGCCGTGGATAAAAAGGTAGTGCCTAAACATATTTGTCGTTTCAAATGCACACTGTTGACCCTTATGGACAACATGAATTACACAACATTTGACATTGCTTTAACGGGCACGTTTAATTAAAAACCAATGTTTAAATGATGCAATGTCGTAAAATCTCTTTATTATTCGGTTTTAAAACATTTTAATTGAGGATACCCTATATTAACTTTTACCAATTTTAATTAAGAATATTATTGCGAATATTGCATTGTACGTTAAAAATTAATTTACAATAAAAGGAAAACCGACTTTAGCGACACAAAAGCGACCACCCAGTTATGGTATCTAAACAAACTGACTATACCGGCAATAGGTTGTACTCGAGAACTTTTCTTCCTTATCGGTTTCACTGCCACTTAGCTTGCTATACTAATCTGTTGGGCTATGTAGGTTACACTAGTTGTACTGCGGATATCCTAACTTTTAAGCACAATCTTGTTGTCAAGTTTTGAGGTGTATCTAACGAGAGGATGAGTCGTAATCTCCGGAACGCTACATAGCCGAGTTGAATCCGTTGATTGACCTTGAAATCGCACTTACCTGCACGGACTATTTCTCCCAGGCATTGATATACTAACAATCCAAGATACACACTCAGCGTCTCAAAACCGTTCGCATAAAATGAGAGCAGAATTTCAAACCGTTTTTATTGGGATAATTGAAATAGTAAAAAAATAATGCGACAAATATTTAGGAATTTGAAATTGGAATATTCGTAATTTACTTGTTAGTTTTTCTAAATAATTTATAACTAGCCAGTATGTCATTAAAAAAATTTTTTTTTCGTCTAACTTTATGCGTGGCCTGTTATAGAGTATGCCACTGGTATGGAAAATAATGGTACCTGTGTATAACTTTGTTCGCCAGCTATTAATTGAAGGTTCCTTTCATGAATTACGATTGTTATAAAGCCGTGTACCATTTATATTGTAATAATGTCATACCCATAGAACATTATTTTATGTTTTCGTTACAAAATAATAAATGAATTAGTTGTTATATGAAAAAGGTTCCCATGCACCACCCAGTTATCGTTTTAGAAACTTACGAATAGTAGATTTAAGTAATATGAAAGGCTTTGATGTTTCAAAATGAATTTTCATTTTCTATCCACGGACTCTAAAGGGCCTTAATATGTAATGAGGCCTAAATTAATTAAAGGTGTTGAACGTAATGAAGTAGGATTATTTTCTTCAGACACAAGTTTGTCCTGGTACTCGGCGACGGTTTCCCGAGAAATATTGGCACGGTCGGTGTAAAAAGCACAACCAGTGCTGTCATCCGCATAGCAATGAATGTTACCAGTTTGCAACATGTCATTGATATAATGTTCTTTGTTGTTTTAATTTTGTAACCTTTTAACATCTATTTTGTTTAAATAAACTGTACATTTTTGCTAAATCATCGCCCGTTTTTAATATTTCAAATATTGCAAAAGGCACAAAGAGATAAGAAACAGAAATTTCTGCTTAAGGTCAGTGTTACAAGGGTACCTTTGTAACCCTTGTAATGATGACTTCTTGCTCAAATTTTACCTCATATTATCACGGCTCACGGCACTGCCGATAGTAGGCAAAATCCGTTTGCAACAATCGACATTCTTAACTCCTGCCAAAACTTTGATAGTCAGGTTAGAGTGATTTTGTTTGACAGTTTGATGAGATTTTTTATACAGCCATATATAAATTAATGTAACTGATGATGTTCCCTAGCTTTAGCTTCCTCAGGAAGCGAAATTATGTGTAGATAACATTAAAGCGCCGAAAGTAACACTGTAGGGAAAAGATTAGGTGAGAATGTAGTGTCAATGGATAATCAGGAAACGATAAGACTCAGATACCATAAATCTGTGTTAATTCAAAAATTTGCATAATGTATAATTAATAAACACTCACGCCTATCACCCAGAGGGACCGGCAGAGACTATGGACTTCCATTTGGCACGATTCTGACACACCTCTCTCGCCTCCTCCACATCCATATACCTACCTACGCATACACGCTCGACGGTAAAATTAAAAAATATTAAGTACCAAAAATGTATCTGCATGTATTAGAATTCAAGACCTATGACTAAGAAGCTAGCAAATCTAACTAAGCCACCTTGACTAATATAGAATTATTATTACAACATCTTTTCATACTGACCATTTGGGGAACAATGTGTGATAAAATCCCTAGCCCGTAATCTCAATTCAACCATTTTTTTATTTGTGCTAAAGAATAGAATAGAATAGAATATTTTTTATTCAATATACATTACATGTGTAATTCTTATTGAAAGTCATTGTTTACTTTACCACTAGTTCGAAAAAAAAACCCTCTGTCCTTGGAAGAACCAGCAAGAAACCCAGGGGGAGTTTAATATTTCAAATATTGCAAGGGCTAGCAAATTTTATCCAACCAAATTAGGTTAACGCCGTTGTTAATTTATTTAAAACAAACGGAAGACTTTAGTACTATTTAGTATTTAATTGTGTCATAATTTTTTAAATTATAACAAGTTTTATTAAATGTAGGTACAACTTTTATTCAAATAACGAATACTAATAACATAAAAAAACTAGACAAACAAATTAACACTAAGTGTCACGATAACTATAAGCAAGACAAGATGCACTAACTAAAACAGTAACTTCTGAAATGACTAAACCTTATTTTTTTATAGGATAGGGTAACAAACGAGCACACAGTCCACCTGATGGTAAGTGGTTGCTGTCATCCATAGACATCTACGTCTATCCTCAATTAAGAATCAAAATGCAGATGCGTTGTCACCCGTGAGGACTAAGATGGAATGCCTTTACTCTAGTAAAAAGGGTCTGCGGTTCTCTACGCTGAATTACGAAATTATTTAACGCTTTAATGGTCAGATATGAACGAGTTTTGTTCACAGTATCGAGTTGATGTCTAGCAAATAAATTCGAATCAAACAATACATAAACACTTTGCGGTAATGCATCCTAATCCTATTATTATACCGCTGCACAATCTTCTAGTATATTCTCTACTAATTTTTTCATGCCATGGTACGTACTGAAGTTAAAGGAGGGGAAAATTGCACTAAACAGAGGGTAAATGTAGACACCCTATTTTATTACTAAGAAATGCATGTTTGTAAATTAATGGTTATATTATAACCGTGGTAGAAAAGGCTTAATTTACGGAAAAATGTATAGGAGAAACTCAAGCTAAATTACGATGGTGAACACTAAAGTTATTAATATTCATTCAAACCGCAATTACCGCGTAACCGGCACTGAAGGAAAGTATCGTGAGAATATCGGCATGTGTAAAATATACAATGGCATATAAAATACTGCTTGCTTGTGTATAGGCCACTACTTCATATCATCCTGTGGGTGTCGTAAGAGACCACAGTAGGTAAAAAATTTAGGCGATGGGCAGCAGGTTCCACTTAATACTAACATAATAAAAAACTGCGATTATCAACCCGCCTGCCAAGCGTGGCAATAAGGCAAACGTCATCCAACATGCCATGAGCAACGACACGCTATTATAGCATTAATTGTGAGAGGCCTAAGTTTAGGAGTGGACTTGTAAAGGGCTGTAATGATAATTACAAAGGTGTTGCTTACAGCTTTTTCAATAAAGAGAGGCGGCGTATGGCTGGTGTAATGTTTGCACATCGTAATTTTTATTGATAATAGCATACATTATTTTATACAATAAATATTGTATAGACAAATTTTGTCTCACATAACATGTCGTCTTTGACACGACCATTTGTTGACGCGAACTCATTGCGTATGACATTATTAATAGACTACAAGTCCTGTCAAATACAGGGTAGTGACCGCAGAACACAATTACTCTCTACCAAGAGAAAAACGCCAAATTCATAATAAAAAATAGGAATCACGTGTTTATGAGTGTACACTAAAAGCGCCACGGTGGGCGCCCATATATTTTTTTATAGTCATTATTATAAAAAAATATATGGGCGCCCACCGTGGCGCTATCTATCAAATATTATAATATCTGATTGTTTTCCTGTAATTATAAATTAACAAAAAAAATGAGAGCCTTGTTAGCTCAGAAGCTAAGCGCTCGCTGTTAATTTCACAGTACGCGAGCCACCCGGGTTCGATACATGCCGGCACCATATAAATTATTAATTGCAATTTTAAGTACTGATTTACCATGTGTTCGGCGGTGAAACAAAACATCGCAGAAGTTAATCCCAAAACTCTGCCCAGTAGTGGGATGTATGTAGTTTTTTTTTTATGGAAATAGGGTAACAAACGAGTACGCAGTCCACTTAATGGTAAGTGATTGCTGAGGCCCATATACATCTAAATCTATCCTCGATCTCGAATCAAAATACAGATGCGTTGTCAACCTTGAAGACTATGATGGAATGCCTCTTTTCCAGTTAAAAGGGTCTCCGGTTCTCTACACTCATCATACGAAATACAGCAGCATTAAGCTGCTATTTTACGCTGGTATTCGGTGAGAGCGTGGTCCTTCTGTCGAGCCGACACATTCGTGCTACAACTATACTACAAATATAGTTGGAGCTTGGCTCTACCACGTACAAGTAGTAGGCAGCTACTTTTTCACTTCTAAGTATGCAGTTTTTATTTCAGTCATATTTTTGGAGATGTTCCATTTTTATTTTCATTTTACCGTTAATATTAGGGTAACTCATAATGGTCATCATTGCCGTCTCCCAAAAGTCTACTAATGAAAATCCTCCCCTATATATTGCCAAATAGGTTGGATATTTGGCGGGCGGTTTTTCAACTATAGTTATTTATTATTTCGAGCCCTGCTGCCCATTTCCTGTTTCAGTTTATCTTCTTAGCCAATTACGACATCCACAGGATGATATGGGGCAGTGGATTTCTCGCGCTGCTACTATAAGGCGAATATATTTCTACTCCCGTTCATGAAGGTTGTTCAGTCATGCTCGTTATAAAAAAACGGTAGGAGTTGATAGACTTATAATATTAATGCAATTCTTAAATATCCACATATTCACGTGTTCCTGTAGCATAAATAATATCTATGCAAAATTTTAATCATATACCCTTTTTACTGGAAAAGAGTTATTCCACTAGAGGACTAACCACGATAGATGTCTATGGGTCACAGCAACCACATACTATCAGGTGGACTGTGTGCTCGTTTGTCACCTTATCCTATAAAAAAAATCTATGTCCCATATAATCTGAGAATTAAAAAATATACCTGTGACAAACATGCAAAAAAACACAGATATCGAGGTGACTACAAGTGATCCAATTTTGCTAATTTAGGCCGGCCTAATTTGAAGCCCACGCGAGCGAAGCCGTTGATAAAAAGGTAGTGCCTACACATATTTGTCGTTTCAAATGCACTGTTGACCCTTTAACACTGCTTTAACGGGCACGTTTAATTAAAAACCAATGTTTAAACGATGCAATGTCGTAAAATCTCTTTATTATTCGGTTTTAAAACATTTTAATTGAGGATACCCTATATTAACTTTTACCAATTTTAATTAAGAATATTATCGTGAATATTGCATTGCACGTTAAAAATTAATTTTTAAAAAAGGAAAATCGACTTTAGCGACACAAAAGCGACCGTATCTAAACGAACAGACTATACCGTCAATAGGTTATACTCGAGAACTTTTCTTCCTTATCGGTTTCACTGCCACTTAGCTTGCTATACTAATATGTTGGGCTATGTAGGATATACTAGTTGTACTGCGGATATCCTAACTTTTAAGCACAATCTTGTTTTCAAGTTTTGAGGTGTATCTAACGAGAGGATGTGTCGTAATCTCCCGAACGCTACATAGCCGAGTTGAATCCGTTGATTGACCTTAAAATTGCACTTACCTGCACGGACTATTTCTCCCAGGCGTTGATATACTAACAATCCAAGAAACACACTCAGCGTATCAAAACCGTTCGCATAATATGAGAGCACAATTTTAAACCGTTTTTATTAGGATAATTGAAATAGTAAAAAAATAATGCGCCAAAATATTTAGGAATTTGAAATTGGAATATTCGTAATTTACTTGTTAGTAATTGTTTTTCTAAATAATTTATAACTAGCCAGTATGTCATTCAAAAAAATTTTTTTCGTCAAACTTTATGCGTGGTCTGTTGTAGAGTATGCAACTGGTATGTAAAATAATGGTACCTGTGTATAACTTTGTTCGCCAGCTATTAATTGAAGGTTCCTTTCATGAATTACGATTGTTATAAAGCCATGTAACGTTTATATTGTAATATTGTTATACCCATAGAACATTATTTTATGTTTTCGTTACAAAATAATAAATTAATTAGTTGTAATATGAAAAAGGTTACCATACACCATCCAGTTATCGTTTTAGAAACTTACGAATAATAGGTTTAAGTAATATGAAAGGCTTTGATGTTTCAAAATGAATTTTCATTTTCTATCCACGGGCTCTAAAGGGCCTTTATATGTAATGAGGCCTAAATTAATTAAAGGTGTTGAACGTAATGAAGTAGGATTATAATCTTTAGACACAAACTTGTCCCGGTTCTCGGCGACGTTTTCCCGAGAAATATTGGCACGGCCAGTGTCTAAAGTACAACCAGTGCTGTCATCCGCATAGCAATGAATTTTACCAGTTTGCAACATGTCATTGATATAATGTTCTTTGTTGTTTTACTTTTGTAACCTTTTAACAACTATTTTGTTTAAATAAACTGTATATTTTTGCTAAATAATCGCCCGTTATTAATATTTCAAATATTGCAAAAGGCACAAAGGGATAAAAACAGAAATTTCTGCTTAAGGTCAATGTTACAAGGGTACCTTTGTAAGCCTTGTAATGATGACCTCTTGCTCAAATTTTACCTCATGTTATCACGATTCACGGCACTTCCGACTGTAGACAAAACCATTTGCCACAATCGACACTGTTACTTCTGCCCAAACATTGATACTGATAGTCAGGTGAGAGTGATTTTGTTTGACAGTTAGATGAGATTTTTTTATACAGCCATATATGAATTAATGTAACTGATGATTTTCCCTAGCTTTAGCTTCCGCAGGAAGCGAAATAATGTGTAGATAACATTAAAGCGCCAAAAGTAACACTGTAGGGAAAAGATTAGGCGAGAATGTAGTGTCAATGGATATTCAGGAAACGATAAGACTCAGATACCATAAATCTGTGTTAATTCAAAAATTTTCATAATGTATAATTAATAAACACACACCCCTGTCACTCCGAGGAGTCGGCAGAGACTATGGACTTCCATTTGGCACGATTCTGACACACCTCTCTCGCCTCCTCCACATCCATATACCTACCTACGCATACACGCTCGACGGTACAATTAAAAAATATTAAGAGTACCAAAAATGTATCTTCATGTATTAGAATTCAAGACCTATGACTAAGAATCTACCAAATCTAACTAAGCCACCTTGACTAATATAGAATTATTATCACAACATCTTTTCATACTGACCATTTGGGGAACAATGTCTGATAAAATCCCTAGACCGTAATCTCAATTCAACCATTTTTTTATTTGTGCTAAAGGCTAGCGGCCGCCTCTTTGTAGGAATCTCATAATGGTTTACGCATTGAAGAGTTTCTTTTAGCCCTGTTGATTATTCCGAGAATAATAAATAAAGCTTTACAACATTTTATATTACGCATTATATTTCTATGTTCATTTTTAATGCGAGCTGTGTGTTCTTTTGAATTTATATGCGTTAAGTTTGTTATAGAAGAGGTTTATTTTTCATTTTATATCACGCATAATATTTCTATGTTCATTTTTAACGGGAATTGTGTGTTGTTTTGAATTTATATGCGTTAAGTTTGTCACAGAAGAGGTTTTGTTTTTTATTTACTCCAAAAAATGAAATCAATCATTTAAACATTTTTCACTCATTCATTCATTACAGACTGAAAATGTACTCCTACATAAAAATGTTCTCCCATAGTTTGCCTCATAGATATTTGCTTATAGTTTGGCCACGCTTGATAGGCAGGTTGGCGACCACAGTTTTTTATTTATTACATTAAGTTTTATTGGGAAAATACTTTGTCTCTTTTTCCTTTGTCACCTCTTACGGCATCCACGGGATGATATGGCGTCGAATATATTCCTCGGCACTACATGGCAAGTGAGAGAGATAGAGAGAGTCTGAGGGATATAGAACGAGAAAGAGATGGGGCTTTGATTTTTGAACATCATACTTGATTTAGAATATTAAGTATTTTTTTTTTCAAAATAGTTAAATGTTAGTTTTAGCAAAAAAATTACAGTGATTTAAAATGACAAGGACGAGTATGCAAAAAAAAACAAAGGATTACAGCCGGCGAACAAATGGACAAAACGACTCATCTATCTGTATCGTACAAAAGCTGTTAAGGACATAGTTCATTTAGGGACATCAGTTGCAAATCCTGCCCTTCGGGAGAAATAACCACGTAAAAAGTGGACACACTGTGATTGATTGGACAGCGTACGGGCACTAAAGCAAACGAAACCGAAAGCCATGTTCATTTTTTTAGCTGGAGTTCAACTTTAACCAGTTTATGAATACTTTTGATTTAAATGATAATTTATGAAATTTATGCAATCAATTGCGCCGGAGGCATTTATATGTATAACATATACTCGTAGTACCGCAAGTGCACATGCTAATCTAAAAACCCTCGCTGTGACGCCCTTGTCCTGTAAGCGATACAATAAAATTAGAGGTAAACTGGAGAGCAGAGTCAGGGATTATCACGCCATCCCAGACTTAAACTACAACAAACTTTTGTTTTTGCATAAAATTTGGCTCAAAATTTAAGTGGCTAGCATGGCATCAACTAACTTACAGCCCATGAACATCTGCGACCAACTTTTATCCTGTATTATTTATTTGTATGTATTATGAATTTCTCCTGTATCGAGGCAGTTTATATACATAAATTTTACATTGACAAACATCCGGACCCGGAACAATTATTTGTAGGCCATACAAATAAGTACTTGTTTCTTTAAGGATTTGAACCCGCGGCCCTCAACGCTGCAACTCATTGCTAAGCTATTGCGCCATGGTGCCGTCGACCTCTGAGGACTAAGATGGAATGTTTCACAGCCTGTAATTGTTTTTAAGATCTATATCCTTTCGAATGGCACGCAGCAGTGCCGCGACTGTTATTTGGAGGCATTTTTCTATTTATATTTCCGTGGTCTTTAAAATATGCATAAATAATTGTAAATAAAAAAGTGTTGAAGATATTTAACAATTACTCAAACTGTCGAATAGAGCAAGATCGATTGGTGTGAGTCTCAAGTGGCAGGAAAGGCCAATCACCAACCCAATTGTTAGGCGTAGCGAAAATTTCTCATCGTTTTTAGGGTTCCGTAGTTACACAACAAGGAACCCTTATAGTTTCGCAATGTCCGTCCGTCCGTCCATCCGTCCGTCCATCCGTCCTTCAGGCCATCCGTTCGTCCGTTCGCGGTTTTACTGAGAGATCCTAGGTGCTATAAATCTGTTATTTGGCATGGTTATAGATAAACATTACAGTGAAAAAGAACCAAAAGAAACATTTTTATTTTCGGTACCTCCCAAAAACTCTGCGGGTGTGAACAACATCTTTTCGGCTAAGGGGTCCGTTTGCGAAATATTTAACTTAAAGTGGTATTTTTCATTAGGGTCAAGTGTCCCCTCACCCCCACCTCTACCAACTAAACCAATGTTTTTGAAAATGTGAAAAGTATGCACGATAGTAGTATATATAATGAAGTTAAAAGGAAAACTATCACAGCTAAGTAGAATTAAAAAGTTAACGAGTAATAATCGACCAACTTATAAAATGCACTTGAATTAGTAAAAATTTCGTTACAACTTCATAGCAAATGACCAAAACCTAACCTTACCTTATAACTTTGTGATGTTATTGTAAATTGTAAATATAAACATTTTGTGAATAAAACGACTTACATCCATTACTAAGTACTATAGCTTTACTTATTCATTTGCGGGATAGATCTTTCTTACTTACTCATTTACTTTCCTTTATTGTTTTGTAACGCTGAATCTCTTTTTCTTTCTAACTCTCTCTGAATCTCTCTCTCTCTCTCTCTCTCTCTCTTGCCGTGTAGTACCAAGGAATATCTTCGACTCCATATCATCCCGTGGATGCCGTAAGAGGGGACAAGGGGTACAGAAACAAGGATGGGTAGCAGTATTTTCCCGATAAAAACTTAATGTGATAAACAAACTGTGGTCCAACCCACCTGTCAAGCGTGGCCAAACTATTAGCAAATATCTATGAGGCAAACTATAGGAGAAGCAACTTGTAGTTATTGTAGGCCGCATTCAAAGTTTTCACATAATCATTTAGCCTCATGCAGTTTCATTTGTCACACTATTCGTTTACGCGGGCGACCCCGGATTGGATAGGTAGTAGTGGTTTAGGTGAAGGTGCTTTACGGTCATATAGTTTATGTATATCTTAAGGTTGCACTGCCGGAAATATATACATAGGTAGATACTCAACTATGATCATCTTTGTAATTACTTGGCATGTGAATGAATTATTTGGTGTAAATTGTATTATTTTCAAAATCGAAAAGTTTTTTAATCTTTTTTGCATACCACACCCCATAAGTCTGATTCGAAAATAAGTCCTTCAGTTACCATCTTGATATTTGGGCCCATTTCTAGTCCTTATAGCGGTCAAACCTCACTCACTCATTATGCTCAATATTAATAAAGCCCATGTATTGTGACGGACAACTACGGAACTTCTACATTGTGCGTGGCCCGACACTCACTTGGCCAGTTTTTTATTCTGCATACTACTTGCTATATACAGAAGATGACCATTACAGTTTTATGATGAACATCATGTGAATAATAATAACGTATACCACGAAACTTAGGTACATTTTTAATACCTACTAGAAGATATCCATAAAACATAATGGAGCTGCGATGTTAAAATCACCCATGCAGCACACAGTTACAGTCTATGAGTTATTTCTCATAGCAGAGTCGACCCGTCGGGTCGATAAATCAGAAACTGTCCAATTTAATCATGGCCTGCCTAACTTCCCAAAGATCTTTGACACGTTGGCGTTAGGGGAGAATTCGTATATATTGTCAGAAGCCAATTTATACTGGTCTCTAATAATTCAGAAACGGAGCAATTTGCTTACAGGAGCCGGTAATCAGAATAAGCTGCTGCATATCTAGGATGCATAGGTAACATAATATTATGCCACTGTAAATCCATTTAAAATTGTGTTGTTTTCACCAATACGTTCAATTCGATGAAACATATGTTACACTTTCATATTGCCCTATTAATGCATATATTTAGGTTTTTAGGTCAACATTAACTTTGCGGGAACCTCAACACTTTTCTATAGCTTACAGTTAGCACCGAGAATTTCCGTAATTTTTATATAAGTTTATTAAATAATTACTATAATGGAAAATAAAAAATATTCTAAAGCGAAAAACAAAAGAATATTAATTTTAGTATATGCAGGCACATCTATTATATACCTGATTGATCCAGAGTGTGCGAGAGGTTGCATACTCTAGCGGAGTATCAGGTATTCTACCAGAATTGAGGGTATACCGAGAAACGCCCACTCGTTTGTGCAGTATAAAGTTCACTGTAGATAATGTTATCAAGCTGCTACTCGAGAACTTTTTTCCCCATCGGTTGTCGGTTCTTCGAGCTATACGGCCGGCCCATTGGCCTTCAGCTTACTAATCCGTTGGGCTATGTCGGTCACTCTGGTTTTAATGCGGATATCCATATTTCTAAGTTTATCATGCAGAGAAATCCCGAGCATAGCCCTTTCCATAGCTCGCTGAGCAACATTGAGCTTTCTTACACCGCCAGCAGTGAAGGACCACGTCTCAGTTCCTTAAGTCATCACTGGCGACACGCACTGGTTTGTACAGTCTCGTTTTCAAGTTTTGAGGTATACCTGACGAGAAGATGTGCCGTAATTTTTCGAATGCTGCTCAGCCGAGTTGAATCCGTTGATTTACCACTCGGTCGAAGTTGGACTTACCTAGTCGGACTATTTGTCCCAGGTAAGCATACTCGACAACATCTTCGAGCTTAGTGCTGCCAACAACTACCGTCATAGGTGTGACATGGATGTTCTACATCATCTTTGTTTTGTTCATGTTCATTTTAAGACCTATCCGTTGAGAGGCACTATTGAGGATATTGAACATAGTGCTTAGGCGCTCCAGCGATTCTGCCATAAGGACTATACCGTCGGCAAATCGAAGGCGAGTGATGTATTCGCCATTGATATTAATACCGTATCCTTTCCAGTACAGTAGCTTGAAAACGTTTTCCAATGCAGCGTTGAAGAATTTCGTGGATATAATATCTTCACCCTGTCTTACACCTCCCTGTCGTTGGATAGGTTTCGTACTCTGGTTCTCTACTCGGATAGCCATCGTAGCCCTACTGTACAAACTCTTCAGCACTTCGATATATCGACAGTTAACTTGGCACCGCTGAAGGGACTGCAGCACCGCCCAAATTTCAACGGAATCAAAAGTAATATAGTGGCAAATTGAACTCTTCGGTAGGAAATGTGCGCGGGTGAAAATTCTTCTTGTGCAGGCAAGCTAGAGCGTGCTGCCCTATGTTACATTGAGATGGATAGAGTTGTTGTTGGCTTGCATACTTTGGTGTTATCATGTAATGACGTCCCTCACGTTACACTATTGTGTTATCAGGGACTGCATAATATATAGAAACTAATAATAAGAATACTGGGACGTATTACGGTGTAGTAGAACTGTATCTGCTCTATACAGAATGTATAGTGCGGTACGCTGTGTCATTGCCTATAATGATTAATTGCAAAAGCAGCAGAGCCAGATGAACATCCGCTCTCGCACTATTATTATTTTTAACAATTACCCTCCTGATTTCCTACATGTACATAAGTTTTGTAATTTTACAGTAAAGACTGCTTGGTGATTCCGTAAGTGTATAAAACACCCCATTTCTCCCCTTATGTGTGGTAAAAGGTGACTAAGGGATATGACAGTAAGGTTTAATGGCTCCCAATAGATAGCGGAGTAGCCGTTTTCGTATATACGTTGGCAGCCCTGAGGACTGAGGTGTAATGCCTAGTTACCATTAGAAAAAGATCTCCGGTTCTGTACCCTCACCGTACGAAAGAGTGTGTGTTTCGTTTGGAGCTGTGTGTGTCACTATCCAACTATTTTACGTTGTTATTCTTTGAGAACTTGGTCCTTAAACGCCGTCATGCCGACACGTTTGTACTGTAGTCATAATTCAACTGCAGCGTGGCTCATCCACGTATGTTAATAGAATCATCAATCCACTTGCGATGTGTAACAAATAAGATATATCTTTGTGGAGGATTCGGTTGACTTTAATGGGATAATGATGAAGAAGAAAAAATACTCAACGAAACCATAAATATGTATAGAGAAAATGAGTATACATCGACTGCCAAAGGTTTACTAAGGACAAATCATTACCAAACACTCAACTATAATCGGAGTATTTAAAAATATAATCCTTCTTTAATTATTATCACCATATTTATATGATATATACCAAGGGCTACTGTAAGAATAGTATTTTGATGAAAAAAATCAGAAAATAACGTAAGGCATTGTGTTACAAAGATCAAAAGAGTGAATGTATACATAATGTTTGAAGTTGCTTAGAGCAGGTGTACAATAGTCCCCGACGCATGCGTTCCTGCCTTGATCACCCACAGTGAAAGCAGAAGCACCAAATTCACGATTGTTGATGGATTGCGGCTTCTCTCCTGAGGACATAACATCCCTCAGACCGCCGCAATCGAGGTGGAGTCGCGGAAGAAGAAGTCACCTTCCTTAAACTCCGTGACTTTGGCAGAACCACACTGCTGTTGCGTTGGAGGTGAGTGCGCGATGGAACAGGAGTGTCGGGATTGCGACGCACCGCAATTTTCAGAGAGCAGGGACTCTCTGCGTTTCAAACTAGGTGGAATTTGCCATGTATTGCTATGTACCAGATTCTTCTTTTGGGTCCGGAAAGTCAGGTTCCTCCCCGTACTCATATTCTGATCTCATGATTTCCGAGTAAAGAGCTATAGGGATCCGTTGCGCAGATGAAGTCGGGGGCCGTAGAGGAAACCGCGCTATGTGTTCCGGCGCGCTTTGCCTGAGGAGAAATATGGGAAGGGGCTGTTCTCCCTCGAATAAGGGCTACCAAGTAACCACGTTTGTGTGCTAAAACGACCACTTTTGTGTACGAAAACGTGGCTTTGTAGATATGCAGTGATGTTAGTATACCACGTAGTTGCAGACTGTTCAAGGCCTATGTAAACAGTATTGGCCTATAAAAATATTTCCGATAATAATATATAAAAATACGAGTACTAATAAATATTTAAAATACTTGGAAACACCTGTTACTTTACGTTTGATTAAATGCATTACGGAAATTGTGACCTCACTAGTTTGCAGGAGCGCGTCGGTATATCAAAACTTTGCCATTAAAACAACGTGAGACCGCGACACCTCGGGATCGACTATCCCAACTTCATTTCTTCAGCCAACTTTATTGTCTTGAAAGTTTTACGGCTGCAGTCAACCCTTCCTTTGGCACGTAATATAAAGGGAAGTGAGCGCTTTTACTACTAGTAATAGTTCAAATAGTTATCGCTGCTAAATTAAACCTAATAAATTTGTACGTATTATTAAATGATATTTTATGAACCCTTTGTTAAATCAACCAATCTAAATTTGACAGTGTAGCAATTAAACAAAATTAAACCATGTTAATTTAAGTGACTTCTAAACGTTTTCGTGAAACAAGTGTCTCAAATTGCTTCAAGTTTGATTTATTTGTGCTCGTTCCTCTAGAGATAAATTTGTTCAAAAACTTGCTGAATGTGAAAAGTTTGAAGCTCACTTCAATCCATTACACGAGTGAAATATTTCTTTGTTTTCTGCCTTCAGTGCTGGAGGGCACAACCTTACAAATCAAAAGTTTATCATTAGTACTTATTGCTAGCGTCATCAAACGAATCACTTTTTCGAATAGAATCTTCTTTATCGGTCCCACAAAAGCACACTGCTGGATACTATGTCCCTCTCCCGCCCATTCTAAGGACGATTGCAATGTCAGACGTCCCGCAACTTTGACGCTGCTGCCCGTCCCCGGTCAGGGTGTTTTACGTCTGAAGCTGTGAAATAATCGAGATACGTATGCCAACCGTCTATTGGAAACCATAAGATTTTTCAAGTCTATATAACAGCTCTTTCGACACCCACGGGTCAAAATAGGGTGATATAGTTTCTTACGCAGCCACCATTCGGCAAGAGATAAGACTATAGATGCCGCAAATAGTGATTTTGCCGAATACCAAATACCGAATATACGGCCAAACCCTTGACCAAAGCGCTGAATATTCGCCAACCAAATACTTCAAAAAATTATCTATTATCGCCCAGTAGAAGTGTATACAGTGAGAGGAGGCTATTTCGAGAAGCGGGTATAGTTTATGATGAAAAGCGTCATCGGATGCTATTAACAAATGAAAAAAATTTGATTTCATTCATCACAATTATTTACCTCTGATAAATTTTAAACATTAATTGTAGTATTTGTAATGTGTGAATTATTTCATGATTTGGTATTCGTTATTCGGCCGGGAGTGAGAAATTGTTTAATAAGAGAAGAGTGTGGTTTGCAAGATGATGTTGTGACCAGGATAAAGAAAGGAATGCTTCGGTGGTTTGGCCATGTAGAAAGAATGAATGAGGAAAGAGTGACAAAGCAAATTTATGTTGCAGAGGTGAACGGCATAGTCGGGAAGGGTCGCCCTAGGCGAAATTTTATCGACCAAATTGGCGAAAAAATAAAAATGGGCCAAATCAAGAGTAACTTTAACCGACGAGCGTGTATGCGTAGGTATATGGATGTGGAGGAAGCGAGAGAGGTGTGTCAGGATCGTGCCAAATGGAAGTCCATAATCTCTGCCTACCCCTCTGGGTAACAGGCGTGAGTGTTTATGTATTATGTATATATTCGGCCGAATAGTTTGCAATATTCAGCCAAATACCGAATATTAAACAAAGTGGCCGAATGCCTATTCGGTCACTTTGTTTAATAATACACGAACACCGAATAAAAATGCAATATTCGAGCATCTCTAGGTAGAACAATACGTCTTTTTAACACTATTGTCAGTCAATTCCTGGTGACGTTAAATTTCGTATCCACATATACCAATGTAACATACATGATAGCGAATTGACACATATTGCAAAACATTAATCGTGCAAATATTTGAAACACAAAGCCCTGACATTTGTTTAATACCCTAAAAGAAGAATCCATCAATCTTGTCCCCGTACTAAGAGATATAATAAAATGATATGTTTGAAACGTAATATCCACTGGTTTATTTAATATACCTTCCATCAATCGGAGCAGACGCTGTATATTCTGAATGTTGGTGACAGATCGCCGAACAACATGTGATTTACGTCAATCTTGGTTTTGTCTAATGGTTTTTATAACTTATCATATAACTTCTCGACTAAGACAGGAATATCAAAAGCATTTCAGTATAACTCTGGACGACATGTTATCAGCAAAGTAAACAATTTTCATACTATTTGTGCAATATAACTTTGAAGTTTGTGGTAGAGGAGTAATCAATCGTTATAATATTTAGCTCAAAAATAAGTTGAAAAAGGACAAATTTGATCGCTAAACGAAAATGACACGATGTATGTAGAATTGAAGAAAAACTTCGACGACTTCTAAGTGTAGATCTATTTTCAACTTTGTCGACTGAAGAATGGATATTTTACATCGAATCCAAAATATGTACAGCGAAACTTGAAGTAGATAACAAATAATAGGGCTTTAGCATGGAAAGGCAATAACAAAGGCGTTCAACTGTTTCGCTTTTGTTATGCAACTTATCTTCAAATCTTGTAACATGACACATTGTTAGTTTGCAGTGGACGTTCCACCTATCTAGTATTAAATGCTAGTTGCTATTTTTGGTAGCACAGAGTATAAATGTAGGTATATTTATTTCATCCAACCAAATTAGGTTAACGACGTTGTTAATTTATTTAAAACCAAGGGAAGATTTTAGTACTATTTAGTATTTAATGGTGTAATAATATCTTAAATTATTACAAGTTTTATTAAATGTACAACTTTTATTAAACGTACAACTTTTATTTAAATAACGAATACTAATAACATTAAAAAAAACTAGAATACAAATTAAAATTAAGTGTCACAAGAATTATAGGCACGACAAAATGCACTAACTAAAACAGTAACTTCTGAATAGACTAATCCTAACACTGAATTATGATGTGGTTTGTTCACAATATCGAGTTAATTTCTAGCAAATAATTTTGAATCAAACAATACATAAACACTTTACGGTAATGCATCCTAATCCTATTACTACACCTCTGCACAATCTTCTAGCTCTTTACCACTATTTTCAAGTTAGGTACTTATTGAAAGAGGGGGAAATTTCATAAAACAGAAGGAAAATGAAGACAGTCGATATTTTTACAAAAATACATATTTTACAAATTAATGGTTATATTATAACCGTGGTAGAAAGGATTAATTTATTGAAAAATGTATAGGAGAAACTGAAGCTAAATTACGATGGTGAACACAATTATTAATATTAATTCAAACCGCAATTGCCACGTAACTGGCACTGAAGGAGAATAACATTAGAAAATCTGCATGTATAAAATATACAATAACATATAAAATACTGCTTCCTGTTTGAGACCTCTATCCCATATCATCCTGTGGGTGTCGTGAGAGACCACAGTGGGCAAAAAATTCAGGCGATGGGCAGCAGGATCCACTTGATACTAACATAATAAAAAGACTGCGGTTGTCAACCCGCCTGTCAAGTGTGCCAATAAGCCAAACATCCTCCAATATGCCATGAACGACGACACGCTATTGTAGCATTAATTGGCAGTGTACTTGTAAAGGGCTGTAATGATGGTTGTGAAGGTGTTGCTTACAGCTTTTTCAATAATAAGAAGGGTCTTGTGACTGCTGTAACGTTTACACATCGTCATTTTTATAGGTTATAGCATAGATTATGTAATAAATATTGTACAGACAAATTTTGTCTTACATAATATGACGCCTTTGACACGATCATTAATTGACGCGAACTCATTGCGTATGACTTTGTTAATAGACTACAAGTCCTGTTAACGACAGGGTAATTACAGTTTTTATGATAAAGGATGAAAAGTTTTTTCAGTATGTTATTTTAGGGTATATAATTAAAATAAAAAACACTGATCTATTTAGTCTTGCCATATGAACAAAACGGCACTTATTTTATTTAAATCATCCTTCGTTTTCTAATGCTTATTTTTTTTTTAATTTTGAAAGGTTTAAGAACAATAAACGTATTGTATTATTTTTAATTTTTAAATGATGCTGGTTTAATCATAAACAAAATTCGTACTAATTTATTAACGATCATAAACTTTTTTGTAATATTCTAGGCCTATTTTTTTTTTTTGATTTAACTTCAAATGTTTTTCTTCGATAAAAGGAATTACTCAGAACTCAAAAGACAGTTTCATGCCCCAATTCACCTTGAACTACGAGATCACTCCCTCATAGTATTAATTAACATATACTTTACAGATGCAGATACTCTGCAGATGCATCGCTTGAAATTAATTATGTTATGGTTGATTGAAATTCATTTTGTTGCTTTTTTCGCCTAACTGACAGTAGGTATGAAACACATCACAGTTAATTAAATATTATATTTTGCCATGCCATATCAATTCAACCCTATTTATATTTTTTTAAAAAGAACATGAGTTGAAATAGCAATAAATAATTTCTGTTTTCAGAATCTATAATTCCAGAGCATCTGATCATATATTATGCTAAAATTAAGGAGCTAACACATTAAATCGAGAAATTAATAAGAATTAAATGACATTGGGTATTTAAAAAAAATATCCCGATATTTATATATTACGAAATCATTAATTATTAAAAAATATTCTGAATTAAAATACGAGTATATAAAATATATATTTGTGTAAAATTATTAATAATTACCAAGATTGAAGGTAAAAGTAAAGAATTATTTACTTTTACCGGTTAATATTAATAATTACACCTTACATTTGGTAAATGTAATAAATTTTCAAAAATATTTTACAACAAGGATCTGTTTCGAGCTCACCAACATTTTACACCAATATTTAGGGTAGGTTATGTAGATTCTAAAAATTATGATACTAGACGATAAATAATTAGCATCCTTTATTAATCTGTGGTCAGTTCACTTTACTCCTTTTTACATACTAATAAATATTTACAATAAATTTTGTTTTTTACTGAATACAGTCGGGAATTATTAACAACAACCAGTATTTTTTTTATAGGATAGGGTGATAAACGAGCACACAGTCCACCTGATAGAAAGTGGTTGCTTTGGCCCGTAGATATCTACATTTATCCTCGTTTGCGAATCAAAATGCAAATGCGTCCCGTGAGGACTAAGATGGAATGCCTCTTTTCCAGTAAAAAGGGTCTCCGGTTCTCTACACTCACCATACGAAACACAGCAGTGTTAAGCTGCTATTTTACGCTGGTATTCTGTGAGAGCGTGATTCTTCCCCGGTCGACCCGACCCATTCGTGCTACAACTATACTACTATTATAGCTTATAGCTGCAGCGTGGCTCTACCACGTATTATATTACCAAATCATAAGATAACTATAAATAATGACCGGTTATTATTAATACTAACCACGCTCATCACCTTTAAACTTTTTCTATATATATAATTGTCATATGTTTCATATACGCTTCAAGAACTTAAGAGTTATATAGAACGCAATGTCAGGGGTCGCTAGGACTCAATATAACGTAGTATATAGATTTATAATGTCACTTCAAATTTAAAAAAAATTTATATGAATATCTCAAATAAGGATCCGTACGGATCGTTAAAATGTAATAATTTTACATGGACAATTATATGTAAATGCGGAGCCGTCCCAAAACGTATTCACTTGAACTGGCTGAAGAGAACCGTATCCGTTACGTGAAAGTTTTGATTTAGTGCTTATAGCTGTCCCCGTCGGGAGAGCCCTCTTTAAAGTTTTAGTGATGTAATAGAATAAAACTGCTCGAACAATGCTCTTACTCAAGCATTCATAGTACCGTTCTACGAAGCATTATAGAAATGTTCCAAGTTATTACTCGCAACGTTGGAAACGTAAAATCTAATGTCATTCGATAGAATGAATATTCTAAGCCCCTTTGAAATGCTGAACTTGCGATATAACACGTTCAACGATTCCATAAGAGGGGAGTCTTAGTCAGCGTTTCTTCTCTTTCTTTTAGCCATTTACAATCAGGCTTAATAAAGTAAGCATTAAAATTTGGAGCGCTGCTGTTCAAACTCACTTAAGCATCTATAAATATATTTAGGACATAAAATATTTCCTTATAGCGATGAAGAAGTCATTATCTTTTTATTAGGACAGATTAGGGAGTCTCTTTTATTGTTCTGCTGTTTTGTTCTTCCGACGACATTATTTTATCGCAAATATTTATACAGGTGGTATCGCAACGAGTTTGCTTTGAAGATAAATTCCCCCCTTGTAAGTAAACCGTCCTTTGTAAAATGTTTTGCGCGATGGTGCACAACATTTGTCCTATGTCAGATTAGCTAAAGAACAATAAAATAAAACCGGTTTGTTTTCCAAAGCGCTAACAGGAGTGTGTGACTAAGCAAACAACTTACTACAAACGTAATATATTCGGGATTTATTTGACATATTTATATTAAAAAAAGAAGTTGAACAATTTAGATTAAAAGACATTCCGGCATGTATAAAATACTTTTTCTATGATATTTGCTTAGTAATTTATAAAAATATAAATTCCTATACCACCTTTCTGGATTTATCATGGCATTAATGATTCTATCGTCACATATTTTCCTGATTTATCATGACACAAATATATGTGTATATATATGTATAGTATTTAATTAGATTTATGTATTTGTGTACGCCTGTATTAAAATATTTACATTAGTATGATATACTCGTATATATAGAAGGTATTTATATTTATTATGGTTATATATACTGGTTTATTAAATTTTCGTTACCTTTTTTTCTGATTATTAGTTTACTTTTGCTGCACTACCTCTTATATGTTTATCTCTGCATAGCCTAATGGTTGACTGGGAAAGAATGCTTCAAGGCAATACTTCTTCGTTATTCAGAGACTATTATCTCATTAGTTATGAGAAATAAACTACATCTAAAAGCACATTATTAATAATCGATATCCTATCATCGCATTCCACGTTCTAATTTGTTTTTATGTGTTATGAATACATTTAAAATCTACTTTATTAAATAACTAAAGTAATTGATTACATGCATCTGTTGCTTTTTTTATAGGATAAGGGTGACAAACGAGCACACAGTCCACCTTATGGTAATTGGTTGCTGCAGCCCATAGACATCTGCATCTATCCTAGATTACGAATCAAAATGCAGATGCGTTGTCACCCGTGATCACTAAGATGGAATGCCTCTTTTCCAGTAAAAAGGGTCTCCGGTTCTCTACACTCACCATACGAAACACAGCAGCATTAAGCTGCTATTTTACGCTGGTATTCTGTGAGAGCGTGGTCCTTCCCCGGTCGAGCCGACGCATTCGTGCTACAACTATACCAGTAATATGCTGCAGCATGGCTCTATCAACGTTCGAATCATTTGAGGATTCCACTAATGGATAGATAATTTAAAAATCTAGATTATTCACGTTTTATTTAATTTTTAAAGTTCGCTTTTCTTTTTTGATTAAAATTATTTCCAAAAATTGTGTGAATTCTATGATAAATGGGCGTACGCAGAGTGCGGGCGGCAGTGCACTGCATGCTCAAGGTTATTTGTCCAGGGAAACGCCTTAAGGCGTTAAGTCTGCAATATGTACGATTTTTCTTTTGTGCATAAAAGTTTAAATAAATTAATTAATTAATCTCTAGGGTACAACAAGTACCTATTCTGTTGTACTTGTTAAACAACATTTTATTTAGGGATATTTAACGTCCGTAAAATTTAACTTAGTAACGAAGTATATTGCGCAGAATAAGCAGATTAACCGTACGGAAGGCTTTTCCGGAGAACAAGAACAAATGGGATCAACTTGAAAAATGTGTAACAATAACAAAATGGAGGAACTTGAAAGTGACATCGGGCCATTAAGCAAGCGCCGCGACCTAGCTCCGGCGCGGCTTCCGCGAAGTACGTAAGTATAGATTCAAACAGAATGAAAAGTTTTTAACCCAGATTGTAAGTTGTTATTAAAAATATTACGGATGGTTAATTGAGTAAAAATTAAAGTAAGTATCTTATTAAAGTACATTCACTAAATAGAAGAAAATATGATGAGTTTATTATTAAGTGAGCATTAATAATTGGGGCGCTGTTCAAACTCAGTTGAGTATAAACTGAAAGAGATAAAGTCCACCTGATGGTAAGTGGATGTTGTAGCCCTTATACAACTACATTTATCTTAAGCTAAGAATCAAAGTGTACAAGCGTTGTACTAAAATGGAATGCCTTGTTACCAGTAAAAGGCTCCCCGGTATTCGTCAGTCACCATATTAAATACAATAGGTTTCGTATGGAGAATGCTATTATTATTAGTTGGAGTTCTGTGCGAGCGTGGTCGTAGCCCGGATACGCTGTGCTCTGCCACGTATTTCATATTCAGTTTTTAAAATTTATATCTTTGTAATATTTTACATCAAATACCATCCTCAGTTCTCATCAGTATTACTTGAATCACCATGTTACCTTACGAACGAGACTCTGGCAACAGATAAATATAACGGTATATTCTTTCAGAAATGCTACACCTAAACCTACATTTCGCAGGCTTGATGAAGCTATTCCCATATTACCAGTGCGTGGAAATCGATTCTTTACTCACAAACTCGCATTTCGGTATGGTGAGTTATTACAAAACTGAAAGTTTTGTTTATTTATGTACGAGTTACTAACTTCGAAAATTTTAATTGGAAAGCCCTTTCTAGGAATGGATTAATTTAAAACTGATAAAATATAAGCGTGCGTGC